>CM030021.1:2400000-3060000 GCA_017639485.1 Pluvialis apricaria | reverse complement strand
TCCTCACCCTTTACCGGCTCCTGCAGATGTGTGACCTACAAAGCAGATCATCCTGATGCACCGTCTTCAGAGCAATTTATTCGGCTGGAAAATACCCAACATGGGACTCTGTAGGGAGCAGCCTGGAAGCCAGAATGGCGCTGTGCAAGGCTAAGGAGGTAAGGACAGTCTAGGACGCCGGCTTAATCCATGGATGGTAATCCAGTCCTTCTGGGCTGATTTGAGGACAGGACTCCTCCTCCACTGGGGTGGGGGAGATAGATACCTCTGGCATCCCCTCCTGGGACAGCGGATCTGGACACTGGACACAGAACTGCCCAGCACTTCTTTCCCTGCCAGAAAAGAGAAAATCTCCTCATTCCAGGGAGAGATAATTATCCCTGATCGACCAAGTCTTCAGTCTCTAATCTGCAAACAGCTGCCAGTACATAATCACACTCCTCATTAAAAGTGACAATGCTCCTGCTCCTAGCATCACCCACACCCTCTCCTCCTGCGCTTGCTTGACGTTCCCTCTCATCTCCTCCTGCTTCTGACTGAGCAATCTGATCCCTTTCCAGCAGCTCATCCTGAGCACCACGGACAAAAAGAAGTGGCGACGGCTCTTCCTTCTGCGTGCTCTTTGTGGTAAATTAAGGCAGAGCTGAACCCGTGAACCTCGGCTCAACGCTGGCTGCCTTTTGCTGCTTCTTGAACCCATGATCCTAATTCAGACCCAATTGCTCTCCTGTATATGAACGCTCCTCATTTTATCTCAGTGCCAGAGATGTTATCGAGGCCACCATGATAAAAACGATTGGATGTTTCTGTGGATAACGAGAAAAGTCGCTACAGGGGAATGAAGTTCTCCTGGTGGTTGGGCTGGAGCATGAGCGGAGTGCTCAGAGCAGAAGCTTCTTATCAGGGCCAGGAAGACACTGGCTGTCTCGGTTGCGTTGGGACTGCTCTCAGCTCTTCCTCCTTTGAACCTGCTCCTGCCAGACATTGCTCAGAGACAGGATATGTGGTCACCTCTCCTCCTCTGCTTTTACTCAGCAGTATCTAAAAAAGTTGCTCATCTGGGATGTCTCCTGGCCTCTTATATCAGCACGGTTCCTGTCTAGCACAGGCTTAAATAACAGCTATCACTGATGTCTCCCAATGAGTATTTGCCTGTCTAAATTGTCCCTTTTAGTTCAAAAATGTTCTCATGTTATTCTGAATTAAATGAGACGCCCTTTACCCATTTTCTGTTTGGAGCAGGCCCGTGTCTCAAACTGCCGGCTCCTTTTGGAGCAGAAACCAGAAAAACCACTCGCTGACTGGCAAAAGGCCTCATTCTGTCCATGTTTCGTCTTTCACACCCAAGCAAAAGTCTGTGTGCACGTGTGCATGTGTGGGAAGCTGTTTGCACTCCACTTGCAAAGGTGGAAATAGTGACAGAAAGTGAGAGGCAGGTCTCGGTGGGTCTAAAACTAAAGGCACCTGCAGTAAGCTTGTGAATATTCCCGTGGGAACTCGGTTTTGAAGTCTCTGGGGTCAGTTTTAATGTCTGGCTTTGAAGCAGCCCCAGCCACGTGTGGGAAGGGCTGATGGAAACCAGCTAATGGAGCTGTTTTCTGCCTGCTCTCCCTCGTCCCTTCTGGGGCCAGCGTTGGGCACGGCATCTTAATAGCTGCGAGATCCAGCTAATCCCATCGCACGAGCAAAATAGCCCTAAATCATCCCTGTCTGATTCTTGACTCCAAAGAGACATTTCATGGGTGATTGTGAGTGATACAGTGTGCGGTAATGGATGTATTTAAATGGGATTTATGGGTGACACCTGTCACATAGACCCTTCCATCAGTGACAGGCTGGAGAGATTTACACAGTGACACTGAGATGTGAGCTTGTTGTAATAGCTCCTTCAGTCACCGGCAGAGCGTTTGAACCTTACAGCTTTTGTCAGAAGCACAAACTGGGCTGCTTTGGCCACTGTATGATATGGCACTACGCAAAATTAGTGGCAAAGAGTTGAGTGCATCTTGGCATCTGTCCACAGCAGATTTCTTTAAACCCTAAAGCTCTGCTTGCCTTTTCAGCAAACATTCTAGGAGGTGTTTTGATGAGCCAGTGGTCACAAGAACTTCACGGGAGCAAGAAGCACTCAATAAGGTCACCGCCACACGATTTCTCCTCCCTCCTGTGTACTCCCCACCTTTCCCTTGTCCCTGTTTCCTGGTGACTCTGGCTAAGGTGGTCACTCCAAGGGACGTACCTATACCCTCAGCTGTGCCATCACATTGCCTCCTTCATTCCTACATAGACCATTCTATGGTCCTTAGACCATAGACCCCAATTTGAGTTCCTAATCTCCATTTCTCCAGGCAGCCACTTTTCTCCCCACAGCTCCCCGCTGCAGTTCAAAATGCTCTCCCCATCTCCTTATTTACTTCATCTGCAGGCTCCACAGCAGACATTTCTCCCTTCCTGCCCCTTCCCACTAGAGGATTAGTGAGGATATCTGCAATGAGATTATTTCTAGGAGACCACTTACGCCGTCCTGATGCTAACTCGCAATGTCAGCTCCGCTCAGGCACAGCCAGGCTGCAGGAAGGTTCCAGGCATGATTTCTATTGTTTAAGATTTTATTTGGGGGGGGGGGGGGGTGGGGGGGGGGGGTGCTGGTAGATCGATTTATTTTTTCTGTGTTGCTCTTTCCCCAAAGATCTGCCTTTTGCTATTTACATGGAGCAGCTCATACCACAGCACACACAGACACACAGACACACACACATATCAGACAACTGAAGTCACCACTCAGTCTAAACATGCACAACATACAAAACATTTTGCTCCCTGAGCTATCAAAGGTGCCTGGATACTACCTTGAATTGACCTGTGGGAGTTGACTCTGCGAGAACATTTTCTCACTAGCGACACGATATATTTCTTGGTTCTTGGGTTTTCTTTTTTTAATATAGATCTTTATAATTCTGCCATAAGGCAGCCATGGATTTGTAAAATTAGCCTGTCATAACAAATTCATGTCCTCATCAAAGGCTGCTGTTGTGCTTCCTCCCAGACTGGAGCATTCACAGACTAAAGCTGCATTATCACAGTAATTTCAAAGTTCAATAGTGTATTTTCAAAAGCAATTGCTTTTAAATGCAGTTTGTTACGTAACAGCAAATTTAGACTTACACTTTACCTCAAAATGAAAATGAAATTCTTTAAATAATAAGTCAGCTCCTGTTCACTCTTGTCTCTGCTCTTTTTTTGCTCTAATATGATCCAGTTGCACTTGGTGTCCCTGAAGGAGCAAAGTCAGAAGCACTATATAAAGTCTTTTTATCACAAAGAGGGGGATTTTCAAACCCAGAGGGAAGAGGATTCCACATTTTTAATGTTTCTAAAGTTACTCTTTCACAAGACTCTTGGGCCTGAATGAGAACCTCTTTTGCAGAGAGGTCCAGGGCTGACTGGGCTTGGGAGTTATAGATGGCTATGCCAGAGGCGAGGGTTTGAGAAGGGAAAGCTGTAGGTTAGGAATGATAAGGACATTGATGAAAACCTTTTCTATCAGTAAACCCTCTATCACTGACCCAGAAAACCTCCTCCTTCTGATGCAGGACACAATCTTTTTGCTTCTGGATGAATCAAGGCCCCCTGTTGACACGGTTGAATATGTTCTTCTTCTTGAAATCTTGTCTCCTTGTTCTCCTGATTTTCCTCCTGGCTCCACAATTGCTCTTTCATGATGTTGGTCAGAAAACTGCCCTCCTCACCCAGGATTTCCATGGGGATGGCCTCTTTGACCATTTCTTGCCCACAAAGAGCAGCAAAGCCTCCCTCCCTACTCATGCTCTGCACATCCACCTCTCTACCCTAGACTGTCTCGCCTGAGATTCAGCTCCTTTTCTGGGGAGATGCACAGCTTGGACATGTGCAACTCAGCAAGCCACTGCGAGCATCCTTGGCTGGCGAGAGAAAGGAAGACCTTGTTAAGCACAATTCACCTGACCTGTCTGAGGTGTCTGCTTTAGGTAGTTGTCTTCATAAATATCATCCAAACCATCTCCATACCACTCTGCAAAGCCACTCTAAAGGACTTTCCTCTCCCCTGGCAGCAAGCCACGGGCCCTGGGTGCGTTATAACCCCCATCTATCACATTTACCAATAAAGCCAGGCTGTTTGCTTGTACTCCCTCCTCTGTCTGTACTCCCTATTTTATTTCCCCTTGTTTTATTGTTACACTGTAAGTTTCAGAGGTGCTGTCTTCTAATCAAATTCCTAGGTGCAATCAAAATAATAATAACAATGATGTTGATGATACACGTTTCCAATTAGTTGTGACAGGTTTTTGATTGGTGAGCCTACACAGGAGGATGCTGGCTAATAAGTGCTTAGATTACTTCCCACTGGAATCACTAGGAGATTTTCCTTTGTTTTTCACAGGTGCTGGCTCATCTCGTAATATAATTTGTGGACCCAAGTGCTGAGCCCTGTTACTGCTGAATGGACACTGACATGCCTATCGGCTTTGGTGAGAACTATGGTCAAACTGGTCAGGTTTGTGAGCCTAAAGGCACTTTAACTCAAGATGCCGATCATCCCAAATTACCATCTACGTGCAAAGACGTATAATAATTTATCCGAACATGAGCTGAAAAGCTGCAGGAATTTTAGCCTGTAAGCCCAGCGCTTACCCTGCGGTTAATTAAGGTTATCTCTTTATTTGTCTTTTCCCTCGTGGGGTCTCAGACAGCAACAATCCAAAAGAATAGAAGATGCTCTTAAGTTAAACTTTCTTTTCTTGGCAGTTTGGGAAATTATAGGTTATTGATTGCAAATAAATTCCCTACCAAGCGGTGCAATGTATATAGAAACAAACTGTATCAGATACAGAGCTCTCAGGTCCCCATGCATGCGGGGGGTAGGTTGTTTTATCCAGACCCTTGGCATAAAACATGCTCAATAACCAGCAGAGCTAATGTTAGGAGAAGTAGTATATGAGCTTTACCAACGAGGAGGCAAACAGTGAGTGATGTGGTATCTTTTGGGAAGGGTGGGTACTGAGCATCGTGGAAATGTGTAGAAACAGATGCTGCTTTTGAACGGTAACCACTGCATTTGGACTGCAGGGTTTGAATGCTCAGAGGTGTTGAGGTGCTCCTGGTCCTACTCAGGCCGTGGCAAGTAGGGAAAATGTAAAGAAGTGGGGGTAAAAGGGCAAAATTTTTTCCCAAGATCACTGTCACCACCACCTCTGGCCTCTCACATAGTGGTGAATCTCACCCAGTAACATTGTGCTTAACACGGTACTTCCAAATAAGAGAAAATTGCCCGAGAGGTTTCCAGGCCCAAGAGAGTCCACTGCTGCTGTGGGCTGGAAATAGGAAAGGTTTTTTCTGTGTTGGGCTGAGAGCACCTACAGACTTGTCACTGGAGTCATCGTGTTGGCTTTTCATGACAAGCAGACAGCTATTGGTCACTCAAGGAAAAGTTCAGAGACGTCTCAAGTTTTATATCTTTGCTAAAGGTTGATTCAATCGCAGAAGAAACAAAATATTGGCTATGGGCTGCCAGTCAGTTCTTGCTTAATCGGTTCATCATCCAGTTACGTAGGAGGAGCCGTACTGTAGCATAGAGGTGAACCGAGACTAAACAGTGAGTAATAAGGAACATACAGTGAAAGCAAAAGGCTGAATGTCTTAGCATAAAGTTCACAGGATGAATTAATGAATGATTTTCATAGAGAAATAAGAACTATATTCTCAAAGGAGATTACTCACAATGAACAATTCGATCAGATCCAGCCCGAAGAAAGGAAAAGGGTAAGAATAAATAGTCCTTCTCCAAAAGGAAAGGCTATTAATACTGCAACGTCTTAATGGTTCACACGAGGACCATTGTTATCAAGTGTATTTATTAATAGCCCGGATGCCTGAGCATTCATTTCAATACATGAGCAGTGAAAAGAAAATTTGTGGATAAATATGAAATGATATGTAATGCTCAAGTCTTGAAAGCTCAGTTAGGAAATTCTGCAAGTTCCATGATGGGGCAGTGCAGTGGCTGAACAAATTTGGTGCATAAAAGGCAAAGTAATGGAAATTGGAAGGGACAATCTGAACTATTCATGTCCATTAATGGCTTCTAAATTGACTGTAACTGCTCAATAAAAGCTCATCGTCAATGCAAAAATGCAATGAGAACATCTGCTTGGTGTGCAGAAGCTGTCAAAAAGTAAACAAAATTTGCGAGCTAAGAAAGGGAGCAAGAAATAAATGCAATCAAACATGGTCTAGGAGGGCCACACTGCCAGAGACCTCCTTGCCTGGTGGCCCAACCCCAGCTCTCACAGCACCTTACTGCAAAACCCCTGTTTTTCACCTCTCCTAGATCATTACAGCAGGAGTTTGGACAACAGATTAGCCCCAAGAGAAGTCTTGCCTGACCTCAGTCCACCAAGTGTTGGGAGAAGTCCTTGTCTTCCAGCCTTGACACAAGTGCGCGTGCCTCTGCTGTAAGGTCAGATGTCCTCCTGCACGGGGGAGATGACTCACACCTACCCCTAACGCTTCGCACCTTGATCCTCCACCAAATCAACTCAGGATGGCGGACACCAGCCTAAATACCAAAATAACAGCCACCATGTAGGGAACTCTCCAAACTCCTCTTCCAGAGTTGGCAGCTCCTCCCTCACCCTTGCTGTTGGCCTCAGGACCCAGCAATGTCCTTCAGCAAGCCAGGTGCTTTGTCATCCTTTAATAGTACTAATTGCCTAATTATCTGCTGAAGCACTGTGGTGAAGCATTTTAATGTTTTAATCTCCACTTCCCCAGGCTCCTTCCGTTTGAAAATGAATACCTGCCGCAGGGAGGCGAGTTCCTAACTCCTGCATGAAAAAAAAACCGCTACGCAGCAGCGAATCCCAGGCACAGCACCAGTCTCGCGTCTCACCCCTTTCCACATGGATTCCTCCATCACCCTTTCTGCTTCTGTCGTCTCAGCCTCTGATGCCTGCAGAGCTGTCTAGGCTGGGCCTTCAGTGGTTTTCACAAGTCTTTTTTTACCCCCCTGCCCCAGCCAACAATAAACTTCACATTTTCTGCACGGGAAGAGTCTCTTCCCTCACCTGCCCTGAACTCTGGATGCCCTAGAGTTGCCTTCACACCAGTGCGATCTGTTTGAATTGGGTGTTTGCAGCTGTTTGGGTGCTTTGGATTATAAAACTTTACATATGATTTCATCAGACCCTGAACTTTCGCGCTGGCTTTCTGCGCTGGCTGTTAGAGCACCTGTCAGCAGACACTTGCAAGTTCTCCAAGTTTCCTGCTCCAAAATCTTCCCTTATCCTAAGCCTACCACTGCGGACATGGATGTTTGGCAGAATATTTTCCCTCGGAGTACAGATTGTCTTCAATCACCTTCCATGTAGCGCAGCACTTAATACAAGTCACGTAGCTCTCTTCCTTTTCAGCTGATACACATAGTAAGTTAAAATGCAATCTTATGCCAATTCCATAAACAAGCTTCCAGCTAGCATTCTCTCCCTAATGTCCTCCACTCTCTGCTTGGGTACTTAAAATCTTCCATTACTCTGCTCTTTCTATGTATTTTATTGTTTGTTCAAATCACCTTCCAGTCCACTCTTTTTCTCCCGTATAGAAAAGGAGAGATGCTTTTCCCATCTTCCCATTTACTGCATACTTATCTCATAAAGTATGTTGCTAAGCAGGTACTCGTGGCAGAGTCTTCCGAATAAAACGGATGTGTGTAAAATATTGTACAGGTAGCAGTGGTTACTGCAGAAAGGAGGGTCCCAATTCTGCATCATTCCACTGGCTTCACTGGAGCGATTCTTCATACAAACCAAGGCAGATGGAAAGTGTTTCCAGCACTGGCCACATTAGAAATTGTTATTTCCAGGTACTCTTAGTACGTTTGCAGGATGTTGTCCTTTGGGCTGAAATTGCCTATAATCAGCACCTACCCCACAGCAATTTTTCCCTTGTTTTGAAAGTTTAAGCAGAATTAGGAGAGCTGCTTTTGAATACGGTAAAGAGGGGAAAAATTTTTATTTTTTATTTTTTTTTTAAATCTTTCTGACCTTTTTTCCTTGGCAGCTCTACAGCTGAATTGGCTGTGGTTTGAAAGATGCAATTTGGCAGGAAAATAGCCCTCATTGGGGAGCAGTGCAGGGCTTTGTATTGCAGGAAATTGGGTTTGATTTGCCCATGCTACAACTATTGAAAAATTGCAATCTGACCATATGCAGCGGAGGGCTTTTGCTAAGCTTATTAAAGGACATGGAGACCAGGGAATAAGACTCTGCACGTCTCTGGAGCTGGAACAGAAGAGAGTTCTTGAGGGATGGGCAAGGAGACCCCAGCACGGCAGAGGGGGCTGCTCCTCTCCCTCCACCCTCAGCACCACTGTCTGCAGAAGGCAGAGAGGGCTCCTTCAGGCGAGGCTCGGCTGGAGATGGGCATGAAGCAAGAGTCGCCCACAACCTGCCTTTAAGTCCCGAAAAGCATTTTCCCCCAGCTTGTACCTACGCTTTGATTTTGCATGTTGAGGAGTCTGGGCTCCACACCCCGACACACATAAAACCATGTAAAACCACGTTTATTGCCATGCACGTGAACTATCCCACTGTCTCCAATGGCTCTTTTTCTGGTTATTTTGGATCTTGCAGGATCAGACCCATGCTGCATAATGAAAAGAAGCTTTTTCCCAGGCTGTCTCCAAGACTGAACACCAGGAAAACTGAGTCCACAGCAATAAACAGGATCCATATTTCTGATCCATTTTAAACCAGGAAAGAGATATTTCACAAATTTCCTCAGCTATAAGGATTCTTCAAATCCTTTTCACTCCCTTTAAATATTAAATCATTCTCATGCAGACACCAGGCATAGCCCATTTCAAAAAGCAGTGCACAGAGCTGCAGGAATACTGGCAAATCACATTCACATGCACAGTCTTTGGAGTAGCTGTGGCACAAAAATGAGGATTTTTTTTTAAACTTTGTGGGTGAACTGACTGAATTAGTGGAACAGAATATTTAACTAAAAATATCTTTGGACGTGGCAACTGGAAATCAGTTTGCAACAGTGATTTCTGATAGACAGTTGTACTGCATGAGCAAATCCAATGCTTAGGGAAAAAGGATCAAGAGACAGGATGAATAAGAGATATAGTTCATAATAACTAAACATTGAAAAGCATGGTCCTTCTGAAACACGGTGCTGGCCCTCCTGGACTAATCTGCTATGGTGGTGTTCTCTTTGTTACTAAACTGCATTTTCCTAACAGAAGTAATTATCTCTTTTCCTTATTCAGAGCAAGTTTCAAGAACCCTGATTCACGCTGGTTTGTAGCTTACTCTGAAAATATCCCTGCTGAAACCAAAGTGGAGGGATAAACTAACTAGTACACATATAAATATATACAATGAGAGAAGGAGAGAGCCGATTAAATTGAGCTCTTTGCCTTACAACCACTTTCCACTTTGGTTTGCCAGGGACATGAGGATGAGATGTTCCATATGGTTTATCTGATCCATACCCTACCTAAGGCCTTTGTCATTCATGTCCACTCAGTAAGATGGGCAATTCATACATTTTTTTCATTCCACTTTGACAATACTCTCCTCATTATTCGCAGCGTGAGAGTACATAAAGCATAAAAAGTGAGACAGCGCTATTTCTGCCCTGCGCTGCAGTAGAAAACCCATTAATTGCATTTTTGGCAAAGAAGCACAATGAGCTACATGCATATAGGACTTAAAGCTCTTTAAATATGCAGGAAATGTTCCCTTAACCAACAGCCTTTGCTACGCTGGAGCTGGTCTGTGAAGTGCCAGCGACACACAGGAGGGACCTCACCAGACTGGGTGTAATTGGGATGGGTGATCACGCTTTGGGCAAAGGTGGCAGCAGCCGGTCAAGGGGTGTGAAAGCTGGGGCTGCTTTTTAACCCAGTTGTCAGGAATTCCTGCGCCTCCAGGAGTACTGAAGACGGTGGAAAGGAGGATAATATTATGCAGCTCGATGTAAGTTATAACTCAGTGAAAAACCTACATCAGGGACCCTTGAGATTACACAGATGGTCATTCAGCCCCTTATGTTAACGCTCTGTGATATGGGCTTCACTGTGTGGCTGCACACTGTTTCTCCCATGACACAGTAAATCACATCGGGTTTTTTCTTCATTTGCATCCTGCTCCCCTGTGACGGTGGACACGGAGAGACAAAGGTACGGTGCGATTACCTGTGTCTCCATCTACGTCCTCTAATTTGGATCTAATGTTATCTTTTATTACCTGCCCTCACTTCCTCTCAAGGCACAGATAAAGAGCTACAGGCTGCGTTTCGGGGTGGAAGAGGGTAACTGGTGCTCCCAGCGAGACACGTGTCTGCAGGGTGACAGGAGCTCAAGATCAGCCAGTCCAGCTTCCCATGGCCATGCTGTGGTGCTTTGGGACCCAAACGTATTCCTACAGAAGGTGAGTGTGGGAATGAAACAGCAACTAGTAGGACCAGCTAATTCTGGTGGATTTTTTTAAAAAATTCAGAAATGGCTTCTGATCTAGAGGAACTGGCAAGAAGAGCCCTTAAGAGAGTGAATTTATATTCTGAGCTTTTACTTCTCACTCACAGCTGTCTGAAAAACGTCACTCCCCCACCCAGCTACTCAATGAGGAGAAGAGCACGAGGAGAAGGAACAGCTCAGATCTGGAGGGGCTGTTTGTCAGGTATGAATTCTCTCATCCAGCCACTCTCACTTCTATTCAGCACATGTAATGAATGTCTGAAAAATCTGGAAATTTATGTTCAGATCAATGGGAGCTGATTAATTACCTAAGATGTATTCAGATAACAGAGTTGAGAGGAAAAGCAAAGGCAATGCTTTCAAAAATGCTCAATGAAGTAAACCAAGTACATTGAGAATATGTTTAAAGGATAAGTGCAAAGACGACCCAGGCAAGCCGGGTATCAAAGAAAGGAGACATCCAAAAGCCAGTCTTACAATCAACAACATAGACATGAAGGAGAAAAGAAATCTCTAAAGCTATTAAAAATCTGGAAGCCTATTAAAAATGGATGAAAAAAGGTACAAGGAAATCAAATCAAGAGACATGGAGTGGCACTTACGAAAGAAACCTTTAACAGAGTGGAAAAATTACTCTGTGATCCAAGTGAATTTAAATAGTGGCTCCAGTGATGGTGGAGAACAGCACACACTTATTCCACAGACCTGCTCCCAACAGATGAAGTGTTGATGTGCCTTCAGTCTCTGGGACTGCACTGGGGGGCTCATCCTGCATGTCCAGCCGTGGTGTCCCCACCTCAGCTGATCAATGACACAACCGCCACTTAAAAATCGAGGCTCTGCTCTGCCTCCTGCTTCAGCAACAGGATCAGCTAATCCTGCTCATGTCTCCGTTATGTATTTTGAATCGGGAAGACCACCGTGAAAGCCAGCAAGGGTAAAGTTAGTGCAAGTGAAAGCTGAATCTGTCGCTCAACTCCCTCCTGCGCTAGTAACCCTCTCAACACCATGATCTGCCAAGGGCTCTGCAGAGATGTGGTGTTGAGCCTGCGATGCTTGCCGCAGCTCGGCACTGTGTGGGTTTTAAGCTCTTTGCCCGCGGAGCTGAGTCTGAGCGATGGAAGGGGGAGAAAGCCAAGATAATATTGGCACACAAGAGAAAGCTGATGCGTTTATGTCCAGCCTCAAAGTACAGCCCTTCTGCAAAGGACTAACATTTTTTCGAAGATGTGATGGGAAGTTCCTTCTGCCCCAGCATCAGCTGCCTTCTAGCAACATGCCGGACTCACACACCGACACCTTGGAGGAAAGCAGGTGCTTGTGGGGATTTGAAAGGCCTTGCCCAGTCCCGTCCCTTCCAGGTGAATATTGCGCAGGTCTCGCTTCCTCTCCCTCAAACCCAGTCTCTCCACGGTGAAAATCTACCAGCAGCTCTATTTTTTCCCGCTTTCTTATTTTCAGTTTTATTTTGTCTGCAGATGCATCAACACTAATTCCCAAAACCACGACTTCAACATAGGAAGTTCCATCTAAACCTGAGGAGGGACTTCTTCCCTGTGCGGGTGGCAGAGCAGTGGCACAGCTGCCCAGAGAGGTGGGGGAGTCTCCCACTCTGGAGCCATCCCAAACCCGCCTGGACGCCGTCCTGTGCCACTGCTGGAGGTGACCCTGCTGTGGCAGGGGTTGGACTGGGGGAGCTCCAGAGGGCCCTTCCAACCCCCACCAGTCTGTGAGTCTGTGATTCTCTGACTCCAGTAGTCCAGGAGAATTTTATAACAGAATTGTGGGGCTTTTTGTGTGAAAGGTTGAACGTACAGAGACACCAGAGGCATTTGGGTGGTGACCATCATTGCTGTGTCTCTAGGTGAAGCAACCAGGTGAGTCTGCCTGTGCTGCTCGAGCTGTGACCCACACCTTTTACCTCCTGCTCTGCCGCTTGTTTCACATCCTCCTCCCTAGCTATAAGACCAGAGGATGAGAAAAGACCTCCAGCATCCGCACCATATAGCCCACTGGCAATGTCTCCATCTCTTCTTCATGCCCAGGTTTAGTTTCCTCCTTCCCCTTATCTTCAGGACACTGTTCCAGATCATTACAACTCTTCTATTAAAAATCTTCTTATAACTTCCTAAATGCTTTCATGGCCAGCATGTTGCATTTGTTCTTGTTCCAAGGTAGTCCTTCAGTTTAAGTAGCTTTCTTTCTCCTCTCCTTTTATTCCCTCTTCCCTCATCTCAATCATGTCTCCCTTGGCCATTGCTTTTTCCTATGACACCAGCCAAGCTCTTTCTCTCCCGGGGCAGACGAGCTCTCAGCCGGCACGGCCCCTTCTGCAGCCTTTCGCTGCACCTTCCCATTCACTGTCCCTCAACAGGGGGGACGAGAGATGCGCGGTGGTCCTGGATGCAGTCACACCTGGGCAGGGACGCGGTGCTCGCATTCTCCATTCCTAGTGGGAAAGCCTTGCCCAGGGTAAGCGCATTTGCCTTTTTCAGAGCTGCACCATGCTGACGGCTCACCATCCCTCTATGACAGATGAGGGGAAACAAGTTTCTCTCCTGTTCTGTCATTTCCAAGTGACGAGGCCCAAGCTTCAAGCAGAAATTCATGTTATTAGTCCCAGCATGCACAGCTCTGCACTTTGTACTATTACATTTCAGTCTGTTTCTGTTACTTTGCTCGTCAGGATCATCCGAGTGTTTTATTTGTTACATTTGATCCGATTTTTCATTTACCTTCAGGTCTTTAATTATTCTTTCCTCGCAAATTTATTCTGAGCTTTGCATACTGTCGATGTCTCTAGTTGCCTGGATCCTTTATTTCTTTTTATAAGCAGGAGAACTGAGCTTGCCATTTTCTCCTGCTCAATTTATGTATTAAAAATCCTTAAGAGTGGACTCGTGATTTCATGTGCCAGTTCTTTTAGCAGCCTGGGCTGGATTATTTGTTCCCCCTGGCTTTAGTGCATTAAAGCTCTTTCAGTTTTGCCTTCACCTTGGATGCCGAAATTTCCATTTTTATAAATCTTATGCCCATTAGCTATCATCCCTGTGCCCTTGTGTCCTGAAGCACCATCTTTATTGAAAACTGAAGCAAAGTACTCATTTCGGGTTTCTTTGTCATAACTACATTTATTTTTTATTTCATCCATCTTGCTTTCTTTTTTGTCTGTGTGACCTAAGATTTTTTACTTAAAAAGAAAAATAAAATTGCAAGCTGTAACTCAGCTTGTGTCTTGGCAAGTCTCACTTCAGTCTTGCAGTTTCTGCACTCTGAGGGAGTTTGTTGATCAGTCTCTTCTCCCGTTCCTCTCAGGCTCTCGGCTTTCTTGCAGTCTCTCTTCCCGGAGACCGGCTGTATATTTACTCCCTTTGCCTGGAACGTGCCTTCCAGATCGGTTTTGCACTGTTGACTTCCCAAGGTCTCCCCCGCACTCAGCCCTAGTGCTCTCCTGTAGAGATGACGAGTAGAATTGGCTGCATTTTTGGCTCTGTTTCTCAAAGTCTGCCTTCCCCAAATAAAGATGAAGTGCAGTTCATCCTTCTGTTTACATTGAACCAATCTATGATCACCCCATCCCAGTTCTTCTCTATGTCCAGCTCTTCTCTAATGTCCTCGCTGGTTTACCAAAACTGCCTGTGAAACAGCTTCTCCCGCAGACGTCCTCACCTCCTGGAGTTGGGATGCAGCCATGGAGTCAGAAGTCTTAACAGGGCTGGGGCTTGCAGCTTGGCCAGCATCAGGAACATCTGCCACAAGGCTGATGGGACAATCCAGATTCATGCTCAGCTCATGGTCCCACCTGAGGACCACGCATGGCCAGGACAGGAGGTGGGAATCCAAGCTCCAGAAAGCACTGCTCGCAGTGTGTGCAGGTCACCCTGTCCCCTTTCCCTCTGGGAATACTCTGAACATTGCTACTTTTGCCATCATGAGGTAGTTGAAAAAGTAGCCAGGTTCTCTTCTTCTGTTCTTATTTTGTAACAATAAGAACTACCTCGTTCTTCTGCTCACCCTACAGCAAAGTCTTATGGTAACAATAAAATAAAAAAGGAAACAAGAAACTTTTCTAAGAAATTAGCAACCTTTCCCCTGCACACATGGTTCCTGTGGTTTGGTTAGTGTTTAAAAGAGCTCACGTTACCAATATTGCAATTCAGATCTGATTAAAAAAAGACTCCTCTGTAGAAAGCTGAGGTTTCTCATCTGCATTTCTTCTACTTGAAGATTTCGTGTGTGTCTGCAAGTGCAGTGTCTCTGGATGGTTTTCAAATGACCAAAACCAACTAAACAAAGAAAGCGCAGTTTTAACGTAGACCGGTGTTAGAGGAAAGACCCTAGAGAGTCTTGTTCCATGCTGAGATATTCTGCAGCAAAATAGGGCACCCTTCATCAGCTTTCCTCATCATCTGCAAAAGTGGACATGACAGAGTTGGAACATTGCATTTATCATGTGTTTGTTTTTTTTTTATTCTGCTGAAATCTTATGACTAGGGAGAGACAACAAGCTCCACGAGTTGTTAGAGTCCGGCGGGAAGCATCTCCCATCCCATTGAAAACTGTTGAGACGTTAAAGACTTTCCCAGTTTATACTGAGATGAAACCAAGACCTGCTTGTTAAAAAGAACCAAGTTGCCCTGTGCTTAGGGGCACTCCCATGAGACAGTAAACCTGGACCCAGCTCTGGCTTTTGCCTAAGCTAAACTAGCAGCTCACGTCCAACCTGTGTTTGCTTGGGAGGTGCAGGACCTGGTCGCGCTCTGCTGTCCCCAATATTTATATGACATGTGAGAAGGGACTGGAATCTTCCCGTCGCGTATAGAGCCAGGGGAGCACAGCTGTGGGGCAAAACAAAGTGAAGAGCGAACATCAGTGAGCGTGGGACTGGGATGGGTGGGAGCAGACGCTTCAGGGAGAAGGGGAGGCCACCGGGGTAGTGGTGGTCCCCAGAAAGAGACTGATGAAATGCAGTCCCCTAAGTAGGGAAACACGGGCACTGGCAACCTCTGGTGCCCAGAGATTTTCCAGCTATTGATTTTGCATATGGGGGTTCCTTACTGATGAACCTTTCTGCATGGGGGGCCACTCCCACCACAGCAATACTGATGCAAATCAGGGCTGTGGAGGAAGGATCTTCTTCTGTTTGTTCCTGCGAGTGTTTGTGCTGCAGATCCCACTTATGGTATTACCAAACGCGGAATCCAACCCATGACATAAGGTAAGGTGCTGTTAGAATAACAACATAAATCTTCATCTTTGAAATGACAAGTCAGCTCTAATGCAAAAGGGAAACAGGAGAGAGACAATTTTTTTAAATGCATTTGGTCAAGTAAAGAGTTCTAGTTTTTGTTCAGACTGTCAGCTTTCCTCAGAGTAAAATAATTCCTCTACTAATGAAATTCATAGAATCACAGAAACATAGAATGGTTTAGGTTGGAAGGGACCTTAAAGACCATCTCATTCCACTCCCCCTGCCCCGGGCAGGGACACCCCCCACCAGCCCAGGGTGCTCCAAGCCCCGTCCAACCCGGCCTTGAACACCTCCAGGGATGGGGCAGCCACAGCTTCTCTGGGCAACCTGCGCCAGGGGCTCACCGCCCTCATAGGAAAGAATTTCTTCCAAATATCTCATCTCAATCTCCCCTCTTTCAGTGTAAAATCATTCCCCCCTCATCCCATCGCTCCCCTCCCTGATCCAGAGTCCCCCCCAGCTCTCCTGGAGCCCCTTTAGGCACTGGAAGGGGCTCTGAGGTCTCCCTGGAGCCTTCTCCTCTCCAGGCTGAACACCCCCCTCTCCCAGTCTGTCCTCCCAGCAGAGGGGCTCAGCCCTCGCAGCATCTCCGGGCCCTCCTCCGGCCCCGCTCCAACAGCTCCGTGTCCTTCTGCTGTTGGGCCCCCCCAAGCTGGAGGCAGCGCTGCAGGGGGGGCTCCCCAGAGCGCAGCAGAGGGGCACAATCCCCCCCTCGCCCGCTGGCCACGCTGCTGGGCATGCAGCTCAGGGCGCTGGGGGCTTTCTGGGCTGTGAGTGCATGTTGCTGGCTCATGTTGAGCTGCTTGTCCCCCAACACCCCCAAGTCCTTCTTCTCAGGACTCTCTCAATCCATTCTCCACCCAGCCTGGATTTGTGCTTGGGATTGCCCTGACCCATGTGCAGGACCCTGCACTTGGCCTTGTTGAACTTCACGAGCCCAACTTAAGAGAAGAAAGTAAGTTAATTCAGCATATGTGTCTTTGTTACTTCTCTGATTAAATAAAACCACGATTTCTACATGGTTTGTTTGTGTTTGTTTTTTTCCTATGTGATCCCACAGGTTTAGTTATTTGCTATGCAAAACAAATCTTTTTCTAATGAAATCCAAAGAGCACTAAAAGACTATCTTGGCGTTGACAATGACACCTTTTGCTCTGGTTCATGCAAACAATACCAGAGAATCATCCTCTTAACGGTGCAGGGAAGTT
This sequence comes from Pluvialis apricaria, assembly GCA_017639485.1. Lineage (NCBI taxonomy): Eukaryota > Metazoa > Chordata > Aves > Charadriiformes > Charadriidae > Pluvialis > Pluvialis apricaria. The sequence goes on along the minus strand of CM030021.1, from coordinate 3,043,016 downwards.
TTATTGAGGGCTGTCGAGAGAGCCTGCGACAGCGCTTCTGTGCAGCAGGATTTTCCGTAGGCTGCATTAGTGGGACTGAGCCAACACAAAGGCTCGATCTGAGAGCTCATCAGATACTAATTTACTGCTGGTCCTGCTATAAATAATGCATGCCAATGGGGAGCTGCCATGGCCCTTAGTGGAGTAATGCACTCAGGCTTTCTTCCTCCCACAGAGGCCAAACCTCACATCTGTGCTGGTACCGCAGGAGAACTTTTTCAAAACCACCTCGGTGACTTAGGATCATTATAGGAAAGTCACTGGGATTTAGGCATCTTTTATCTCAGTCGAGATATTTTTATCTCCGTCAGGCTATTTCTTCCTTTATTGGCAGGAAACGCTGGCTAAACAGCAGAAAGCAGGCAAAAGATCTATTGGGATTTTCCACGGGGATGAGACGTGGCTTCCCTGATGGGTTTTCCAATCACTCCAGTGAGGGCCAGCAGGTCCTTGGAGAGGAGGGGAGGACAAGAACAGCCTCAGCTGCACTGTCCCCAGTGCTGCTGGAGAGGATGGTCTGAGGGACCCCCAGAAGAAGCAGCAGGATGCTCCTGGCAGGGATGGGGAGGAGGACTCATCCTGACCTCCGTCTAAGCCCTGGAACAGGAGAAAATTATTTGTCAAAATGGATTTTGAGAAATGCGGTCAAAAGATTTTCTGAAAATCCATTTGAATACATTTTTCTCCATCCAAGAGGAGTATCCAGGTCATCCAGTCCTCCCGGTACTGCCATGCCTGTGTCGTCAGGGTGAACCCCAGAGCTTCTCCTGCAGAGCCGTGCAGTCTGTGACTCTCCAGGTTTTCAGTACAGGGGGCGGTTTTAGTGACAGACTGGATATTTTTGGTTTCTGTTCCACCTCTTCTTTCTGAAGGATCTTAAGAGAACTTGGCTGACACCTTCCCTGCCTTGTGTGAGTTTTTTTTTTCTCCTTATTTCTTGAGTTAACTCCCTCTCGTGTCCCTTTACAAAACCCTGATGGAGCTTTGGCCTTCCTACCCACGAACAGGCCAGGGCTGCATACGGCTCGTACTGTTCGTGATGAATAATGTAGCTTCCCTGTAGTTTTTTTCCCTTCTCTTTACTGGCATCTCAATGGGACTGCAAATTTTCTTGCAGTCTTCCAGTGTCTGATATAAGAAGATCTCTTGCTGCCTGTTTCGCTATGGGTATCTGTTTTGGCCTCAAGCCCCCCACTCCTCCTAACCTGAGCTTCAACATACCTGTTGCCTGCCATCCTCAATGCTCCCTTTTATAGGATTAATTAAAGTTGGATTTCCATTTTCAGCAGAATGACTGCGGTTTAATAATCTCTCGAATTATCTCACTAAGCCGAACGGGGGCTTGGTGTTTGCTTCCTCCCTTGTTCTTTCCTGCTTTTTTTTCCATGAGAAGTTTAAGGATTTATGTTCTTTGAAATTCTTTTTTTGTTTGTTCGTTGTTTTTGGTTTTTTTTTTTAATTCCTCCTATGTCCCTGTAATGCTGTTCTTCCTGAGAAGGGCCCTGGGCCAGCTGATGTGGGGTGGCCAGGCTCCTCCTGTCCATGGCCAGTAGTTTAGTGCCCACCCAGCAGAGCGGGTGGTGTCCACCCTGGGGCGGTGTGCCCCGTACCGCAGACCTCTCAGCCCCGCACCATGCACAGCGTGTGGCCCCAGCAGGACGTTGGGTTTAAGGCATCACAGTCAGCATGGAGCAGCACCTCTCCCTTGGCGTTCATAGCGTTTAGCTCCTTGCACATGGCTGGGGTACAGCCCTGCTCACCACACTGCCAGGTTTCAGCAGTTATGGGGTAAGGACAGTCCACCCTGGGGGGGGCTGCACCCCTGTGTAAGGGGTTGTGCAGGTGACAGCACCATCCATGGTGCCCATAAACTCTTCACCCAATACACGGATTTTCAACACCCATGTTTTTGTGCATTTCCAACCCCCACATCCTTCACAAGGGTAGTTTGTTCCCTCTGCTCGTGAAGTTTCCATGGGGCAGGAGAGGCATTTTCCCAGGCCAGGGATCAGTGGTGAACACAAGGCCCCTACCCCACCCAAGACTGTCATCCTCATCCCCTAAACATTGGCTTGCCCTCACCGCCAGGGAGTCCCCAAGTCTTGGAGGGTTCTTCTGGGAAGGACTGTGAGCTTAAAAAAACGAAAAACGAGAGTTGTGTTGTGTCTTCCTTTTTGTATTCATCCTGGGGTTGGGTGTCATGCACGTGCCCGTGAGTGGTGCAGGAACGTGCTGGTGTGTCTGAAGGTATGAGGCACCTGGAGACAGTGTTGGTGGGCTTTCCTGGGTAGAGATCCCTGAGCCATGGTCACCCTGGTGCTCTGCCGTGCGTGGGCGGTGCCCAAGCCCCTCGTCACACTTTGGTGGCCAAGGGAACAAGCTGGATCCCCCAGCCTCGAGACAGGAGCGGTCCAGCACAGACACAGTGAGGGGCAACGGGGCTGAGCCTGGGGCAGCATGGGGAGCAGGGGTGCAGTGGGGCCATGCCCACACCTAGTGCGGCAGTGCCTGGAGATCATTCAAGCATTCAGAAGCTGGTTTTCCTCCTGCACGGCTAGTTGCTCCGAAGAAAACCCTTCAAGCTGTCATAAAAACTACCGTACACTCGATACAGCTTCTTGGGACCCTTGAGATGTGTCTCCTGTTTGTATGACAGCGCAGTTAAATAACGACATATCCAAGGGTCCTGAGAAATAGCCTTTGCAAGGTTTCTCTTGGGGTCTAGTTTCAGATGTAGACTATCAAGGGCACCCCCAGCCCCAGCAGCCCTAGGCAGCTGCCTGGGGCCTCCACCTGCACCCCCCGGGCTCCATCTCCAATCCAGCCTGCCCCACAGCTCATCCTACCCCATAAGCTCCCCATCCCCAAGGGTTAGCCCCACAGCAAGCGCTTGCGCCACAGGGTCAGGAGGAACATGAATCCCACACCGGGCAGCAGCCACCACCAAGGAGTAGCAAAATTCAGTTGCCGAGAACTTGGGTTCATGTCAAATCCCTGGTCGCACCATGAGTGTCCCCAGCTTATTAACCAGCGAAGCAGCAACCCAGCTTTGTTTGAGAGAGGATTTAGGAAATCTAGCAAGCTGTTTTGCTGTTAGATGCTGAAAGGGGAAGAACGGAGCTGTAGTATTTTTTTCTTCTTCTTTTTTTTTTTTTTTCTGAGTCCCTTTTTATCTTTTGGCAGCCCTTTGTACAATTAAATAGCTCCACGGGGATGCCATATGTTGCCAATAGTTTTACACTTCTCAGTAGTGGGAGGCTGGAACGCTTTCCAAATTGACATGATAGGAACCCATTACAAAATTCTTCTCTAAGAGGAACGGCTAAATGTTCTGTCAAGGAACTGAATTAAAAATAGACCAACTGGTATTGTTATCTCCCCAAAAGAATGCACTTGGCATCGTGCATAACGTGGTACATCTGGTGGTACATCTCCGAATCTCTGGAGCCCGAACACTAGGCTGGCAGGGCTGTAAGCAGCAAGGTGCAGAGCTGGGTCCAGACCCCAGGTGCAGGGTGGTGGGTTTGGGACTTGTCTTCTCTTCCCCATTACAGCCGAATAACATTGACTTGGCCCTGCCAAATCCATTGCCCTGGGCTCTGTGCTCTCCCTGAGGCAGTGCCTGCCTGGACAGCCTGCCACCATGAAGTACAGCACAGGAGGACCTCACCGGACTGTCTTCCCTCACCTGAGCTCCAGCACATCCCAGAAGAGCTTCTTCCTGGTGTGCTGGAGCACAAATTCACCCAGGTGCTCCCCAGGTCAAAGCTAGAAAGTGCCAAATCCAACTGCACTTCAGTGCGGTCTACCTGGGCACACAAAACTTGCCTTAGATGAATTTGTTTTCCCACCATTTGTCTTCATGAAAATATGAATTTTTTGCCCTCCCCCACCTCCACCTGATCTTTGATTGCCTTGTTCTTTACTTGTTTGCTCAGTGACTCCTCTCGGCAGGGCGGGTGGCTCGTTCTGCCGTGGGACTGGTGGGGACACATCCAGCACACAGCTGTGGGTGGTGGAAGGGGGATCTCATAATAGCTTGATAACAGCTATTAAGTAAATACCACATACTGGAAAAAAAAAGGCTTCACTTCAACCTCAAACAGGGTGGGGTTAACTATCAGAACAGAGTTGTTTACCTTGGGCTGAAACGCATGAATAGGGGGACTTTGAAAATCTGCTCCCATGAATTACTGGTCTCCACAAAGGCTTCTGTTAAATGGTAGCGACAGCTTAAATAAGCAGAAATTTCTTGGAAGGATTTTCTTTTTGTCTCAGTTATGCCTTTACTACAAACCCGGAGCATCATTCACACTATCAAAAATTGCCAGTGTGCCGGGTACTGCAATTGCCAGTTAGAGCTGCCCCGTCATTTACTCTGAGGCTGCATTGATACCGAGTTGGTTTACAATAAAAAAAAATAAGAAAAAAGAATCATGATTGATTCCTACTTGCGTTTGAATGGTGAAACATAGGAAAAGAGCAGCAAAACAAGGAGTTTATCTGGGGCCAATCTTTGGTCTGATTAGAAGGAGGTCGGGATAAGTCTATTGGATCTCTGTGTGCCATGTACAGCCCCCCTGGACCCCCAGGGTGAACCTGCTCCGGGGTTATGTTTGCAGAGTGTATGTAAACGTTGAGCTGCGTGACAAGTTAATGGGGTTTGGGCATCTCTGTGAGCCAAGTGAACACGTGTCTGCGCTTACACACCTCTGTGAGTGTCTCTGAAGCCTGTGTCCGCTGGCCTGCTATGCAGATGTGGTGGGAGATCAGCAGCGTAAAAGACAGACTGCGGCCTCTGCGTAAGTCAGACAACTGGACTGCTACAAGATCAGTTGCCAAACCACGGGATGTCTGCCAAAAAACCTCAGAGAACAGTACCTAGTGGGATAGAGCATAGCCAGAACTATGCTATAGGAGTGCCATTTTGGTAAAGAAATCAAAGGTTAGAGGATAACTGATTCCAATTTTTTTTTTTTTTTTTTGCCTTTTTCCCCTTGGGTCACGGGATAAAGCACACACAGCCAGCTGTGGGGGAGCAGCCCACCCCTGGCAGCTCCCTCTTGCTCCTTCTCTTTCATACATCCCACCTTGATGGCCCACAGCTGTGGGGAGGGCCGGTACCCACCCTGTGCCCCACTGCACCTCACCTTGAGCCCCAGGGGCTGAGGGAGTCTTTCGTTCACCCGTTTCTGGGGGGATGCTACAAAACGCACGATGCCTTTGGTGGGAGCCGGCATGGACCACACTCGGCCGAGCAGGTTGCTGCAAACCTCGCATCAAGCCCAAGCTAATATTTTGCCTTCCGGACAGGGTTAAGTGCCCGTAGGCTGGAGTAGATCACCCTTGCAGCTCTAGCTTCTGAAACCACATCTGACCTCAGGCCGGTGGGAGGATTTTAGGTGTTCCCCCTCTGCACGGTGCTCCCTGCCGCCTGGCCAGGGGGTCTCTTGCTCGGCGGCCGGCTGCCCTGGCTGCCGTCGTGATGCTGCCAAATTCGTGCTAGGCAGAATTCGGGTGGCATTGCGGGACTGCATGGAATTGGGGGTGACATGTCCATCTGCTCCTTCCTAGGCTGTGCAAGCCATGAGCGTGGTCCCACGCAGGAGGAACAAGCCACCTCGGCAGAAGGGAGATGCGCCGTGCCTTTGCCGGGACGTGCAGAGCCACGTGGCTCGCGGAGGGGGCGGCGGGGGAAGCCGGAGCTATTGCTATGCAGGAGCTCTAGGTTGGATCATCGAGTCCCGTCTCCTCTGAAGCTCAATGAATCTAGAAAACCATCTCCCCTTGTCATCTGTGCTCAGAGATTCACAGCACCTGCACAAAAGTGCTTTTATGTCTGCTTCATGCATATTGAGAGTCGACATTAAAAGGGAGAGAAAGAAAGAACAATCCATTAGGCTCTGTGCACTAAATCCTAGATTTCAAACTGACACATCTAAAAATACCTATGATATGAAAGCAGATACAGCATGATAATTACATACTGCAGGTCTATTGTGCTATTGTACTCTATATGGGATTCCTGCTCCAGCATCCACTGCAACCATTACAGGAGACAGGAGCAAACCAGGCTGGCTAAAATGAAGAACCATGCTATTGGATGGATTAACATCATCAGCATCCCAAAATGCTCTGGACCCTGGTCGAGGGCATGTCTGTGTGGAATGCTGGGATTTGGCACTGGGTAGCTCTTCCTTGCCCAGATTTGAGATATTTCTTTGAAGAGTCCTTTGGTGGCTGACCTGAAACCCGTTTCTTGTGTGAAGTGGTTAGCGTTTATGCTTTCCCACTTTCTGGAGAGATTTCTCATGTCCTTGGATGTGGTAGAAAGCACACGTCACAAAACTACTGACCTCAAGTTGGTACGGGGAGAGCCACCCAGGCTCTGAATCATTTAACTATGCAAAATGATGAATTCTCTGTGTTTCTGGCAATACCCTGCAGTTATAAACTCCAGTGAAAATTAAAACTAAATTGTAGTCTAATTAGTTAATGATCTCATTTTACATAAACAAATCCAGTAAATCATGTTCGTCATTGTACGACGCTTGTGTTTAAAAGAAGCTCCATAGCCTGCACCATCCGTATCCATCCATGTGTGCGGACCGTCCCCCAGCTTTCACACTCACACTCGGGGACTGTGAAAGACTGGGACAGATTTCTCTAAAAATCAAGTCTGCTGCTAGAAGTCTGCTGCCTGCCTGAGAAATCGTGCGAGATCCTCCTGGTCCAGGCAAAGCAGCAATGGGCTGGTTTGGAAACAGCTATTTAAGCGAGGACCGCAGGGAGCAAGAAGGAAAGGGGACCCATGCTGTGGAGTGCCTGCGTGTCACCCCAGTGTCCCTGCCTCCATTATCCGTTGGATATTGGATCCGTTGCATCTTCCAGCTTTTCCAACACCTCTGAAAGCAAAACTTGGTCAGAGGTGGTCAGTGAAGATCCCATCGCACTTTGCAGAGGGTTGTTTGGGAACCGCCGGCCGGTCCGGCAGTGGGCAGAGATGCTCTGCCAGCCCCAGCCCAACTTACAACGTCAAGTGGACGGGACAGATGGGCTGCTGTGATGAGCTGGAGATATTTCTGGGTGTAGTTGGTGAAGCCGGCTGGGATCCTCCAGATGAAAAGCTCTATAAAAAGACAAGTTATTCCCTGTAATTTGAGAGTACTGCCAACCCCAAACGCTAAAAAATTCTGAGGTTCCCAAACCACAGAACTGGCCAAACTGTCACAAGATTTTCATTTTTAATTGGAGTTCCTTCTTATTTTCCTTCTAGTTTTGAGCTGTTGGGTCATGTTCTTATGTGCAGAGAAAAGTCGCGATGAAGCACAAACTGTCTGGTTTTTTAGAAGTGAAACCTGAACTTCTCTCGTAACCACGTGTCTCCAGGAGATGGGGCTTCTGTCAAATGTCAACGAGGGGGGAGCACTGTGACAAGGGCACCAGAGTTGAGCAGGTGCCTTTTATCTGACCGCGGTGGTGTGTGCCCCTGCGTGTCTCACGCTCCTCCTTGCACCTCTGCCCCTCCACCCTCGCTGCTCCCAGCGGGGACTGCGGCCTCCGAAATACAACTTTGTCCTTTCCCAGGGAGCTCTGCAGGGGGAAATCGCCCCCCTCCTGCTCTTTGAGCAAACCACCTGCATTTAAGTGGGTCAAAGTAAGCTGTGAAGTTCACACGTCCCTGCGGTGAGAGGAGCAGGGGACGTGCCACAGGGAGGGTGGGGCTGTCACCTTGGGTGCTGAGCCTCGCTGGCAGCAGCGGGGACCGGGACGCGGGACAGGGTACATAATCGCTGTTGGTGCTCGCTGCCAAAATTGCTAAAAAAAATCCACCAGGAAGAGCCCCAGAGGTAGGCAACCAATTTTTTTAATTGTTTGCTACCTGACAGTGATGGTCCCTCACGTGTCCCCTCTGGTCCTGGCAGTGACCACCCTGTGCTTTAGGGGTGCTAAAAGCAAATTCCATCCACCCACTGCATTTCAAGCCCAGGGCTTGAGCCTGCAGCTCTTCCTGTGCTGATGTACAGCACCCAAACCTCAGCTCTCGTGCTCTCAGCTGAGCTTCTCGAGGCACCACAGCACGGTCAGAGGTTTGTGCTTCTACAGACCCACCAGCTGGGGCACAGGAGCAAGTGTTACAGTCCCCCACCAGGGAAACCAACCCTGACTCATGTCCCTTTTCTCAGGAAATGTGGGAAACAGGTCCCAGCTCTCCCAAATCCTTGGCTTGTGCCAAACAGCTCTAGAAGTAACTCCTGCATGAGACATGGTTGCATGTCCAGGACACTGAATACCTGCTGGAGGCATGAGTTGGAAATGAAACCTTCAGGGGTTGAGATGGGCAGTGCCATAGTCACAACGATGAAGCTGATGGAATGGGATCCCCTGATCTGCTGTGGAAAAACTGCACTTCTGTGCCTCAGTTTCCCCACCTGTAAAATGGGCACATCAGTGCTGCTTCTGTAGGTAGAACGCTTTGATGTGCATTCCTGCTAAATGCTGGATGAAAGGCAGGAGTAGCAAACCAGAGAGGGACTGAGCAAGCCCAAAGTTGCTCAATAACACTCCTGGCAGTGCCAGAATCTACAGACAGCTCTCAGATGTGGACAGGGATGGCCCTGGGGACGGGATGCCTTGGCACTAGGGTCCGCTTTACCATTACAGGTCTTTCTGTCCGGCTGCTTCAGCATCTGCCTGGAGCAACGAGGCCCTTTTCCCCAGTGGAGGCACCTTCTCTTAGTACTGAGCAAGACACAGGTCTCAAAGGAGGAGACAGGGAGCAAAAGGCTACGAGGCAGACGAAAGCAAAACACAGTTTCAGTGTCCGTGTAACCCTGGCTGTCTCTCTATGTGATTTTTCTTACTATTCCGCCCAGCTTTCATGAATCTGTCCCAACAGTTTTCCACTGAAATACCTATCCTGGCAGAAACCTCGCTTTGGATACCATTATTTGTACAATTTCCTAAGAAAATACACTACTGTAAGGACTTTCCTACTTGTATAAGGTCACCCACCCTGCAGAGGTTGCGCATCTCTATTGGTAGCAGCCTCATGTTTAACACAGAGGGAAATTCTCAGAAACAGGAGCTCTGAAATCAGTACTACCAGGAAATTAGGACAAAGAGAGATATTCCACCTCCCCTTTTTTCAGAGCAAGAAAAAAGTTGCAAAACGGGAAGAGAAAGGGTGTCGTGCGAGTAGTGGAAAGAAAAAGAAGGGAAAATAATAGCTGGGAAAAAAGAAAAGGAAAATGTGGAAGGAGATGGACAGCTTATGTGCAAGGAGAAGGAAAAAAGAAGGGACGAAGGTGGGAAAAGGGATAAAGAGCCACCTGGCAGCGCCGGTGGTGATCTGTGCTCCGTTACTTGATGGGCTGTGCCGCCAGGTGCTGCAGAGCCCCGCGTCCCCCCCTGCCCTGCAGATAACCGCCCGCGGGACCTCTGCCAAGAAAACCGGCCTCATCCCCTTGGGTTTATTGTTTCTTCCTGTCCCTGGAGGATCCGTGGGCGCGCGGTCCCGGGGACACGTTGCTTGCAAACCACCTGCGTGTGTTGTACGCCTCTGCTGGGGCTGCCTTCACCGCTCCATCTTAATTAAATCCTGCCCCAGCCCCTTGGAAGAGGGGAGGGGAATTTGGGATGAGGGGCTTTGGTGCCCACCCTCAGTGCCGAAATAAAAATGCCCTGTGGGTAAATTCCAGAAATCCCATGTAGCTTGGCTTGCTTTTTATAGGATTAGCTCTTCCTCTGCATCACCCCGTAGGGATAGATGTGTCAAACGACCATAGATTACTGTCGCTATTAAGGTCACCTGCAGGAACTATTCCGGATTCTCTCTGGTAGCACAAAACCCGAGCCTATTCAAGTAACGTGAAATAAGACAGGCTGTGACAAATTTCTAAGCTACTTCCCCGCTGCTTATCCTGCCACAGCCCCGAATTCCCGTCATCAGTGTGTTGAGCACACGGCGCAGAGGCTGGAGCGCAGGCAGAGGCTCGGCAGGCCAATGTACGGGAAAATCAGGCGTCTCCAGTATTTGCCGTCATGAATTGGAATGATATTTGTTTTCTGATAAAAGGTTGGTACTTTGGTCTTTTGCAAGCTACTTTTTAAAGCAGTTACTCCGGGGAGTAATTTAACTCCTTCCAATAACCTCTGCCTCTGCCAACACGTGTGTAGGAGCTGACATAAAACGTCGTGTAGCTCCTGAATACTCAAAGATATCCAGACGTTCTTGCTGAGGGAGAAAAAAAGCCATCCCAAACGTAAGTTATTATTGCTGAAGCTTTTAGGAGTCTGGCAATTATTGTGTAATACGAAGCATCTCATCCCTGACAGAAGGGCCTTGGGGTCTGGTGGCCCTCTCTTCTCTGGGAGAGGGGACCTGGAAGGACCACCGGGGATGCGGAGCCCAGTTCTGCACAGGGCAGTGGCTGCGTGGCCCTGTGGGGACCGGTTCCCTGCTGATCCACATCGTGCCCGAGCAGCCGTGGTGCCCACAGCACTTCCTTGGGAGGAGGCACTAACTAGTTAATCCGAGAAAATCAAATAGGACGACAATTATATTGGTGAACGCTATTTGCCAAGTGACAGAAAAAAAAAATAAAAAATGGTGATTCATTTTTAGGGGTAACTGTAGTTCAAACATCCTCAGAGAAGGTTAACTACTCGTGACAGTATGCCCAGAAATAATTTATTTGGCAGTGGATGAGAAAAGAAAAAGAAAAAAAAGAAAAGTTGAATAAACTATTTTTGGATAGTGCGAGCGAGCCAGGAACAAGGATGACCAGAGCAGATTGACACGTGGGTCCGTGGATCCAAGCCCCGCTCAGGCAGCGGGTCCCACACGCACCTGCCCTCACAAGCCATCTGCGGGGACGAGCAGTGAGCTGGCCCCGCGCAGCTCCCCATCGTCCCCTGCCCAGAGACCGGCACGGGGACGCCCGGCTCTGTCCCCTCTCCATCCCTCTCAGCCCCTCCCGAGCGCCCCTGCTATATGGTGGGCACAGGGCCAGTTTGCTGGAGGAGCGTTCCAGAAAGAAACCCTTGGGCAAGGGGTAAAATTACTCGGAAAAAGAAAGCCATCCGTGTCAGGCAGCGGCAGAGCCGTAGGAAGAAAACCCTGTTTAGTATTCCCAGAGCTCTGCACTTTTTCAGAAGGAAAGCACCTACATTTAGCAGCTAGAGTAAATATCATGCCTTAATATTGTGTGTTAATAGACTCGCGTTTTCAGCTACTGATGACTGTAGTTTTGGAAAATTTATTGTTGCTATAAAACGAGTCTCTCTTTCTCTCTCTCTCTCTCTCCCCTCTCCCTCTCTCTTCTGCTAATTGACAAAGAGGCCCAGTAATTAAAGGACAATAAAAGTTTTCCAGTAATTAGTTTCTGTTGTTTGGTTACAGGCCATCAATTGTTCTTTAATAATACCAATCGTTAGCATGCAGTAGTCAGTGGGCTCTCAAAGGCTTCTGGGGCACAACCACTTACCAACACTACACATTCCATTCCCATGAGGGCATCCCCCATCCAGCGGGAGATTAACCCTCTAGTAGGATGAAGCACTCCTACCCTGCCTTCGTGTTTTGGGGTAAACAGCTCACATAATGAACGACCAGGAGACGGCACTTAGGGTAAGGTAATTATGGGTACCTGAGGAGGGTAGTAGGGAGGTAGGTAGCTCACCTCTATATAGTGCAGGGCTCTGGGGGGTATATGCATGCCTCTGTTGTATGGCTGCTCTTCCGCACAGCGCACCCTGCTAAAACACTTCCTTGCAAAATACTTTTTCAAGGCCTAATTTTGCAGAGAGGCGTTCCCAGTGATTTCAGCAGGATCAAGTGAACATACAGGCAAGCGAGCATACGTCAGTTGATCGAAGGACTTCATCTCGGCCTGCCTGAATGCTGCATTTTATGCTTGAGGCTCAGCGTGTTTGCAAGGTCTGGCACCAGTATAGCGATGGCTGGAGACAGCGTTCCCTCTTGGCCTCTTTTCTTTCACTGGGCCCGGCTGAAGCTGCCATGAGAAAGAGATTCAGCAAGCCTGGCTCCGGGAGGTGTCTCAGCAATGCAGACATCTAAGGCTTTGATCGTCCTACATAAAACTTTAACCATAACATTAGACCCTAATTTAAAATAGGTGCTTTGGATTCCCTAAGGGTGGAAGATACCATGCCCCAGAGATGTTGCCCCTTACAGCTTCTCCTCTCTACCGGCTGCTGAGATGGTGCAGGTACCTCACCTGGCCTGGGCGTCCAGCCTGGACTGAGGTCCCAGCCCAGCCGAGCTTGCCGCCGCCTGGCGTCAGGAAAGATGGCTTTGAGGAAAGTATTTAACAGGGAAAGGAGAAATTCAGTCCTGCCCCTCCACACGGTTTTTCGCAGATGCCTCAGTTATACACCTGCCTTGGAATACATTTGGAGGGTTGACCTCAAATGAAATCCCACCTTGGTTCTTGGTTATGTGGTTGCTAATAATCTCCAACTGGTTTCTTCTTTACAGGTGTCCCTTGGAAGCTGTGGCTCCCAGAGCTGTAACTGCCCAGCAGTCTCAGCCACCAATAAAAAAAAAAAAAAAAGAAATAAAGCCAAGCCTCAGCATTGCAGAGAAAAGATTAAAAATACAGCCTTCAGGATCCAGAAAGCAAATTAAAAACACCTCCCCATCCCTTATTCGCACAGAGATATACATAAATACATATAGATTGGTTCTGTAAGGCAGAGACCCAGTTTGGGGATAGATGACTCATGATTTTTGAATCCTTAGGGTTGCAATGGAGGGGCGTCTTGCAGCACCTCTCTCAAGCTGCAGCCTTTCGCTAACATCCACAGCGCGGCTGAATTTAATATTTCGTTCCCATATTTCATTTTCTCCACCTCGCCTTCCGCAGCAGGTCTGATGCGAGGCGGGAGCAGTTCTCCAAGGGCATGGTCCTCACATGCGCCTCTCTGATGGAGCTTTTATGGCAAACTTTTTTCAGGGCTGGGGTTGGACATCAGCGGAATCCTGTGGAGGCTGTCCCCAGGGTGCAAAAAGACCACTGCTCCAAAGCTGGGGTCCTCCCTGGCCTGGAGGAGCTCCTCTCCTGCAGGCAGCTGCCTGCCCTGCCTCTGCCTGTCTCTGCTTTCGATCAGGAATTCCTTACGTGCCGCTGCTGAACAGCCCCGGTACAGTCCCATGAAAAATCTTGATTTTGTCTAATCAGAATTTTCTGACATTTCCTGGAAGATTCCCAAAGAGCACTTAAACACTTTTGTAGCCTGGATTCTGGATATGATTTCTGTCCATAAATAGCCAGGCTGAAGTTCAGTTAAATAATCATGGCATCCAACCGTGTGGCCCCTGCCAGAAGCTTGGCATGCGCTTGTCACCCTGGGAGAAGCCCAGCACGGCTGTGCCGGGGTGTCTGCAGCTTTCTCTCGGTCTCTCTGGCCACCTCATCCACCCAGCACCTCTTCCTCACGGTGTCCTTTACGCAGGCTCAGCCTGGGCATCAACTCACCGCAAGAGGTGCTTTGGGAGAGCTGCCCAGATCTGCCACGGTGCTCCAACGCAGACATGTTTGGGTAGGAGAAGGGATGTGGAGCTGCAGATCCCAAGTTACCAGAGAAAGCTGCATTTCAACACTGCCTTTCAGTACCAACCGGGGGCCGTTATCCCTCAGATCAGTTATCCTGCACCACAGTCTCCAGGGAGGTGGATGCGGGCAAGTGTCATGAAAGCCTCCTGAGATGCGTTTGTCCTGCTTCAGGGCAGGAGGAAGAGGCTGCTCAGCACACACAGAAGGACGTTACCTTGAAGGTGGGTCCACAGGCACTTGCCAAGGGCTTGGTCCATTGCTCTCTGCAGGCACCTCATTACCTCTTCTCTCGTGAAGATGAACCACTCAGCAAAGTCCGTTCCCCATGCAGATGCCAACACTATTTTCCATAGAGTCCTTTGCAACGAATTTGCCTGCGGTGAGCCCAGGCCAAGCTGGCAGAAATACACGGTGAGACCTTGCCTAAAAACCCTCATTTCATATTCATTTATAACTTCTCCCTCCTGATTTTCAGGGTTGTCTCGGTCCCAGCCTCGGCACACATGGCACGGTCTTCCAAGGGACCTGCTAGGGTCTTCAAGACTGGCAAGGGTCTGGCATCACTTTGTGATGGCACCTCCATGTCCCACCATGGAGGCCACTTGCCCACGGGGGTTTCTGGGGTGGAAGGGGGGCACAGGGCTGCAAAGTGCCAGGGTTTTAATAGAGACCAACCCTCCCCATTCCCCATGATGAAGCCTATAACGAGCTTTCCGATGGCTGGTTTTGGCCCTGCTGCTGGAGTCATATAAAAAGGCTGGGCGCATCTTCGGACTGCGTGGATGTGGTGTATAGCCCGGGGAGGACTGTTTTTGGCAAAACCTGAGGCATATCAGACAATCCATTTCTGAGACATGGGTCTTAGGGAAAATAAGTGCAATTCAGAGCATTTGAAGCATCTCCTAATGCTTTTTCATGTCATATCTCAAAAATGGCTTGGCCTAGAAACTTCAGATTTGTTTAATTCAAGAGCCCTTGACGTAATCTAGCACAGATGAGGGCTTCTGAGAGGCTGCAGTGCTTATTTGGAGTTATTCTCCTCCGAATTACAAATATATTAGTGTTCTATCAGCAGCTGTGACAGTGAAAAGTTAAGACAGGCTTTCCAGGCGTTGTCGAAGCATCCTTGGAGTCCTTTTCCAGGATCCCTGTGTCAGGCTTGTTTCACCCACAACCACCCTGGGGCAAGGACTGCTAAGATGCACTGGAAACCAAAATCAGCCCTGGTGTGTGCGTCAGTTGGACCTCCTCAAACCTGCTTTGTCCCTCAAAGAGTGGAGCTTTCCTTTCTTCTGACTTCAGTGCCATGTTCTGTGGAAGGAAGGATTTGCAGACGGGGTGAAGCAGTCTCAGCCGTGTTCGAAGTACAGGCTGGTGGATGTGTGTGGACACATCAGAGAGAGGTGGCGCAGCTTCTGCCCTCCAAGAGGCTGAGAAACGCCTGCTGTGCTCCCCCCAGAGCTCCTCTGGGCACGAGTGCAGCCTCGCACAGGAGATAACTTGGGCTCAGTTCTTGGTGATCCCTCCAAAAAGCCACAAAAAATGCAGATCTAGAAATGAGGCTATGAAAACCAAACTTCCCGGAGGGCTTCACCATGGAATGCTACAACAGACAGGACAGATACCTGGGCTCAACCCCGCTTCCCTCTTCTGAGCCCCAAAATTCAGCAGCTGCCCTTCAGGAGCTCTTCGCTGGGAGCTCCCACCAGCAGGACCCACCGCTGCTGCCCTGCCACAGCCGTGCCACCCGGCAGTTCATGGCCCAAGGGCATGCTGAGTTTCTAGTCCTCATCCACGTCCCATTTTAGCCAAACCTAAACAAAATTTAAAAGTGTCAGACAACTCCTGGCAACCGTTCAGCTTAGAGAAGGAGGAGTGAGCCTGCATGAAGTTTGGGAAGAGCTCTATTTGCAGTAATAAAACTGAAAAACTACTGAAATTCGTTTTCTCTCTAATGGCTGGGGTGAGAGGGAGAGTGCGGATTTTGTATTTTTTTTTTTCATAATTATCAGAGCTAAGGAGAGATGTTGCGGATGGGGTGTTAATTAGAGCTGATATACTTGGGTATATTGCATTTCATTAAGAGAGTAAATAACCCCAGCAGATTTTAATCCTTCTGGCAAATTGCCAAGTGCTGCGAGAGATTATCTTTGAGGGCTAAAACTAGGGCAAAGAGCTAAAAGCAGCCTTTCATGAAAGAAGGCAGCCAAGGATCCAGGCTAGAAGTGGTTGGCCAAAGCTCTAGGATAATCAGATTGAAATCCTCGGCAGAAAGTACATTAAAAATGAGGTAAATCACAATTGCCTGGTTTCTGTGGGTGAACAGGCACGCAGGAGGGAGTTGAATCCGGACACTTTCTCCAACTGGAAGAAAAACGTAGCCTGATGTCATTTGCCTTATCAACCCCGTTGCACCGAAATGTCTGACAGAGCTGCTTTGGCTGTTGAGGTTGAGGAGGGTGACCCAGCACCGACACTAAGGAGTCTTGAGGGCAACAGAGACCCCGTCCGCTCAGCCACAGCAGAAGGGACAATGGTCTCAGAATGCTCTAACACCTTCTTGTAGAGCTGGGTGAGATGTCCTCCATGGTGAGGTCATCCAAAAAGCCTTCTGGTACCTCCCCAGTGCTCTCCCCCACCACTGTGTTTGTGAACCCCTCGGGGTGACAATGGTTCACCAGTAAGGAGCCACTCAAGGGAGATGAGCAGAGTGACCCTGGTTCACTTCAAGTTTGATTTTCGGTCAGCCCCATCCACCTGGCAGAGTTTGGTGCACGGGGATTTAGTTACTTCTGGAATGAGCTTCTCTCGTAAATGCACACATGGAAATCATAGAATCATAGAATGGTTAGAGTTGGAACGGGTGTTAAAGACCATCCAGCCCCACCCACTGCCCTGGGCAGGGACCCTTCCCACCAGCCCAGGGTGCTCCAAGCCCCATCCAACCTGGCCTTGAACACCTCCAGGGATGGGGCAGCCACAGCTTCTCTGGGCAACCTGCGCCAGGGGCTCACCACCCGCACAGGGAAAAATTTCTTCCTAATATCTCATCTAGATCTCCCATCTTTCAGTTTATAGCCATTCCCCCTCATCCTATCGCTCCCACTCCCTGATCAAGAGCCCCTCCCCAGCTCTCCTGGATCCCCTTTGGAAGCGGCTCTGAGGTCTCCCCGGAGCCTTCTCCTCTCCAGGCTGAACCCCCCCTCTCCCAGCCTGTCCTCCCAGCAGAGGGGCTCAGCCCTCGCAGCATCTCCGGGCCCTCCTCCGGCCCCGCTCCAACAGCTCCGTGTCCTTCTGCTGTTGGGCCCCCCCGAGCTGGAGGCAGCGCTGCAGGGGGGGCTCCCCAGAGCGCAGCAGAGGGGCACAATCCCCCCTCGCCCGCTGGCCACGCTGCTGGGGATGCAGCCCGGGATGGGGTTGGAAATGAAACCCAGAGGTATGGTTTTAAATTGATAGGAAAGAGGATTTAACAGCTCCCAGTCCTACCTGATGCCCACAATGCTATTGCTCAGAAACTGGGGGACCTGGCCCTGTGTTCCCCCAGGATTTACTGCAGCTCTTTCTCAGACCTCTCAGCCTTTCGCCAAGTGAGTGCAGTGAACACCACACTCAGGGTTTGGGTAGCGTCAGGGAAAGGGGACACACTGAGAAGTCAGGTCTGAAGTATCCTGGCTCGTCTCCTGCCCCGTGGCCCCATTCACCAAGGGGAGCTGGCTGCTAGATCACAGACCGGGCAGGTGAAACACGGCGGGCACGAGTGCAATGCTCTGAAGAAGCAAGTTTTGGAGATCACCGCGGGTGGGTGGGACGTTGGGGTCCAAGGAGTTTGTTGTAAAGGGCACAGGTGTGCATCCTTCAGCGGAGAAGGGAAATGTGCCACGTGGCAGAGGATCCAGCAGATGCTTTGAAAGCAATCAAACGAGACACGAGCAAACAAGGCTGCTTCATCTGCCTTCGTCTTCCCCTCCGCTCCCAAACAAATTAGCGCCGGTCACGTGGCCTGTAGGCAAAATGATCTGCATTTGCAGGAGCACAGCAAAACATCGCGCTCTGTGATCGCAGCCACAAGGAAAATTAAGAAGATCAATGTAAAAGGTGCAAATGAAAGGAAATAATAAGCTCGAGCTGTGACCCTCTCGGAGCATTAGGAAGCAAAAAACGTTGAAGGAGGTTAAGAGGGCCTGCGATCAGTGTGAATCTCCATGTCCCACTCTTCACCTGACTCTTCACCGTCAGCAGTTCTTGAATGTAGAAAATCACTTCTGAAAAATTCAAGTATCAAAACTTTTCAGCCTGTAAATGGGGGAGAAATTAATTTTTGTCCTTTCTACTTGGGAGCATGAGTTGTAAATCACTCCGTGAGCTATTTCAGGGCAGGACTGGAGTGTGATTATACGGCGGCTGGATTACTTTGACATAGCTTAATTCAATTAAAATGCAGCTGTATCCTGAGAAGGGACCCAGATTCCTCGCCAGTGACTGCACAGAGACTTGCACTGAAGTAACCACAGGAGGGAATTACACCATTTTATGATCTCAGCTCCGAGTAAAGATGGTCTAACTCTCCAGCGCCCACAAGTCATGACATCAGTGCTGGTCCCACAAGGGCACCTTGCAATCAGCAGATATCTTTGGTTGGAGGAACCACGGGAAAACCAGAGTTTGCTAAGCAAATCAAAGAACCGGAGAAGAGCACAAACACGGTCACATAAATATCTCCATCCACCCCACTGCAGTGGATACAAAAAGACTCAGAGCTCACTGGAGCGTGATGCTCAGTGGCATCTTTGGTGTCTGTGGTTGCTGCTGTCATTAACTTTGCTGGAAATCCTGCTTGTTTGTCTTAGACTCAAATTTGAAATGAGCATTTCTAGTCTGGATCTTCTCTCACATCTTTGATGTAGCGATCCTTTGGAAATGAGAGAGGAATGAAGCCAATCCAAAGGGAGGAGTAGATAGCAGGGATGATTTTTGCATTTATTGAGAGATCAAGCCTAGGAAATTGTTTCCTTCCCACACGGCTGCTTATAAGTCCCCTTCAGAGACGGTACTCATTAATGCTTAAGAGGCTTCAGTGCCATAGGTGGATATGAAATAACAGCAGAGCATCTGTTAGTAGGTCTCAAAATACCTTATGCTTTGACATAATAATTACTTCTAAAGCTGAATAGGGATTCAGTACGTTAAAATTCAGGAAAATAAATTAAAATGAGCTTCAGCTATGGGAAAGGCCAAACTGCAACGGGAAAGGACTCCTACACTGTGCCTAAGACCATGGCTGGATCGATTCAGGACATATGTCGTGTTTAAACGTGGGTGATGTTTATTCTCAGAACATTGCTGGAAACAAAGGATCAGCTTCTCCCATATCATACCTGTGAGATCTCATATTCAGGATAACAATCCTATACAGAACATAATTTTCATGATAGAGTTCCTTGAAATCAGCGTGATATAAACACAACCTTAAAATTAAATGTGTTAAGTGCTTTCCTTTGCCTACTAACTCTGATGTTGTCCATGCCCAGTACTACTCCCTCCAGCCACGGGGAGCAACTGTTGGTGCTAAGTGGGGATAACGAGGAGAAAGCAATACAGCTGAAACAACAAAATCTTTTTAATTAGGTCCAAGGGACTAAACTGTTCATCACATAGAGTCGTTCCTAAAAGCACTGAACTGGAGTGAAAGGGTAATGGATGATTAAGCACAGGAAAGAATAGGAAGCAAACAGCAAGAAGGGATTTTTGGTAGCTTTTATCCCTGTGTTACTCAGAACTTTCAGCTGTGAGCCCTGGCTCACCTGCGGCTGGGGAGCATTGAACAGCCATGGGCAGCCCGGCTTGGGCAAAGCCATGAGCACGGAGGAGATCCTGCAAATGAGGGTTACGGTACCGAGCCTGCATGGTGGGAGAAGGTGTTTTATTGAACAGTGTTTTGAAAGAGCTCCATCATCTAAAAGAAAAAGGAGGGGGAAAATACACAGCGCTAAAGGCTGATTCTCCAGTTCTCTCAGATGCGTGTGGTTCTTTCTCTTGGGTACCAGGTAGGTGCGAGCTACTGACCTTCTGTTGTTCTGGGATTATTTTATGTCTTCTGTGTTCAAAGCCAGGTGATGATGCCTAGTACAGAGAAGGGAAAATCAGGCTATGTAGTTAAAAAGAAAAAAATGCAGAGGGGGATAGAACAATAAGTTTGGGAGTGGAGAGCTGCGGGGATAACTTATTTAACAAAAAAACCAAACCTCACGGAAGGGAAGAGGTCTCTGAAGAATACTGGGAACATTTATTCCCTGAAGTGGCTTGATTAGGACAATTCCCCCAGCCAGCGTGTAAATCTCTCTCTGCTACTGTTAGTCACACAATAGACTAATACTGAACAATTAGGACTGTTTGCAGGTAATTTAAGCGTGGAAAAAAGTTTTTCTGATTAAGGGATTTTGTGCATGCAATTAGAAGCTAAAACAAATTCCATGTGACTGAGTTGCTCAGTCATAAGGCTCTTAAAAATATTCAGAAAAGCACTACCTACTGAGGCTCTCTGCCTGTCCGGCCAAGCCCCGCGCCTTGGTTCACGGCCCTGGCAGCCTGGCTGTCCAAATGGCTTCTGGCCTCGCTCCATGCCGTGTCAACGGATGTGACTTCAGCCCCATGTAGTTACAGTGCCTGCCCGAGACCAACCGGGTTTGAAGCATTGCTCAGTGGTGGAAAACTCTCCATCCCGTGGTCTGGCTTTGGTTGATACTCAGGGGGGACGCTGTGGAAATTGGACTAAAATCAGGTTTTCCCACAGTAACCTCTTCGAAAAGGATGCTCGGGAGAGGCTGCAGCTGGCTGCTAGGGGTGGTACGGTGATGGGATGGGACAGGAGTACGGGTACGACATCATTTAGTGCCCAGCTTTGCTCAGTACCAAGCAACTTTACTTTGCCTTCATTAACCTCAGGACGTGAATTAGGAAAAATGAACTCAGCTTCCAGGTTATGGGAGATGGATGACATTTGTTGAGTCTGGCATTTAGATATTTCTGTTGTTTACATTTGATGCCTCTTATAAATACGCTATTTCTGATTAAGAAGAAATCTTTTTCTAAAGGTTTGCTTAATTTTTCACTTCAAAGTCAATCTTTAAAAACCTCCCTGCCATTATCAAGCCTGCAATGGTTTCATCCTAATCCCTCTTACGCTCTCCATTCTTATCCTTTGCTGAGGGGAAATGATAAAAATTTTTCTGACACAGAACTCGGATCCAGTGCTGCAAGATAAGCTGTTTCAAAATAAAATGATGAATTTCAATTTCAAGCATTGGTTAATATTGCCATTTTTATAGATATTTTTCTACTGCAGATTGAACAAAGCATATTAGCTGAAAGGCCTTCTCCTGAAATAATAGCTCATACTTTTCCAAGACTTCTCCTTCGTTCTAAGTTTCCATTTTTAAGTATTGTCTTTATACAGTAGCTAACATCCAGAGATGAAAGCCCTCTTTATAATTAAAATTCAATCAAAACTAGGTCTTGGAAATTTCCAGTAGGTGAATTTAGGTTTAAGATTGCTAGCTGGTTTTACTGTAAGACTATTTTAAGATGCTTAAAGTTTCCCTGTTTTAAAAACCAGCATTCCGACTTTGTCAGACGTTCTCACGGGAAAGTTGAACGAGGATGCACGAGCGGCCTTGAGCACCTGTCTCTGCAAATTCAACAGTCTTTCGGTGCAATTTGCGTTGGGGTAATGGATGTGTATGCTTACGGTTATGATCTGCAAAGGTTTATCCAAGGGTTTGGAAGAAACCTTGTCTAATGAACCAGTGGCCCAGTGTAATTTTTTTGGTGGGTATGACCTATCACTAGAGTCAATAGCTGGATCAGCGTCACCCGCTGGACAGTCTTGAATCAAAATCACGGAAACTGTACGTGCGTAACACCGATTCGGTTAAATACGTGTGTTTTGAAGGGAACCAGAGGGAGGAAGGTCCACTCTGTTTACACCCTGGCTGGTTTAGTTTATTTCTAGGGTGAAAAAAAGCATCTGTGATAGTGTGTACACACCCCCCCCCCCCCAACCATGAGCTGTGCGTAGAGGGTGGGATACGTTGATTAATACAAAATACTGAGTTCACTGCTTCTTTAATATCAATGAGGGAGTATTCACCCAAGCAGGGAGTGGTGGTTCAGGGGGGGTCCTGAGGGTTCAGCTTTCCCTCCCCCTGTCTCTCCAGTCCCTGTTGGGCACTAATCTGGAATTAGTGTCTGCGAATAGCCAGCGGGCAAAGCCACTGCTTTTGGTCTGCTTGTTTCTTGCTCAATAGAGAAGCAGCCACGGTGGCAGCTGGAGTCCTCCTTGGCTCTGTCTGGACTGCAGCAGGACCATGCCAGACCATTATCTCCCCGCTAACATCACTGGGGGTCACTGCTATGGGACCCTGCCCGCTCACTGCAGCGTTTAGGGCTACAACTGTGAAATCGTTTCCATCATCTGGTCTCCAGGCTACAAACTGCAGCATGTTAGCAACACCGTGTTGCAGGTAAAAGCAGCAAATAGCCCTTGGAAAGTAACACCCAGACCAAAACCTCTTCTTTTTAAATCAAAGTACAGCCATGACAAATACCAGGCGTGCTGAAACCTTACAAAGTCCTGTACTGCCAAAAGTTGCTTCAGTGAATACTGTGCAGTAAGAATATTTGTATAGCTCAGCGAGGAGCATCCCTGTCCCACAAAACCTTCTGACATCCCCAGAATGCTCCTGCGATGGGGCAAGTAAGAGGGCTTCACTACCATTTTGGGGTTTAATAACACCGAGGAAGATCGAGACTGACCCTTGAACCCCTGAAACAGCACAGATTCATTTCTAAGCTATGTGACACCTTAGGTAAAGTACATTTCTGGCCAGGAACTTGAACCCAAGCGATGCCCAGAGCAGCTGCATGATTGTCCCTGGGGCTGCTGGGTGCAGCTTTTCCCATAGAACTTATTATTCTGTAGGGATACATGACCGGAGGTTCGATGTGGGTAGTCAGGACTTTCAGCCTTTGGTGTGGAAAAGGAAACTTGAAGTCATCTAGTCAAGGAAGGCTTTATCTTTACCATGCGGAGGTGCTTCAAGAGGAGATATGGGGAGCAGCATACATCAGGAGCTCCTACATCCCGTATCCAAGTGTCTGCCTTCAGCCGGCTCTTGGGTGGTTTGTGCTGTATGTTTCCAGCTTCGAGCAGAAATTTCATTGCTGACCAGAGGCATCTTTTCTCAAGTCAATTTTTGCTCAGAATCGATACGTTCCCAACATTTGACTGAATCCTAAAGGTCTGGTTTTTAGAAAGGGTCAGAACAACAAAAAAAAAACAAACAAAAACAAACCCACCAAACCTGATCCCAGCCTGATGTTAATGAGAGCTGAATGGCTGTTTTCAAAGTGTGAAATTGGCAGTCAGATCTTAAGCCTGAAAATGATACACATGCAGCAAGAGGAAGCGGGACCCGCTTAGTTAGTGCGAGAGGGCATGTTTCACAGCATCGACACGTCTTTTTTTGTTGTTGTTTTTGCGCATAAAGCCTCTCTTCTCGTTAACGGCACAAAGAAGTGTGTGTCCACATTGGAGACTTCTTTTTTGTTCTTTGGTGTTACAACCACCAGTTCTTCTCCAGCTCTGCAAGGCTCTGTATTTTCTAGTAACCTTTGGAAATTGTTCACTTCAATTTTATTCACCAGAGACAAAATGCTAATACCCTGGCACTTCAAATGGTGAGGGGAGAAGGAGGGGAAGGAAGGAAGACCTGTGTGATCTATTCATTCATTATTCCACGGTGCATGGGAAGTCATCTCTTTACATGATTGACCTGCCTGGATTTGATTACAACACACAGCTAACCTTTTCCAAATCTGCTTGTGTCATACAAGAAAAGGGTTGAAGGCTGTTGCCATGGTATTAAGGTATCTCTTGAGAAGGAAGGAGGAAAAAAAAAAAGAGAGAGAGAGGAAATGATGCTTCTTTACTTCCTAGCCAAGTATAAACAAGAAACACACGCACATGTTTTTGTTTTGGAAGAGCTTTCAGCTTCTTATCGAGTCTCATCTATCAATGCATTTCCTCGGGAAGGGAAGGAGGAATTGTCTGCTTTGCAGATCAGTGTCTCTTCAGTGGGTGGGGAGGGGGGGAGATGACAATTGGAAGGGGGGGGGGGGGAAGGAAAAAAAAAGAATAAATCAGTCCTGCCACCATTCATGATTTATTCATGAGACACGTGAGTTTTGCATTTAAATGTGACATTCTCATGATCTCAATATTGTATATGCAAATCTAAAGATTCCTGCATCTCTCCATACGCCCGGCTTAAGTCTTGTCTCGGATCTGCAGCTCTGTAAATGTAAAACCGGTGAGGTGCGCGTGGCTTCGGGTTTACTCCCTGTTTATTCTGTGACTCAAAGAATGTAAGCAACGCTGAACTGCTCTTAACATCAGGGGTATATGTGTCATTATTATTATTTTTTTTTTTTAAGATAGCAAACTCTCACAGTCGGGAAATTACCTATAGATGTACTAATGGTTTAACCTTCTGAGGTGTTGCCTGGCCTGAGCTTTCCGAGCACTTCTCTGCCAAGGCCGGCAGCTACGGCTGGGGGGAGCGTGTCGCGATTAACCCCCAGCAAATGCCGTGCAGCTCTGAACAAAGAACTTATGCCACGAGCCATGCCTGCTGCAACACAAATATTTAAGTTGTCGCTCAGTAAATAAGGAGGAATGACCTTATTTGAAGGATTTTAATTAAGATGTTATTGAGATATTGAAACAAATGCATTAAAACTCATATTGAGATATTAAAACCAAGTGCGCTGGCATAGAGAGGACAGACTTCCCACAACCATGGTGCTCAATTCGGGATGTAACCTGGGTAAAATGTGTTGGTCTCTGGCCTTGACCAACACTCCCGCTTTGGGGATGGGCAGCAAAAGGAGAGGCGTGAAGGCACGACTTTGCCAAGTAATGCAAACTCTGCTCCTTGCTAAACCGATACGGACAAACCCCTGCACAGGAGAGACCTTTGGTCCCATATTTGCAAAAGGGGATTGTGCAGGGAAAATGCTGCTCATGGGGCTTTGCCCCGTCCGCGTGGCTGAGACATTGCTGCATCAATTGGTTATGGGGTCTTCTTTCTACTTAGTGAATAAATCGGAGCATAAGTAATTTTTATATGTTATTGGGTCAGTTCTGTCACTGGACTAATGCAAATATTCCTCAAGTATGTTATTGACAAACAACCACCACGTTCATCAGTAACATTTGTAGATTTTTTTAGTACTTTCCCACCTTCAATGCTTGCCTCCTGTTTTCTTGTCAGATTGAAGCCAGAAACTTGCTGAAGTTGATCACCACATTCGTTTCTGGTCAGGGCCCATATTAACAAAAGTCTTCCTATTAATTCCATGATTTTAAAGCCCTAAATGTTTCCTAAATACCCATATAACCTAGTATCCCATCTCTAGCAGCAGCTGTTATGGGAAGCATAAAAGACAAAGCCTGTATCGAATGACACTTCCCCAGGGTATTATCACAGATTTAGGGAAACATGAACGTCGAGAGTTCCTGGTGTTGTATATTGAGATCATCACAACTAATTGCTTTAAAGAACTTGTCTCTTTTAAACCCACCCATTCGTTTGGTCCCACAGCGCCCTATGACAATGAGTTCCACCATTTATTTTCTTATAGAGCAGACAGATACTTTCTTTTGGATAATTTAATATGGGTCCTGCTGTTTTTTCCATCGCAAGAGACAATAAATGGTTATTCCTGAGCATCTTTCTCCACGCTGCTCATATTGTTCCACACCACCTTTCCTCCAGCAGCAAAGCTGGCCTAAGAAAATACGTGAATACTCTGCCTTATCTGCAAATGTCTTCATCGCGTTAATTGCTCTCTTTTTCCAGATTGCTGACGAACACACCGAACTGCACAGGCCCACGTCCCCGCGGGGCTGCACTGGCAGCCTCCCTGCTCAGGTGAGACCAGCCGTTTGTTCCTGTCCTTTGTTTCCCATCTCAAAACTAATTATCTGGCTCCACAAGGCAGCCTTCCTTTAGCCCGTGATGCTGGCGAGGAGCCCACACTGCGACCGTGTGTTTGCCTCTCCCAGTGATCTCCGAACTTGCAGTCAGCTGAAAGACAGGGAAAGATTATCAGGGAAGAAAAAAACCCCTCCCGGTGGAATTAAATATTCAAAAATAATTCATGGATTTTTTTTTTTCTTTCCCCATCATTCTCGCATCCTCTTTTGCCATGTCTTCACTGCATTGAAAGGTTGGTACAGATAGAAGCACCTGAAATAGCACCCTTAATAGCTGGCCAGACTGGGAGCCCTGTCTTACCAGGAAGGGAAAAGAAACTCTCCAAGTGCTTACATTGTTATTTACAGATATGTTATCAGCTCACTCTTACCCCCATTTAAAATCTGAGAGGGATAAACATTTCCTTGCAGAAAAAAACCCATGTGTATGCATACTAAATTCAAAGATTTGGAGAAGAGTTGAGTTTGCTGGGTTTTCTTCATTTACGTGTTTTTAATACGGTCTTCGTGGCCGGGGTTTTCAGCCACGCTCGGCGGCATTGAAACAGAGCAGTTGACGCCTCCAAACACCGCGGCGATGCGCTTGCTCATGCGCAGAGCTGCTCCCTCCCCGCCTTTGGGGAGCGCAGGGACCCCCGTGCTGAAGGGTGCTGCTTGCAGAAATGCATGTTATTAACCAGACCGAGCGAAGCCCAGCGCTGGCTGAGGTGGGTGCCCTGGAAACCCAGGCCGTGAACGATTTCCCTGCTCTAATTTCATTCCCCAGCAGCGGATGGAGCGGGCTTCTCCGTGCCTTCCGGCTCCCACAGACCTCGGGCATCGCAGCTCTGCCTCCAAACCAAGCGCCCTTGGACATCGCTCGGGGCTGTCGTTGTGAAGAAAGGGGCAAGGCGAATAAGCAGAGCTGTCGCACGTGCTCAGGCTTGATTTAATTGTGCCACACAAGTGGGTTTCACCACGTTAAAGTCTGCTCCTGCCTGCGTTCGTGCAGCGCAGGGGTGTATCCTTAACACAAGCGAAGGACGCGCTCCCTTGCAGACCTCGGTTTCTGCGAACGTGGCCCCTGTGAATGTAATCAATGTTGTGCAGAGCTGCTGAAATCGAAAACAAAGCCAGAATGATCATTGTGCTAAGTTTGGGTTCCTCATTGTTCATTGAATTACATCAGTGTTTTCTTTAGTTGCACAGTCAGCTGGCAAAGGTTTGGTTGAAATCTCGAGACTTTGCCCTTTCAGGGGAAAAACAACGAATTTCCGGGAGATGTGGCCTCTGCTCAGCATCACGGCGCTGGGGCTGCCACGGCGCGGGGACACCACCCGCCAGCCCGGCCGGACGGGGGGCTCTGCCAGCCCGGGGCCCGCCAGCGACGGCTGCAGTGCATCCACAGGGGGAAAAAAACCACTCTGGGTGTTGGGGTTTTTTTCTTTTTCTTTTTATTTAACTTGCAGAAAATATTTTATCTGCTTTAAAATAAAATTAAAACTTATTTCTATCAACATAAAACTTATTTTGTTAACCATTAAAGCTTACCATGACTGTGCCCTGGTGAGACCACATCTGGAGCACTGTGTGCAGTTCTGGGCTCCCCGGGTCAGGAAGGACAGGGAACTGCTGGAGAGGGCCCAGCAAAGGGCTACAGAGATGATGAGGGGATTGGAGCATCTTTCTTACGAGGAAAGGCTGAGGGCCTTGGGGCTTTTTAGTCTGGAGAAGAGAAGACTGAGGGGGGATCTTATCAATGCTTATAAATACTCAAAGGGAGGGTGCCAGGGGGATGGGAACAGTCTGTTTTCAGTGGTGCCCAGTGACAGGACAAGAGGGAACGGGCACAAACTTGACCATAGGAAGTTCCATCTCAACCTGAGGAGGGACTTCTCTCCTGTGCGGGTGGCAGAGCAGTGGCACAGCTGCCCAGAGAGGTGGGGGAGTCTCCCGCTCTGGAGCCATCCCAAACCCGCCTGGACGCCGTCCTGTGCCACTGCTGGAGGTGCCCCTGCTCTGGCATGGGTTGGACTGGGGGAGCTCCAGAGGGCCCTTCCAACTCCCACCCTCCTGGGATTCATTCTGTGATGAAGTATTGTGTTTTGCTGGCATTTTATTAAGGTGGTTCTATGGGGCAAAACTCTTGCGTTCCCCAAAGACTCCTCAAATGCCGAGGGTGCGCCGGGACCGGCACAGCCTGTGCTCCTGGGGCACTTCTCTTGTGGTGAACCCCCCCGGAGCCTTGTTGCCCTGCCCGCTGTGATGGTGAATGGCTGCTGTGTAAGTGGAATGTGGGATCCCCTGAAATTCCCCCTGGAATATCAATATGGGGTAAATCTTTCTTTCCCCTGCTGCGTTCACATAGGAAGTTCTCCAGCAGCCGCGGGACAGGGAGTGACAGGACGTTTCGGATCCTCGGTGTGGATGGAGTTTGGGTGGGAGCCTGTGTGCCAACGGGCACCCGTCCTGCTGAACGGGAGTCGCCGCTCATTTAAATTTTTAACCTGACTTCCCTCTAAAAGTCTGATTTTCATCATCCACGGTCAAACTTGCCCCAGAAGTCCTCTCTCCTGGCGCGCCTTCTCTCAGAGCAAACTCTTCTGGTAAGTCGAAGTGGTCAGACCGTGAGCTGCAGAGTGGTGGGGTTTAGCTTTTTTAAAGTTGTATTTTTGTTTGAGCCAGAGCACGTACTGAGCGGCTCAGCCTGCGGAGCCCACGCTGATTTCATCTGGGTTGCCTTGCTCAGGAACCGGGTCGCTGCTGGTTTTAAATGCAGAGAGGAAAATAGGGGCAAAATGGCAGAACTTGGGATGGAGGTTATTAAGAGTTGGAACAAAAAACTTGCGTGGAAGAAGCCTCACAACATTCCTGTTGTACGTGTTTCCTAATGAGCCTGAAGAACTCAGGAAACTAAGAAAAAGAAGTGTTGCTAACTCTTGTGATACTTGCTGCTTTTATTTGAGGGGGCGGAGGTCTTGCACAGCCACGGAGAGAAGGTGGCCAAGGGGAAAGTCAAGCCCAGAAGACCAAGGAGAGGAGGCAGGAATAAAAGGCACGATGGCGAAACGGGCACTGAGGGACTATCAGGGCAGGAAGGGCACTGGGGCCGCGATAGCGGGTAGGGGAGGAAGAACAACAGGGAGGAAGAGCGTGAGTTGTGGTTTGAGGTATTTTGTCCCGAGCTGAGGATCAAGGTCTCTGCAGCTGGGCCTGAAGCAGACAGGGTTTGTCCTTGGACGTTGACGGGAGGAGGTATCTTTTGGGTGAAAACTGAATTTATCAGAGTTAAACAATTTGTGATTTGTCTTAATTTTGCAACTCCTTTTCGCAAGAGAAAGAGAGGAGGGAGGAACAGATTGAATATTTTCAAAGTGTCTCATTTCAGCATTTTCAAAAATGAGACGTCTTCAGTTTTCACTTTGAAAGAAGGGCTCTGTTTCATGACTAATATCATTATCTTAAGATGCAGAGGGCAGGAAGTAACCTGACACTCAGCCGAAAGTTTTGTTTCAGGCAGAGGATGTTTGGGGGGTTAGCCCGTGACGATTCCCCGCACCCTCCCTGGCATTGCCGGAGTCTTTAGTTCTGCCATGGAAATGAAAATCCATTATCTGTCCGGCTCAGCTAATAACACTGACCGGCATTTCCGTGGGCAGCAGAAGCCCTGGAGGAAGGCTGCCAAAAGCCCCGGGGAGTCAGAGTTCCTCTTCGCGTTCAAAGCTTCAGGCTCTCAGATGCTTTAGCGATGCCATTACAGATGCCTAATGTTAGGTTTGTGTCAAACCTCTCCTCTCCCTCGCTCCATCAGCCCCGCAAGGACGACGATAAACCGCCTGAAGGAGCAGGAGTCACCCCAGGTCAGGCTGAAATAGCTAGAAACCGCTCAGAATCTCCAGGTTCATTAACATTTTTGTTTTTAAAAAAGGTAACATTCTGTCACTAGGAAAGTATTATATATATATATATATATATATATAGCAAGTGGAAACCAGGATATAATTTTAGCCACGATTCTTAGGGCAATAATATTTTGGGTTGTCAAGTAGAGGTGCAGCGTGTGTTGATGCGTGGGAATACATGCAAAAACATTTTTGAAGTGTAGTACGTGTGCCTAATTTCAGATCAGAGGCTACCTTGGGAAATTCCCACCCTGCCACGAAATGCCCAGCAATGCTATGTTGGGTGAAAGCAAAAGCGGAGGCTTGGAAACATTAGAAAAAAAAATGCCGCAATGAAACTGAGCTAAAATGAATTTTGACATTTAATCCTAGATCAATTGGCAAATCTCACAATAGATAATTTTTTCTTGTCTCCCTGGCAAAGCAGAGCCAGGTGAAAACAGCTAAAAAAAAAAAATAATAAAAAAATATTAATTTGTAAGATCAGCTGCCAATCTTCTCCCTGGGCTGAGGGTGGGCACAGGAGCTGCCTCGCGCCGCCGAAATAGTCAATAAGTTTAGAGAAAGAAAGCGACTATTGCAAGCTCAGGAGATCATTTATAAAACAAAAACTGCTCTCCGCTGCATTGAAGAGCCTGAGAGGTGCTCTCAGAAAGATTAATTTTCTGGGTAGAGGAGGGGACCATGGGCTTCACCCCTCAAAATGAACCGGTGAGATGATTCAATCGCACCACTTTCAGAGTGGGAGCCCGAGACATTCATTCAAAGCGCAGCTATAAGAAATGACTCCTTTACTTTAGGAGGAAGAATACTGAAGAAACTGTTAAACTTGGTCACAGTATGTGACATCCTTGAAATCAAAAGCAATACTTCTTCTCAGCGACTGCACAGCAAAATTAAAGATATGAAGCCAAATTCATCTCTGGTGTAATACTCCTGCCTGTGGCCGGGGTGGCACCTGGGATTAATTTCCTCTATTATACCAGTGGCACAAGCCCCTGAAAAATTGTTGTGAATGTTTTTTGCAACACTTAGCTACAGAAACCTTATTCACTAAGTGTCCCACGCGTGCAAAATTGAGTGGTTCCGAGCTCCGAGGATGGACACTGGGCTGACCGCAGCCCCCTGGGTGCGACTCCCACCCTGGTGCAGTGGGCAAAAGGCGGGAAGCCGCTAGAATTCCCTGATTTCTCATGCAGGAAAAAAAATACCCCCGTGGGGTGATAGGTGACCGAGGAGGGAATGTGCCCACCTCGGTGAAGGGGCAGGTCTTCGAGCAATCACTGGATTTGGGGGCCTTGTTATGGGCTCCTTGCCCTGGACCAGTGTGTCGCTGGCAGAGTTGAGCATCGCCTCCCCAAAATCTTGGCTCGTCCTGTGACACCTTCCCCCGGCGGCGGCAGAGCACGCTCGCCTCTCTCTGTTCCTGCAGGCCATCTCTTTTTCTTTGGGGTAGAGCTTGTAAACTCAATCTGTGTGAGACCGTGCCTGTATTTATGCGCCTGGATGTAACCCACGTCTTTGCTTACAGTTTGCCTGTGGAAAGCTTACATTTTCCTGGAGGAATTGTAAACGTGGCGTGCGGGCGCTCGCCGTGCCAGCGCGCCGAGGTGACAGCTGGAGCAGCGCTGGCCCAAGTCCCCCCCTCCAAGATGGGTCTGGTCCTCATCCCCGAACAACCCCAGGCACTCGCTCCTCCCTGGTGTGTACCTCCTCTCTCTTCTGTAGCTCCCCCCTTATCTTGCTGCCCCAAACTTGCATGAGCATCACTGGCCAGGTCAGGTTTAAGCGAGAACTTACCATTCAGACAGTCTTCTCCTCCCACGTGGCAGCAGTAGGGAGGAGGGGAAGCTGTTACGGCTCCCTTGTGAACCAAGGATGCCAGGCACCCAAACAGGCAAATAACATCCAAAGGAAAAAGCAAACATGGGACAGATGCGAGTGCAGAGCCCGTGGTCAGGGCTTTTCAGTCAAGCTGCTCACAGCCGGCCTCCCAAGTCTGTATCTGGCGAGTAAATTCCTTTACGGAAGTGCTGCCCAGCATCCCAGAGGAGAGGGTCTGCTGGTCACTCAATGCTTTGAAAAATCAGGAGTGTCTTTCGGTACGGGTTTGAGGAGGTGAGGTTAAGGACAAGGCTTTTTCTCTGTCTTTATTAGTGAACGAATTTCATCTCAGGTTTTGAAATCTCTGGCCGGCGGGAACAACGCATACAGTCTTTGAGAGGACAGGTCTGCTAACAAACCATAAAATACCCTCCTCCTGCTACGTCATGTATTTCCTAAACTGAGCCCAGCTCACCGTGGCACTCTGAAGCAGAGACTATTGATGCAGTCCGGAGCCGGCTCTGCAAACCGTCAGCTGTCGTTCTCAAGCCCCTGTGTTGATGTTGCCCCAAAGAAGGGATTTGCTGAGGAAACCCAAGAAGAGGAGGCCTCGCGTGAAGGCTCGTGCCTCCGAGCAGCACTGCCATCTCCCCGCTGCGCCGAGCTCTGCCGGCGCGTGGCAGCTTCACCACCTCGCAAAGACCTGAGCTGCTCTGTGCGGGGGTTTTTGGTGTTTGCCGCGAAATCTCTTCATAAAGTTAGAAAATGAGGTCACCGGTGCAGCCATGTTTCCTCCATCGAGCCTCTATGAAACGTGCTAAACTTGAGCTGTGTTGTATTTTCAATTCATAAAAAGAAAGTCGGGTGAGGATCTTAGGGGGTTCCACCTACCTGCAACTCCATTTGGGTAACACCCTGAAGGTCAGGAGGAGGCACGGAGTCGGGGTTCAGTGTGTCGAGGAGTCCAAGCACTTGTACCACCCTGG
This sequence comes from Pluvialis apricaria, assembly GCA_017639485.1. Taxonomy (NCBI): domain Eukaryota; kingdom Metazoa; phylum Chordata; class Aves; order Charadriiformes; family Charadriidae; genus Pluvialis; species Pluvialis apricaria. Next base: position 3,010,651 of record CM030021.1, on the reverse strand, counting down.
ACACGAGAATAAACTTGCTGATGTGTTTCACAGTATCAGGACCTTTTGTCTTCAGCGTATTCACTTTAATGGAGATTTTTTGGGGAAAATAATTTGGTCATAAGCATCAGCCAGTTTGGTATTTGACCAGAGAAGAGCAGATATTTGACCAAAGGGGAGGAGATACCTTCACGTGGGCAGAAGAACAATGTACGTTGATGTGTGAGTGCCCTTAATGCTTCTCCATCATGTTTGAGCTTGTTTTGTTTTGTTCTATTTGGGTTTCTGGAATGTTTTATCCTATCAATGACATTAATTACGGAGTAATTGCCTGAGTAGCATGTAACAACTCTCCTCTTTTTTTTAAATAGATTTTCACACAATGTGTAAACTTTGCTGTATATGTGCTACGTTTCTTGTGTCATGAAATAATGTGTAGACAAAATAATGTTTTTCCTGTCAGAAATTCAATGGGCATCTAAAGCAAAGTGACAGGTGGTTAAATAGCTGCATTTAAAGGATGTCAAGAAGATTTTTTGGACAGGTACCAAAACCCAATGCCAACAAGAAGGCCTAATACCATCTGTTTTGTTAGCAGGGAGATGCAATTTTACATTAGATTTTAAATGACATGAAATGCCAAATTCATAACCTTGATTTGTGGGTCAAATCTAGCTTATCTAGATTGTGGATGTTTTTATTTACTAGCACAGTTCCTGACCCAGAGCCCACGCAGGTAAACGAACGCACTTTCAATCAGACCCATTTTAAAGTAATCGGATGCTCTTGAGTTGCATTTGATTTTGTTTTGTATTACATGTAAATCCAGATGCAATGTGGATTTAATTAATCCAATTTCATTGCATTTTAATGTACACATTTGCATTGTGTTTATTGGCAATTGGGTTTATCCATTTGTTCAGCATTTTTATGACCAATGAAACTGCTGAATATTTGGAGATCTATATACTTCCTAGCGGGAATGAGGAGCGTAGCTCTGAATTAAATAGTTCCCAGACATAAACAGGGGATAAGAGTAAAATGTCAAAATATAGCTGCATAATGCAGTGCAAAAATGATATCAGTATTTTAAAGTAATAAACTGCGCTGTGCTAAATTATTTTAAAAATAATTTCAGCAGGCATTTTAGATGGTGTGTTGAAAGGAGGGGGTCTACTTTGAAACAAATACTGAAACTGATAGATTCAGACACTTTTCCCTGCCTCTAAAAGGTGCCTTTGAAATTATGATTGCTCAGGTTTAGTCTAATATTTAGAAATACTCACTGTAGAGTTTTCTCTTCTTTGTGAGGAGTCCGTGTGGCTTAAATGGGATTGCTGAGATAATCACACTCTGCTGTTTCTGTTCCAGGGCTAATGTTAGGCATGAAATGTGAGTTGTCATGTTTGGAGCTCCTCTTTCAATGACCCGGCCAAAGCAACTAAAAACATTCTGCGTTTTGTGAGGAGTCGGTTGTGAAAAGAACGAAAAGACCAACATCTTTTCATGTCTGTGTTTAGCTGCTTGGCTCGGCTCCGCTGCGGGTGCTGCAGCTCGGGTGGCATCGTGGGCTTTGCTGTCCCTCCCACCATCCTGGACTGTCCCTCTCACCTTTTGACGCTTGGCCAAAACACAAGGTCTTGACTCATTGGTTGTTTTTTTCCTTCCTTGGTCCTCCATTTGTGGATCCGGGAGGGGTTTTGCTGATCGATGGCTGATCCATTGAGCCAAGTGAAAGCTGCTCCTGGGCCGAGGGTCTGCACCACCTCTCCCTACCCTCTTTGGCACCAAGCCCACCCTATGGAGGACACCACCCACTGTCGCTGGAGCTCAGCTAGCCCCAGGGGAATGGCCGTGGCGTGCCACGGAGGGGAAAAAGCCTCTGCCCCAGCCCTGCAGGCACATCTGTGCCTGCAGGGGGCACGTGTGGTGTCAGGAAGGTGAGTACTCTCCACCTGCCTGGAGGTTTGGCCTGTATTTTCCCTCTGCCCTAGATCTCCTTGCAGTGAGAGATCCCCCTGGGATGGTCCTTGGAGGTCTAACTGACCTGGATTATTCCTACAGGTGATGTTGGTGCCAATAGCGGGCGCACGGGCTGGGGCTGATCCCTGCAAGTCTTTGCACCGTTGGGATGCTCCTTGCTCGGCTGGTGGTATCTAATACAAAGCGAGCTGAGTCTCTGGGTCTGGTGGGTAAGACCGTTCCAATGTGGGCATCGCTAGAGGAGAAAAAGTGTGTTGTCATCATGAGGCTCAACATCCCCCTGCTCCAACGGCTCCTGCGGAGCTGGGCTTTCTGGGGACGCTCAGCCTTCTTTCTGCTGTCACCGGCTCTGAAAGAGGCAAGGCTGCTTTCTCTCTGACCAGCTGGGTAAGACTCAGAGGCAGGATAGCCACCAAAAATGGTGGAATTTAGATGCCTGCATTCAAACCCAGGCACGAGCAATTCCCCCACTTGAGAAAAACCCAAAAGATGCCTGAATTCATTCATCTCCCTCCGTTTGGACAACAGAGATCCCAAAGAGTGACCTTCCAGGGACGTGAGGGCACCTTGTTCCTTCCTATGCTCTGCTGCAATCCAGGTGTGGGTGACATGGCAGGAGCACATCTGCTGTGTGCACACCTCGTCTGGCGTGGAGCTCAGGAGATGCGGTCATCCTCACCTGACACTTGGCCAGCGCTGCTTGTACCTTTGCAGTCCCCTCAGGGCAGTCTGGCAAACCCATGATGCTCAGGTGAGGTCTATGGTGCGTCCTACACCTGCCAGGAAGAAGCTCTGCACCATTAATGCCTCTGCCTTGGTGGGGAGAGGTTGTATGATCCTAGAATCATAGAATGGGTTAAGTTGGAAGGGACCTTGAAGATCATCCAGTTCCAACCCCCCTGCCCTGGGCAGGGACACTTCCCCCCAGCCCAGGGTGCTCCCAGCCCCGTCCAACCTGGCCTTGAACACCTCCAGGGATGGGGCAGCCACAGCTTCTCTGGGCAACCTGGGCCAGGGGCTCACCACCCTCACAGTCAAGAATGTCTTCCTAATATCTCATCTAAATCTCCCCTCTTTCAGTTTAAAGCCATTCCCCCTCATCCCATCGCTCCAATCCCTGACCCAGAGTCCCTCCCCAGCTCTCCTGGAGCCCCTTTAGGGACTGGAAGTGGCTCTAAGGTCTCCCCGGAGCCTTCTCTTCTTCTCCAGGCTGAACAACCCCAACTCTCTTGGTGTGTACAATGCTGGTCCCACGTAGAGAGGGACACCAAAGTGCTAGAGGAATGCAGGAGTCCAGACAAATCTGTATCTCCTGGTGGGTCCCCGCTTGAACATGAGCTCCATAGGGCAGACACCAAACTGCCACAAGGGACAAAATACATGGGTAACACCAGGCTGAAGCAGGATTTAACGGCAGGTACAAGTTGGAGGCTTTTTGAACATGTCAAGACTGGGCAGGTCCCCCCAGCACAGCGGGAGCTGCTAATGCAGGGGCAGAGCACCGCAGAGGCTGAAGGCACCTCGTGACATGTCATTCTCCAGGTCCCGGTCAGGGGTCGTGCTGGGAAGCCGACCGATGCTCAGCTCCACCAGGTTATCTTCTTTGGACAGTCTAACGAGTAGAGATGCTGAAGACGCGAGGTGAGCTGGAAGAACATTTGTTTGATGAAGAGTGTTTCCTCTGCCAGCTTCCCTTTGGCGTGTATAAAAAAAAAAAAAAAGAAAGAAAAAAAAAGCATTTATGGATATTAATAGCAATAACACTTTGTGACGACGGGTTTTTCAGCTCAGTCTCTGTTCGAGGTCTAACGAAGGCAGATGAACGTGCAAAGTTTGCCAGGGCTGATGGTTGTAAATCCCGTGCTCCGGGGATCTGAGGAGGCGCGAAGAAAACGGTGCTTCGTTTGGGCAAGACGGGCTTTTAAAATGGTTTGAAAGGGACCGTTGTGGAGTCTCGGGCACTGAAAAGAAATTGGGTTGTATCTGCCAGGGAGAGGCTGCGAGTTCGGTGACAAAATGTGTTCATTTTCATAGGAAATCACAGAATTAAATCCTGCTTTAAGTGAAAAAGCCGATTCAGCCTTAACTGTGAAGCTGCGAGCAATGACTCCACAATATATGAAATATAATAATTATGATAATTAATAAAGATAATAATACAGTAAAACCTTGCTAATTCATACTAATGACTCAGAGGCTGCTTACTAATTACTGAATTTTGTGGATAAACAAGCTCGAATAATGCATCATAAAACACACTTTGTTCCATTATTTTGACAACTCTCGTTTAGTTTTAATTATTTCTCCTTCGTAACATACTAGTCACTGTACTTGGGAGGGTTTTACAGAAAGAACGCGGCTCTAATAATTTGACATGTCGGTTCAGCGTTTGCTGAAACGGGGCGGGAGGAAGAGCAGCCCTTTCTGGATGCGTGCGAATCAGGGAGAACGTAGATCAGCTGAACGCAGATCTTCGAAGCTGTAACGCCAAATATTCTACGTCTCTGTAACGCCTTTGCCCGGGAGCCCTCGGAGCCGCTCGCCTCGTGGAGAACTCCCCAAACCCGACCTGCTTCGCTGCTAAACACGGGAGGATCGATGATGACTCTCCAGCAAAAATCACACCGTTTGAAAAATAATAATAAACGCGAAGTAGTTTTTTGTGCCCAAATCAATTTTTACCCTCAGATCAATTTTTTTTTTTTTCCACCATCATGAGGGCTAAAAGCTTGTTTTTAATTTAAATGAGCGCTACAATTTTTACATAATCACTCGATTCCCGGAGCTGGCGTTCCCTCGAAACCCCAGCCCACCTTCCCCCTCTTGAATTTGGCAGGAACTGGCCCCGCTCTTGCAATGAAAGAGGCTTGTGGAAGAACTCGGCATTTATCTCGCTCGGTTTTCCAGCTTAAAGGGAGTACTGTGGGGTGCGTGTTGCAAATGTGCCTTCATAGTCATGATTTTTTTTTTTTTTTTTTTTTTTAAAAAAAGGCCATTTCCCTCGGAGATTTGCCAGAAAACTGACTCTATCAGCCCTGTCCTAGCTGTCTGCGAGCATATGGATCAGTTGCGGTAACTCCCCGTATCTGGGACTGGAATAACATACTGCAAAAGTGCTCCATATATAATATTCTCTTCCACTGGGCTGGTTTCCGAAGGGGCCTGTCGTCAGACGCGCAGGAGGCAGCGGGAGAGCACGGAGCCCGCGGCGGGGTGGCAGAAAGGGGGTGATCCCACACCCGCCAGCTTCAGCCTGTCCACCCCGGAGCATCCTCCCTCCCCACCGGCTAGATTTGGGGTTTCCACGCCGGTCTGCCCTGCCGGAGTGGGACGGCAGGGAGAGAGGGCTGCTGGCTGGCCGGGGATGGGTGCTGCCGTTCCAACCCTGGGGTCTATAAGGATGAAGAGGTGTGGGAAGCGGGGCTGTAGGTCTCCACGCTTTGGGGAGCAGGAGGCCACCACCAGTGGCTGAGAGCGGCTTTTCTCCCCCCCCACCCCGAGGTGGGAGAGCGGGTGGGGAGACGTGGGCGATTTGGGTGCCGGGGTGGTATTTAGGGTGGCTCAGCGTGATGGAGAGCATCCCTCCATCGAGGGGCTGAGCAAGGGGGGAAGAGAAAGCTGCTTGGCACCGTCCGGCGTCGGGAGGAGAGCAAAACCGGGCACGGTGTTTCGGTGAGGTGTGGGGGCAGAGGAGAGGTCCGAGGGTCCCTAAGCGGGGAGGGGGAACGGCTGTCGCACCCTCTCCGCCCCTCTCTTCCCCTCCCCTCCTCGGCTGGCGACGGGGCGGAGGGGACACCCACACCGTCCCGCTCTCCTCCCTCACCGGAGGAGGTGGTGGTGGTGGAGGGGGGCACAAACTCCATCCCCACCGCCCCACGGCGGGAGGGGGAGGCAACCCGGCCCCACCGCGAACAATAGCGGCCGGGGCGGTGCGGTGCGGAGCGGGGCGGGCCGGGGGCCGCCGCCCGCCCGCCCCCCCCCCTCCATCACCCTCCCCTCCCCTCCCCTCCTCCGCCGCCGCCGCCGCCCGCCCTCTCCCCGCCCCCCGCGCCAGAGGCACCGCCGCCGCCGCAGCCGGGTCCATGCCCGCTGGAGCCCCCGCCTGCCGCCGCCCGCAGCCCCGGCATGGACGTTAGGTTTTACCCCTCCGCCCCCACCGCCGTGGGCTCCCTGCCCGGCGCCGACCCCACTTGCCTGGGGCCGCTGGATTATTATCACTGCAACAAGGTACCGGGGAGGGGGGGGGGGGAACACACCGGAGACGGGGGGGGGGTGGGATGCGGGGTCGGCCCGGGGAGGCTTCGCTCGGTGCGTCCCGCAACTTCTCCGCGGTGGAGGGGGAAGAAGGGGGAAGGACTTTTTTTTTTTTTTTTTTTAAATTATTTTTTTTTTTTTTGGGGGGGGGGGTGGTGGAGGAAGGAAGGAAGGAAAGAAAGAAAGAAAGAAAGAAAGAAAGTGCCGGCGGTTGCCCGGGTTCGCTCCTGCGGGAGGGAATTTTGAAAGTGGGTCTGGAAAAGGCGGCGGGGAAGAGCCGTCGGGTCCCCGGGCAGCCCCGGTCCCGGCGGGGCGGGAGGAGCCCCAGCCCCGGGCGCTGCTCGGCGGGGCGGGCTGGGGAGAAACGCTCTTGGTGGAGGGGAGGGGGGGGGGAAACGCGGCTCTTCGGGGGCTGTTTGTTTTCCCGTGCCGGTTTTGAGCGGTGAGGTTATTTCAGATTTTTCCCTACGGGAGTGTTTGGCCCGAAGCGATGTACGGGGGGGGGGGGGAGAGTGGGGGGTTGGGGGGGGGGGGGGGGGATGATGTTTGTTGTGGTGTGGTTGTTGTCGGGCACTTTTGTTGTTGTTGTTGTTGTTGTTTGCCGTGTTGTTTTGCACCTTCTTGGCAAAGGGCTGGAGGGTCGGTGGCACCTCCCGGGCTCCGTCCCTCGGCCCCGGCCCCCACCTGCCCGCGCTGCCCGGCGGTGATGCTCCGGTGGAGTGCGGTACCCAGCCCCGGGGGCGGGGGGGGGACGGGGACGGAGCGGGGGGGCAAAACGTTCCCCCAGACCCACAGCACGGCGGGGAACGCTCCCTAACCTACATTTCCCCCCGCTGGCCGCGGCTGCGAGGCAAAGCACCCCCTTCTTGCAAAGGGGAGAGGGATCCGCAAGGGGATATTTGAGAGGTGCTGTAGGAAATTTCCTTCATCCCAGAGGAGCCGAAGCGAAGGGGGATGGATGCCGTACTTCAGCCATAAATAGTTCTCTGCGAGTATCGGGGAGGCAAACAGCGCTGATGTTTCAGCAACAAAGCCGTAGGAAGCAAAGCCGTTCGGAAGGAGGGAGGCTCACCCGTGATAAGCTGCGAGACATAACCCGGGCTGCGTCCTCCTGGGCCAGATTCGGGTAATTGTGTTGAAAAAAAGTTGATAAAGGGACAAAACGCTCTCCTGTGTTGGGGCTGCGGCTCAGCGTGCCCTTGGCTTGGCTCACCGTTGTGATACGTCGGGATCAAACTCTTCAGAAACAAGGGGAGGGAAACCTGTGTGGCTCCCCAGATGCAGCAAATTAATCTTTCTGTATCAATATATGTATTTAACTGTTCTCCATCGTTTGGGTTATTTATCTCTTTTTATTAAGTTGTAGCAAACCAAATAGTTCTCATTTATTTTGAGCTGCCTGATTACGCTGAAAGGAAACAACTGAAATTGATTTCTGCTCTGTCTGCGTCCTGCTAGTTTCAAACTGTTTTATCATCATTGCCGTTGCTCTTAAAATGCTAAATATGCTCTTAAAATACTAACGAGAGACGGGTCACCTGGGAGCAGGTCATCCGTGCCGCTGAAACGTCAGCCGATAAAAGTGTGCGAAAGCTGAAACTCTGGGATCATGCGAGCGTGTGCCGCTGGGAACTGCGGCAACCCCCAAACCCTGCTGGCTTTAGGAACTCGATTTTTACCAAGAAGTTGTTCGATGTGACCGTCATTGAGTTTGCCTTCCAGTTTTCCGTGCGGGAGCTGGGGCTCGCGGCCGTGCGCGCAGCGCTGTGGCCCTTGCCGTGGGGCTGTGGGGTCCTGATGTCCCCCAGGCAGTGCCCACCTGAGCCTTGGGGCGCGCGCGGGGCCCCACGTCGTCAGCTCATCCCTGGCCTGAATCCCTGAGATTAGTCCCGGATTAGGCGGTCGCAACTGATCCGCGGGGTCCTCGCTGGCGTGCGGCGCTGCGGCCGCCGAGCCTGGTGGAAACCGCTTCTCCTGGGTCTCCACCAGCACAGCCGGGGAGGACGAGCGGGTGCGTTTCGGTGCTGGTGCTGGTCAGGGCGGATGGGACACTGGAGAGGAGCACCCCAGGTACTGACCACTGCCACCAGATGCTGCTGTTGTCACTGCTACGGAGGATCTTAAGGCAGCGGGAGAAGAAAGGAAGTGACTTACCCTTTTCTGATATTCAGGGCTCTTTTTTTATTTTTTATTTTTTTTTTCTTCTTTTCTTTTCTGAGTTATCAGATGTCATTTGCTTACGCGCAGCGGGGCACGTTGGTCTGTGGGATGAGGCTGCTGGAACAAAGCCGGAGATGAAATGGGCTGCCCTGTTGTTTTGCCGGCCGAACGCAGGTGTAACGGTGGCAACTTCAGCACGCAGCCGTGGCCCAGTGCGGAGCCGGTGGCGGTATCGCTGCTGCCTTTGCAGACTCTGCTTCGGAGAACTTCTCCGGCCGGTGCGGGGTGGCGTATGGCTGAGGATTGCCATCGGCACGCTGTTTGTTATCTTGTGCCCGCTATGGAGAGCGCTGTCTGACCCCCCCCCTCCGCTTCCTCGGAGCCGCATAGGACCCTCTGGGGAAAAAAAACTCCAAAAACTCACCCTTGTCCCAACCCCATCCCTCCTGTCCGGTGCTGGTGGCTCAGCCCGGAGCTGGGCTAAGACAGTATCAGCTTCCAAACATTTCCACTTAAAAAAGCTACAGAGGAGGGTGGGGTGGAATGGAAAAATCAGAAATTCTCCCATTATCGTGTGCGGGTATCCCGGATGAAATCCATCCCTAGGAAGGACCTAGGCAAGGAGCACTTACAGGCTCTTCGCTGTCCTCCTGCTTTGCCGAGTTTATGGAGGGGTTTTAAAGCCCTTTGGTTTGAAGGGTTTGTGTTGTTCAGGTTTGGCTCCCCCCCCCCCCCCCCCCCCGCAAAGGGCTGCGTTGTTTATTTATTTATTTCGGGGGGAGGCAGAGAAGCCGGGAAGGAGTGTGCAGTGTCACCGTGTACAAATAACGCGCTGAGAGCACGGCGGAGCTCTGTGCGCGCGCCCAGCGCCAGCGAGCTTGCCGGGGAGACGCGCTTTAGCCCAAAGCATCCTGAAATGTTAATGTAATTGTTTCGTGCGCTTACTGAACATGATACTGTTACCGTGAGGTCTCCCATCTCGCCGGCGCGCTGCAGCAAGCCACGATTTCTCTTTGCAGCTACCGAGGTGCCTGTCGCGTATCAGCATTTCTGCTCTTAAAAGGACGAGGGGTGTTTCGGAGGGATGATGAAATTGGGAGCATACGTTTAGCCGAGGCCTCCCCAGAAGGGGGACGTTTGCACCCTTTCTTTAATCCGTTCTGGAGCGTCCCTGTGTTCCCTTGAAGGGCTGGCCGCCGGCGGGGACTGGGGAGGGGGGGAGCGAGGGGCTGGACACCCAGGGGTGGAGAAGGGGGTCCCTCACGCCCCGGCAGGCAGGGTGAGAAGGAGCCTTCCCCTCTGCTGACTGCATTTGGTGAGGAGTTTTTACGCGTGCAGGTGTGGCACCGAAGCAGGGGAAAAACCAGGGCTCCCCGCATAAACCAGTCTCCATCACGGGTGATCCCGCTCGGAGCAGCTTGCCGTGGCACGTGGGAAGAGGAGCCAACCCCAAACTTCCCGGTGCCCAAGGAGCTGCCGCTCGCAGCCGGGAGGACTGATGCTCCTTGGCAGGATCTTTAGGGTTGCGTTGGGCTCGGCCCAAGGTGCAGGGGCCGTAAGGAGCAACGCCTTCCCGGAGCCACCCGGTGGCATCCCTAGGGCACACCGCGGCGAGCCTTTCCCACGCCGGGGTACCGGTCCCTCTCCTCCTTCCCGTGGGCTGGATGGAGGACCTGCTCCATCGTTGGGACTGCACAGAAGAAACCCCTCTTGTGCATTAGTTTGTGTCCGCACAGCGGCCACGCGGGACTGGGGAGGTTCAGCTGAAAGCGGTACCAACCCTCCGAGGAGCCCTTGTCCAAACTGTGGCAACCCATCACTGTCATCGGCCACCCGAGCCCCGCTGAAGGGAGCACCTACCTCCGTTTCGGGATTCCTCTTTTAAATTTGGGTCTAAGGCCCCTTTTTTTCTGTCCCCTCTGGCCTTTTTCCTTGGTACCATTGGTACCTGCTGCAGCCCCCCCCTGCACTCCCTTGCCGGGGAAGCGGAGCTTCCACAGTGTCTCGCTGTTGCCGTGGGGGTTGGGATGGTGTTATGGGCTGAGGCAGCACCTTCCTGCACCGCCGAAGGGGATTGTTGGTCTGCGGTGGGCTATTTTCACATCCCTCCAGTTGCTTCGTGAAAATTTGGGGACTTTTTTTTCCCCACTTCAACTCTAGGGAGGCTCTTTGCATCTGTATTTCACCATAAGTAAACCATGGAAAAAACCATGCAGTTTAGTAACACCGAGCAGAGCTGCAGCGACAGGGTCTGGTGTGCTAACGCAGCGACCAGCGGGGAAGGATTTTCCCAGATCTTATACCGTGCGGGTCCACGAAGTACGGGAGGGAGTTTTTCCTTCTTAGCCCAGGCAAAATGGCTTTTGCGAGTGAGGTGTGTGGCAGGAGTCCTGCCCGAGCACAAACCCGTGTGCTCTTCCATGCAGTGATGCTGTGATGCACGAGGAGCGATCCTACTCCCTCGGGGCAGCTTTGGGGCGTGAATTAACATCTCTTTATTCTTCCAGCAGAAAGAAATTGAAGTATAATTTTTCCTTAGTCGCTTCTGGTGTTTCGATGGTCAGACTTGGTTCGCACGATGCCTGATTTCTACTGAGGGCAATGATTGATGGGGGGGGAGGAGGAGGATGACCCAGCCTGGGAATATCTAATCCTTGCAGAGCAAGCACGCTGCTGCGATGCTGGGAGTGCCCGTGGTCCTTGAGAACCTTTGGCAGTTAATGGGAGACGTGGCAGTTAATGGGAGATATGTGCTCGGGAGCTCTGTTAACCCTGTAGAATTTCTGGAGGATACAACGGCGCCATCAAAACTTGTCCCAAATCTTTCTGATAGGGCTCTGTGGCTTTGCATCTCCAAACGCACCCCGTGTCTTGCCTTTTAGGCTGATAAATTGACGAAACCTGTTTGGCCAATATACCATCATAAATTATGGATAATTAAAATCTACTAGTCATGAGAGGAGTATTAATCTGCAACCAATGCTCTCTTTTTCTTTTAAGAACCCTTCAGAAATGGGATCTGAGCGGCTGGTATGAGCCTGGGTCGATGGAGCAAATGCATTTCTGTGGAACATTCTGTTTTGTTTTGACTTTTACCATAAATTGTACATTGCAGTGATAAACACGGTCCCTTTTCCATCGTTCCAGAACTGCTTTGCCATTCTGGAAGATAAAATAGATTCTTTTCCTTTCTACTTTCTAAGCCAACCCTGTTTTGAAGCAGCATAAATCTTTCTTTGGAGATGGAGGATTTTGGATGGGGAACAAAGTCAGGCAAATTTTTAATTTGGGGCCCGCTTTATTCTCATTTGGCAGGCAGCTCCTGTTGATGTGCAAGTACGGGGTTTTCTTTAGGCCCTGAATATGAGCAAGGGCTTCCTCTGAAAAGTGTTTGAGCTACTCGGTGGGCAACCCCGCGTTCTGCGGAGTGATCTTTGATGGGTTGCAGAGCAGAAAGCGTTTGAAGCTCCGTTTTGCCTTGGGCTTTAAGTCGAGGATTGGGAGCGAAATAATGAATGTCCGTCCATTCATAGAAATTGTTGTTCTCTCGGTGCGCGCGGAGGGAAGGCTTTAATCTGGTTGTTTTGGGAACAATGGAGATGTTTTGAAGACCGGCCTGACTTGTATATAATCATGTGATTGTTTGGGCCACTTCTGCATCACCTTGTCGGGGGCCTGGATCCACGAAAGCAGAGGAGGCACCGAGAGGCCAAAATGCCGGATCAAAAATTTTGCAAGTTTCTCCGGTTTACATCGTGTTTATAAGCTTCACATCGCTTATAAACATTGTCGCCCTCAATCAGTGGGCCAAAGCTTATCCTATGTGACACCGCCGTAACCACGGGGCAAATCCACGAACAGCTCTGGACTCGCTCTGTACACCTGAGCTTGCGACAGGCACCGGGATCAGTTTGTGCATCCGTAACGGCGAAAACATTCCCTTGATAAATTGTAGTTTGCTCGGAACAGACAGGAGCATGCTATAGCTTGAGTAGCGCATCGTCACGGGGTGGTGGGGAGAACACCTCTAACCCGAGTACTGTGTTCAGTTTGGGGCTCCTCACTACAAGAAGGACATTGAGGTGCTGGAGCGTATCCAGAGAAGGGCTACAAGGCTGGTGAGGGGTCTGGAGGACAAATCTTACAAGGAACAACTGAGGGACCTGGGGGTGTTCAGCCTGGAGAAGAGGAGGCTGAGGGGAGACCTTGTCGCTCTCTACAGCTCCCTGAAAGGAGGGTGTAGAGAGGCAGGGGCTGACCTCTTCTCCCAGGTGAAAAGTGACAGGACGAGAGGAAATGGGTTTAAGTTATGCCAGGGGAGGTTTAGACTGGATATTAGGAAACATTTTTTCACTGAAAGGGTTATCAACCATTGGAATAGGCTGCCCAGGGAGGGGGTGGATTCACCATCTCTGGAGGTGTTTAAAAAAAGGGCAGATGTGGTACTTGGGGACATGGTTTAAGGGTGGGTTTGTCAGGGTAGGTTGATGGTTGGATTTGATGATCTTAAAGGTCCCCTCCAACCTCAACAATTCCATGATTCTATGATTCTAACCCCCGCGGAGCTCTCCCGGTGCCCTGCTTTGGCTGGTGGTAAGAACGGGCACCGCCAGTGCCTTTCCTGGTGGTGGTTGTCGCCGTCGCGATATTTCTGAAGCAATTGAAGGAAAAAAAAAAATTAAAAAAAAAATCCCTGCTTTCATTCAGCCTTCACTTTGCACCTCTCCATTGCTGGGTGCAAGGAGCGGAGGTGAGGACCGCTCCGGCGCTGGCTGCGGGCTGGCCGGCAGGAGCGGGCAGCGTTACCCCCTTTAGGTGCACAATTTTTCCCCTATTATCTTTTGTGCTCATCTGAGTTGGGTTTTTGGTTTTTTTCTTTACGAAATGAGCTCTAAATGCTTTTGCCATAAGTTGGGTTATATCTTTCAGTATAAATGAAGCATATAATTGTGTTTTCCTAACAGCTCTACATTAAAAATAAGTTATTGTGCTGGTAATGTGTTTTCCTTGACAATTTTCCATCCAGTGAGTGCAAGGCTGCTGTCTGAAGCTGTTGTGTACCGTGTGCTTTGCCTCTTCTCTGTATTTTATTCTGCGTTTCTGAAGTCGGGATAAAGTGTTTGCATGACTCCAGCTTTCATACCGTTAACTCCTAATTGGAGGTTTGAGCTCTAATGTTCCACCTTCGTGATTTTACGTGCACGTCTTCGTATAATTAAAGCTTATACTTGGGGATGCGCAGTTCAGCTGCGCGGGGGGGGGAGAAATCTCGCAACAAAACTTACCGGAACAAGCACTAATCAAACCACTCTTTAAAAAAAAAAAAAAAAAGTGATTGGAAACAGTGGTAAATTGCCTGGTTTTGCACTTATATGACCAAATTTAAATATTTTAATCATCTGCATCTCCCCCTCCCCCCCCCCCCCCCTTCTTTCTATTGTTTCCCTCTGGTGGTTTTGTTCTGATGGATGCCATTTCTTCTTTGAAAAATGGCATTGGCTGCTGCGTCGCCTGCAGGCGAAATCTTTGCATTATGCCACAGAATCTCTCTCTCCGCTGCCGTAATCTTTCGCGTAGATTGGTTGACCTCTGCAGATATAATTAAATCTCTTCCTGACGACTGCGCGATTTCAGTTCAGCTCTGTGGCGAACGTAACTGTTAGGTAAGTGTTAAATTAGGGCCCCAGACCAGTAATTGTTATGATGGAAAGATTATTTGAGCATGGGTTTATGCTGGTTGCTGCGCGCGGCTTCCGAGGAACCTTATCTGCAGAAATCGGGCGGCTCTTGGGCTGAGGCAGTTTCTTGACCTCAAGTTATGGCCTGGACACAGGAGGCTGCGTTGCACAAGTGTTTTAAATGTAGATATTTTAATTATTATTTTTTTTCCCTGTCAGTTTAAGGACCCAACCTTTTGCTTTCGTGGTGCCTCCCCCCCCCCCCCCCCTCCGTGTTTCTAAGGATCTCATAATTTAGGAGGAGGTGGAAAGGGGAGGTGGCAGTATGGGGAGCTATTCCCAAGCGGGGCGGGTGGTGAAACTCGCTGCGGCTCTGCCCCGAGCCTCTCCTCCCCGCTCCCGACGCGCACCTTGGCTTCCGCGGAACCCATCCCTTCTATGGGAATCTTTTTCCCGTGGAGAAGGGCTGGGGCAGCCCCTGCTCCAAACCGGGCATCCCCGGCACGGCGGTGCTGGGGGGAGGTGGAGAAGCGAGCACCGGGCGCACTGGCACGTGCCACCCCTCGCCCCTGGTGACGTGCCACCATCCTCTCCGTCACCCAGGTTGTATTTCCCCCCGACCGTGGACCGGGCTGCCCGTGCCCTGTGGATCCTGTTCCACCTCGGTGGCAGCGAGGAGCGCTGCTTTTTTGTTTATCGGATTAGCTGGATCACATTTGCAGGTTTTTCTTCCCACAAAACCTGCCGATGACTCAGAGTTTCCATTCCTGGTTGGGCTCGTTGGGGACGCTCCGTCCTCTCGCTCCCCGGCTGTCTGCCTGCGCTCCCCCTCTCCTCTTGGCTTTCGAGAAGACTGTCCTCTTCATCTTCATCTCCTTCTGCTGGCGGGGTGGAGCCTGTGGTCAGGGTTGGGAGATAAGGGCTGTGGTGGGGCTCTGCCATTTATCCTCTGGGTGAACCGGCCTGGGTCTCTGTCCCCAGGAGCAGCGGGTCATTTTGGGGTACCCCAGGCATTTGAGGGTTATTTTTATGAACAATTTGAGCCATCCCGAGCACTGAGCATCCATCGCAGGAGACGTGGCTACCTGGCGAGGTGCAAGGAGAGGCTGGGACAACCCGAAAGGCTTCTCTCTTCCAAAGACGTGGATCTCCACCTGTGAAAGAGTTTCACCTTCCCAGCCTGATGTACCCCATGGTTTACTCCCTGAGTATCTCCTCCCTCTCCCTGGGAAGGCAGTAGAGCCGTACGGCTTGTTAGGAGTTGTTAAGCCATTTGTAAACCCTCAAACACAACAGTTTTAATGTGAAGGAAGGCCCCGTGTAGGGCAGGAGATGGGGCGGGTGGTAGTAACGGAGAACGTGCCCTCATGTGGGGCTGGCCCCACAGCAGCTCGCTGTCCACCTGGGGAGCTGGTGGACCTCAGTCCTGCTGCTAGCAGTTGGAGCATCTTTCTTATGAGGAAAGGCTGAGGCACTTGGGGCTTTTTGGGCTGGAGAGGAGAAGGCTGAGGGGGGATCTCATCAATGCTTATAAATACTCAGAGGGAGGGTGCCAGGGGGATGGGAACAGTCTTTTTCCAGCGGTGCCCAGTGACAGGACAAGAGGGAACGGGCACAAACTTGAGCATAGGCAGTTCCATCTCAACCTGAGGAGGGACTTCTCTCCTGTGCGGGTGGCAGAGCAGTGGCACAGCTGCCCAGAGAGGGGGGGGAGTCTCCCACTCTGGAGCCATCCCAAACCCGCCTGGACGCCGTCCTGTGCCACTGCTGGAGGTGACCCTGCTGTGGCAGGGGTGGGACTGGGGGAGCTCCAGAGGGCCCTGCCAACCCCCACCAGTCTGGGATTCTGTGTCCAGGCTGAGCTCCTTTCTCCCCCAAAAGCTGACTGCTGGGTCAGTGATGAGCTGTTTCATTCCACCTCCATCACCTTTCCTTTATGCCATGGGGCAGATGCTGCCAGGTCCCTTGGGGGCGCTGCAGCTGAAGGGGGGGACACCCTGGGCTACCGAAGGGTGGCTTCTCCAAGCCCAGCACTGCTGTGCCTACAGAGGCTTTGGGTCTCCCTGGCTGGTGCTGCTTGCTAGCTCTGAATTAAAAGAATTTTTGTTTCATCACTTACAGTTACTGAACCCTAAAATGAAGTTGTTTTGGTTTTGTTTGTTTGTTTTTCTTTTTTTCCTCTGTCAAAAAATAACGGTTTAGATCCATTCGATGTTTCTCATTTTTCATGGGTGCTGCTTTGAGCAGTGGGTTTTTATCTGGAGAGGCACCTCAGTGCAGCGTGCCTGCTGTGGAAGAATGATGTCTTTTTTTAGGGAATTAAATTTCTCATCCCTAGGGTCAGAAGAGGGGCGGTGTGCCCCGGGGTCCTCAGGAAAAGGAAAGAAACTTTGACAGCGTGGAAATCAAAATTTATGAAAACTTTAGAGGAAGTTTTGTATGGAAACACTTCACTGAATGATTACGGTTTGTCCCAGCTTATGTGATGGGTGGAAAAAAGAGTTTGGATGTCATCTGAAAAAGAAAAAGCAGAAATACTGGGGGCGAACGTGAACCACAGAAGCTGGGGCTTGTCGTAGCACTGGGAAATACGTGTCGCCCTGGTGGGATCCTGCTCTGCTTGTCCGTGTCAAACCCAGGGAGGCAGCTTTTCCCCTGATGCATTATCTTGTCTCGAAATAGCATTCAAAGGAGAAGAAGAATGTGCTGTTAAAAATATCAAACTTT
Organism: Pluvialis apricaria; assembly: GCA_017639485.1. Classification (NCBI taxonomy): domain Eukaryota; kingdom Metazoa; phylum Chordata; class Aves; order Charadriiformes; family Charadriidae; genus Pluvialis; species Pluvialis apricaria. Next base: position 2,993,870 of record CM030021.1, on the reverse strand, counting down.
CGGGGATGGCTGGCAGACTTTACCGCTGATAAGCATTGTTGATTGAAGATCAAACAGCCCTTGAAAGCAGAAGGAAAAAAAAAAAACCTTCCAAGAAGGGCCGTGGGTCTAAGCCTGCAGCCAGATGCTGCGGTCACCCCGGCTTGGCTCTGCGCGCGTTTAGGAACCCGCGCTGGAGTTACGGTCTGCTCTCCTCTGCCCCAGACGGATGCTGGCGACACAGTGGTTTTAACCCTGATAAAGCTGCTAAAGCTGAGAACAACACTTATTAGATGCCAAGAAAACCAGAGTCATGTTTTCATTATTAGGTGGTAGCTTTATATTGTTTTTTTCTTTTCCCCCCCTCTTAAGATAAAGAGACTGCCCGGGAGGAAAGACTGCGGGTCGTAAAGTCAACCGAAGACTAGTGGCATGTGTTTTTTTAATTAATTGACAACCTGCATCTCTGTGTCAAGGTGGCAAATTAATTATGGGTGGCCGCCTGTTTGCAAACCAGATAGCTCTGGCGTGGCTGCGCCAAACGGTACGTGTGGAGTATTTAACGATTTGATTTAAATCAGACCAGAGTGCATTTATTTATTATTTTTTTTTGTAAACTATATTAAATCGGGTTTTCCGCTTAAGAGTTGGGCTTTGAAAAGGGGAAAAATGTTACTGAAGCGGTCTTTTTAGCTTCATAAACTTGCAGCTCTTGAAGTAGGGTGGTTGGCGTGTAGTGGGCTTCTTTTGGGGGAGACCAAACCCTGATGGGAATAAACAACATGGAACTTCAGTCATCTGGGGAAGTGGGGTACCAAATTGGTGTGAGAGTGCAAAAGGAACAAATATATGTTTAAAATCGTAAAACAGCTTCAGCTGGAAGGGACCTCTGGAAGTGCCTGTAAAAATAATTCCAAGAGCACCTTCTGGGATTGAGATGGCAGGAGAGAAAAATATTAATATACAGCCCGCACCAACTACGCGCCGTGGGTTTTTTTGCTCCGATACAGTGAGAGTCTCAGTGGTGACGGCTGCAATCAAATGCTAAGTAGGAAGTTTGTAATAAAAAGGGCTTTAGTTAGAATTAATAAAATGTGAAATGCCTTTTTTCCTTGGAAAACATGCAGTATTGACTGAGATTTAGAAACACGTCCTCTAGGAGCAGGGCTCCAGATTGCAGGCTCCAGAGCTGGCTCGGCATCCTTTCCCTGCATGTGTTACTGTTCCTGGTAGAGAGCAGGCTTTCATTTATTTTATTTTTTTTCCCCGGAAAGGTCACGGTGTGCAAGTTTGAGAGGAAATTAGTGAAGAGCTGGAAACAAGGGCAGCCTCGTCCAAAATTGGCCTCCGCTTCTCCCAGGCTCACACCTCCCCGCGCCTTGCGTGGCAGCGGGATGTCACCCCATGCACGCGCGACTTCCCCGTGCCAGGCTGGGCTGGAGCCACACCGAGTCCCTCTGCAATGTTCCTGCGATGTCCAGCCAGACTGAAAACCTGTTTTCATTTTGGTGTTGATAGTATCTAAGGGGTAACATCCTGGAGGTGAGATGCTGCCTGCTAAACCGGTGTGATAGAGAAGAATGTGCCCGGTTTCAAGCATAACTCTGTTGGGTCTTCTGTAAAGTCCCACGGCAGCGATGGAGTAGTGAATTTCAGGGAATATATGCAGGATCAAAATGTAAAGACATGATAGTCATTATCGAAATAGGATGCTCGTATAACAGGCAAATCCAAGGTTATAATGGGAACTTGTTTCTGATTTGGATCAAGTTTGATTCATTTTAAGTCCTGCTATCCTGAGCTGTCCTTCACGAGCTGCACGTGAAGCCATAATCCAGTTCCCATTTGCAGGAAAGCACTGCGGTAAGTTAATTGTCTGAGAAATGTGGATTTCCGCATCCTCTTGTCTTGTGGAATTTTCTTACGATGTTCTGAAGCTCAACTGGGGCTTCTCATTTGCCCCCCAAGTTGGAAATCTCAGGTCGCTCAGAAGTGGGCAGAGCATGCTGCTGGATCTGGGGCTTCAGCCTGTGTCACTGTCACCGTGCCATGAGCATGGGGATGGTGCCAGCTTGGAAGGGATCCTCTGCTTGGCCAAACAAGGTCTGGAGGGCAGGCTGCCTCCTTGCTTAGGCAGTTATAGCAGGAAGGCTGTGGGACCCGGCGGTTTCTGAAGAGCTGCTGTGGCTCTTCACATCACTAGATCACCAGGCCGGAGTGCCGAGGGACCAGATGTCCTCAGATGCTGTAAAATAGGGCTGGTGGTTGCCATCCTGCTCTCTGAGCATGGGCATGCGCGTCACGGCTGCTCCTGGTGGCAGTGTGGCACGTACAGCAGGATGGGGCCACCTGAAACTGGTGGCCTCATCCCTTTGGCCAGAGCTGGAGCCGCCAGAGAGACCAAGGGGCAGATCCAGCCTTCTTTGGGGTTTCTGCTGTATTTGGGGGTAAACAAAACCTCCAGTACTGCTAACCCGGCAACACCCAGGCTGAAGCGACTTAAAAATTACAAGGTGAAGTTTGTGCGATTGACCGTTTCTGAGCGCGACGCCTGTCGCTGCCAGTGCTTTGCCCGCTGCGGCGGCAGAGCCGGGCTCCGCGGGGCTGGTCGGTGCCTGCGGTCCTTCCTTGCCTGGGCATGGCCGAGCTCCGCAATTAGCGTCCCGGGGCCGGAGGCGGCGGTGGCTCGGCAGGAGCTGCTCAGACCTCACAGCTTGGAGCCCTGTGCGGAACGGCTTTCCCTTCGCTGGGTGTAAGTGGCGCGGGGCTGCCTGGCGTACCTGAATAAAGCAGAAAGTTTAGTCCGACGGGGATGGGAAGGAGCTGAAAAAGGAAAGCTTCATTCCCTGCTCATCTCAGCTGCGATTGAGGTTGTGTTTCCCCCTCTTCCTCCCCGTTGCCCAAGTGTGGCTTCTGTTGCTTTTGCTATTTATTTTCTTTTTAGCCCGGGGGGCTGCTGCGAGAGGTGTCTCTTTGCTCCGCCGGCTGTTCCTGATGCTTCGTTTTCCTTGCTAATACCAATTGTTTCTGCCAAAATCCTTTGGTGGTGTTATGTAAACCTAGAATCACACGCTAACGCTCTAATCCGGGTGCTCCGAAACGCGCTGGATGGGATTCGCCCCCGCGCGAGCTCCCCTGCCGTCGGGCACGTTGTGCTGGGGGTCCCCTTGGCTCAGCAGCCACCGGGGCTGGGGTGCCACCGGTCGCGACACCCACAGCCATCTGAGCCCCTATCGCCCTCGTCACTGCTAGTTTTAGTGGGAGGCACGAAAACACCCTGGAAGTCGCTCGAGGCTGGGATTTAAGCTGTTTGTAGAGCGTGGGGTACCTGCGCAGCAAAGCTTGGTTATTTGGCACCGGGGGGTGGGTTTCTGCTGTTGGGTTTGTGGCAGCGTTGGTGGGTGCTACGTGTGGGGTTCCCGAAACAGTGCTCGCTGCGTCTCCCCCCCCATCGCTGCCCACGCTCCAGGGCAAAGCCCTGTGCGGTCCCCGTGCTCACCGCCGATGGGATTCGAGCTCCTGGAGCGTCTTTGCGGAGATGCTGTGTTCCTGCAGAGGCTGCTGGATGGGCACCTCTTCTCCTGGGCCAAATGGCCTGGGCGCTCCTCTGAAGTGTGCACGCTGTCTGGGTGGCAACCGGTTGTTTACCTGGAAAGTGATACTAGTAAAGATCTTAATGAATTTCCAAGTGCTGCTTAATGTGATTTGGCAGCCAGAATTATTTTAAAAAAAAAAAAGAGGGAGAAGGAGAAAGAGATCCACCGTTGCTGTGTGCCCGACCTCTTCCCCATATACTCCACTGTTTTTGAGAGATTAAAAAGAGATTAAATCCTGCTGAGCTGGCAGGTGATGCTGATGAATGTTTGGGGGTGATTAGGGTAAATCCGTTCCTCCTTCTGATTTAGCTCAAGATTTGAATTCATTGATAAAATTTGCCCAGGTTACCTCTGAAACGTCCTCTGAGTCAGTGAATCTGCAGAGGTGTAAATGAAGGCAGAACTTGTTTCTGGAGCAGAAAGACTGATGAATTAACCTTCGTAAGGTGGATGTGGCACTGCCACAAAATTAAAGCATGGCTTCTTGGCTGGGGGAGACTGGCCTGATGCTCGTGCCGCACTGCGGAGCGGCTGTGAGATCCTCTGCAGCCTCCGACCTGCACGCTCAGAATGCCGTGTTCGTGTGTCGCTTGAGTTTCAGCTAAAAAACGCCATCTCTCAAACTGGGGATGAAGTGGAATGGGTGTAGCTATGCATTGGGGTTCAGGGGCTAGATCCAGCCAAAGCTGTGCTGGTGTCCTGGCCCCTGTTTTTCTTCTGTGGTGGCATTGCAGTGGGACTGGAGGTTAAAGAGGATGTTCTTGGCAGCCTCCAGCAGCTGTTGGACCCTCTGGAATATCTGCACGCATCCTATGGCACAAGAACAGGGATGATGGGACTCCAGAGCGTGCTCCTATAAGGTGTCCCAACATGAAAAAGGTGGTCTTCAGAGGAGCATTGAGACCTGCAGTGTGGCCATTTGGGCTGAGGACCGGTGCTGGGACATGCACCAGCAATATGTAGTGCCCTGTGCCGGGCATCCTGCTGGGGCCGCAGGAGAGAGCGCGGCTCCGCTGCAGTTCCAAGCGTATCTTCAGCACAAGGTTCCACAACGGCACCGAGCAACTGTCCTGGTGGTGGGAGAAAGGACAGTGGTCTTCACTACTACTTCTCTGCGTGGCACATAGTCAAATTAAGCTTTTGAGGACCAAAAAGACCTGCTGGGAGCACAGGGGGTGCAGCGGAGCTTTTTAAACTGGGGGATCTTATCAATGCTTATAAATACTCAAAGGGAGGGTGCCAGGGGGATGGGAACAGTCTGTTTTCAGCGGTGCCCAGGGACAGGACAAGAGGGAACGGGCACAAACTTGAGCATAGGAAGTTCCATCTCACCTGAGGAGGGACTTCTTCCCTGTGCGGGTGGCAGAGCAGTGGCACAGCTGCCCAGAGAGGTGGGGGAGTCTCCCACTCTGGAGCCATCCCAAACCCGCCTGGACGCCGTCCTGTGCCACTGCTGGAGGTGACCCTGCTGTGGCAGGGGTTGGACTGGGGGAGCTCCAGAGGGCCCTTCCAACCCCCACCAGTCTGGGGTTCTGTGAAACTGGGGCAGCGCACCGCAGGGTATTTGCTGCTGGAGATCTGCACTGCCCATGGCATCCACGGGAGATCATGAGGCACACAGAGGAAAAAGCTTTGTGCAAAGCGACGTTGGCATTTTTGGCTTTTGGAAGAGAAGAGCTCCGACCCGCAGCCCTGTTTGGAGCCCTTGTCCTGCCACTTCTCATGCAAGAGGGCTGCGGAGTGGTTTGGCCATCGCAGGATTTCATACCACCTGCAAACCTGTGCCCACCTCGACTCCGAGTTTCCCTGCAAAGAAAGAACCACCGGAGCAGTACCGGGGGCAGCTTTGGGATGCTTCAGAGAAGGTGCGCCTGTAAGCAGCACGCATCTTCATCCTGCATAGCAAAGCTGACGTTTAATATAGACCTTGCACGTAGACCTTTTTGACCAAAGAGATCAAAGGTGCTCACGCAGAGCCTGCCTTGGAAGCCCGGGGAACCTCGACGGCCCCGACATACAAATTTCACAGTAATCGCTCGATAAATTTGTGGTAACTCTGGAGGTGCCAGAGGCAGCTGGTGTGTGTTGGATGTGCCTGCTCGCTTCAAAGCCCGTTAGGCTGCAGCTGCTTCGGGAACCCGGGGAAAGTTGGCTGCTGCGGCGGAGCTCTCTGTGATTTGATGACTCGTGTATCTCACGAAGGTGAGCGCGGTTCATGCTGGCGCGGTCCAGGTGCGCTTATCCTGAGCATCATCTGAAGTCCTGTAAGATAGGGCTGAAGTCAGAGACGGGCTGAGCAAGTAGTGTCGGGGCACGGAGGAGGGTACAAGGATCAGGCTTGGTCCCTGCAGAGCAAATCTGTTTGTTCCCTCTGAGTTGCTTTGGATTTATACAGCTATAGCAGCGAACACAGACCCCTCCCGACCATTATAGGTGCTGGTGGGATGGGTAGGAAAAAATGAAGTCCAATGGTAAGTCACAGACAGGTAGGAGTACTTCCAAGAATGTAATCCTTGGGAATAATTTACAAATGATGTTGTTTTTTTTTTTTTTTTTATTTTTTCCTGGTCGGTCATTGGAACATGCACTTTTCTAGAAAGTAGGGGGAGAAGAGCTCGAAATTGAACATGTTGTTAAACAGAGGTTTCTTAACTGTCCTTAAGCAAGAGGAGATTTTGAGGGGAGTGTTTTCCAGTTTCATCATGTTGCTGCACGGGCCGGTGTTTGCCAATGAGCGCGTCTCTTTCAAGAAGAGCAAAGAATGAAGTTAAATTCACCGTATGGTGGAGGAGAATATTCGGTATCTGGGTTTTTTTTGTGATGATGGGAGTTTGTTTAAAATAACGTTACCTTTGTATTTGCTTAGTTTAACTCTAAACAGGAAAATAATGGCTGTTGTAACATCTCTATTAGAGGAATATTGTTTTAAAGCACTTTGGGGTTGCATTAGTTGAGCGCAAAATGAATTCCTCCTCTGGAGCAAATAAACCCCGGTGGGGCTGAATGCTGGGAGCTGACAGCTTGATGTGGGGATGTGCGTCGCAGACAGGTCTCCGGGGGCCGATTCTTGATGTAATTCTTCACGCTGCTTCGCTTCCCCCCCCCCTCCCCCCCTTCCCTCACCTCAGCGAAGCGGCATCGCGCCCCAGCAAATTGGTTAAAGCACTTACATCTGAAACTGGAAGGCTCTGGGCGGCGTCGGAGGGGGATGGATGGAGATGCTGAGCAGGGGTGGAGGGAGCCAAGAAAGTTTTAAATGTTTTAAAACCGTGTGTCAGCACACGGGAAATGAGAAAGAAGACATGCAGGGTAGACGCTGGATTCCAAAAGTAGCATTCATGTCCTTAAATCACAAAGTATCTGTGATGTTATTTATTTTTTAATACATACAGAAAGCAGGAGAGGAGAAATAACAGCAGGCAGTTACTGTAGGCCATCAGAAAATGTATCAGAAATATCACCCCAAAATGCTTAGATACTCACACGTGTTTTGAACAAACTGCACGTATTTGATAGTAAGCGACTACAGCAATAAACACCCACACCTGCATGCGCGAGGCGTTTGAGATACTAAGGCAAAAACTTCCTGCAGAAAAAAGCACAGCTAAAATATATGCCAAACTGGACCGAAGTTTTCCGTCCTTGGGGAAGAACTGGCTGTGAACAAAACAGCATTTGTTTTAAATAACTACCAGCGGCTTCAGCTCTGCGCTCGGGTAGCCGAGTTCACAGGCCACGTGCCACTTTGGCGAAACTGTCGTTTATTTTCTCAGTTGAGCACCAACTTATACTCGCAGTTTGGGGGATTTTCATGTTTTTTTGGTTATTTTTTTGTTTTTTTTCTTTTTCCTGACTGCCCCTACGTCTGCCAGCGCGTGCGGGGCCGCAGCGGGAGCGCGCTGGCTGCTGGGGCTGCGCGCGGGTCGGCCACTGCAGAAGTCGCCGTTGGGGGTGCGAGGGGAGCACGTAGAGCATCCGCAGCCCCGGCGCAGGCGGCTTCTCTGCATCCGCGTCCGAGCTCCATCCGGGAGCCGGCTCCCCAGAACCGCCGACCCACGCCAAGCCAGTGAGCGGAGGCTTCTGAAAACTTGGCACAGGTTGGTTTTCAAGCAGCATCCGATGACATAATATAGCAAATATTAGGAGAACAACATCTGGTAGCTCTGCTGCCTGCACGCCCGTTGCAAGCAATTGTTCAGACCTGTGTAAATGTTCGGTTTAGTCACATAACAGTGCGGTGAGAGGCTCGTGCAGTCAAGGCCACCTGCTTGCCTCTTTTCCTTTCACATAAAATAACGAGGACGGGGCTTGGGGTTGGTTTTTTTGGTTTTTTTTTTTTTTGTTTGCTTTTGTTTCCAATGCGGTAAGTGACACTTTAAAAGCAGCCGAGCACATTGGAAAGAGAAGTCAAGATCTGTTTGTGGAAAGGTGTTGTTGACGTTTTTATTTTAAGCTTAATGTTGCCGTTAGTTTATTATCTGAATTGTAAAGCCCGGGTGGGGATGAGCTGGATATCCTGCCGGAGGGATAAGCTCCCGACTCTGGACGGAGGGGTTCTCCCCGCTGTGCGCTGCTGGTGCAGCTCTGGGCTCTGGAGCTCCTGTCCTGCAGCCTTCCCCCGGCACGTGGCTTTCCAGGCTTGGATGTGGCGATGTCCCTTCTCCATCCTAAAGTGAAAAGGAGATCATAGCTGGTGTGAAGCCGTGAAACCACGGGCGGTAAAGGCGCTGTGCCAGCTCCAGCCCTTGGGTTGGCGGCAGGGACGTGCCCGTGGGGTGCAAACCTCCCCAGCTGCTTTGCGGGCAAGTGTGGAGTGGTGGCAGCGGAGAGTCCCAGCTCTGTGTGAGGAGAGGGGGCGGAGGAGCTCTGCTGGCTTCCTCTGTGGCTCCTGTGGGTCCAAGGCTTTGTTTAAATTTAGGAGATGGCAAAAATTGGGCTTGGCTATTGTTGCAGCTACGTGTGGTCCAGCAGAGTTTCGCGGCCCCAGCCGAAATGGGTTCTACTGAGCAAACACCTGGTAAACGAAGGTCCTAAGAAAAAAACAGCAAAGATGGACAAAGAGTGTGTATATAAGGGAGAGAGAAATAATACTGCTACCAGAGAATTTCTTTCCAGGATTATTTTTTAGAAGAATCTCAGTGCTGCAAGTTCTGCATTACTGGCATGTCTGGTACGTGGTACCTGAGACCGTGGTCCCGCGCTCTGCGGGCTGAGAGAGGCCGGTGCCTGGCGTGATGCTGATCCTTCTGGTCTGCTGCTGGGGAAATCATCGCTCTTGCAAGTCATACGCTTGGTGAGATTGCCGCTGGGCTGTGGCTTCTTCCTTCACTTTGATAGGGGGTTTGCACTCTGGGAAATCATGAGATGATCGTAAGAAAGTACAGGTGTGATGGCAGTGAGAAAGTGTGGTTTAAGCTCATCTTTAGCTCCAGAAGACCTCTGGAGACGCAGATGCCATTGGCATCCTACAGCTATGTCATGCAGCGTGTGATGCAGCCACCGGCGGTTTGCATCGAGCTGCGGGTTTTCACTGGCACTGACTTCAGAAGAGGCTCTAAGCCAAAAAGGACTGGTCAGACATCCCCGGTGAGTTGGAAAAATGGGACTTCGGACATCAAATAATCTATTCCACCTCTGAGTTCCCTGGGCACTGTGGTCGATTAATTTGTGATGTACTCTCCTGAAGCATGCGGCACGTGGTTTATGGTTTTACCAACATCATAAAAGCCAAAAAATTCAGGAATCCTATTCCTTCCTCCCAGTGACCACACACTTGGCAAAATTTTCGCGTTCTTCCTTCCTCTTTCTCTCTGTGTGAAATGTCCCACCTCCTCGTACGAAACGCCGCGGCGAGCACGTGGCTGCCTGTGGTACAGAAGCCCCGGCGCTGCTCTGAGCCACGCTGGAGTGTAGCTGCAGCTCCGCAGGCTGGCAAGGTGCTCCCTGGTGAGCGTGCTGTCTTGTTTCTCTTCCTTTTGGAAAACTGCAGGGGGGGAAGTGTTAAAGAGAATCTCATCCACTTCCGTGCTCATCTCCTTGCTATGATGATGAGAGGGTTGATAGGAAAGGTGACCATTGAACTGGTAACCACCGTCTGCATGGGTTATGTCAAGTTCCTAATGCACGATCTTCAGAGCTGGAGTGAGATCTGTGTTGTCGGTGAATATTCTGAATTGTATGTCTGTCCTCTGTACATAAAAGCTGTGGTTTATGGGGGAACAATAGTGCCAATAGAGGCAACTTCCCCAATCCGGTGAATGGCCAAGCGCCTACTGAGCGGTGGCATCAGAAGAAGGTCCCCATCAGGGGCCAGCATGTAGGTGGTGGCTTGGGTTGGGGTCTCTGTGTCTGCCTGGGGATGGGGAAGCTATGGAGGAGAGGAAGGGGTTAAAATGAATGTCAGTGTAAGCCCGGAGGTGTTAGGGAAGACAGGCTTTTTGATGCATTGTGCTGTTTCCACTCAAGGGATTGAACCTCTGGACCACTGCAGAGACCCCACTGCTCTGCCCCGTCCGCAGCTGATGGGGAGTCCCACCCTGCGCAGAGGGGGTGCCCAATCTCCATCCCCCGGGGCTGTGCTGTGGGCATCCCTTGGTGGCATGAAGCTTTCTCTGAAGCTCGGGGACTTCGGTTCGCATTACCATTTTCATTGACCTTAGGCATCAATGGCGCTTATGAATGGGAAAAGAAGGCAGTTCCAGTTTGCCCACAATTGTTAAATTTGGTATGAGAAGACTTTGTTTAAAAAAAAAAAAAAAAAGAAAACCTTAAAACATGAAGCCCAAGAGATGGGTGAATTTAAGTGCTATTAAGAGATTATTGCTAATGCCCAGCTGTATATATTGACTCAGTCGGGAGGCAGCCGCAGTTCGGCAGCTTTGTCTCATTTCTCTTGCGAGTGCAGCTCGGCCGTGGGCTGCGGAGCCCCGTCTCTTGGTAGCGAGGAGTCTCTCTGCTTTCTCCTATCTCCTCCACCCTTTTCCCTTTGCGTGGCCCACCTTTGCTCGATGAACCCCACTGGCCGCATCCGTGGGGACAGGCGGGACGGTTGCCCCGAGGTGCCTGGGCTTTGGTCTGGGCTTTGGTCAGGAACAGTGTGGCCAGCAGGACTGGGGCAGTGATCGTCCCCTGTACTCGGCACTGGTGAGGCCCCACCTTGAGTGCTGCGTTCAGTTTTGGGCCCCTCACTACAAGAAGCACATGGAGGTGTTGGAGCGTGTCCTACAAAGCTGGTGAGGGGTCTGGAGCACATGTCTTATGAGGAACGACTGAGGGACCTGGGGGTGTTCAGCCTGGAGAAGAGGAGGCTGAGGGGAGACCTTATCTCTCTCTACAGCTCCCTGAAAGGAGGGTGCAGAGAGGTGGGGGCTGACCTCTTCTCCTGGGTGAAAAGTGACAGGACGAGAGGAAATGGGTTTAAGTTATGTCAGGGGAGGTTTAGACTGGATATTAGGAAACATTTTTTCATGGAAAGGGCTATTAAACATTGGAAGAGGCTGCCCAGGGAGGGGGTGGATTCACCATCTCTGGAGGTGTTTAAAAAAAGGGCAGATGTGGTACTTGGGGAGATGGTTTAGAAGTGGTTTTGTCAGGTGAGGTTAATGATTGGACTTGATGATCTTACAGGTCCCTTCCAACCTCAACAGTTCTATGATCCTATGAGAAGGAACCGGCTGTTGGACACGGCTGGGGTCCTGCAGCCCCAAAGCTCCCCGTGTTGGGGACAAAACAGCTCCTAGCACTGCTGCTGTGGGTGTCGGGGGGCTGCGGTGCGAGGGCAGGGTGAGGGGCTTTGCCTGGAGGATGTTTTGTTTGCAGGCTTTGGCATGATCCCTTTGCAGCTCCTACCACGGAGCCCTGATGACGGTGAGCGCTTCTCTCCACCAAGTCACTTTCCGTGGTGAATTAAATCATTACGTTATTTTTTTTTTTTTTCTCCTCTGGTATTCAGTGTTCTGAGCTAAATTAGAATAGAAACCTTTTCAAACTGTTCCTTTAATAAAGTATTTAGTTAATAGATGATGCATAGCTCACAAAGCTTGCAAGAATCTGACACAGGGTATCATAATATTATGATATTTAACAGCAAAACCTGCTGCATTATCAACTTACCTCTATAGCATGGAGGAGGCAACAGCTGAGGCATAAAAACTAATGCTTCAGTATGACAGAGCTAAAATTGAACTTGGCAATTACCGCGTGCATGATTCGCAGTATTGTGAAGTGAAGCTACTATATAAATCAGCTCCAGTAATCACAGGGTTTAAAATTAGTCAGTTACTATTAACTCTGCCAGTGTTAGCATATGTTGAAGAATTATAAAAGTGAAAGGTATGGAATATCTGAAGTACAGGTTTAAAGTAAACCACTTGAACAAGCTCCCAGTGGGAGGATTTTAAGTTCATGCCGAAGTAAGGTTTTGGGTACTCTGACAAAGGTTTGTGGAACACATTTAATTGCACATTGCAGTCTAATCTTTTGAATGCTTAACATCCTTTAGAAAGCACCTTTTCATGTTCCCAAGACTTTCACAGTTCACAGAGGGTAGAGTGATGATTGAATTTAATTTTTTCTCCCTTACAGATTTTTTTTTTTTTTCCAGAGCAGCGCTATTCAAATAGTTTGCAGAGCTCTTCAATGCCAGGCATAGAAAAAAGGAAACAGCAGGATAATGTTTTAAAATCATTACGGGGAAGTGAAAGGCTGCTCTGAGCACAGCACAGAAATTAGCAACTGCTATGATTGCTGAATTTTTATTCAATGCAAAATTCATGGAATTTGCTGCTATGAAAAACAGGGGAGTCAAGTTATTTAATAGGATTCTAAATTATGTAGGATGCACAAATATTTTATATGGGGCACAGAGCTCCGGGTGTTTCTGTAGGAGAGCAGGTGCTGGCGGCAGCTCTGCTGGGGTCAGATGGCTGCTTTATCCTCCCGTCCTTGCTCTTCTGGTTTGTGTTAATGTTTTCAACCTAATTTTTGAAATAACACTGTTGTCATCTTGGTGACACATGACTGGGATGAATGTATGTGGGTTTATAACCTCCAACAGCTTTTGAAGAAGGGTGAGGACATGTGGATGACTTGCCCTCTGCTCTGGACATGTCCTGTCGGGAGGACGCGTCACCCTACCGTACCTCGTGCCTGCGGCTTTTGTTAGAATCATGGAATGGTTAGAGTTGGAAGGGACCTTGAGGATCATCGAGTCCCACCCCCCTGCCCTGGGCAGGGACACCTCCCACCAGCCCAGGGTGCTCCAAGCCCCGTCCAACCCGGCCTTGAACACCTCCAGGGATGGGGCAGCCACAGCTTCTCGGGGCAGCCTGGGCCAGGGGCTCACCACCCTCACAGGCAAGAATTTCTTCCTAATATCTCATGTAAATCTCCCCTCTTCCAGTTTGAAGCCATTCCCCCTCGTCCTATCACTCCATGCCCTTGGAAAAAGTCCCTCTCCAGCTTTCAAGGGGCTTTGCTGTCCATGAGTAATTCTGAATGAGTTGCGTCCAGTGTTGGAGTGATGGAGGAGGAGATGGCAGAGTCCTCTTGGATCCCTCAGCCTGGCCTGGGCTGCTGCCAGCAGCTCCTAAAGGATGCTTCTGGCACTTAATCTCATTTCCAATGCCTTCGTCCCTGGTTTCTCCCTCCCTGTATCCCCTCTGGGGAAGGTGGGCTGTACTCTGGAGTTTCCGAGCTGGATGCTTTTCCTGCCAGTGAATCTAAAAACGCCTTTCCTTAACTTCGTCTGTCGCTCAGGTTGGGCCCCCCGCTCGCCCACTGTGGTCCTGCCTCGCGCAGGCAGCATCCCCTGCGCTCCTGCAAGGTGGTGCCCACCCCTTGCTTCTCTCTTTCCATATCTCACCTTCAGGTCCTAACGTAAGCCGTGATGATTTTTGTGGGTTTTCTTTCCCCCCCCACTTGCCTCCTGTCCTGACCATCCCGTTTTGTTCGGTTACAGCCACATCTGGTTCCAGAACGGGCAACTGGTGTCTTGTTTCTAGCTCCAGCGAAGTGGAAATGTTGCAGCAAATCTGTGCTTTGGTCTTTCTTTACTTTTAGTCCCCCATGTGTCCTAATTATTTAGTGCAACTCGTTCAGCCAGTGTTTTTGGAGATGCTCGCACTCTGGCAGGGGGAAGGATCGGACGAGACTGTCTTTTCTCTTTCTCTTTTTTTTTTCTTTCTTTCTCTCTCTTGCTTTTTTAAATAGAGAAATGGGAGGAGTGGCGTACAGCAGGAGCATGCTATGCGCCTGGTTAGCGCACGAGCGGCACGTAGAAAAATGCTGCGTTAATCAAAGTGGAGCAGGCTCAGATGGAGGGATGGAGAAGTGAAGACCGGGGGCTGTTTGGGCGCGATGACAGAGTCAGTCGCTGTACTCTGCGATAAAGACTGAAGACTGTGAAGGTCACCGTGCGCAGATGAGCCTATTTGCCATCTCGTTGAGGGCTTCGTATTTTGGAAAATAGGTTCTGTTATTTTTCTCACCAGCAGCAAGGCGTTACTTTATCAGCCAGAGAGAAACCTTGCTGCGTGCCGTTAAAGGATTTTGAAATACATAATTTTCAATTGGCTGATACAGGGTAAATTGCCCCCATTCTCTCTGCCACTAACTTTAAGATTCACGGAGAATTTATCAGTACATTTAACACTTCCATTGAAACTATATTTCTGAGGTTATGGAAATGAGCTACAAATGAAAGTCACAACTCAAAAAGCAGGAAACATGCCTGTAAGCGAGGAAAAAGCTGTCACTGGCATTGTGAAGAAAGAGAGGTATAAATAGGGCATTGGGTTAGAAAGCAGGAAATCTGCGTGCTGTGGGTTTTACTTGGAATTTCTTCTGGTGACCCTAGATAAGATTGTTAACCCTTGTCTCTGCAGACGGTTGTACGTGCTCATTTATGGGCTCTGTTTCTGGCTTTCGGGATCGTCTGCATGAGCTAACTGTTTGAAAGCGTAGCCGCTCCATCAATCATGGGTGTGTGGTTTTCGTGCTTAGGAAGCATCACTTTACCGAAGGGACTGGATTTCTCAATATTTCCTGTAGAGTATGGTTCAGTCTTGTCCCCGCGCTGCATGGCCTGGGGAGAGACGATACGGTGGCGAAGGGGCTGTCCTCACAAGCAGCGCGGGGAGGGTGGGCATCACAGATATGGTGGCAATTCCCACTGCAGATGGACTTACTGAGGTCGATGGCCACAACTTCACATTTGGTTTTCTTTTTCTAAAGAAGGTAAAATAAATAGCATAAATCGGGAGGGACTTTTCTGTATCTCCATGGTGGACCCAAGAAGACCCTTCCATGTGAGCCAGTGCCGTGGGTGTCCATGCGTGTTGGTCCTTGCTCACAGCCTGCGCTGAACCGTGAGTGAAATGGCTCCGGTCGTGACACAAGGCTGTGTCCTGGCAGGCATAACCTGCCACAAAAGGGCAAGTTTCTCCCCAAAACACGCTATGGTCTTTCAGCCTCTTATCAGCACTCCTGAGTGTGCAGCGTATCGGCAGAACGTGATCTGGTATTTGTCACACCGCTCTATATAACTTTGTTCGAAGTGGGGATGTTTTTTTTGCAGCATACACCGGACACGGCGATAGGCTGGGGGGAACCGTCAAGGTGGATAGTTGTGATGGGAAAGACAAAGAGACAGGACAGATTGTTACCGCTATACGAGGTGCTGTGCAGCATCCCACCCACGATAAGATGTGGGGGTGTGCGTCACATTGTGTCCTCTGCATCTGGAGACACAGGTGTTGGAGCATCCCGGGGATATGGGTACCAACGTGCTCCAGAGGGGATGCTGCCTCCTGTCCTGCCCACCACCAGCTGGAGGTGCTTTGGATTTTGTGGTGGGGTCCCATTTCTGGGGATGACCCCGCGCTGCTCCGCCAGCCAACTGGGGGGATGCAGCCGTGGAGAAGACCCATCCCACCATGGCCTTTAATGACTTAAAAAACATACCTTCCAGTCCCTAAAGGGGCTCCAGGAGAGCTGGGGAAGGACTTTTTACAAGGGCATGGAGTGATAGGATGAGGGGAATGGCTTCAAACTGGAAGAGGGGAGATTTAGGTTAGATATTAGGAGGAAATTCTTCACTGTGAGTGTGGTGAGCCCCTGGCGCAGGCTGCCCCGAGAAGCTGTGGCTGCCCCATCCCTGGAGGTGTTCAAGGCCAGGTTGGACGGAGCTTGGAGCACCCTGGGCTGGTGGGAGGTGTCCCTGCCCAGGGCAGGGGGGGTGGAATGGGATGATCTTCAAGGTGCCTTCCAACCCAAACCATTCTATGACACTGAGACAAAACCAGTGCTGTGAGAAGGGGGCCTGGCCCCTCTGACACTGATGCTTTCGGTTCCCAGGCTGACGGCTCCAGAGCGTATGTAAGTCAGGGCGTCATGCGGTTCTTGAGTAAAATGACAAGTGGGGATGATAGTTCTGACTGCTACAAGTTATAAATTTGGCCTAGGGAGTTATTTCAGGCTTGTGCAGCCGAAAATTTTCTTACAGCCTGAAATTACGTCTCAAACAGAAATAATAACCTCCCATCTCGCCGATCCCTGCCTGGCTCTGTAATAAACAAACGGTGACTTCCCCGGAGGTGTCACCCCGGCTGCCGCACAGCCGCTTCCCGGGAGCACGGGCATCCCGGCGCGCTCGTCTCACGGATGAGATGCAGGAATTGGGATGTTTCCCACACAGCTCATGATTCTGTAAAAGTTGGTAATATTATTTTGGGGTTTTTTTGGTGCATCTTGTCGCTGTTCTCTGAAGGTTTTTAAAAAGAAAAAGACAAAAAAAAAAAGAGAGAAAAAGGTGATGAGTACTTCCTGCCCTGGTAAGGGGGACTGATTATCTCTTGCAAACTGAATCTGAATCCTTCAGAGGAAACCATGAAGGATTCCCCATGTTTCTTGTTCTTTGATGTCCCCTGTCCCCACGCACCGCCTCACTGCCAGTCTCGGCGCTTTCACAGCGAGGTTCCCAGCGCCAAACCTGCAAACTGGTGACTCAGTGCAGGGAGTGACTTTTCTGCCTCTGCCTGCCACTGAAACCCCCAAAAGCTGAGCATACTCGGAGAACATTTTTGCACCGCTTGGCGAGGCCCTTTGCAGAAGCTGGAACCGAAATCGGTGGGGACAGAGCAGTCGCACCCCCCTCGTTAAGCAAAAGCAGAATTACTCTCGTCTCCGGAGCGCGCAAAACTGTGCTCTGCGGGCTGTGCCGCAGCGCAGCTCTTCTCTTCGTACAGGTTGTTTTGTTTCCTGTGGTGTGCGTGTTGCTGCCGAGGCAGTTCCACCAACCTCCTGTTTCTCCCAGGGCTGTTTGCATGGCAGGTGTTTGCTGTGATAAAATACTGACGGGGAGGAGGAAGGAAGGCTTCGTTCTCTGTCTGGCCCTATCTCTTGTTATGTTTCAGGTGGGAGGTACAAAAAGGGCTGCATTTCAAATTTATTTTTTTTTTTTTTTTTTTTTTTAAATCAGCCAAGGTCAAGATAGAGAATCTGGAGAATTTCTAGAAGTGTCGCCCTCTGCTCTGGGGAGACCCCACCTGGAGTACTGCCTCCAGCTCTGGAGCCCCCAACATAGGAAAGGCATGGACTTGTTGGAGCGGGGCCAGAGGAGGGCCCGGAGATGCTGCGAGGGCTGAGCCCCTCTGCGGGGAGGACAGGCTGGGAGAGGGGGGGTTCAGCCTGGAGAGGAGAAGGCTCCGGGGAGACCTCAGAGCCCCTTCCAGTGCCTAAAGGGGCTGCAGGAGAGCTGGGGAGGGACTTTTACAAGGGCATGGAGTGATAGGACGAGGAGGAATGGCTTTACACTGAAAGAGGGGAGATTGAGATGAGATATTAGAAAGAAATTCTTGCCTGTGAGGGTGGTGAGCCCCTGGCCCAGGTTGCCCCGAGAAGCTGTGGCTGCCCCATCCCTGGAGGTGTCCAAGGCCAGGTTGGATGGGGCTTGGAGCACCCTGGGCTGGTGGGGGGTGTCCCTGCCCAGGGCAGGGGGTTGGACTGGATGTTCTTCAAGGTCCCTTCCAACCCAAACCATTCTATGATTCCATGATAAACGGGCAAGAGGAGCCGGCAGCGTTTGGGAGGAGAGGTGGTGAGGGGAGACTTGTGGGGCTGGGACAACAAGCTGCATTTAATTTCACTTCAAACTCACTGCGCTGCAGCTTTTCTGCTTTTGCCCATCCCTCTCCTGCCTTTTCTTCCTGCCTGGTCTTGCTGCCGGTTCTGATTTTCTGCCCCAGGACTCATCAGGCTGAGGCTTTGCTGGGTTACCTAAAGATTGAGCATAGTGTATAAGGTGATTTTGTATTCAACAGAGATGCCGAATATTTAGTACCAACCTGTACGCTGCCAGTGAGAGAGCTTCTCCCCTGCCATTGTAGGTGGCAGGTTGGAAAGCCAGGACCTCGCTCCATCACATTTCTCTTTTTCTTCCTGCAAAAAAAATATGCTGGACATTCCTTCCCTCTTCCCAAAAAAGAACAAACCCTCACACCCCTGGACCGGCCGCTTGGTGGGTTATTGGGCAACATCCACGTGACCATGGCGAAATGGGGAACAAAGGGGAGAAAATCAGATAAGACAAATAGGGGCGTGGGGGCTCTCCTCTGGCGGGGCAGAAGGAACGGTGCCGCGGTGAATGCGGGATTGAATGCGTTTTCGGGAGAGCTGTGGAATCAGTGGGTCGCACACAGCAGGGTGGCCTCCAGTGAGACCAGTAGAGCTCACTGGGTGGCTGTGCCTGCTCGGGTGAGCCATGTGCTGCAGGCTGCCCGCCTGGAGCAGGGCTCAGGGCCCCAGGTTGGCCTTTGGTAACTTTTTTTTTTTAATACAGAAACTGAAAAAAACCCTGCTTTTGTCTTAATTGAAACAAAAACAGGAGGTGAGTGCCCCAGAAACTTCGCTGTGCGCAGGCCTTAAGTGGCTGTGGTTTTTGTTTCGAGCTAGCTATAACTATCTGATGAACCGTTTCTGTTGGGTTTTTCTTTTCTATTTTTTCTTTTTCTCTTTCTTCCCCCCTGCGTGAAAGAAGACAGACA
This sequence comes from Pluvialis apricaria, assembly GCA_017639485.1. NCBI lineage: Eukaryota > Metazoa > Chordata > Aves > Charadriiformes > Charadriidae > Pluvialis > Pluvialis apricaria. Next base: position 2,975,254 of record CM030021.1, on the reverse strand, counting down.
TTTTCCCGGCCAGTTTGTAACTCTGCTCTTCCCAGCTCTTGCCATTGGCGGACGGGTTCACGCTCGGTGTGAGCGAGTGTGCTCAGTGTCCGCGTGCACGTGCCAGGTCTGAACGCGACCTCCAGCAAGGGTATTAAATGACTGTAAAAGCCGTTCTGCAGCAGTGTGGGCGTAACACAGGGCGGGTTGGGCGTTCGCGTCGACTGCTGGCTATGAGGTGAGCTGCCGGAGGAGGATTGCAGGTTGCCATGCCCCGTCGGCTGGGCTGTGATTTCCAAGTGCCTGTGGGAGTCGAATACCTCCAGCATCGGGCAGAAGGTGCTATCCAGTCTCCTTCTAGGAGGTAAAGAGCTGCTAAGAGTTAAATAAACGTTGAGTCACTCTTAGTACTGGAGAGAGACGTACCTGTGCGCAGCTCAAAGGGACAAACCAGTCACCGCTACGTGGGTTTGGGGTTTATTTTCGGCCATTACAATGAACCCTTCTGCTTCATACTTTTTTTTTCCCCCCTTGTTTTTCTGTACCTTTGGACTCGCTGTTCCTGTTCACCGCTGCTCGTGTGCTGCGCTGTGCTGCCTGGGGACCAGTAACACCCAGTAAGACCATCAGAGCTGACCCCCCCCCAGTGTTGTTTCGGCTGTTTGCAGTTCCAGGCAGTATACATTTTTAATTTGTGTCATTATCCAGACACCTTGGCTTCTGCTGTGGGGTGTTTTGAGCTTTTTTCGTTTTTTTTGAAGCTTGAAAACACAATGGCTGTTTCCAAAGGAAAGGTGGTGGGCTAATTGGCCTGACCAGCTGTGGCAAATGCTACAGCGCAGGATTACTTGAAACTAGAACAATGTGCCTGCTCGACTAAGTTGGCGTGTGGGTATCGAGACGAAATCCTAGAGCAGAGAGGAAGGGGAAATTCAAGATGTGATGGAGTTGGAAAATGGGAGATGTGTGGTCTCTCCAATATTCTGCTATTAAATGGTGGTAACAAGGTGATACGCTTCAATGGAAGAGTTTTACCTTGTTGCAAGCATAGATCTTGTTGAGAAAGGGGTTTAGCAGGGTTTGCTGATGCAGGAAAGTGATACACTCTAGCTGGGGTCGTCCTTACAAGGCCACTTTGTTCTCTGGAGCCTCGCACAGTCTTTAAGTGGCAGTACCAAACTACCAGTGTGATGAAACATGGATTAAAAATGCGCAAGTCCTCTCTAAACCTTTGACTCTGGTATTGCCAGGGACTGATGGAGTAACAACTCTGAGTTTAACGCTTCTAACGCTTGGCTGGGGCTTTTGCACTGGCCTTATTCTGGTGAGGGTGTGCTCAGTGTTCGTCATTACTGGATGATCTTAAAGGTCCCTTCCAACCTTAGTGATTCGGTGATTACGCATGGTTGGCATTGAAGTCGGGGAGGAGCACTTGTTGGTTTGCAGCAGTGCTGCTCCACCTCTGCGTTGGCATCCGTGTGCCTCGCTGGAGCGGGGCCGGGGAGCCCGGCGCCGCCGTGGGGGTACAGCACGGGGAGGGCTCTGTCCTGCCCTCCCGGTCAGCCCCAGTGTCCTGGTGCCAGCTGGGACGGAGGGAATTTTCCTAGGAGCTGCTGTGGTTTGGGTTTAGTATGAGAATAATGTTGATAACGCATTTTTTTATTGCTGCTAAGCAATGTTTCTATTAAGTCAAGGACTTTTTAAGCTTCCCATAGCAGCTGAGAGGGAGCGTAGACAGGACAAGGTGGCCAAAGGGATATTCCATACCATGGATGCCGTGCTCTGTATATACGTGTGCAGCCCTGGGGGCAGCAGCTCCTTCTGCTGACTGCGTTTGCTCTCACCCTAAGAGATGTCAGCTCCTGTTGTCGTGGGCATCTCGTTACAAAGAAGTCTATCTACGTGTTATCAGATAAATGGGAGAACATTTCTGATAAGGATACAAAGACGAAGTCCTTAGATAAGATTCTCTTGAATTATGAGGTGTCTCTGAAAATAGCTTATTCTTGAAGGTTTTCAGCCACCGTTCTTGCGTGGTACCAGACAGAAAGTCCTTGTGCATCAGACCAGTCGCAGATGTCAACTGAAGGCCATGCTGAATTACAGTCAGTTTGTGTGCCAGGAGAACAACGGGCCAAGTTTGCAATTGTGAATGCGGTTCCTGTGCGATGGCAATTCTTCGCTCTGCTCACAAATTGGGTGTTGACGCCGTTATATTTTACTGAAGGTGTTTGCCTGGAGGTATTGTTTAAGCAGTAGTTTTGTGTGCCTGGGTTCCAACCCGTTGGATGTTTGCAAGCAGCTCGCTGGGGTTATTTATGGGTTTTCGTGGGACTGGTGTGTAGCTGGATGAATGAATGCGCATTCCTTCGAGTGGTTGCAAGAAGCAGCTCGGAGCCAGCTTGAATCAGCAGCCACAAGCGTTGCTCCGCATCCCGACGGCTGTCCTGAACCACATCAGGAGAGGTGAAAGCAAAGTCCCTTCCTGGAAAGGAGAGAGAAAAAAATAGTTGTGTCATTGAGAAGTCTTGTTGGCAATTTTTTATATATATACATATATATATATATATATTCTTTATTTTAAGGCTCCTGGCACAGCTTCCCAGTCCTGCATCCCTCACTGGCCTCTGCTGGGGATGCCTGCTGTGGTGAGAGGTGTGCTGCTGCCGGGTGCCCCGGGCTGGGTGGTGGCTGTCCCAGCTGCCAGCCCGGGATGCTGGGGTCAGCGTCCGACTTGGTGCAGAGCTGTGTACCACTTTGGGAGTGGTGACCGCCCATGCTGGCCCCACGAAGCTTCTCTTAATGGAAATGCTGTTTATTATAGCAAAAAGAAACATGTTAAAGAAATTTAGAGGTAACGAGACCATCACGTTATGTGTATGCCCGTCCTTGTCTGGCTTACCAAATATTTGACCATCCTACCTCTAGTAGGTCCCATCTTCCTCACCGTCGCTGAGATGTGCTCTGATCCCTTTCACCCGCAAACGGCTTGTCCTCCTGGCCACGGGAGCTGGGTCTGCTTAAAAGCCACCTCTGCCGGCCCTTCCCCTGCTGCTGGGACAGTGGGCCATCTTAATTCCTTATAGCCTCTGGTGCGCGTTAGCCCTGACGGGAGCTCCGTGCCCCTTCAGCTCGTGGTGCGGCAGCACATCATTGCCTTTCTCACGTGCTGTCTCCCGAAGCCGGAAGGATGCGCCCCGCAAGAGGGACCGGGGCGGCAGCACCCCCTCATTGTTAGGGCCACCGCGCACACAAAGCGCTTGAAGTCATTGCTTGCAGATTGTTATCCTGCAGTTCTATCACGTCCCGTAACCACCGTCTTCCTCTTCTGATAGTGAGCGCGATCAAAATGCAAGATCTGATGGTAAAGGGCTGTGAATTCCCAATTGGAGAGGATTTGAGGATTTAAAGACAATTAGCTTTTATGCTTCTGTGGATGGCACGTGGCTGTGGACCGGCGTGGGACTCGGAGGGCAGCGGTCTCCCCAGCTGGGCAGCGTTTCCATGTTGATTTAAGCCTTTCCTTAAGGCACGAGGTGTTTGCAATGATACTGTTAATGTAGCAAACCTTTAGAGCGACTGCTGCCCTGTGATCCGTATTAGTATAACTTCATACCCTCGGGCGAGCAGATCAGCATCCACACCGGGGAGGGGGTTTAGTGGAAGTAGGGCATCCGTGTCTAAACGGAGATGAATGAAATGATGCAAAAACCCCCGGGAAGGCTGAGGTTTCACGGCGGCTCCTCCCCGGGGCCGTGTTTCGGGTGAGCTGGTGGCAGAGCCGGCCGGCGGGGCCAGGGTGGGCGCTGGAGGAGATGCGATGAGCAGGACTCTGTCCAGGTTAGCAAAGACTACACAGAGCAGATGTATGACTTATTCATGCAGCCCGGATCCTGGTGTGACGGAGTGCGGCACAAAAGCTAAAATGACAGTAATTAGAACGGATCCGCACTCAGTGACCCAGAGAAAAGTGAAAACCGGGGAAGATAATCATGAGTGAAAGAGGCAACACAAAACAGAAAATGGTGACGGTTACAATTTGAATGAGCAAACGAGCTCCTAAAGCAAACGAGCTCCTGGAAATCCCATTAACACTGACAAATATCCCAGCTCCAGGATTCGGGAAGTATCACAGTGAACATCTGTTCAGGTAAATAACGAGGACGAAGCCAGTGGCTGTTTGGAAATGCTGCCTGCTCCTCTGTTTAAGGTGAGCCTGTTAATAGCGGCCGCCTGTTTAAATCGCTCGCTATCATTACCGTGCTAACAATTATAATATTCTCTGTGGTCGGGGATTATTGAACACCTGGCACCACAGCCGCTCCCGCACCAGCAGCTCTGAGGATAACCCACCTTCCTGGCTTTAGGGATGATACATTGCCGAAGAGTTGTTGTGTTTGAGCCCCCTGAAATGGGTGAGATTCCAGTAAATTCCAGTCTGGATTCGGTTCTAATTTCCTCGCTGCTCCACCCAGCTATTTCTGGTGGAGTTTTAAATCCGAATGAGTTTTGGTCCTCTGTTACTTGAAGCTGTTTTGGTTCTGTTTGGTTTTAACAAGGAGGCCCAGCTCATGAGCTGAAAAAGACCTCAAAGCCTCCATCCGAAGACAGTTTTGATTGCGCTTAGTCGAGTGGAGGGGCTGATTCAACGTCGCCAATTTGGAGGCATCTGGCACAGATAATTTATAGCCATGAAGATAACCAAGGAGAGCTGTGAGGGTCGGGCTGGCTTTGCACTTGGCAGTTCTGTTGACTCTGAGGTCTTCTGGTTGGCTTTGACTTTTGTGAAGATAACCGGAGGTGGATCGGAGACCCGACTCCTCCGGGGACGTGTGGGAGCTTGTACGTGTTTGGAGGAGAGGCTTGCCTCCTGCATCCCTGGTGATATACCATAGTGCCAGCTCTAAAGCGTAAAGTTTGGCCCTCTCATGACCAATTTGGTACAGAAAAATAATGACGATCTGGCCTGAGTTTCCTGCCAGCCGGAGGGCAAAGCGGTGTCACCAGTCGAGCGGCATTGCCTGGATGGAGCTGGCCAGGGAGAAGATTGCGGGCTGATGCCTGTGCGCAGGGGATGGCAGCTATTCGGGGCCGAGCCGGATGCTTTTCCAGGGCTTTATTCATGTGTGAGGCTCATTCATCTGTAAAGGAAAACGGCGTTGCACTGGAAGCGCTGTGCACGAGTCCAGCGCCCCAACGCAGCCATCCCTTTGCCTCTGCTCACTGGAGCCACCTTCTGAGCGATAGCTCGGGTGGTCCTGCGCCCACCGGCACTCTGACAAGCAGCAGCTTTTGTCCTCAAAATGTTTGTGATTCCTGCAGGGGTGGGGGCATTCCTCCGCCTGGGAAGTGAGAGGAGGGTTTCAAGCCCTGGTGGACGCTTCTCCCAGAAGTTGGCATGGGGTGGACACGGCCACAGTGAGCCAAAGCAGGACCAGGAGGTGGGCTTGGGCCAGGCACTAAGTCCAACGTCATCCATTTGAAAAGGACCATGGTGGAAAGAAATTCAAGCAGCTCTGGTGTGCTCTGGGGAGCCGTGAGTGTTTATGGGGATTTCCTAGGGATTTGAGGACAGGTTTGAGTTCAGGGGTTAGTCTGGTGGTCTTTTGAGGTGAACAGTGCAGCCCTGTCCCCCCTAATGAATGGGGGTGGCAACAGCTCCATGGGGAATCTTGGCTCATGCTGGATATGCGCCCCTTGGTGCCAGGTCTGATGATGGAGAAAATTAAGCAGGAACTCCCCCTCTGGAGATGTCACATACCTTGTATTGCATCTCTGGATCTGCTGAGAACCAGGGCCCTGCAGGCTGTGGTGGCCATCCACGGTAGCCCTAGAGTCCCTGGCGTGGTGACGCACCATGGGAACCCTTGGAGAGCTCTGGTGCAAGCGCGGCTTGGCCGTCTTGGCCACGATGAGCGACCCAACAGCCATGGTCATGGGGCTCAACCAACCCGGATGAGAAATCACATTAGAAATACCTGAGCGTGGGGGGTTGCGACCTCTTACCTGAAGGCCCACAGCGTGTGTATGTGTGTCAAGAAAGAGGGATGGTGGGCAGAAGGGGGTGTAAACTGCGAGTGAAGGCACACAGTTAAACAGCAAAGGCTCTTGCCCGGGTTTGGGGGGGTTTGGCTGGAGCATGGTGTGCAGAAACCAGCTCGGAGAGCGCGAGGTGTGGTCACTTTGATCCACAGAGCGGCGTGGACTGTGTTTTCAGGATCTGACGCCGTCCCCGTGCAGGCAGAGCGTGCCTGCCGTCCGCCCTGCTGTCCTCCACGGGGATTTTTGCCTGCAAAAAGCCCCCAGCATCTCTCTCTTGGCTCTCGTCGTCCACCAAAGGCGGTGGGTGCAGGAGGAGAGAACTGCAGAAAGGGAGAGCTGGAAGGGATCCTACTTCTTTTCTATTGTTTTAAATTGTAGTAGAGATATTTTATTTTATTGTATTTTTGATGTAAAGTGCGTTAAATGTTTCAGAATTGCCAGGGCTGGAATGGGACCCAGCACACACGGAGAACAAAGCGTGTCAGCGAGTCCCTTGTCTCCAGGCTGGCTGACAACCCTCTGTTCTGGCTAATTTTTGGTGTCATCAATCACAAGTACCTCGACAGCAGCCTCGTGGTGCCCTGTGTGCACCGCAGAGCTCATTGAGTGACCTATTAGTGCTTTCAGTTAATTCTGGTGACATATTTATAGCACGGAGATCTACAGCACCGATTTCCTACAGGACACATCACCGTTTGACATCAGATTAAGTTATAGAGTACCCTTTCCTGGCTGGATCAATGGGTAGAGTCAAACAGAGCCTCGTCTACATGCAGATGAGGAGGATTAGATTTAAATCGGCGAATGTCAGTAATGGCTGTTTTTCCCACCGAGGGAAGAATAGGCAGGGAAAAATTTCCGTCATTAATAATTGAAGTTTGTAGAGGAGGGGGGGGGAAATAATGAACGTATCATATAGCGCTCCTGCAGATAACAGGGCCCCGCTTTTGCTGATAATTCTGTCTGGCAGACAAGTGCTAAAAAATTATTATGATTATCACTGGGTTTCTGAATCTGTTATGAATCTTCTGCAGTCACGGAATATTTTAACAAATGCCCTTTTGTAGCAGAGCTGAAAATACTATTGGTAGCACAAAAATATCCGTGGAAAATTAAGGGCAAAATAGCTGGAAATGAGAGTTGGTATAATTTGCCAAAATGAGGAGAATATAAAATTCTGGTGCGGACTTTGTAAAGCAGGGTGACCAGAGCGGGGTGGCCCGGAGGGTGCTGGGGACGCAGGCGGGCACCGGCGAGCTCTCCGTCCCCAGCCCCGAGGATTGCGGCTTGGGCTTGCAGGAGGGGCTGGGGGCACCCAGGGGGTAGCGAAAGACCTCCTGAAATCATTGGAAAGAAGCTTTATTTAAACCTATTTGCAATGCAATGTGTGAAAATGCAAAAGTTATGCTTCTACAGGCTTGAGAGAGAGTTTTGTGTTCTTTTTTTTGTATTCTCAGGGAAGGCTCCTGGTGGCAGCGCTGGGTTTGCATGCGTGAGCTGTACCCGCCGGGCTTGCAGGGAGGGGACCGCTTTCCTCTCGTATGTCCATAAAATAGTTTGGTTACTCGTCATTGCTGCTGCTCTTTTCGCTGCCGACAATCTCCCCGGGCTGCAAAGCGCGAGAGGTGGTGGGGCTCTGCAGGCAAAGTTCTGCGCCTCGCGCTTGCTCAGCATCCGAGAGCCTTTATCCCAGCCAGCGTCCGAATAACGGCGGCTCATGTGAATCAGGCGGGAAATAATACATGAAAAGAAGCGAGCGTGAATTTCTAATTAACTAAATTTGCAACTGGTACACACAAGTTAAAGGGCATGTGATTTATCACCTGTCAGTAAAAATAGTGGTTACAGCTCGTGCTTTCAGTACCGTAGTGTGTGCGTAGCTCAGCTGTGGAGTTAAAGGGCATCTGATTTATCACCTGACACCAGCCATACTGGTTAGAGCCATCACGGCCGGCATGGCAGAGGCACCACGTTCCCATTTTCACCAAAGAGCTATTAGCTTGGTTATTCCTCAAGCAAAGAGAGGCGTGAAGGATTTTGTTTCAATAAATGCATAAATAAAGGGTAGTTATAGTAAGAGCTGCTTTTCACCAGCTGAAGGGGAGGTGTGGAGCACAGGAGAGAAGCCAGTTTGGCCAGCGCAAGGTGAGGCACGATGAACCTGGTGGTTCTTCGAGTATGTTGGTGGGTGTGAGCCCTTCTGATGTTAGCCAAAAGTGCCACAGTGGCCTCCCTTTTCATATTTGCAGTGCACACCTTTGGCCTGAGCATTTGCTTTGCAAGAGTGTTGAGGCCACAAATGGTCATGGAGGCAGAAACGGTCATGGAGGCACAAACGGATGGAGTTAGGTTGACTTAACTCCTCTTCTTTGTGCCTGGAGGTTTAAGTGGGTATGCCAAGACCAGGCTGTATGAGACTTCTTTAATTCCAGGCTCTTCCCTAGATATTAGGAACTTCGGTTTTGCTTGATGGCCTCAGCGGGAACTTAAGCCTTTAGTACTTATGAAAACTTGATCCTTAGTGCCATCAAAAAGATGAGCAACCTCACACAAGCTGTCTATTGTAGGGTAGATAGAACTGGCCCGTTCCCTGTTGGACAGCAGTGTCATTGGTTTTGATGCAGACAGTTCAGCGTGATTTAATCATGACCAAATTAGCCCAGGTATTTCCATACATCAGATGCTGGTTTCCAGGGGACCACGTAGAAATCTGTGGGAGCTGAATGTTTGTTGTCCGTGGAAAGGCTGGCAAAATTGAATTCCACCCTTTGGCATCAATAGATATTTGCAGTTATCACCCCCATATTTTTGTGTTCGTGTCCTCTTCTTTTGTAACCTGGAAGACTCAAGGCAAGTTTTGAGTTTTATATGTTTTTCTCAAGTCTTCGGTGCTTTCTGAGAAGAAGCAGCTGTTGCTAAAAGTGGAGCAGATGAGTTTCTGCTCTTCCTTGTGAGCCCACGCCGAAGCAGTGCCCTTGTCAGGCTTGGGAGCTATGCTGCTGGAGAGGGCTAGCTGTGAAACGGTTCTTCTAGCTCCTTGTGACATTAAATGGTCACAGGACCCTTTGGGTTACCCATCACCTTCCTGGTTCGGTGTGATCTGCCACAACTTCTCTGTCAAGACAAGCGATTAGTGCTGAAAAGCAGAGTTTGAGAGGGATGTGAGAAACGACACCAACGCAGTTCCTACAGTTTGGGTCCACCAGAACACAGACCTGTTTTGTTCCGGTCATTTTAACCTTGGCTTGCCATTAACTTTTAAGATAGTTTGTGGGTTTTGTGGTTTTTTTCTGTTTGCATGTGTGTGATGTGACAGTTTTTGGAGTACCTAGTATAAAATATTGAAAACTTTTCTATAAATGTTTGTGCACGTAGTCGTTGCTGTTGGCTGCATCAACAGAGGATCAGTGAGAAAGCTCTATGGACCACAAAAACCTCATTACATAATGTCTGGAAATACAAGACATATATGAGTTCACGTACGAGATACAGTAAATCATGAGGCTCTTGAGGATGGAGGAAACTCTTTTAAGTGGGCTTTAATTACCAAGCTTGAAAAATCTCCTAACCCAATGCTGAGTAGAAATCGGTGCTGACTGGAAGGGTTGGGTGCTGAAGCTGATGTTCTCAGCTGAATCGGTTCCTGGATGAGGCCTCCGAAAGGCCCGCGGAGGATGAGCAGCAGCACAGGGTGGTGGGAAGCAGTGTTCCTCACCTCGCTGCTCCCCGACCTGCAGCTGCAGGTGGGTTAGAGCAGCACCGAAAGGTCCTACAAAGGGAGGGAGTGAAGCACTGCCTCCCTGCGTCCCACTCATCACCCCGCTCTTCTACTGGGCTCGCTGGTGCAGTCTTGCTCTGCCACTTCCCCTTTTTTTCATATGTGCATCTGATTATTAGGTTTGGTCCTCCTGCTCCCCATGACCTGGTGCATGGCTCAAGGTTTAGGTTCTATGGGGTTTTTAGGGTTTTTTATCTCCTTCCTCTTTCCTTGTGCTCCTCTACGGAGTGTTTTGCAAATCTGGGCAGTTATCAGGGCAACCAAAGTGCTCTACTAGAAAGAGAAATATTCCATCAGCTTTGTGTGATTTCTACATAAAAATAGAATTCTACATAAAGAAAGTCCAGTGGGGCTTTTCCAGTAGCCAGGGTCCCAGAGAGGGGGAAGGAATGAAAAATCATAGAATCATAGAATGGTTTAGGTTGGAAGGGACCTTGAAGATCATCTCGTTCCAACCCCCCTGCCCTGGGCAGGGACACCTCCCACCAGCCCAGGGTGCTCCAAGCCCCGTCCAACCCGGCCTTGAACACCTCCAGGGATGGGGCAGCCACAGCTTCTCGGGGCAACCTGCGCCAGGGGCTCACCGCCCTCACAGGGAAAAATTTCTTCCTAATGTTTAATCTAAATCTCCCCTCTTCCAGTTTGAAACCATTCCCCCTCATCCTATCACTCCATGCCCTTGTAAAAAGTCTCTCCCCAGCTCTCCCGTAGCCCCTTTAGGCACTGGAAGTGGCTCTGAGGTCTCCCCAGAGCCTTCTCTTCTCCAGGCTGAACACCCCCCTCTCCCAGCCTGTCCTCCCCGCAGAGGGGCTCAGCCCTCGCAGCATCTCCGGGCCCTCCTCCGGCCCCGCTCCAACACCTCCGTGTCCTTCTGCTGTTGGGAGCCCCCGAGGTGGACGCAGTACTCCAGGTGGGGTCTCCCCAGAGCGCAGCAGAGGGGCACAATCCCCTCCTCGCCCGCTGGCCACGCTGCTGGGGACGCAGCCCGGGATGGGGGTGGCCTTCTGGGCTGCAGAAGCATGAAAAATGCAGAAGCAAGAAAAATGGGCAATGTGATAGCATTTGCTACTACCTCAGGTGAAGGATGGAAGGAATCAAGGTAACACGTTTCTTTGACAGGGAGTACTTTGTGTACTTGTGTAATCTGTTGATCTGAAAATTAAATCACTTTCTTCTTCATCTTCTGTGCCATTGATCTTGGAGTCATTAGTGAAAGTACAAGCCGTCACAGTGACATGTCCCCTTGCCTCGCACAACCCTCACAGAGGAGAGCATGCATCAGCAGATGCTTTTATTCGCGCGAGTCAAATATGGGTTGTGCTTGTTCCCAGACCATGTTATCTGTTGGGGGAAGAAGAGAGAGGAGCTGGAATACTCTTACAAATTTCATTTATTTTCCCTAATAGTTCCCTCTTCCCTTGTTTTTGCAGCTGATTTGCCATGCGGTGGGGTCTGCTCCGGGGGGCTGTGAGCCGGGCTGTGGTTATCTATATATTTTTATATATGTATGTGGCTGTGAATATATACGTATATAATAAGGTGTGTGAATTTGCGTGTGTGTGTGTATGTATATGCACATATAATTCCGCAATATTTTAGCTCGGGTCAACCTCACTTACTGTGTTCTCTAATCGTAAAACCACAATACATTTTTGCTTTAGAGATGCAGAGAAAAATGAAAATTTGAGAAAGTCCACTGGAGAACTTAAGCAATGGTTTATTCAAACACTTGCTCTGTAAACAGAATTCAAGACAACCTTCTATTTTTAGGTAGGAGCAATACTTTCTGCTCTTCCCCCCGCCTCCCCCTCCATCCACCAGCTACTTGTGCATCTCCTGACATCCCTTCTGAGCACACCTGGGGACACGTGCGGGGACGATGCTGCCCCGCGGGCAGCCCTGCACACAGGGGCTGTGCCTGGAGCCCTCTGCACTTCTCTCCTCGCAGGTCCCTCCGCCGCTGCGGAGAAAGCCCGAGCTGTAGAAAAGCGAGACGTAACGCCGGGTGATCAGCTACCGGTTGAGAGGGATGCGGTTTTTGGAGGGAGCATCCTGGCCTCAGCCATCCTTTGTGGCAGGAGCGGCCGCAGGCACTGTGCCACTGTCCCCTCCCGGGGCTGGCACCCTCTCCCAGCGTGTCAGCTCTCAGCTTTCCCGAGAGGAGCTTTTGTGCTGCTGAAGCTGTTATTTAAAACCCTCTTCTGCTGGTTTGTTCCAGCTGCAAGCAGTCCCTTAGAAACCCCAGTCCGCGATTTGCCCGTGAGTGCTTTGGGGATGAAGGCAGCGTGAGACCCGAGCGGGGCCAAGCGGTGATGCGCCGGAGAGGGGAAGCGGATAAGAGAAAAGTGGATATCGAAAACAGGGGGCAAAATAACACAGCACATGGTATTGAGCGTTGAATCTTCCAGCTGCCTTTCAGTTGTTTTACCGTGTTTATTCGCCGTGCTGCGGGGATGGACACTGGACCAAAAAGCACGGGCTCGCTCCCAAGCTGTGCCTGCAGCACTGCTTCCCCGGCACCGTCACCCTCCTCCTGAGCTCCCGGCTGCTTGTCCTCTGTCCTCTGTGGAGCAGGGTGACAGGGAGCCAGGGGCAGGTGCCAAAAAATCCAGCCCCGTGTTCCTACCAGTGCCCTGGGAAGCGGGGCCAGCAACCAGCGCTGCCCGCGCGGGGCTCGGGGTCTCCCGCTGCCGAGAGGAATAAAGAGAAGGGAAGATGAAAGAAACAATAATATTTTTACACTTACTGTAACTCGGATTCAGTTTCATATTTCATTAATTATTGTTTTGTCATGTTAGGAGCCTGGGGAGGAAAATATTAATCACAGGTTTTGCTGAGTGCTGTTTCAGTAAGTAAATTAATTTCAGACGGGAAACTTGTTTGTGTGGATATTTGGCTCCTTCCCGCTGTCGGCAGGCGAGCTCGCCGCGCTTCCCGGCACCCCACCGAGCCCCAGCCTGGCCCCCACCCGCCCGGCTTTTTTGGCACGTTTTGGTTGCAGCGCCTGCCTGCGCCGCAGCGAGCAGAGCTTGCGAGGTCCCGTTGGGTTTTCTTTCGCTCGTTTGTGTTTTCTTTTCTTTTTTTTTTTTAATAACTTCTGGCAAAGGCCAAGGTAAAGAGATGCCGTTGGTGGCTGGGGCAGGAGGTGGTGGAGGTGGTGGCGGCCACGGGATGCTGCAAAGATCCAGACTGGCCTGTGCAATGCTCTTCTGGCGGGAGGAATCGGATAGCAGGCAGGAACGAGCATGGACCCATCGTTCTGGTCCCCTCTCTCCATCCTGAATCACTGCTCTCCACTCACCCGGCTGCATCCCATGGTCCTCCCCAGGCACAGGGCCGCACCGGGGCCGTTCCCGTATGCGCATCGCCACCTTCACCTGCCACCTCTTGGCGCTGGGGAAATTCCAATGACACCTTTGCATCTTTTTTTTATAAATCAAAGCCAGTGTTTCTTTGTCGAGGAAGAGAGCCTCAAGGTAGACCTGATTCATGGCATACAGCACGCTCCCCGCCCCCCCCCCCCCCAGGGATTATTCCCTCCCTGTCTTAAAAGCAAGTAAAGAGCTGTGTTGGTTGCGCGTGGATCAGAGCAGTTACATCTGGGCTACTCAAAGCAAACCTCCCAGGTGCTTTATTTTGGGAGAGGGCTTTGCATCCGTTCTCACCTCTGAAGTCCGTGACCCCAGGCAAAAATAAATACCATCTAACTGTTCCCGCTCTGGGTTATTTCTGGCAGCATCGCCAAGTAACTGAATTTCAGAGGGCTGTGAGTGTGTGTGTGTGTACATATATATAAAACAGTAGATCTCAGCAAGATAATCAATTATATGCAAGAGGAAACCAGAACTTTTTTCCATTGGTTTTATCAGATATTGTGGTCAGTCAAGGCAATTCAAAGCAACTCAGAACCCTATTGCATTCATTCTTGCTATAATCGCTCCATCTCTGTTTACCATATTCAGTTAAAGTGGCTTGTTTGCTACATCCGCTCTGCTGCCAAAATAACCTCATTTACTCTTGCAAACGGCTTCTGCTGCTGCTGCTGCTGTAGTGTTCCTGCATTGCAAATATATTCTTGGCCGCAGCACTGAGGTTTGGATATATTGTTCTTTGAATCCTGCCGTGGAGTTGATTGGTTGGCATTCTCATTCACTTTCAAATACCATTTGAATGACAGGGGTGAGGTGTTGGTTTGTTGGTTGGTTGTTGCCTTTTTTTTTTTTTTTTTTTGGAAACATGGGCTTTGCTTTCACCTGCTGCGGAGCTGAACAGTCGCTGAGCCTGGGGCTGCTGCGTTGGGGTGTTGGTGCTTTGTTGTTTTGGGTTTTTTGTGGTTGCCGTTGTTTTTGTTGTTTTTGCAAAATTTCATCTTCGAACAGATGAGTCTGTTAAAAATACTCAAGTCACTGCTTAATGGAAAGTTGGACCCATAGTTGGCAGGAGGCTGCCAGGACTGCAGCAGCGTGTGGGAAGGGTGGATTTGCCTGCAGTCCCCGCAACCGTGAACGACCAGCGGCCGCCAGCAGCCTCGGCTCTCTGGAGCTGTGTCGCTCAGCTCCTTTCCTCCCGCCTCTTCCCCTTGCTGTTCTCAGGGGCGCAAAGCCCCGCTGCTGTGGCTCACTTTGCTGCAAGGTCTTGGGGTGGAGCTGGAAGAGCTGTCGCAGTTGGGGAAAGCGGGAGGACGGGAAGGAAATCTGGCCAAAACCTGTTTTTTTGCCTCGCATCTTCATAGAACCATAGAATGGATTAGGTTGGAAGAGACCTTGAAGATCATCCAGTCCCACCCCCCTGCCCTGGGCAGGGACACCCCCCACCAGCCCAGGGTGCTCCAAGCCCCGTCCAACCCGGCCTGGAACACCTCCAGGGATGGGGCAGCCACAGCTTCTCGGGGCAACCTGGGCCAGGGACTCACCACCCTCACAGTCAAGAATTTCTTCCTAATATCTCATCTAAATCTCCCCTCTACCAGTTTAAAACCGTTCCCCCTTGTCTCATTGCTCCCCTCCCTGATCAAAAGTCGCCGGCGGGTTGCAGGAGCCTGGCCATGCGTCACCCAGCCCTGTGACCATCAGTGCCGGTGCTGGATGCGTCTGAGGAGGGAGCAGCAGTTGACCTTCCCTCTTGGTCCCTTGACCTTGGTATTGGTGGCGTGCAGAGGTCTGTCCTGTCCCACAGGCTGGGGCAGCAGAGGAGCTGGTGTTTCGGTGAGCGGCTTTGGCAGGGCTGTTAGCTGTGCCACCCCTTTCAAAGGAATACATTTCTGCTGCCGGTTACTTCGTTGGTGACAGATGATGCGAAGACAAAGAACGACACAATACACCCAGCTCTTCTGCTCATCTTTTGGGTGTTGTTGGTACAACCACAATTGCCTTGTCCCTGGTCCCCAAGGACCATGTGCTGCGGTGTTGCCCGTCACCGTACCAGGGACGGGGGGAGCAGGTGGTGCTGAGCACCAGGAGGCTGGACCTCGTGGTGGGGTTTCATGTCTCCTTGCTGGATGCCTGGATTTGCTCCCCTCCCTCCCAGCCAGGCTTTGCCCACCCCGGTTGAGGACGTTGAGGTGCACCATCGCTTGGTGAAAAGGAAGAGCTTTGTCTCCTTGAAGCTCAGGAAAGACCGGTGGAAACAAAGCCCCCAAAACAACCTGAAGCGGGGACGGGTTTATGGTGCTGACGAGTTTCTCATGCTTCTCGGCTCAGAACGTGATTTTAGTGCCCTGAAATGAACCGTCTTGAAAACACTGTGGGGTTTTTTGGTCGTTTAGGCGGGGGGAGCGAAACTTCTCATGTTTCAAATCTCAAACCAGGGGTGAATTTGTCCCCTTTTAGTTTTCCTATAAGTATTATCTTCTGCTTTGAGACCAATATGTTGGGTTTTTTTTACCCTGGCATGCTATGAAATTCTGCTTTCCGTGGTCAAAGCCTTGATTTGCTTCACTATGAATCGCGCTTCTCACCCAGCCCCGAGCGGGAGCTGCGTCTGCATGACAAAACTTGTTATTTGGGGACGTGGGACTGAAACGGCAGGACACGGTTTTGTTTGCAGAGTGTTTCTCCTTCCAGTGGGCACGCGTGCTTCCCTCCTCGCAGGAGCAGCGTCAAACGTCTCGCTGCTGTGCCAGAGATGAGCACGATTATCTGTATTTTACACGTGAGGAAACTGATAGCCTCCGAATGAGCCCATTTCGGGCAAGATTACAGCAGTTTTTCCCCTGCATGCTGGGGGTGGTCCCCCCACTGCGCTTTCCCTGGGGAGCGCGGGAAGACCCCTGTGCTGGGGACCCCCATCCCCGCATCGAGCTGTTTGCCAAAGCTCATGGGTTTGTATGTTGTCATCAGGTCTCTTCCACCTCCTTTTTTTTGGCAAAACAGGGCCTTTTCCATTTTTCTTCCATGAAATATCTCCATGTTTTGAATGTCCTCTGTTGCCCCAGGGCTTTGTTTTCCCATCTTTCCACCCTTGCTTTCCCATCTTTCCATCCTTGCTTTCCCATCTCTCTCCTCTGAGAAGGGGCTGAATTCGGCACCTGAAGCAAGTGTGCGCTGGCAGTTGGGATAAAAACATTACGGTATTTTCTCTATTATTTTCTGACCTGTTATTTTTGCGCTCTATCATTTTGATATTGCTGTGCTTTCAGCAGAGGTTTGCATGGGGCGGTTGACGTGATAGTCGGTCTTATCGCTTAATTTTCAGTTAATTTAAACCCTGCTGAAGTCCGGAAGGATTTCAAACCGCTCCTTCCTTCATGGACTGTTCTGCATTTGTCAGCGTGGAGTTTCTCCTGCTCTGATATTGCCTTCTGCCTGGTTAGGTGGCTCCAAATTCCCAAGATTTCCTCATTTGTATTTAACCTAAATAATGTTCTTTTCATCTACAAACTTTGTTTCACGATGCAGCCTAGTTTCCAGGTCATTAATAAAGATATTAGACAACAGGAGACCTGGTTAAATACTTCTCTTGGCATGTTGTTAATTTTTCTGTCTTGAAAAACGAGTCACGTGCTTAGTCTTGTCATGGCCCTCAGCAGCGTTGGGTCTGCACACAGCATCACCCACATCTAAACCCCAGTTTGCTTAAGCCAAAGCACAGCTCAGTAGGGGAACTCTTCACACAGTTGAGATGGGTCTTATATTAATTTAGTCTTAAGTCAGTTCCCCACAGAGCAACTGTATTTAAATGAAATTTCAGTTGAGAGCATCCACGCCAGTGGAAGTTGGTGCAAAGAAAAGGCACCTTTACTGGAATGGGTTGAACCTCGAACCACGGGAGGTTTGAAAGCTTTCCGTCTTTGCTAGAGAGCTCTGAGAAGGAACCTTGGGAAGCATCAGCATGCCTGAGCAGCTGGTTCTATGCTGCCATACAGCGTGACCTGGACAGGCTGGAGAGTTGGGCAGAGAGGAACCTTATGAAATTCAACAAGGGCGAGTGTAGGGTACTGCATCTGGGGAGGAATAACCCCATGCATCAGTACATGTTGGGGGCTGACCTCCTGGAGAGCAGCTCTGTGGAAAGGGACCTGGGAGTCCTGGGGGCCAACAGGGTGACCATGAGCCAGCAATGTGCCCTGGTGGCCAAGAAGGCCAATGGCACCCTGGGGTGCACCCAGCAGAGTGTGGCCAGCAGGGCGAGGGAGGTCATCCTCCCCCTCTGCTCTGCCCTGGGGAGGCCACAGCCGGAGCACTGTGTGCAGTTCTGGGCTGCCCGGGTCAGGAAGGACAGGGAACTGCTGGAGAGGGTCCAGCAAAGGGCTACAGAGATGATGAGGGGACTGGAGCATCTCTCTGATGAGGAAAGGCTGAGGGCC
This sequence comes from Pluvialis apricaria, assembly GCA_017639485.1. Lineage (NCBI taxonomy): Eukaryota > Metazoa > Chordata > Aves > Charadriiformes > Charadriidae > Pluvialis > Pluvialis apricaria. The sequence continues at coordinate 2,957,651 of CM030021.1, read as the reverse complement.
TTGGGGCTTTTTAGTCTGGAGAAAAGACTGAGGGGGGATCTTATCAATGCTTATAAACACTCAAAGGGAGGGTGCCAGGGGGATGGGAACAGTCTTTTTCCAGTGGTGCCCAGTGACAGGACAAGAGGGAACGGGCACAAACTTGACCATAGGAAGTTCCATCTCAACCTGAGGAGGAACTTCTCTCCTGTGCGGGTGGCAGAGCAGTGGCACAGCTGCCCAGAGAGGTGGGGGAGTCTCCCGCTCTGGAGCCATCCCAAACCCACCTGGATGCCGTCCTGTGCCACTGCTGGAGGTGACCCTGCTGTGGCAGGGGTTGGACTGGGGGAGCTCCAGAGGGCCCTTCCAACCCCCACCAGTCTGGGATTCTGTGATTCTTCCATAGCCCTCGGTGGCTGAGGGCAAGCTGCGGGAGAAGTGCTGGTTGTCCTCTGGGAAGCGCTGTGCCGTTTGCTGCAGCATGGGGCCGTCGGGGTATCTTACACGTCCTCTGGGTTGGGTTCGTTGTCACCAGTCTTCCTCGCCCTATGCTAAGGCTTAAGTTGTCCCGATTTGCAGGTTTGCTTTGAGTCTCTCTTGGGGACAGATGTAGCGTTTGCCAACCTGGAGCTCTTGTGCAGAGCAGCTGATTTTGCTGGTGATTTTGTACCTGTGACATTTTATAGGTTCCTCTGGGACTGTTGGGCAATAACGTTGATAGGTTTCGACTTCTAGCAACAGGACATTGCTTTACCTTTGCCTGGCAGCTGAGAGAGCCAATGTCTTAATCCTCTTGTATCTACAGACTGAACAAATCTGTGCTCACCTCCTCTGGGGGATGATAGCCCCATCTCCTCGACAGCTCTGCTGCCAGCTGTGTTTCCCCCTGCTCTTTAGCTGTTGTTTGGGGTCAGCCATGGGTTGTGCATGCAGGAACCTCCCTCAGTGCTTGTTGCTGGGCCTGATGTGGAGGTAACGGAGGGGCTAATACCCACTGGAAGTTCTGTTCTTATATGCACTCACTGGCCCAAACAGCCCTGAGACGTTGGGGCTGGGCATCACGCAGAGAACAAATCAGCTGCTGTGGCCCCAGCAGCGAGTGGGGACACACTTCCTTGGGAATTATGCAATCCATCCCCTCTTCTGCTGTCTCATCCCTGACCATCTCTACAGTACTTAAAAAGAAGTTAATACAGGTGTCTCCTCCGTGCTTTGGGAGGCGATGGGGGGAAGACAACTGCTGCAAACAAACTCATTCGGTCTCTTTGCGTTCCCCATGTCCTGCGGTCCCAGCGAGATCTTCTGGCTTGCCCCTCGTGGCGTGCCTCCTGCTTGGCCAGGTTGGGCTTCTCCGTTGCGTGGCTGTCAGTCCTCCCTCTTTCCTGCTCGCCGTGTGTCTGTTGCAGCACGTGCTCTTTGCTCCAGGCTGAAGTTTCCAGTATTCTGGCACTGGAATATGCCTCGGGCTGAAGATGCTGGAATTGGTGTTTCCCTGTGGCTTTGACCCAGTAGCTCGAGGGCTGTGCTCCGAGAGGGAAAGCTCAAAATGATCTCGCTGGAGTTTAAGCTGTTGATAAAATGCTGCCATAAATCTTGTCCTGATGGGATGTTTGGGGTGGTCGGTCTGAATTCGGAGATCCTGTGCCCCAGTGCTGCCCCAGTCCTTCTCCCCCAGCGTCGCTGGAGACCCCGGCTGGGGAGCCTCGGAGAAGGGCAGAGCGGCACAGCTGATGCCGTCCTCTTCGCTGGCTGATTGTGCCACGGCTTAGCAGTGGTGGGAGAGCAGAAACTCCCTCGGAGGGCGAGAGTGAGCCTAATCACTGAATTCAGAGGAAAATAATTAAATACCCTCAGGTGTGCTGTGTCAGGGGGCTGTTGGGTGGAGGCAGGGCCTGGTGGGTGGAGTGTCCCAGGCTGCCCTGAGACCCAAGAGGTGGAAGGGTGGATGGAAGGACGGATGGAAGGGATGTATCAAAATGATGGTTTCTCTGCTGCCTGCAGTAAATATCTCCATGCAGACTAAAATGACAGCCCCGGCGAGCAGCAAAGGTAAACGCAATTTGCACATAAAGTGTTTGCTTGGGGGTTGTCTGCGTCAGCACTCACAGCATCCTTCAGATCCAACCATGTTGCAGGTTGTTTCCACCCTGCCTTGCAAAGATTTATTTATATATATTTACACTTAATATATTAATACACTGTTTTTTTTCAAGAAATACAAACTATGAGCTTTCTGCTTTTGGGGAGATTTATTATGTTTTGTTTAAAGGAACCAAACTTGTTTTCCTTTCCAATGAGCACACAAGTGTCCGGTCCCACGTACCAACCAGAGAAGGTGATTAATTCTTCTGGGTTTATAGTCAACAGCAAAACACGGTCTGGCGATACATAACCACCCTGCAGCCTCGCTGGGGCTGAATTATCTGGTACAATGGAGCCTATAATTAGCAGGTGGAGAAGATGCTGCACATGTAGTGTTAGAGGATGGCAGAGGGACAGGTTGCAGGGCAACCGAGGGAAACAAGAGATTATGGCCAGGCAGTAAAAAATTAAGTGTTTTCATCTCTCCAGGATGCTTAAATCTTTATAATACAAACTCAAATAAAGAATACCTTCATTGATGTGATGGAGTTTAACCGAATCCGAGTCTGCGGCTGGTGTACCACGTAGCATGTGGCACTGGCATAATTCCTGCTGCTCCCTGTGGCTTCAGAACAAGGAGGATTCTTTCTCCTAACAGTTATGAAAAATTTGAAAGTGGAAAAAAAACCCCACGTATCTTTTATAGAGGTGCAGCTGAAATCTAAATGAAACATAGCCACTGGAGGGTCTGAAATCTTGGCGCGACTTCCAGAGCTGGGATGCAGAGTGTTCGGAGGAAATCACTTTCCCTCACTAAATGCTTTTGGAGAAAGCATGAGAGAATAATCTTGTTTGCTGGTAAATGTGGGTTTGGTTTTTTTTTTCGGTGTCTGACTTAGGCACCATGAGGACCTGAGTAGAGGTTCCCAGTCTCTGGAAATGTGTGGTTCAAAAAGTTCCTGTGAGGCATCAGAGCTGAACTTTAATGAACCTCTCATTAAAACCCCATTCCTTGGGGTGTAATGTCATGATCTGTTTCAACAGCATATCCTTCTCTGCTGCGGGAGGACCACATCACCCCTTGCGAGGCTTCGAGCAGCCCGGTAGGGGAAGCCTGTGAGGTGGTACCCATCCCTCATGTGCCCTTGATGGACATCATCAAGGACTTGGGGAGCAGCAGGACGAGGTTCAGCTCTGCTAGTCAGATCCATTGCCGTGGTCCTGTCCCTACATTTACACCCTCCTGGGGTGGCATGTGTAAGGAGGTCCCTGTCCTCCCACACTGCTACAGCAAAGAAGGAAAATCAGCTTTTCCTACCCGTACCTTGACCTTGTGGGCAACTTCTTGCCCAAGGCTGGGCTTCATGGCAGCACTGTGCAGATCACGGCTGCTTTGTCGGCTCTTTGGTTGGTGGCTCCAGCCTTCCTGAGCTGGATGTGCCTGTGGAGATACACTCCTGATCCTGTGGTGCAGGAAAAAATTGCAACCAAGGAAAAGGCTGATGCTGCTGTTTGTGCCCAGTGCAAGCACACCTCATCACCCCGCCTGTCCTGGTTTTCACCGGCAGCCAAGAATGAGTCTCCAAAAGAGTGCGAGCTCTTTGCAGAAGGGTTTGTCCCTTGATGTGGTGCAGTGCCATGAACGCACCAGTTCTGGGACAGTAACTGCTGCTTGGCCCGGCTGGTGCAAACGGGGTGGACAGCCTGGGAGGTGTGAACAGGACCACGTACCCTGCTCCTCAGGCTTTTCACGGTACCCGGCCTTACAGCTTGGGTTTGACAGCGTTGGCTGCGAGTGTGCTCAGGGCCAGGATCCGTGCCAGGGCTGAAAGCATGGGGATCTGGAGGGAAACCGGCTGTGCATCAGCGTGCAGCGCCCCTCAAGCGTGCCGGTGGGAAGCGTGTCATGACAAGGAGGGATGCTTGTGAGGACCTGGCCCTGAAGTCATTTTGGTTCCACTTTGGTTCTTCAGATGATGTTTGCTTCGCTGCGGGAGGCGGAGGATAAAGCTGCTCTGACAACCAGACCCACACAAACATGGAGAGCGATGCTCCGTAATACCTCTCACAGTCATTCCTTTAACAGGCATCGCCTCGATTATGCACAGGAATTAATAAATATTAAACTGGATTTAAGGAAGCCGTTTGGTGTCAGGAATCAGGACTGCCTGCCAGAGCAGGAGGTGACTGCAGATGCCACCGCTGAGGTGCATCTCCTCCGGGCATCCCAGCAGGCCGAGCACGAACTTTTCCTTCCCTTGCAAAGTCCATGCTGGACTCTTCAGGGCCATTCTGGTGGCAGCTCCGGTGTCACCGCCGTGCCGGTGGCTTCGCAGGAGGGATGCGGGGTGCTGGAGCGCGAGGATCTCCATAGCAGCCGACGTTTCCCTTTGCTTCGTTAGTGCAGTGCGCCGGTTTGTGGGCTGCAGCCGTACGAAGGGGAACGGCCAGGCCGCCGGGGCTCCCGCCCCACGGCAAAGCCGGCAGCAGCGCGGTTTGGGGAATTTTGACAGCGGTGGAAGGGGCAGCGCAGCCATAATTCCTGCGGGATTTGAGGGGAAGGGCAGCGTGAGAAAGACAGGAACTCGGCTCGTCAAGGGAGTTTTTACATTTTCCCTTTGTCAGCACGAGCTGATGTTGAACGGGGCAAATACTTCCCTGCCAGAAGGAGCCTAGCGAGACCTTATTTGTGAATATATGAATAGTAGTTTTGTAAATAGCACATCTGAATTTATGAATGATCTGACACCGACAGGCTGAAACGAACTCTGTAATTTTATTGTGTTAGATTTAGTAGGTCAGACATCTACATGCCAAGTCAAAATGACCTAGAAAACCTTTCTAGGTCAAACTATTGCTTGAAAAGTTGTCTTTTTCGAGGGCAAGGCCATAAGATTTCATGCTTACTCTGACATGTTTTCCTTCTAACAGTGCAACATGAGTCTTGGGGCCATAGCAGAGAATTCGTCATCTCCTACACTGAGAAGAGAGAGCGAAACGTGAAGAAGGGGGGATACTAATTTCTTAATGTAACTGTGCCTTTTCTGGCCACCTCTCTTGCCCTGAGATAGTACGTTGGATACCTGGCCGGCAAGATTTTAGGCTAGAAGTTGCAACAGCGATTTTGCTAACACCTTGCTGTTCCCAGCAGAGCTAAAACCCGCCAGCACCTCCTGGCTCCGGCAGCAGCCAGCACAGCAGCCTACCTTTGGAGCCCTAACCCTTAATCAGGTGGGAAATTATATATCAGGAGGAGCTTTTCTTGCCCTAAAGAGGCTCAGGTGAGGCTGGTGAGGTTTGCACGCGATGAGTCTCTTCACCAGAGAGATGGGATGGAGCAAAGCTTAGGATGGAGATGATGAGGGGATGGGAGCATCTCTCTTATGAGGAAAGGCTGAGGGCCTTGGGGCTTTTTAGTCTGGAGAAGAGAAGACTGAGGGGGGATCTTATTAATGCTGATAAATACTCAAAGGGAGGGTGCCGGGGGGATGGGAACAGTCTGTTGTCAGCGGTGCCCAGTGACAGGACAAGAGGGAACGGGCACAAACTTGAGCATAGGAAGTTTCATCTTAACCTGAGGAGGAACTTTTCTCCTGTGCGGGTGGCAGAGCAGTGGCACAGCTGCCCAGAGAGGTTGGGGAGTCTCCCGCTCTGGAGCCATCCCAAACCCACCTGGACGCCGTCCTGTGCCACTGCTGGAGGTGACCCTGCTGTGGCAGGGGTTGGGCTGGGGGAGCTCCAGAGGGCCCTTCCAACCCCCACCACTCTGGGATTCATTCTGTGAAAGCTGCTCTCTGCTGACCCGGGAGTTGCGGGGGTGGGTGGACTTGGAAGTACCTGGGACCTTGATGTTGTCATCCTGCGGCTTACGCCAGCGCCGTTAATGCTGCAGTCTGAGCAGATGCACCTTTCGTGCTGTTAGAAGGAAGTCTGAACTTCTAATAAAAGAATGGCTGTTCGTGTGGGTTACTTCATATTTCAGAGTGCAAACGCAACCAAGAAGCAAAACTTGGAGTGCAAACTCCAACAAGAAGCGAAAAGGGCTACCTCCCCACCCCTGTGTAGTTTTGGATGGGCTGAAATGGTTTTGTCCCGCTGTGCTTGTGCCCACGCTGCGCGCTGTGGCTGGAGGAGGACCTAGGGTGGGTGTTGGGCTGGAGACCAGCTGGTAGGCAGAACATGGGCAGATGCTGGGCTGAGACGGCGGCATCCTTGGAGGAACCCAAGCAGGAGTCCCCCATCCCAGCCACGGCCAAAGGCAAGCAGCACCTCCACGTGCACATCGTGCCCGCTGGCTTTGCTCCCCGGGAAGGGTGGCCATGCCCCGTTTCCCATCCCACGCCCTGGGCTCCCCACTGCTCCCCTCCACCTGCCCGAGCTGGGCATGGTTCACCCCACAAGGAGGGCTCAGGGCGGGCAGGTACCGGCGCGGTGAGCATCCCGGCTGCTTCTGCCGGCGTCCGACGACGCTGCCCTGCCGGCGTTCCCGCCGGAGCGGCACAACCCAAACTCCACAGGTTGCAAATCGTGTGTTCAGCTGAGCCGTGCCCTCCTTGAAAGTAGCTTTTGCCATCCCAGGGAAGTGGGTAATCGGAGGCTGCGGTGCCTTCGGAACAATTACAGCTCACAGCAGTCCAAATGAAAATGTTTGTTGAAAACAACATGTGCATAATTAAGGCTTAATGAGCCCTCTTCTGTTTGGAATCTGCAATTAGATTTATAATAGAAAATACTAGCAAATGCCAAAAAGCTTTAAAAGAAGCTGAGATAAAAGATAATTTTGCTGCAAATCTATAGTAATACTGTAATTCAATGAGCTGGAAGTGGTGCAGAGAAAGACCGTAAAAGCTTTGGACAAGTTTGTATTGTGCGTGTTTATCTTATCTGCCCATTTCCTTATCTGTAAAGCTGTCAGTCTTGCTTTTAGCTGCTTGGAAAAAGGCAGGACTTTGCTAAAATCAGGAAGACTCCCTTTGTTTATTTTTATTTAAGTCATTAATTAGTCAGGCAATTTTTCTGGCTGCTTTTTCTCATCAACATGCTTTAAGCTTCTTGTTAGGGTTAATAATAGCAATAATAATAATAATAGTAATAATAATATCTCTATTCAATTATTTACAGTGAGGCGGGGGCATAGTAATCATCAGAGGTGCCTCTTTCTGATGAGTTTCATTAATTTTAATGCGTTTTCAACTGTCTGTTTAAGACACTGAGAATTTTCAACACTAAGGTGCGTGTTTTAACAAGTAAACCTGAGGCCAGCTTGGCTGCAGTAAGCACAAACTACCTTCTCACCCTCGTGAGAAGAAATTACGCGGCAGTAAAATTTGCTGGAAAGATTAATAAGGTGAACAGAGAGGGGACTATAAAAGAAAAGAGCTGGGATTGGAAGTGCTTGGGAGGGATGGTTTGTTGATTTTTTTTTTAAAATTATTGTTATTTATTTATTTATTTATTTTTTATTAACAAGAAGTTGAGGTTGGGAATGAAGCTTTGGGTACGACGCATGGACCCGGTAGGGAGCTGACGCTGGGGCGATGCGGTGGGGGGGTTTCTGTCCCCAACCCCCTGGAAACGCAGCCCCGCAGCTTTGGTTGACAAACCGAACTCAGCACTTCATAAAATAGGACGTAAGAGGATGTGGTGACACTGCCTGTCGAGGTACCTTTCCGATGTGATTTTATTGCTCCGTGTGAAATGTTGCTGAGCTTCAGTTTCTGTAAAACCATGGGTTTGCATGACTTGAGTCCCCGGCGTGTGAAATCGCAACACCGGTGCCGCCTTCGCAGCTTCGGCCCCCGTCTCCCTGACCCCACAAAAACGCCTCAATGGCAAAGCCTCTGGCGATGAAAACCCTGTGTTGCTCCTTTGCTTCCACCACTGGAGGGGACGGGGTGATAGATGGGGGCTGCGGGTGACAGGGGGGTCCCCTGGGTGCAGCCCACACTGCTGGAATGGCTTGGGGGGCTGTTGCTCTCTGTTTAAGAGGATAATTGCAATTTGTGTTAAAAGGCAGCATCATTAGCATAGTCAAAAGGAAGCCCGTGCGCTGGAGATGATGCTCGTTCTCCCGTGCGCTGGAGATGATGCTCGTTCTGGCAGAGCAGAGGTCTGAAATCTGGCCGCCTTCAAGCCCGCTTTCATCTGTCATCAAGGTGACATCAAGACTTTTATCTGAAGAGTGTGGAGGTTTGGGTAAAGTCCCTCTGCTCCCCAGTCTCGGCCCGGGGGTTGGGGCTGCCCTGCGCATCCTTCCCACGGCACGGCGGCCGAGCGTGCCGGGGTGCGCTCACCGTTGTCCTGTGTACGTCACAACGCACTCTGAGGTTGTGAGCGGTCCCCGTCGGTTTGGTTGTGTGGGCTTAGAAAGAATGCCAGGGTTGCGGTGCTGGTGGGATAAAAGCCAGCTCTCTGATACAGGGAGCTGTGTCCTGCGTTATTCTTTATTGTTGGTTTACACAGGACCTTCCCAACTCTCGCTAGGGTTAGGATCTGGTTAGGTGATGTGAAGACACTTACAGAAGATGCATGTGCAGTCTATGATTTAAATCAGGGCCAAATAAGAGAGGGGAAAACGCCGAGTGCTGTGCCGCTGTATGAGAAGCGGGCAGTGAAGATGCTCCCAGACTTCCAGCCCGTAATTTCAGAAATTAACTTCCTATCATCCTTGGGTTTGGGTTTGGTTTTTTTATCTGTAAAGGAGATCTCACTTTTCATTAGGGTTTTTTTTTTGTTTGTTTGTTTTAATCATGAACGTGCCCAATCATCTGAGATCAAACTGTGAAATGGATTGTACTTTGTCAGCCCTTTTTTTTTCGTTTTTTGCAAGTCATACTATGTGCCGCTGCAAGAGTTATTTGCATACACAGTTGAGCGCAGAACCACAGAAGGCAGGTTTTCACCGGTGCCAAACATTTGTGTGTTGGAAACTATTATCTAAATGACTAGTGTGCAAGCTCTCTGATTTATTTTTTTTTTCCCCTCCTGACCAGCTGCTTTTGCATAACGCTCCCCATTCTCACCAAAGTTATCTTGAAAATCGATTCTTCTTCTCTCTTATGCTTTGCAACAGGAAAAAAACCCAACAAACATGATCTTGAATTCTGGGGGGCGTAGAGATATGGTTTTGCTCTCGCTGGCGGGCAAAGCTTCAAATGATGGAAGTGTTTAGCGAAGTACCCGGCAGTGCTGGGCTGTGCTTCGGACTGGCTTTGCTGGAGGAACAGTGGCTGGAGAGAGAATGGAAGTTGCTATTTTTCTCCTTGAATGGCGATTGAGTAGCACCTGTGCTTTTTGTGACTTACTGGAGTGAGTTAGGAGGTATTTGGGAGCCAGGTTGTTAACCTGTACAGCTGTCAACGAGGCAGCGGGATCAGAAGCATAATACATGGTCTTAAAAAGTTAATAGCTTTAAGCAACCTTCGCGTCACTCCTCTGACAGCTCCCTCCCGCTCTGCGACGCGCACTTGAGTGCTTATTTATTTATTTACTTTGCAGTTGAGGAAAAGATAAATAGGGATTTCCAAAATTATTCCTGCGCCATGTGTCAGACGCAGGGTAACCACAGAGGCCGCTGGTGCGGGGCCACGGCGGCGGCAGCAGCAGCAGCTCTCGGGTTCCTCGCTCGCGCCGGTGAATTGCTTTTATTCTTCCATCCATTTCTTTTCACCCATCCGGGCGTTCGCTCCCAGCCCTGCGCCGGGGTGCACGTCCCAATGCCGCTGCCCTCGCGGGGTCCCTGCTCGCTCCCTGGGCTGGGGGCACTAAATTTATATATATTATAGGATGGGGAAAACTTTCAGGCTTAAGGTTTGTTTCTTCCCGAGCGCTCCCTTGCTTCCCCAGCTGTTTTGTTGCCGGTGGCGGTGGGTGGCCCCTTTCCTGGACATCACGTCCCTGGTTGTGGCGAGGGCTGTTGTTCTCTCATGGAAATCAGCATCTCCATGAGATCCTCCCAGAGCAGAGCCCCGCTGTCGCTGCTTCTGAGGCAGACAGGTATAAGCTCTATTTTTATCTCAGCCCTGAGGTTTTATCTTGCAAAAAAAACCAATGTTCCTAGGTGCCTTTGACACTGGCACCGTTCCTTGCACAGACCCTCGGCAGCTTCTTTTAGAGCTTTGTACGTTTTCTGCCTCTCTTGGTTTCCTGTGAATTACAAGCGTTACCGGTGAAGCAGGCGGCGCAGTTAAGTCTCATTATTGCTTAACTGTGTTTGTTTCAGACTGTCTACACACCAGCCCGGTGCCAGGAGATGCACTGCGTTCATTTACCTCCCTCCCTCCCCAGCAGCGCCGGGCAGCGGGCACTGACGGTGCGAGCCTTCAGCTCGCCGGGTCCTTCAGCTGCTGATGGCAGAAGGAGCAGCTTAGCAAGGGCCCGGTATTTATTTATGTAAATTTTTTTTTTTCCTGCAAATAAACTCCTCGAGCACCTGCGTAAGCATGATAAACAACGCAGGATGTGCTTGTTGTTCGGTTTCAAAAAGGAAGCGATGTGCATGCCCCGAGCCTTGCGGCTGTGTCGGCGCGATCGTATCTTGCAAAAGAATGAGCGTTGAGCACGGTCAGCGATGGGCTGGAGAGGTGCGGGGTGGAAGCAGGGCTGTGCTGGGAAGGTGGGTGTCAGGAGGTGCTCCTCGCCTCCCCAGGCAGCCTGTTTTCCTCCATCCGTGCCCAAACTTCGAGAGAAATCGGGAAGGGTTTGGTCTGGCCAAAGCTGCGGCTCTGGTGAGCTGCCCGCAGCACGGGAGAGGAGGAGGATGGAGATTTCCCGGGTGCTGGGACTGCTGGAAGCACCACACGACACCTCTCCCAGCCCGCCTTACCTCGGCTGAAAGCGAAAAACTAAACGCAACCGTCTGAATATGACCAAAATGTGTTAGATTGAGGTCTGCTAAGTTGGAAAAAAAAAAAAAAAAACAACAAAAAACCCACCCCCTCCTCCGTGCACCGCAGAGGCTTCAGCAACTTTGGCCTTTACATCAACAGCGCGTTTCTCTGAGCATCGTTCTTGGCCCTCGCTGCGGCTGGGAGAGGGAGAGGAGGTTGGGTTGGGGGGATTAGCTGGGCTGTGCTGCTTTGGCTTCTTTTCAGAGCCGCCCGTGAAAGGGTTAAGCAGAATTTTGATCTCGGCAATATTTTCATGCTTCTACATTCTGTTACTCATTTCCATGACAAAGATGGTAGGAAGAGCAGAATAAGGTACAGAATTTGCAGAGCAATTTTAAGACTGTAATGAGAACAGAAAATAGTAGGGGGAGAAGAATTGTAATTAGAATATGAAATGGGAAAAAAAATTAATCTATTTCCATGTCAGTCTTAAGACTAAATTCTGCTGCTCCCTGTAGCTTTCAGTGGATGGATTTTTTTGTGCGTGTATGTGAAGAGCTTAAACTCCTTTGCAGGCTCTGAAAGGTGCAGGTAAATGAGTTTAAGCCCTCATTCCCCCCAAATAATGTAATAACAATAATTTTGTGTGCAGCGTTCACAGAAAACCAGCCAGCCTCCTAGACAAACCTATGCTGTCACTCGAATAGTGGTGGTATTCAAGATCTCTCCAGCCTCAAGTACAGGAGAATTAAAAGGGGATGCTGGAGATGCTCTTGGGGTGGAGGTCTGTGGGGCTGCCTGGGTAATCATCCTGTGATCACATAGCACAGAAGCACCCAAATACTGCCGGGAGGGAGGGACATCTGTGTGTCCTAAGTCCTCCCCAAGCAAAGCTGGGCCAACCAGATGAGGTTGCGCAGCACCTGGTCCAGCTGAGCTCTGAGTATCTCCAGGGATGGAGGTCCCACAACCTTGTGGTCTAATATTTGACCACCCTTATGCTGGAAAATGTTTTTGCTAAGATTTAACAAGATTACATCTACCCAGGGAGCTTGCAGCAGCCCACAGGTCAGGGTCACATTGGGCTCAATGGTTTGGATTTACTGGTCCCCTCTAATTTGTCCAGTTGCTATTCTGGATCCTTCTATGCCACAGCAGCCTGCAGCGAGAGGTTTTGCTGTTGGGTCCTGTATGAAGGACTTCTCTGGAAGGTGTTTAATTCCTCCAGCTAATGATGTCAGCGTCTGCCTCCTTGGTTTTAGGCTATGAGAACCAGAGAAGAGCCATTCCCCGTTCTCAGCTCACGACTTCATGTACATCTCTGTCGAGTCCCTGTATATATGTCACCGCTTTTCCTCATCATTCCACACCTTGGATCCTCCCTGCGATGGCCCTCTCTCCTTCTCCTAACTCTGCAGATTGTAAAATAATGCTTGATCTTTTATTCTTTGTTCTTTTCCTAATTGCTTCTAAAACTTGAATGGCGTTTTTGGCAGCTGCTGAGGACCGAGCGAAAGTTGGAAGCGAACTCTCCAGAACAAATGCGCTGTTTCTCTTCTGGACAGTGACAGCCACTTTAAGGCCCATTGTCGTGTCTGTATGGTTAGGATTGCTTTTCTCCAGTGCATTACTTTGCATTTATTGATATTAAATTGAATCTGCCATTTCCTCACCGCCACTTAGTACTGCGAGAGTCTTAATGCATGGCCATTCAAAGCAGCTTCCAGTTTTGGCTAGCCTGAATAATTTCGGTCTCATTAATAAACCTTGAATCCTTCTGGAACGCTTATATTATGAACCGGATAGATTTCAGTGCAGATGGATTGTGGACCGTGATCCTCCCCTTGCTAAATCCTCATGAGTGCCTTTTCACTGGCTATGAGCAAGAGGACTTTTCCGTTTGTCCCCAGGACAAGTTGGCTTGGGGTTTTTAGAGCTTTTTATTGAGGAACCTTGTGAGAAGTCTAGCCAGAGAGATCAGTTCACCTTTTCTAGGTACTTGGTACTTTTCTAGGTACTCCTAGGTACTTGGTACCTAGAAGAGGATAAATACCTAGTACTTATTTCAGCAAGCACTAAAGTGGGCTGCGAGGCACGATGTCCCTCATCTCAGGTCTCTCTCCGCTGCCTCGATGGTGTGTTGCAGCTCCAGATGGTTTCAGGCTGAGGGGGTCAGCCCTGCTGGTCTGGCCCCTTCCCTTTGCCACCCCGCTGTGTTTCGGAGCGGAGGCAGTCGGCTGTGCACTGCCTTCGTTACCTTGCATTGCTTTAGAGCAGTCGGGGTGAATGCCGCTTGGCCGTGGGGGTTCCTCAGGATTTTGTTGGTTTGGTTTGTGGTTTTTCCTACCGGCTGTCCCAGCGTGGGAGCTGCTCACATGGGTCTTTCCGAGGGAGATGCTCCGGTTTGGGAACCACTGGAAACTTCTTCAGAGTGCGAGCCAGTGCACAGTTTTCCCTCTGAGGGTGGTGAAGCACTGGAATAAATTGCCCAGAGAAGCTGTGGCTGCCCCATCCCTGGAGGTGTTCAAGGCCAGGTTGGACGTGGCTTGGAGCACCCTGGGCTGGTGGGAGGTGTCCCTGCCCAGGGCAGGGGTTTGGAATGAGTTGGTCTTTAAGGTCCCTTCCAACCCAAACCGTTCTATGATTCTATGATCATTCCTGGCTTCCCCACCTGGTTTTAGCCTCTGTTGTACCTTGGTCAGCCCTTGGCACCACCAGCTCTGCAGCAGGTTTCCTGCTTCTGGAATGTTTGAGAAATAACTGTTATTAGGCTTTATCCCATTTGTGAATTGCTCTTCAAACGAATAAACCAACCAAACCACCTTTCACGGTGTGGTTTTAAGCCTCAAGACTTCCATCTGTGTCAATCTGATTTTAGGTGAGAATATTGACTGGGTGCAGAGAACCCGACCCCCGTAACGCCCAGGTGGCTCTTGCCGATGCTCAGCTGGGCACGCCGCTAAAGGCTGCGCTGCCCCTGACACCGGCTGTGGTGTCGTGCTCCCTTTTCATGACGTTTGTCCTGAAGCCGCTCGCAGCGCCTGGTCAGCCCGGGATGGAGATGCAGAGCTTTCCCGGCAGCAGGGTCCTGGGTGGGGGGGAGTCGTAAATCTATTGCTGAACTCTTGACCCTCTTTGACAGGATCAACTGAGGGGCTACCCGAGCATTTCAGCGCACAAATAAATAATGCTAAGTAGATCACTGCGGGCCAGAGGTTGTGTAAAGACCTTAATGGGGAAAACTGCCGTTAAAGAGATTAAGCTAACCTCAGCCACGTATTCCCCAAAGCCGCCTCATGCTAAATTGCTCCTGTAGGAGATGGTAGCGGCAGCTCCGCCGGCGGCAGCGCCGACAGGGGCAGGGCTGAAGCTAGTATTTTGCATCCCAGGGATGTGGCGGAGATGCGCACTGGCCCGGACGCTCCTCGCCGGCGTCGGGGTGCGCGGGTTCGGCGGGGGTGCCCGGTGCGGCCGTAGGGCTGAGCCTGGGGCGCAGGGGCGCCTCGCGCTGTGCGGGAACAGCCTGGCGGGGATGCGGGGCTGGAAATACCGCGGCCAAAAGGCAGTTACAGCAGAATGCAGTTACGCTGCTCAAATAGTGCTTGCCTGATAAAAATGAGCCGTGGAAAAAAGTACTTCTGTAAAATTTTCTAGAGAAGAGTTATGTTTCCGCGTGGTGGGTAGGGTACCATCGGAGGCAGCTAAATAGAGCCCAGCATCGCATGGGCTACAGTAATTTATTTTATTGGTTTTACTGGTTTATTGGCTACAATAATTTATTTATTTTTAATAACTTAATTATGGCATTGCAAGTTTTCTTGTATCCTGACTTTCATTCACTAAACACTTAAAGGTATTTGTTGCATGGTGTTATTCTGGGTCCCTCTGTGTCGTGATGCTAGCGGTGGCTGAGATGTAACTTCCCAGCCACCGAAACCAGCTACATCCCAAACATCTCTGGGGACAGGTGATATCCCCAGTGTATCCAGTCTGGAAATGAGGTGGTCATGGGTTGAGAGGGGACCCACTGCCTGTGTCCTGGCACAGGGAGGCAAGTGATTATAGCTCTGAGCAGTAGGAATCACTGGAAGCATCCAGTTTGTTCATCACAGGGCGTTTAATAGCTCCTTGATGATGATGGCTTGTAGTTACCGCTGGATTTGCATTAGCAGACCACTTTTTAAAAGCTCCAGATCCTCACCGGGTTTGCAGTTAAGGTGCTCTGGTCCAGTATGGCCAACAAGGAGTGTTAAAATTTAGGTGGGACCCCTCACAAACAAAATAAAAATACAAACAAACAGTACACCAACACTTAAAAAATTAAAATGAAAAGAAATAAGAAGTTTGGAAGATTTTTTAAGATCTTGCAGGTGTCACTGAAGCCATTCCTGGTATGAGCGCTGCCAACATACTTCTTACAAAGTTGAGGTTTTCATCTCAGCTCAGGACTCTCAGGAAATAAAAGGATGTGCGGAGATGCGTAAGAAAATTGTACGAGCTGGCAGTGCCATCCATGAGAAAGTAACACCTCCTCTGAATCTTGGCAGGAGGTTGTGTTTCTTTCCACTGGGTCCTTCCCAGTTAACAAACATTTATTCTCTGTGTTTGCACAGAGACGGAGATCACACAGCTGCTTTGCTCTGGGGTCTGTCCCAGCTTGCGGCGTGCATTTATTTTTCTTAACTCATTTCCATCTCCCTAACACGGGACCCCTCTGACCTCCGGGCACATTTACAGGTTTGAAAATAACATTGTATCGCAAAAATAACAAACCGGAGTGAGTCTGGCAAAGCCATAAAAATGAAAAAAAAAAAAAAAGTGTTTCTTAAAACATGGTCTGAATCAAGCCTGCGCTCAGGACCTGCATGGGCTCTGCCTCCGCAGCTGTGGTGCCAACTGCAGCTCCTGTGGAAGAGCCATAGGAAAAGAATTGTATTTTTAAGTAAATTCCCTGTGGCGTGGAGCATGCCTCTGTTTCCAGAGTTGGTAGGAATTAGAGCAGTTTCCTCTGAACTTTTATTTATTTATTTATTTATCTATTTAACTATTTATTTTTAAATTGGGTGAGCTGAGTTGTTTCTGTCCTGAGCCTGTTATGTGAGACAAGTCTGAGCCGGGATTTCACAAAGTGGGGCTTTCTGGGTCCTTTTTGAAGTAGAGGTCCTTGATTGCGGCTGCGCTTGCAGGCAGCCGTCGCTGGCGTCAGGCAGTGCAGGTTGGACACAAACAGGTCCAAGTCTCAGATGAAGGAAAAACAATTAACCGCGTCTTCCCACCGTTCCCAGTTTCCCAGTTCGGCTACACAGGGTTTGCATTTCCCGGGTTTTCAAGCGAACACCATGTCTTGGATGCCAAGTGGTACGAGCAGGGAGCGATCCCAACTCACCCCGGCTTCGTACTCATTTCGTGTGGGAGAGGGTGGGAGTTTGCCACAGCCCCTGGTCTGTTTAATATGCTGCTTCTATTCGCCAAAGAGTAACAAAAATTAAATAATTACAAAAAAGCAAAAGGATCATAGAATCATAGAATGGTTTAGGTTCGAAGGGACCTTGGAGACCATCCAGTCCCACCCCCCTGCCCTGGGCAGGGACACCCCCCACCAGCCCAGGGTGCTCCAAGCCCCGTCCAACCCGGCCTTGAACACCTCCAGGGATGGGGCAGCCACAGCTTCTCGGGGCAGCCTGCGCCAGGGGCTCACCGCCCTCACAGGCAAGAATTTCTTCCTCACATCTCATCTAAATCTGCCCTCTTCCAGTTTGAAGCCATTCCCCCTCATCCTATCACTCCATGCCCTCGTAAAAAGTCCCTCCCCAGCTCTCCTGGAGCCCCTTTAGGCACTGGAAGGGGCTCTGAGGTCTCCCCAGAGCCTTCTCTTCTCCAGGCTGAACACCCCCCCTCTCCCAGCCTGTCCTCCCCGCAGAGGGGCTCAGCCCTCGCAGCATCTCCGGGCCCTCCTCTGGCCCCGCTCCAACAGCTCCGTGTCCTTCTGCTGTTGGGCCCCCCCGAGCTGGAGGCAGCGCTGCAGGGGGGGCTCCCCAGAGTGGAGCAGAGGGGCACAGTCCCCTCCCTTGCCCTGCTGGCCACACATCTTTTGATGCAGCCCAGGACACGGTTGGCCTTCGTACATTGCCGGCCCATGTTGAGCTTCTTGTCAATCAGCACCACCAGGTCCTTCTCCTCAGGGCTGCTCTCCGGCTATTCCCCGCCCAGCCTGGATTTGTGCTTGGATGATTAAGGACATCTGCACAAGGGTATGTTCCTTTCGAATTAGGACTTGAAAATGACACCGGCCGCTCCGTACACGTGCACCATGCAGTGCAGGTTCCATCAGTGTTGGTGGGGGGCACAGGGGGTGACGAATGGATGGATGCAACCAGGTCTGGAACTGCCCGGGAGGCTTGACACGCACCGGGGGTTGGACCAAAGTGAAAAGGCCGGAAGTGTTTGTAACCAAAGGGAAATATTAAAATGTCTGTTTCTGCCGTAAATCTACCTGGAATGATGGGGCTGATTGTTTTGAAGTGCATTCTGTTGTAAAACAATAATGAGAAGAGGGAGAGCACATTACTTATCTGCTCTACCTGGCTGGTGTATAAGTGGCAAACATCTAATTGAAAAAATATCCTGATGGAAGAATTTCTAATAAATTTGTTTGCACCTTCATAGCCCGGAGGAGAAGCAAAAAAAAAAGATAAAAAAAAAATCCAATCAGCAGTGGGGAAGTTCCAAAGTTTCCATTGCATTTCGAGCCTTGATTTTCAGGCTCACTGCTCAGGCTGGCAATCAGAGGCGCAGTAATTTTGAAGGCAGGATTCATTACCGTTATTATGAAGGCATCAAGGGCAGAAGGAAGTGCCGAGCGGAGGTAGGGGAATAGTAGAAGACTGTAAAAAAAAAAAAAAATATACAATCTGACAAACAGAGTGGTATAGAGAATGCAGAGTGCTTGTCCTGCCCTGGACCTCCCATGGAAAGGTGCTTTTTGTGGAAATAAATATTTCTGCAGTGCAAATTCCTGGCCGGTTCCAGGGATGGGCGGAACTATCTCCCCGCTGGATTATTTTCTCTCTCTTCAGGGCTGCTTGCTGGAAAGCTCCTGCGCAGCTCTCCTGCCGCATCTCCATGCGGTCTCAAGACGCAGTAGTTTGTAAGCGTCCGGCAGTGCCACGCAGCGGGTCCTGTCTGCGCAGGCTCCAGCATCCACCTCATGGGTTTTTTTGGTGGGCTGCTCTTAAAAAGAGCTCAGGAGTAGCATCTCAGGACCCTGTTCCAAAAAGATTGGCTCCCCCAAAGCACGCTGCTGCCCGTGCCAAGCCGGAGACCGGCTCCTCCTGCGGGGCTGAGCATCTCCACCAAACCATCCCACCGCTCCTGCGAATTCCGCCTTCTCGGCTGGGTTGGCAGAGGGTGTTTAGGCGGTAGGGCTGGTTGAGTCTCCACACCTGGAAGCACAGCGGCTCCAGCTGGAACAGTTGTTGGCTGTGCCAATGATCATTTTAGAGGTGGAGGGAGATTCGGTCAAAAGCGGAGAGCACCCGGCTGGCTTCTGGGAGAGCTGCTGGTCCCGGCGAGCGCGTCGGGCTGCCGACGCCGGCTGCATCCCGCGCTCCTGCCTGGCTGACGGGTTTAATGCCATCCTGCATTTGCGCTGGGATCCCCTTCCACCCTGCTGTGGCTGCTATCGGTATTCGTTAATGAGTGTCACAATACCCGCTCTAATTTCGCTGCTGTTAATTGGTTTGCTCTGCTATCCCGGAGGATAGTTTGGCAATTAGAGGGTGTCTGTGCGCTCTGACGCCGAGCAGAGCTGCCTTACCCCCACTTGGCTTTACTAACTCTGCTGACTTTAATAGCTAATCCTGTAGCACTCTGAGAAATGGAAGTGTAATTAATAATCTAGGCTGGAAATCTTCACCTGGTTTTATTTAGATTTCTCTTTTATTGTTCTTAATACGGCTCATTTCTGTTGAGGCATAACCGGTGTCAGCTTCGTATCAGAGAGCAAGAGGACGCGCGAGGGGTGAACGCTCTTCAATTCATCATCCGGCTTGTAAGGGCAAGAGGGTTGGCTCTTCCCCTTGTTAAGTAGATGGTGTCATTCACAGCTGGAACCTCCATCCTTGTCTCGGGAGTGTTTTATGCCATAGCCCATTTTATTGCCATAATTAATTTGTGAACTTAGCCTTGAGAACTGCCCCAGCCATACTTCCAGCCGGAGACAATCCTGGAGGGCTTTTTTTTTTTTTTTTCCGTCATTTGAAGTCAGAGCAAGTGAAAAGCTCCTGCTGTAGCTAATTAACGAGAAGAGTTTTGCAGTTCTCCATGGGGGTTTTGTAGCCTAATAAGTGGATTAGCAGTTCAGAAGCGGGTGAAGGGGGCAGGCGTGTTTGCAGGAGCCGCGGGGGCACGGGCGAACGCGCTGTACTCGGGCTGCTCTGCCTCTCGCCCGGCCACGGAGACAGAGTCCGGGCAGGGGAAGGGAAGATGAGGGGGGAAAACGTGTCTTCTGGCAGCCCAAGTTTGCAAACAGCAGCAAACTGCCGGGATGGGGGATGAGGCTTTGCACAGAGACCCCCTCCTGTACGGTCTGGGGTGACTTTCTGCGTTGCTGGTGTCGGTTTGCTTTCGGTGGTTAGGGAGTATGGAGGTGTCTGGAAAGGGACTGAATGGGACCTGCCCGTCTTGGAAATTCCCATTAAGGGAAATTGGCTTTTTAAAGCCGATTGATTGGTCCAGTGGAAATTTTAGCAACAACTTCATTGGCGTGATCTTTGCCGCTGGGTAGCTCTGTGGTTTTGCACAGGTTTGGTTTGTTTGAACTGGAGTGATTCATTCAGTATTTTGCTGAAAAATTAACATAAATGGGCTCCGTTACCGTGGCCCATTGCGATAACAGTGATGTGTGGGTGCCCATACATGCTCGAAAGTTTTAAAGGACCAGCTCAGGATTTTCTTCTGGGAATCTTGGCGGGAAGAGCCAGGAGAGTATTTGCGATGCGTGTAACCCTGGCACGGAGATGACATTTCACTAACTCCAACTTTCTTTTTTCTTTCTAGTTTGATGGGGAGAACATGTACATGGGAATGAACGAGAACGCGCAGGAGTTTCTATCGGCAAACCAGGTAAGTGTTGATTTGCTTGGATGGGCAGCATGGATGGATTTTTCTAGGGGACTTAAGCTTTGCCTAAGCACAAATTCTCCGTGAATCTGCACTCCTGGGACATCAGGAGGGTCCACAGAGGAGGTCAGAGCTGCTGACCCGGCTGCCTCCAAGGAGCAGCGGTGGATGCCCTTGGTACGGGGAGAGGGATGCGCTTGCGTGCCGGTGCTGCTGTGTATCGCCGGACCCTGGCTTAGCCATGGCTCTCCAGCGAGGCTGAAAAGCTTTGCCCTCAGCATCCTTCACTCGAAATGAAGGTGCGATGGGTGTTTCTGGATGGGGTGAGGTTTCCAAGTATTGTGTGTAGTTCAGGTGTCTCCTTCCCTCACGTACAGTATTTCCTGTAGCTAAATAGATTAACAGTTAGCCGGCTCGGGGAGAAAAAGGAATCAAAGGTTTCCTGTTTTGGAGCTATAAACCCACACGTGGAGGACCAGAATAGAAGTGCTCATGTCTCGCAGGTGCCTGAGCCTTCAGGGCTCTCTCAGGGCTTGGATACACACACAAAACAGACATGTGCATTCAGTGGAGCCCTAAACATGTATAAAATTAAGCCCATGCTTAGGTGAACTTCAGCATGTGCTTACCTGTGCTCCTGACCAGGAGATGAGAGATGGTCCCATCTGCGTCCCCCTGAAGTGGCCTGGGGACTCCATGCATCTTTGAGGCGCCCGATGCTGCACCCTCAGGGCGGAACATCTCATCATGTCTGACTGCTTTGCGATGGAAAGTGCAAAGTCATTGCTAATATTTTCCAGCATCCCATTTTTGGGCTGTGTTGGGCCGTTTCGTTGGGGGGCCCTGTTCACCACAGCCTCACGCATCGTGGGCTGCGCAGGGCTGTGTCGTGTGAAGGGTGACGCGTTGCAAATTTTGAAAGTGTGATGATTTCCCTCCAGCCTAAGATGCTGCCGGCTTTTTGTTGCCCTGGACCTGGTGTGTGTGTCCCAGGGTGAGCTTACGGTGTGCTTCTGCTGCTGGGCTTTGGCCGTCACCGCAGCACCGCTGTGAATTACAAGGCCAGTGAGTCATGCACGGTGTATCTAACTCAGATACCAGCGGCGATGAAAATGTATGCACATTAAACTGGAAACAGGATGAAAGCCTGCTGTTTGCCTTCTTAGAGTGCGGCAGCGCGTCGCCTCGTTGCTCGGGAGGGTTGCTCCTGCTCTGGCTTTCGAAGACGGCACGTGCGGCCGCGGCCGCCAAGGTGTGGGGAGAGGGCTGCTCTCGCGTGAGAAAGATTTGCTGGGGGTGGGGAAGGAACCGCAGACTTTGTGCTATCAAGCGATTCAGCAGAAACAAATATTTAGTCGATCAACAACGGCCCACGGTTGATTGTTAGAGCTGGGAATTGCCAGAGGTTGAGTAAATGCGGAAAGGAGCCGGGTGTCCCCAAGCTGCCCCGGCTGGGGGTCAGCCCTGTGCCCCCCTCGTGTTCTCTGGGGCTGTGCAAAGCCTATGAGCAAGTGGAAGATGCTAACGGGGGCAGCTCTGCTTTTAAATATGCCGAAGGGACGACTATTTCCCAGCCTAGTCTGGAAGGGCTGGCAGCGCCGGCTCCATGGCCATGGCCATGATGCGCCTGCGGGATCGGGGTGGCCTGGGGCTGAACCGCCGCCACCGGGAACCATTTGCGTTTCCTCCTCTACATGGACAGAAGTGGCCTCGCAGCCCCTGTGGCATCCTGCTTTGCCCATGGGCGGGCAGCTGGAGGGGAATCAGAAGCGATGCTGCGCGGTGGGGACGGGCTTGCTGCGCCACCATCGAGGAGGAGGAGGAGGGCCGATCCCCAAACAAAACCAGAGGCTGCCGTGTGGTGGAGGATTTGTGTACCGCTTGAACCTGGGAGAAGGATAAACCAAACCAGCTTAGATCACTGTAACCTGGGAAATAGAAGTTTACTCTTCATTTGTTCTCTGTTTGCTTGGTGACCTTTATTTCCTATTTTGAAATCCCAGTTAAGGGTGAAAAGGGAGGAAGTAGCTCTCCCTTGGCAGAGGGTGGGCAGGGGGCAGGTACCCCCCGGTACAGGAATGGGTTTGTGCGCAGGGGCAGTGCTGCTGCTTTATCTCCCAGAGCAAAAGTTGTACTTGGCACTGGGGAGGTCACATCTCGAATACTGCGTTCGGTTTTGGGCCCCTCACTCCAAGAAAGACATTGAGGTGCTGGAGCGTGTCCAGAGAAGGGCAACGGAGCTGTGAGGGGTCTGGAACACACGTCTCATGAGGAGTGGCTGAGGGACCTGGAGGAGGTTGTAGTGAGGGGGAGGTCGGTCTCTTCTCCCAAGTTACAGGCAATAGGACAAGGGCATGTAGTGATAGGACAAGGGGGAATGGCTTCAGACTGGAAGAGGGGAGATTTAGGATAGATATTAGGAAGAAGTTTTTCACTTTGAGGGTGGTGAGCCCCTGGCCCAGGTTGCCCCGAGAAGCTGTGGCTGCCCCATCCCTGGAGGTGTCCAAGGCCGGGTTGGACGGGGCTTGGAGCACCCTGGGCTGGTGGGAGGTGTCCCTGCCCAGGGCAGGGGGGTTGGAACTCAATGATCTTCAAGGTCCTTTCCAACCCAAACCATTCTGTGATTCTATGACAAGAGAAAATAGCCTTAAGTTGCACCAGGGGAGGTTTATACTGGATATTAGGAAAAAATTCTTCACCGAAGGACTTGTCAGGCATTGGAACAGGCTGTCCAGGGAAGCAGTTGAGTCGCCATCCCTGGAGGTATTTAAAAGAGGGGTAGATGTAGTGCTGAGGGACATGGTTTAGTAGTAACTTGGCAGTGCTGGGTTGATGGTTGGACTTGATGATCTTAGAGGTCTCTTCCAACCAAAACGATTCTATGGGGAGTGGGGACTGACATGGAAAATAGATGGGGAAGTTTGTCTCGTCTTGCGTCTCCAGTTCCCCTCCTTGTGCTGCTATGTCTGGGACAGTCAGAGAGGAGCTGGGACTGGGACCAAGGGGTCTAGATGATCTCTAGAGGTCCCTTCCAAATCTGAAAATTCTGTGATTCCAGGTGCAGGGACGTGGGGTGGCACCCGAGGCTCCCCCGGGCCGGGTGTCCCTGTGGGATGCTGCGATAACCCCCCATAACCTCACCCGGGACGGGCGGATGGGAGCAGGGAGTGAGGGCGAGGGTCCCAGTTCGTGCCCTGCAAGGACGTTAGTGGTGGTTCACACCCAGCATGAGCTTTGGCCGAGGAGGACGGGGAGCAGCCTTCCTCCCTCACCCTCGTTAGTTTGCTGTCTCTGTTTATTTACCTGCACATCAGTGCTTGTTTACCAGAGAGCGCTTTATAGCACCGGTCATGGCTTTATTACTACTAACACAACCCTTCTATTTAAATGGAGGTTCCAGATGTTTTTTATTGTTTGCTGAACCTGTTGTAACGTGAACGAGTACATTAAACAGCAGGAGCACGGTTTCACAAGCCCACGTGAGAGGCTGCTAAATCATCGGCCCCGAGATGCCTGTGCAGCACACGCGGGATATCGCTCAGCCCAGGGGATCCGTGGGGACAAGACAAATGGCACGTGCTAATTACCAAAGCCACCACACTGTAATAGATTAGGCTGGTGGGTTGGAGTGTTTTTTCCCCATTTTTGTCTTCAACTGGTTGCGCTGGGTACCATTAGGCATCTGCAGCTCCCGGCGGCAGACGCAGCTTCACGTTGAGCGCAGCTCAGGCACAGGGGCTGGGACGTCCCACATTAACGGTGGGAAATCTTAAGCTTTACATTGCCTGTTTTAGGCCACACTTGCTTATTTACCTCAGTTTCGCGCTACACAGTGAGCTCCTCTGATACCAGGATGCTTGTGATGGCCTGGGGTGAGACTGTCACCATGAGATCCCCCCGGACCTGCGGGAGGGCTTCCAGCCCCTCCGTGCTTCGAGGTGGGTGGGAAAGGCTGGGAGAGCGAGAAATTCATCTCTGTGTGTGGCTCATCTGAGCCAGAAAATTGTTAGGGGTCCACAGCTGGAAGGAGTTCGATAGTCTTTGTTATAGGAAATTCGGTGTTGCCTTGTGATTTTTCTTTCAAAATACCTGGACGGAGGTGGGCAGAAAGCAGAATTCAGTTTATCACCTCTCCCCCGGCCCTGCTTTAAACGCAGGAGGGTTTCAGTGGCTCCTGCCTGCCAGTGCAATGCTTTACACTTTCCGCCCAGAGATCCAGCAACCGCTTAAGCTCTTGAGTCATCCTTTCCCATCACGCAGATAAGATTATTCTCCTTTTACAACTGGAGCTACAGAGAGGGCATGGTTAGGGCAGCTCCTGCGCTGAGCGGTCCTTGGAGAGCATCGCGATCCTGCGGCACCCTGACATCAGCCTTATCTCAGCCCCTTCTACGGTTTTTGATCACAGAATCACAGAAGAGTTGAGGTTGGGAGGGAACTCTGGAGCTCATCTGGTCCCTCCACTCTGCTCAAGCAGGACCACCTAGAGCCCCGGGCTGTGCTGAGACGGCTTTTGAGTCTCTCCAGGGATGGAGACTCCTTAACCTCCCTGGGCAACTTGTGCCAGTGCTCGGTCACTCTCCCAGTAAAACAAATATTTCCTGATGTTCAGAGGGACCCTCCTGTGTTTCAGTGCGTGCCCATGGCCTCTGGTCCTGTCTCTGGATGCCACTGAAGAGAGCCTGGCTCCATCCTTTTTGCGCCCTCCCTGCAGGTATTTCTAGACATCGATGAGATCCCCCGGAGCCTTCTCTTCCCCAGGCTGAACAGCCCCAGGTCTCTCAGCCGTTCCTCACAGGAGAGCTGCTCCAGTCCCTCCATCACCTTTGTGGCCCTTCACTGGACCCTCTCCAGTATGTCCGTGTCTCTGTTTTACAGTGGAGCCCAGAACTGGACCCAGTACTCCATGTGTGGCCTCACCAGTGCTGAGTAGAGGGGAATATCAATAGCACAAAATAATTTAAAAGAAAAAGAAACCAAGTAGTATCCAAATTGGGGTTGGGGGTGGGTGATGCAAGGACAAATCACTTCTCTATTTCGGCCTGGTTCGGATATCCTGTTACCTGCAGATCTCAAGGGGATTGAGAATATGACTGCTAATCACCGCTATATAAAGCAGAAATTCAAGTGAAATGATTTTATGCTGCAATGTCGCTACCCCTTCCAGACTGTGACTTAACGATTGAGCAATGTATTGGTGGTAAAACATTTAAAGACTAGTGTTTTAATAGCATTAAAATATTCTGCAGTATCTCATGGAAAGGGTGGGGTAAAGCCGGGACTGGGGTCCGCTTCCCTCTCCTTCGTCATTCCCAGTCCTGCGGAGCTGCTAAACTGGGGGGAAGAAGGAAAAAAATCCAAACCCCAAACCCCTCAAAAACCCTGAAGAAACCATACGAAAGCCAGCTGACCTGCTCCCTCCCTTCATCTTACTGGATGGGATCGCTTATGTGCGACCGGCTGCGTTTCTCGTCAACCCAAGAAGGGTTCATCTCAGCTGAGAACGAAATGCAGAAATACAGGAGCCTAAAACATAATGAGACTGCTGACAGACCCAGGCTCACGCCAGCACAGCCTGCTTGGGGAAAATAATTCCTCTTGTTCCATCAAATAGAAGGGACATTTGACCCCAGAAGTGAGTCAAATGTGAAATGTAATTCAACCCCCAACAGGGGCCGGAGTATAAATGCAACTTGACATCTGATCAAACCATCGCGGACATTTGACCCCCGAGATGAGTGAGGTATCTGTTGTGTCTCATGAAGTCGGCAGAGCATCATTCCTCACCCCTGCCAATTTTCTTTCTTTCCGCTGTCGTCCCCCGCCCTCCTCCTCCCCAAACAAAGACAAGGAATTAAGTAATGCAAAAATCCCGAGGAATGGACAGCTTACCAGCCATGTGCTCTGAAAGATGAGTAAAAATGCAATGGTGCTGTTAAAAGAAATAAAACCACCCGCAAAATAGTTAAGAGAAGGCATTTATTTATTAATCTCCCTTTGCGATAGGGAGAGTAAGCCCAGGAAAGGCAAAGGTTGGGAAATTCCTCATGTAGCTGGACGGGAATGAGGGGGGGTTGGTTTGGCATCGCCAGTTTTGCACTTGCGGGAAGGGTCCGCAGGTGCTTTATAGGGATGAATTGATGGCGCCTGGGAATACCCTGCAAGAAGGCACCGTTATCCCCTGTTACGGGTGAATAAATGGGGAAATACCTATTGTAGGAAATACCGTGCCGGGGAGCCGGGGCTGATGTGATGTTTGGGCAGGGTGTGGGAACCACGGCACGGGTTTGGGGACAAACTTGTCCCTCGGCTTGTTGGGATGTGACTCCGTGGCCGGTCTGTGGAGGGACATTACGGAAAACCTTAGGGGATTGTTTGCCACATTCCTCCTCCCTCCCTCGCGCGTCTGTGGCTGCTGGCAGGGCTTTGGGCAGGGAAAGGAGGGAAGAAATGGAAGAGCCGATTCCTTACCAGGAGCTCTCAGGGCACGTCTTATTCCAGCCGACCGACGTGCCTGTTTCTGCACCAACAAGTTCATTCGTGTGACCCCCTCATGCAAATGCTGCTGCATATCGGCGTCGTTTATTCGGGCCAGGGAGAGCGTCAGCATAAGCAACTCTTCGCTTTTGTAACCGAGAGCACAAATAGCACCCGGCTGCTTTAACTGCAAGTGTTGCTATATGATAATTAAATGTTACATTTTGGGGTTTTGACCCCAGAAATGATAATATGATCATTAAATTGACAGGAAGTTATTTGCACACTATTTCCTCTTCCCAATGCTCGTCTTACACGAGGCTCTTGCTGGCACGCTCACGCTGCCCACCCGTGTATCGAAAGCGTCGGGTATTGGCTGCCAGGAACCACATCTCTCCTGCGGCCGTGCGCGGCGGCTGTGGGTCTGCACGGTGCCGTTGAGAAAGCCTAATTTCACCCAGCCCCGGGCAGACACCCGCTGGCGATGACCCCATTAGAGCAGCGAAGAGGGCTTTGGTTTGGCTGCGGGCGTTAGGGCGAGACCGGGTAGCTCATGGATGGAGCTGCTCGTATTTATCCTGCGGGGAAGGTGGAGCCGTGGGCAGAGACGTGTTTGTACGGGGCAGCGTGTGCGTGAAACGGGTGGGTTTTTTTCCTCCGGCTGTGTGCGAATCGGCAGGAGCTCACCTGAGCGCCGGGTTGACACCGATGCAGCAAGGGCGATGGAGTCGAGAGATTGTATTTGTCGTGTGCGCACACACATACGCGGTGTCTGCCTCCCAATGTGTCCCTGTGTGAATGTTAGTGTGGGGTTACGCACGCCGGCCCCTTTCTGCGCGCGTGAAATCTGTCTGCGTACGTATCCGCGGGCTGGGATGGGTATAAATCAACATTTATCTACTGTGCCCATTGCCCTTTATCTGTTTATCTCCATACATCTCCAAGCCGGGGTCTGTATTAGCCATAATAGATACAGTAAGTCGCTGATCTGGTGGGTCAAATGGTCAGGGCTCTTTGATCAGCCGTCAGGATCCATTACCACCAGGGCCTCCGGTGGGGCTTGAATTACAACTTACATTTGACTCATTTCTGGGGTCAAAACGTCCCTCTTATTTGATCGAATGACAGAAATTGTATAATTTGTATATATCCCTGAGCCATATGTGCTCTGAGTGCCACTCTAATGTGTTTTATAAAGGCACAGCTGTCTTGGTGACTTATTTAAAATGGGATTTTGAAGTAGTGTTCTTGCCATTTAATGTCCTCATTCAGGGTTACACAAGGTTTATCAAATAATAAATAACATTTAGAACATTCACTTTAGCATAACAATGGGTTTGCTAGTTATAAGGAACTGGACGGTACAATAAAGCTGTGTTTGGTAAATAAGCAATAATGTAGAAAGCAAGCAAGAGCATAATTAGAAATTAATGAGGGCGCGGGAAGCTACGGATACCTTCCACGCGTTCTGCTAACGCTCCAGACTAGACAGAGCTCATCTTGGCAGCCTCTGCTGTAAAATATGCCATCAAACCTTGTCATAATACTGGCACGCGCGTTGTCCTCCCACCTCCTGGGCCTCCCACCAATCTCGACTGAATTGCAGCGAAATGTCAACAGTTGGTAAAATAAACCTGGGTCTGGGGCAGAGTGGGGGCGGGGGGGTCCCCATCCCCATCCCCATCCCCATCCCTGCTGGGGGCTGCAGAGCCAGAACACAGTGACTGCACAGTCCTGACGCGGCCATGGAGCCCCGGGCGGCATGAGGACAATTAGGTGCTGCTAACGAAGACACGGGTCATCCTGTTCATGTGTCTTCCTCCCTGTAGGAAGCTGTAAACCAGGACCAGTGTGGACCTTGCGCCACGTGGTTTTCCCTCCATTGGTGGCTTTGGTAGAGATGCTCTGTCAGTAGCAGTGAACTGACACCATGCCATTCCTTGGGCATGACATAGGTTGGTCCCTAACCTACAAGGACATGTGAATGTGAAGAATTTTCCAGCAATTTGTTTGTCCGTGAAGCTCGTAAGGTGCAGCAGGTTGCTCATGGTGACCACAGCTGCTGTTTCAGAGCTGGGTTTGCTCCAGAAGAGAGGCTGAAAGAAACCAGGAGACCATACGTGGCTGAGCAATACCTTAGGGTGATCCTTCTCTTAAGTCTTGTCGTAGTAAAGACTGCACGGCAGAGTGGTGGAGGAAGAGTTAGAGCCCACAATGAGGTTATTCTTTGTGCAATTTCCACTCAAGTTCCCTAATGAACTTTTGGGTTTCTAAGGAAACACGAGGAAGTTAAAGTTCCATCTTAACATGAGGAGGAACTTCTTCCCTGTGCAGGTGGCAGAGCAGTGGCACAGCTGCCCAGAGAGGGGGGGGAGTCTCCCGCTCTGGAGCCATCCCAAACCCGCCTGGACGCCGTCCTGTGCCACTGCTGGAGGTGACCCTGCTGTGGCAGGGGTTGGACTGGGGGAGCTCCAGAGGGCCCTGCCAACCCCCACCAGTCTGGGATTCTGTGATTCTGTAAGGAATCTGATCAGTCTTTGCATATGAAGAAACTTGTTTGTCTTAAATTTGATGAGACACGTCTCAAGGTCTTCATAATCTATTGATTTTGGCTATTGGCTGCCTTGGTCTATTGATCACAGGAACAGATGATGGTCAGAGGGTGGTCGGTGTTAGAGAAAATCACTGATAAAAGCAGAAGAGTTTAAAAAAGGGGGACCCTGCTTCCCAAGAGTGCAGAGCTCTGATGCTCCTGAATTTCCAGCAGTCTTGTGCTCCTGGGGCTGCACTCTCTTGCCTCCGTACAGCATCCTGGTCTCTTCTGATCTGCAGAGAGTCTGTATTTTTGAAGTCTAGAGTCAACCACAACAGGGGCAGAGTACACCTTACAGTAAAAAAATGATGACTCCCCAATCCCTTTACAATGATATGTTGCAAATATTACTAGAACATATATATAAGGGCCCTAGTGAAGAGAAGTGAGAGCTTTATACGGACGCAAAGTTGAAAGAGAGGATTAAACAGAGTTTGGCAGTGCAGTGGAAGCAGGGAGTGTGCGCTGCAGCAGGCACCCGTGCTAAGATACAGATTTCCCTCTTTCCCTGCTGTTCTTTGAGTAATACTGTATAATTTCATATGTTGTGCTAGAGAATAAAAAATAGAGGAAAGACACTGATAGATATTAAATGCCTTTCTCAGCAGACGATTCAGGAAGAATCTCATGTACTATTTTAGAGTGAACAATAGGGTGTTACATGTCATTTATTATAATCAGCAGCTAATGGAAACCCTTCCGGGCGGGATTTTGGAGGTGAGCACAACTACAGCTGATGATCCAGGCTTGTGAATTTTGCATGAACTCCTATGTGACAGTGACATTTTTGAAAGGTGCAGTCAGGAAGCGATTCCTGGAACTCAGTCGTAGCAAGAGAAGCTTCTATGGCTGGCGGAGGGTCAGCTGTAGTGCTTAAATAAAATGATAATAAAAATATGCCTTGGTATTACAGGCAGAGTGAACATCGTCTTCAACCCTTGGTCTCAAAGGTCTCCTAAGTTGTTAACAGCAGGGTGTTTGAAAAACAGCCACCAAACATCACAGAGGGAAAAGCTAATGTAACTGAGCACTTCCTAGACCAAAATGGATAGTTTCTGTTTCTATTGCATTTAAAAAAAGGAAAAAAAAAAAAAAAAGAAGAAGCATCTTACAGAGTTGAAGGTATCTCTCAGGTGACACCGAGCACCTTGAAAAACTTTGAAGTTGTTCGAAAACTTTGAAATTGTCATGGTGGTTGAATTTCATGCATAGACATTTCACCAAGGAACTGAGGATCCTGAATAGATTTAGGTTTAGGGGCAAAGGAGGAGGAGATCCTCGGGTGCGTCAGAGCAGTGGCCGGAATAGCACACAGTGTGGCTGGCAGCGTCTGCCACTCCTCCAAGGTCTTCCAGGTGACCACAGCCAGCTATGCCCTCAGGTCCGTCCGAGCAGTAATCTTTCCTTCTCTTTCCCAAGTCTTTCCCTGGTTTTCTGGGATCTGAATCAGCTCAGAGATTGTTTTTGACCCAATGGTAAAGAGCATCAGTGTTAAGCGGCACGCCTGACTGTAGCCCTCGGTCAGCGAGGTGTGCAATCAAAAAGTGCATGAGGACCTTCAAACCTGATTTCTTTTGCAGTGAAGAAGTCCATAATCAGGGACACATTTAAAAAATAATAATAAAAACCCTATCAATGCAGGAGAGTGGTGCAGGGCCAGAGGCAGCACAGCTCCAGCCCATGGTCAACCTGCCCCAGGGGCTGGGGAGGTGGTGGGTACGTGGGTGTTGGCAGAGAGAGCAGAGCAGCAGGACAATGTGTATCCCACTGAGAAACAGCATTTGCTGCTGCATCTTGATCACTTTTTCCATGTAGAAAATACCGATACCAAGAGGAGCTTTGATAGAGGGTTGGGACGTGGGTGTTTCTTGGCGCCAAAAGGCCACGACGACCACCAGTGGGGCTGAAGGAAATGTGGATCTGAGATCCCAGAAATGCTCCCTGTGGGCTGGAGGGTAAAGGAGATGGCGTAACCAGGACTGCTTCAGAGCACCGTGGGGCACAGCTGAGGTCCAGTGAGACTAAATAACGCTGAAGGGGATCTGCTAGCCGGCATCTTAAAGGTCTCTTCCAACCTAGACGATTCTATGATGACTCCTGTGGCATGAGGATGCCTGGGGCTGGCTGTCCAGCAATGCTGATGAGCTCGTAAAGCCAACAGTTCATAAAATAGCAGCAAAATATAGAGGAAAGTGGTGTGCAGTATCCTTTAGCCAGCAAAGTGTCACTTTATCAAAGATTTCCCACTGTGCTCAGCACTGCTGTAAAGGGACTACACGTGGTGTACGCAGAGCTGCTGCCTTTGATGGGCAGCATGGCTCAGGGCAAGGTGGACCTGGGGCAGCATCTGGGGGACCTGGGGCAGCTCTGGAGGGAGCAGGTCACCTTCGAAGCACAGCTATCATGCTAATACGGTGCTTATGTCTGCTTTAAACCCCCTGACCGTGCCCCTCCGGTGCTGGGCTGTCCTGGGAGGGCGTTGCGTTGGCCTTGAGTGGTGGCTGTCGCTTCAGACAAAGGCAATCCCGAAGCTTTTACGCACAAGCTGTTTCTGCCTTCAGATCCTCCAGCTCCTCGCACTGTGCTAATTCCTCGCCGCTTGCCTCCCGAATTACCCGCTGTGACACAGTGTGATTGGGAACCAGGTCTTTACATGCTAACGATTGATGCTGAGCTCTGATAATGCGATAACATCACTATCCGTTAGCTGCGACGAGCAGGATTTTCTGCCGCGTCCTGTTGAGGGGTTTGGTTTTGGCTCCTGCAGAGGTTGGTTTGCTTCTGTAATGGACCTCTGGGGAGTGGCTTTGGAAAATTGTTTTTATTTGTGGAAATGCAGCACCATGGGCTGTAGGAATATGAAGGGAAAAAAAAAAAGCCGGCCTGTTGCTCTTGGGATTTCCTTTCCCAACTGATTGATTACTTCTTCTCCTCTCATCGGAGCCCCAGCCCGAGCCAGTGTTTGGGTCTGCCGTCACAACAGAGTGATTAACTGGGGAGCCGCTTACTTCCAGCAGGAAAGCTTTATTTTCCACTTCAGGGTTTGGATGAAGGCCTGTGCAGAAAGGAAGACCCCTCCGTGGCCTCGGGCAGCTGCAGAACGAGCCCTTCGCTCCATGTGGGCTCCGGGGCTGCCCTGGGCACGTGCGGGGTTGGGCTCTACTCCAGCCCCACGGTGGCCTGAGCCCCTCAGCAGAGCATCTCGGGGCTCTGCAGGTACTGGAGGACGATGAGGGTTATGCATCCCAAGCGCGGCCATCCAGCTCCTCACGCTCAGAGGCAGGCGTTCACCCCAGCCTCTCCTCGCCCACGCGACTGGGCAGAGCCATGGACCCAAACTGGTGTCCAGCAGTGCTCGGGCAGCTTGACTGCCGGCGGGAAATGGTACCCAACCCCGCACTGCCCTAGCAAAGTGGTGGGACCTCATGGGGAGCCAACCCATGAGAATGGGCTGGCTCAATGCCTGCATGCCATGGGTCGCCTGTGTTAGCTCTTGCGCTTCTGCTGCAGGATTTGCTCAGCAGACCCCAGAGCGTCCCCCGTCTTGAAGCCTGAGGAGCTCAGAGCGGGTGCAGCTGGCAGGTGCCTGGGCAGGGGAGCGTGGGTGCCATGGGGAACCCGGGGTGGGAGGACACAATGCATCAGGGAGCGTGCACCCTGGGTGCCCGGCAGAGGGGAGCGTGCTGATGCCGTTGAGCAGGGAGGAGGTGAGCGTGCGGTGTGGGTACCACGGGTGGGGAGCGTGCGTTGCAGGTACCCAGGGAGGGCAGCGTGGATGCCACCAGCCCTGTGTGGTTCTGCTCCTTTGGGAAAGGCTTGGATCTTTCCCTACCGGGTGATGCACCAGGCCAGGCTGGTCAGAGCTGTGACGGGAACCAAAAATCGGGGACAGTTAGGGATGCGCTAGGGGGTGTGCTCTGGCACCAGACCCGGCTGAAGGATCGCTATCGCAGCGGCCTGAGCTCCTGCCGGCGGGGTAAGAGGTGGCAGAGCTGACCCAGAGCTCTGCATTTGGCCCGGGCACCCGTCCCCCGTATGGCAGTTCTGCCAAGGACCGTGCTGGGTCTCGCTTGTTGGTGACACCGCTTTCGTGACCAGCAGCCTCTGAGCAAGCCTGAATTAAATTTATCTCAGACTAGGAAATCCATCAGCAGCCATCAAAAGTGTCTGAGCTGGTGCTGTATAGCTCAGGTCTATACATCTGTGTACACTGTAAAGGGCAAAATATGACTTGGCTTTTATTACTTTAATTAAAACATGAGTGAAGAGTATGAGATTCATACTAAATTGTATTTTCCTGGCTGCTGTATGAAGGAGCTAACTGATCTGATTACCATGAAGATTACAAACTATCAAAGTGAAAAAGAGCTTTTTGCAAGTATTTCATATTAAACCTTCAAACATAACACTTTAAGAATAATTATAGTTGTATTACTGGAAAATGATTCATGAATTCTGAATAAATATAAGACCCTTAAAGGGAAATGTTCCAAGACCACAGTTTTCGTTCCAATCTGATGAAATTTAGTATCATTTTGCAGCTGTAGAATAAAATTTAAAAAAATATGTACATAGACTGTATTGAGTATATGTCAGACTAAACTAATGAGATTTTTTTCATCAACTCTAAGCACGCACACAGACAAATGGAATAGCCGTTCTCATTTTCTGTAATAGAAAGCACCGAAAGAGAAGGCAGAAAGGATCTTACTGCTCACAAGTCTTTATTCTACCCTTGATTGTTAAATAATATATTTTAAGTTCTCGTATCTTGACTGCAGAATGTTTGAACTGACATTAATGGGTATATAAGAGAAAAGAGTGAGCTTAAAGAAAAAAAAAATAGTGAGGAAGGGCTAGGATTGGGAATTTTATTAGTATTCCCAGTGGGCTGTAATAAAGATACTTTTCACACAATACAGTGAATGTTTACAGCAGACAATTTAGTTTCCTTCCAACAATTATGAGAGAAATTGAATCTCAGGAAATGTTAGTTTTCTCTAAAATTAGACATAACAATAAAGATACCCCTGAAAGTTTATTAAGGAGGGAAGGAAAAAAAAAAAAAAAAAGCCATCAGTCTCTGGAAGACAATTTAGCAAATTTATTTTAAGAATTCCAGATGACTTCTAAACAAAACCAGACACCTACGTGGCGCTGAGGGCTCATGTACCCCACGCTGGGCTCCAAGCTGCAGGCTTCTTTTCTCTCGAGGAGCTTTTTTTTTTTCCCTCAGACTCTAGCAATACCTAGTGCATTTTGGAAGCAAATACCCAAAAGCTGCTTGTTTCCAGCCCGGAGCCGGCTGGCGGCGGATGCCCATCACTTCTGGAAGCAGATGGGGCAGAAGGCAGTAGCAGGTTGTGCTCTCCTGCCTGCAGGTCAGGATGCTCCAAGGCTGGGAGCCCGCACCAACGTCAAAGGGAAGATGATGCTGGTGACCCTGGGGACCTGGATGCAAACCCTGGGCTGCATCAGAAGTGTGGCCAGCAGGTCAAGGGAGGGGACTCTGCCCCTCTTGCAGCATCTACTCTGGTGAGACCCCACCTGGAGTACTGCCTCCAGCTCTGGAGCCCCCAACATAGGAAAGGCATGGACTTGTTGGAGCGGGGCCAGAGGAGGGCCCGGAGATGCTGCGAGGGCTGAGCCCCTCTGCGGGGAGGACAGGCTGGGAGAGGGGGGGTTCAGCCTGGAGAAGAGAAGGCTCCGGAGAGACCTTATTGTGGCCTTCCAGTGCCTAAAGGGGCTCCAGGAGAGCTGGGGAGGGACTTTTTCCAAGGGCATGGAGTGATAGGACAAGGGGGAATGGCTTCAAACTGGAAGAGGGCAGATTTAGATTAGATATTAGGAAGAAATTTTTCACTGTGAGGGCGGTGAGCCCCAGGCCCAGGTTGCCCCGAGAAGCTGTGGCTGCCCCATCCCTGGAGGTGTTCAAGGCCGGGTTGGACGGGGCTTGGAGCACCCTGGGCTGGTGGGAGGGGTCCCTGCCCAGGGCAGGGGGGTGGGACTGGATGATCTTCAAGGTCCCTTCCAACCCAAATCATTCTATGATTCTATGAGTGGTCCTCCCCTGCCCACCCCTCCTCCCAGGGCAGGTTTCCCTGCACGGAACATGTGAAAGGAAAACATCATCATTTACATCAGAAGTAGCAAAGCTGTAGGAGCCCCGTTTTATAAAATTGGCAGGATGTTTGCTCGCCTGAGTGTTAGAAAGTTGGAAGCTGTGTGGTTTTGCGTGAATATTTGCATGCCTTCTTGCAGGTGCAATTAACGTTGATGCTTGTGCAAATGCAATGTTTCCTTCACCGAGCTCTGCGTGCAGTCGCGTGTGGGTTTCCACGCACAAAGGACTAGTTAGCCCAACACTGAGAGCTCAGGCCTTTTAAGTTTTTCCCGAGAAAATTGGTCCTGAAATGTCAAGAGGGGAGCTGCAGGGAAAGGATGGAAATATTGAGCACTTGACTGCAACTTCAGGAATGAATTTATCATGCTCGCACAGAGATGCTGGGGATCAAAAAGGGAAAGCCGCTCTGTAAAATGCGGAAAATTCTGAAGCTCTTTGCGCAGCTCGTGCCTATGGTGTTTAATTTTTGAAACACTGCAGTTTGAACATGCGGTGTAATATTTCCACTTGCCCTGGTTTCCAGGCTTCTGCATCGAGGATCGCTGCGATGTCTGTGTTAGAGACACCAGCTCTTCTCCGCTTGTGTGTTTTTTCTTCTGTCCGTGTGATCCCTGATTGCCAGCTTCTGCCTCGCTGTGTTTCAGTCTGGGAAGAGATTCAGGGTTAGGGATGGGAGGAGAAATGGTGAAAGCCGACGCAGCTTAGCATGCAGCCAAGCTTCTCTAGTAACCTTCCTCAGAAGGATCTGTCCCATTTTGATCTTATTAGAAGACGATGGGATGATGCTTTTTTGGTAACACCAAGTAGGACTCTGAGGTCCCCAGGTTGGTGGCAGTATTAGCAATAGAAGCACTTGGCTCTGAGTCGTCACATGTTTGTTTGTGAAAATATCTAGGCTTTGTTGTGGGCCTGGATTTGAAAGATGGCAACTGCAGCCCTTGAGTACTCTGGGAAAATGTGAGTTTTTACCATGGGGTCGATGTTTTGGCTTTGCTACCTGCAGCCCTGTTGTGCTCCGAGTCTCCCCCACCTCTCCATTCGCATCTCTCTCTCGTTTTGGCTCTTCCACTTCTGCCTGTTTCCCTTGGAACAGTTCAGGTTCTACCTGGTGTGTTGTAAACTAGTAAAAATAATAGAAAAAGCTCTCCAGCTGCTTAATGAATGAAGCGTTTCAGTTGTTTTGGCCTCCAGATAGCTGGGGCTGGTTTTCTTTGGGTATAGCTGCTATCGGAGTGCCTCCCGCCTCATGCCTTGCGTGTTGGGTTGGGTCCCTCGTGGTCATGTGATGAAGGTCATGCTGGTGTTGGGTGAGCCCTCCCACACCTTCATCTCCTCTGCAAAGCTCATGCCTGTGTCAACAAATGCTGCCCGTTGCCTCTAGAGCTGCCAGTGCCTACAACGGTCCTGTCTCACCGCCAGCCTTGGAGGTGATCACTGCTACGGGCTCCTGGCTGTGACCAGCAGCTTGGTGTCCCAGCTGTCCTTCTAGATGGAGACTTGTCGTTACTTTAGGGAAACATTGCTCTTTTGATTGTTTATTTGATGGTTTTCCTTTTTGCCTTCCTCTTGAAAAGATGATACCTACTCTAGCTATTCATTTTGTCCAGGTTGCTTAATGCTTTTGAAGATATTTGGTGAGTAGCTGTGATTGAGGACATCGATGAGCCCCTCACAGCAGTGTGTGTGTGTTCCCGGCTTTTTTTAGATACCATACATAAGCCTGTTTTTATTAAAGAAAAAAAAATTGTTAAAATTGCTAAAGATAAAATCTGTTTGTTTCTCAAAATTCCCATATTGGAGGCTTAAGGCTGAGATTTTCACACCTACGCTGGGGATTTGGATAGTTGGCCGCACACCATGTTACAGTTCTCACAATTTTGTCATGAGTCTCTTGGTGCTTCGTGCTTTCCCTAACAGCCCGGCACCTTTGTGCTCTTGTGACATAATGGCTTCTGCTTTGGATAAGTGAGTAAATGAATAAAATCCTTGCACTCGTGGTTGTGGAGGAAGGCTTGTAATTGTGGCACTCAGAAGCTCAGTAAATGCAAAGGAGGTAGAGAGAGATCCCAGGTGATTATCCTGACATCTCGTGAAACGACACGTTGATGAGTTTTGCATATTTAGGATCCACCAAGGAGTGAGGCGTCTCGATCCCATGGATAATCTTTAATATCTCCATTGACCAAGCAAAACCAGGTCACGCTTAGTGGCAGACAGACGTTGCCTGCCCCGGTTTTGGAGGCAGTGCCCGCCCAAACTCAGTGGCTGCAGTTGAGATCGGGAGGATGCTCTTGCTGTCTCATCTCAGGGTTTACTTCGGCAAAGCTGACTCGGAGGTATCTGGCTTTGGCACTTCTCCTGCGTGCCGGGGCCAGGTCCTGGGGCTGAGGGTCTTTGGGATGATGGGGGAGGCTGATTTACTGTGCTGGTGATTTTGGTTAATTTCCTTTTCCCATTTCGACAGCTTCCTGGCAGTCTGAAACGTTTTGCGGTGGATGGACAGGTAAAGGATTTCAAGCTCCTTTTGGGGATAAAGAGGAGAGCGGGGAGGGGAGAAGGTGGCATTTTACAAAGCATTGATATGCTCTTAATTTTAATAAAATAAAATAAAAAAAAAAGGTAAGCAGCACCTTAGCTGCTAAGGCGACAGGCACTTAAGAAGCACTGAATAAATACATAAAACATATTTGCTGAAGGCATTTGTCGTTGGAAGTTTAAACATTAAACATGCCTGCTTCGTCTGATACCGTAATAAAGCAGAGATGTTCAAAGAGCCATTAGTGGTGCTCTGACTACGGCTTTACATCTTCACTCTGTATACGAAGGAAGCCGCATTATATCATCGATGCCTCAGTGAGTTTTGCCCCCAGAAGGGAAAGTAAGTGAATTCTGGGAGGGATTTCAATGTGTCTTGGACGTTTTTGTCGTGCATTTCCCCTTTCGTATTGATCGACGTGGATGTTTTGGTATTGTTCCCTCGTAAAGTGCTGGGGCAGGTCCATGGGAGACGGCAGCTCTGCCATTGTCCCGGTATCCCCGGGCTTAATAAAAGCTGGCTCGGGGCCTGATGAGACAAGTAAACAGGTTTGTGTATGTAGGTTTTTAAATTACAGGATAAGGAGGAACATAGATACTCAATCCATTAAGAAATAACTAGGTGGGTGATTCACTACCATTTGTGTAAATGGCACTAACTCTGGTCTGCCCGCACAATTTATTAATACTTCACGGGAGGAAAAAAAAAAATTATTTTAATCTCATAATGGATGATGAGCTGTGAAATTGCTTCTGCAGCAGCTGGGCACCCTGGGGGAGGTGCTAGATTGCACCACATTATGCAAGCTCTCCCCACATCTCTGCCTTCCTCGTGCTAATCAGACACGTCAAATCTGGGCGATGGGGAGGGGGTATGCCACTGCTTCTCTTGGATTTTATTACTTTTTTTTTTTTAATATGTGTAGTCGTCGTCTCAATTTGCTTTGGGGTCCCAAATCTGACTTTGGAAGCGCGCAGGCTTAATTCTGAGTGTGTTTGTGGTGAGCGATGCTTTGGGCTTCGAAGGTCCTGGCCTTATTCCTGCCACCGCTGGCCACGCTGGCCGGGCTCGCAACATTAAGTAACTAGAAATTTAGCAAATATACTGGGGCTGACCCAGCTTGTGATTTCTGGAGAAAAGGAGGCTGATAGCTCTCTCCAACTACCTGAAAGGAGGGTGTAGAGAGGCGGGTGTTGGTCTCTTCTCCCCAGGAACAGGCGATGGGACAAGAGGAAATGGCCTCAGGTTGCGCCAGGGGAGGTTTAGATTGGATATTAGGAAAAATTTCTTCACCGAAAGGATTGTCAAGCACTGGAACAGGCTGCCCAGGGAAGTGGTGGAGTCGCCATCCCTGGAGGTATTTAAAAGACATGTAGATGTGGTGCTGAGGGACACGGTTTAGTGATGGTTTGGGCGGTGTTAGGTTGATGGTTGGACTCAATGATCTTAAAGGTCCCTTCCAACCTAGATGAGTCTGTGATGCTATGACCCATCTGGCTGCCACCTTCGCTTTGTAGGCATGAGCCCAAAGAGCTGTCACAGTTGAACAGCCACTTTGCTCTGCCTTGTTAGGTTCGGACCGGGACCGTGGGCAGAACTGATGCCCCAGGTGCTGCAAAGGCTCGTTTGTGTGTGAAAAGGGCAGCCCAGGGTAACGGACTGCGGCTGCGTTGGGAAAAAATGCAGGTTGCAGGCTCTAGCAAGGGATCTAAATAAAAACCTGATGAAATTCAACAAGGGCAAGTGTAGGGTACTGCATCTGGGGAGGAATAACCCCATGCATCAGTACAGGTTGGGGGCTGACCTCCTGGAGAGCAGCTCTGTGGAAAGGGACCTGGCAGTCCTGGTGGCCAACAGGGTGACCATGAGCCAGCAATGTGCCCTGGTGGCCAAGAAGGCCAATGGCATCCTGGGGTGCATCCAGCAGAGTGTGGCCAGCAGGGCGAGGGAGGGCATCCTCCCCCTCTGCTCTGCCCTGGGGAGGCCGCATCTGGAGCACTGTGTGCAGTTCTGGGCTGCCCGGGTCAGGAAGGACAGGGAACTGCTGGAGAGGGTCCAGCAAAGGGCTACAAAGATGATGAGGGCATTGGAGCATCTTTCTTATGAGGAAAGGCTGAGGGCCTTGGGGCTTTTTAGTCTGGAGAGAAGAAGACTGAGGGGGGATCTTATCAATGCTCATAAATACTCAGAGGGAGGGTGCCAGGGGGATGGGAACAGTCTGTTTTCAGTGGTGCCCAGTGACAGGACAAGAGGGAACGGGCACAAACTTGGCCATAGGCAGTTCCATCTTAACATGAGAAGGGACTTCTTCCCTGTGCGGGTGGCAGAGCAGTGGCACAGCTGCCCAGAGAGGTGGGGGAGTCTCCCACTCTGGAGCCATCCCAAACCCGCCTGGACGCCGTCCTGTGCCACTGCTGGAGGTGACCCTGCTGTGGCAGGGGTGGGACTGGGGGAGCTCCAGAGGGCCCTTCCAACCCCCACCATCCTGGGGTTCTGTGATTCTGTGATCTGCAGTGTTTCCTTCTGCGGTGGGGCTGGCAGTGCAGTCCCAGCTGTACGCGTGTGTCTCAGCGCCTTGCGAGCACCGGCGCTGGTGGCTGCAGGGTGCCCTGGCGTGGGAGGACTGCACAGGGCTTCATTTGAAAATTTGGCTTTGCAGATGGGAGGAAAAAAAAAAAAAAATCGGGGCACATCTGGGAGAAAAAAAGACTTGATTCAAGGTGGCTTGTGGTGCCGTCATGGCTTTGCTGGAGGATTCTGTGATCTTGCTGCAGACCAGGGAACAGTGTCTAAGATGAAAACCAAAAGGGGACAAATATGGTACAGAATATGGTTTCCTTCCTGCTCTGGGTTCTTCGTGCTCGACTGAAGCCAGGTTGAATTAATTTCTTAGAGTGCTTTTTAGTAATTCTTCCTTGCTTGCACTCCATTACTGTTTTCAGGCCGCCTTATCTCTTGACCTGCTTACAGTGCATTATACATCATTATGTAATGTACCCTTGGCTCAACACAAAATACCAAATCCGTGCGGTCCAACAATGAATTTCTGTGAAGTGCACTGATCTTATTATGCAAGTTCAGTATGCCAT
This sequence comes from Pluvialis apricaria, assembly GCA_017639485.1. Classification (NCBI taxonomy): domain Eukaryota; kingdom Metazoa; phylum Chordata; class Aves; order Charadriiformes; family Charadriidae; genus Pluvialis; species Pluvialis apricaria. Next base: position 2,916,823 of record CM030021.1, on the reverse strand, counting down.
GAGACAAAAAAGGCAATTATGTAAAATCTGTACTCCTCAAATAATGCCCAGAAATGCATGATATTCTGGAGTAGAATATTACATATTCCTTGTATCCGCTTCCAGGCGAGGTACTGGGAAAGAAAGGAAAAGGGGTTATATTAGTCTGGCGGAATCGGTCTAGTTTTGCATCCCCATCGGCTCCTCTCTCACTGGAGGTACGGTCCCTTCAATATGTTTTTAAAACGGGCAAAAATCATTTTAAACAATTTTAAAGAGGCTGATTGTGAGACAGCTGACAGAGGGTACGCGTTGCCGACGTGGAGCGGAGCGTGCACATCTCCTAGCTTTCCCTGGAGAACGGCCACGTTTGCTTTGAAAAACAGTAGGGAAGAATAGCCACAAAAACACATGGTGAAATGAAGCGGTTCTCTCGCCAGCGCGAGTAGGTAACTAAAACATGGGTGAAGCTAGATATTACTATGGGTGATCCAGGAGCAACCGCGCATCAAACATGTCTTACGGTCCAGGCCCTGCTTATGAAGATACAACAAGGAGTTTTCCGGAGCTCTGGTTATTGCCAACGCTTGCATAAGCCAATATTGAATGCGTCTGAAAACACTGTCAGCAGACTTTGAGCCTTAATATCCCATCTGCTTATTTGGAAGTTGAAGGTCTTTGTTACGACAACGTGGTGTTGCCGTAGGGTTCATCCTCCAGAGCTGGAGATAAGGGGGTCCAGATGTAGCACCTCCACCTGTGCCATGAGGTGGACACCCGAGCACGGGGCAGGGGGAGGCGATGCCTGGACACACTCAGTCTCGGGAAAATGGCATTTCAGAGAAGTAACAACAGCAAATCTGCAAAGTGGTAGTTTGCAGCATATTTTGTAAGGAGCCTGGGGAGCTCCCTGCCACTTGATGTTGATGTCAAGAACATAACGGAGATGCAAGGAGGTGGGAAGGGCAATACAAGCAGATGAGGCAGGTGAAAGGGAGAGGTTGGTTGTTGTGTGCTCTGAGAAGCTTCCACAATTGTTCACTGGGGATTTTTAGATCTCCCTAAAAATGTTGGCATGTATTGGCTGATTTTTAGGTCAGCATGTTTGACCAGACAAACTGGTGGTCTGATTGCTTACATGGGTCTTGAGTTCTTGGGAGGATGATATGCGGTCGTGGGTTTCCATTCCTCCCTGAAGGGGTTTTGAGAGCTTTTCTGCCCAGGATGTGCTTGGTGACATGAGAAGGTGGATCTGGAGGGACGGTTGTCCCAGCAGGTTCCAGTGGAGCTCTCTTTTGGGCCATGCTGTGGCTCTGACAGTCCTCCCCTGCGCTGTCTTCCAGGGCGATGGCTGCCTTGCGATGGAAGGAGGAGAGGCTGAGGTATCAGAGGTGGATTACATTTTTTCTTTCTCTTTATTCCTGGGGGTAACTACTTCCAAAACTCATTTTCGTCTGTGTCCCTGGGGAATTAGAGGTCTGTGTCTCTCTCTTCCCTCAGAAGGATAAACACAGCATTACTAATCCTTTATATACCGTCGCATGCTGCAGTGCTGCTTCCATGCATGTGTATCTGCCTTTATGGTAACTGTAACCTTTTCCTGAACCAGAGATTTTCCTGAACAAGAGCCCTTTGGGATCTGCGTGGGCTTTCCTGGATACATTTTTAATAAACACAATAATTTGACTGCAAGCCCATTACCTCTCCCCTGTTTGTTCTATGGGATAGTCATTTCCATGCCTGCAAAACCACTAACTCATAGGGCAATCAAAGGAAGAATGACAACCGGGACAAAATTGGTATGTGTTGTGATAAACCAGTCCATCTTCAGCATCGTGCACCGTAACTTTATATATTGCCTGTAAATAATGGCCTCAAAAAGATATTAAATCTTTAGAAAAAATCAAGCCTAATTGTAACTATATTTTTGTTTTCCATTTTGGTTTATGTACAGTATATGACTTTTGCAGAGACATTTTTATTCCAGGAAAATGACAGGCCAACAAGAAGCCATAATTGCACTGATTTTTAGAAGTGCCTGCATTACTACAGATCTGATGTACTGCAAGACATGAATCAGAAAAATTCTATTAAAAAATCTCTTGAATGGCTGACACAGGAGTATTATCCACGATGATTAATTTGACTTGGTCATTATGAACACAGACAAGTCTGACAAAATTGCATTTCATTCCCCACTGAATTCATAAAATCACTATACACATAATAAGAAGTTATAGTTCTCTGCTATCCACCATTCTTGACAGGATTCCAGTTCTGGATAAGATACTGATTAAAAAAAAATAAAATAAAAAAAAATGTGGAGGGAGAGAGGGAGTTGGGAGCCTTTTTAAAAGCCTACAATAGGGCTGATTTCTTTTGCTATAAATTGTTCATAGAACTCCATTATTTTTAGATTTTATTTTTTTTTTTGGTGAAGTGGTGATGCAGGTCAGCCGCAGCTTGGACAATATAAAAACTGACTGTAAGCACTTATTTACATCGGCAGGGATACGGCAGAAATGCACACACGGGCTTCACATCCATCGGGAGTCCCGAGAAGCCCCGTTGGGGTGCACCTGAGGGCAGGGGGCAGGGATCGTCACCGCCGCCACCTCTGTTCAGCCGCAGCCACAGGCGAATCCTTACCCAGGTTGAATCTCGAGGACTGTCCATCATACAGATGATTATTAACTGGTAGCTTGTTCTTCATTTCCAACCCACATAAATGAGGTACCAATGGACAGGTTGAGGCCAGAGAGTGCCAAGAACATTATTTCTGGCTTCGGTGGCACGTAAAACAAAAAGAACTTCTCCGATGAGCAGCAGAATTGGGTGCATGCCTCCCAAAACTTTATCTTTCGGAGTGAACTGAGATTTTCTGTTCCCTCTGAATATTCCCGGCTGGCTCCCTTCACAGTCCCCCATCCTGCTGGGCACCACGGCACCACATCGCAGCCGTCCCTTCGCTGCTGTAGCTGCTGGCCAAGGAGATCAAAGATTATTAGGGCAAGCCATGAATGTTTAGGACCCTGGTATCCCCCTTCTGTGCACATGCGGTTTTATGAAAATTGTAGAAAAGAGACTTTTATTTTGCGCTGTCGAATTTGGTTGGAACCATCTGGCAGGCTCAGCTCGTGGAAGACCCACGGCTGCGTTACTGCGTGGCATTTAGTGTCTACAGGAGATGGGACGAGGTCAACTCCTGAAAAGTTAGAAGGTTTGCCCAGCTTTGCCCGGCTCCGTGCAAAGGCGAAGCCGTGCCGTAGTGCTGGGGTTGGCTTTCTCCTGCGGGTTGTCGTGGCACGCAGAGCCGGCATGACAGGAGGAAACGGTGAGAAACGGGAAGCGGGGGTGGTGTGTGCGCTTGTTCTTGGGGTGAACCAGCTTTTTTTGGGATGCAGAAAGCCACTTCTGCAGGTACGGTAGAGGAGCACCGAGGCAGGCAGAGCCCAGCTTTCCTGCAGGTTGCCTGCTGCTCTGCGGTGCTCCTGACCCCCCGGTGTGGCTGCCTGTGACAGAAGATTGTGCAGACGCTTCCAATGCACATTTCTGTTCCTGCAGGAACTCATTTTTCCCTTTTCAACCGCATTCCCGTAGTCAAAAACCTGAGCGTGTGAAAATTAATGTAAAAGGGGCCGGGAACACTTCAAAGACAATTTGTAGATTGTATGTGACTGACTGCTAATAAATACTTCTTTACAGTATTTATCCAACTCTACCCAAGTAATTCATTGGCCCTGCTATTCACACGCTGCATCTCCGTGTGCGAAGATGAGGCAAATCAATTTCCATTCCTAAGCCCCAGAGCTGCTGACGCGGAAAATCAGCGCTACTTCACTTCTTGGCACGGGGCTTTGGGAATCCCAGGTGCGAGCGCAGCCCTCCGGCATTCCCCCCACCCCGAGCTGTGGTGCCGAAGGGGTCCGTGTCCCTGCGTGCAGGTCACCCCGCGGCGACCACCGGGGCTGTTTCCATCACTGGCCCAAGAGTGTTTCTCTGGAGTTTGCAATGTCCAAGTGACTTCCACCTTCTCCTGCCACCTGAACTAATGTTTCAGTCCCCAGGGATTCAGTGCTTTGTGCCGAGCAGAAAACCTTTGTGCTTCACGTGCTGGAGAAACGTATCAAAATCCCCTTCTTGCAAATACCATCGTGTTTGTGCTGAGTGATGTGTGCGGTGGAAGAGCAGTTTTGGAGGCCTCTAAGGAAATACGGGTTAGCTTGCCTTCATTAAGCTTTGGTTTTCCATTACTTACTGTGTTTGGACTCTTTTCCTCTTTATATGGCCCAAGTTCTTCTCTTAACCTGGCGTGCTCTGCAGCTTGTGTGAGCACTGGCACGCGGTGAGTCCTTTTATATGTATCTAAGAGCAATAGGGGAAGTCTCTGTATGACAAAGCAATGTGCTTATCTGGCTTCTGACCCGATCACCCAGCTTTGGTACAGTTGAGACGCCCCACAAAGCACTCGATTGTTTTTCCACAGCCCCTTCCCCAAGCTGCAGCGGCAGAGCTCGTGGTGCTGGTAGGAGAGGAGCGCTCTCCTTGGGGACACGGCCTTTGGGCCCCAGGTCCTGCTGCCGTCCCCGTGTCCAGCTGGGCTCGGGGTGGGAGGGTGGGGGACTGCCATTGCTTCTCGTGGGACGGTGTGGGCAGCCCGTAACCTCCGTGTCCTCCCTCCTCTTCGGGCACACCAGGAGCTCAAGGTGTAGCCCTCGGTCGTACCTCTCAGCCTCACAAATAGCGATGTTTTCCTCACTTTGCAGACCTGCCAGGCTGGGTTAGGTCTGCTTAGACCTTTCTAATCTCTGAAGTGCCTACAGGGTCACGTTCCTACAGCAGTAAAGTCTTGTGTTAGCTGCAGGAGAAGCCTAGTTAGTAGATGAGGGATGGTGCAGAGTCCATGGTGTTTTGTGTCATCTGGATGATTAGGGTGGGATGGATCACACCAGCCTACGTATTTCCCTGTACCCTACCAAGAATAAATGTTCTTTCTTAGGCTCATATTTACTGTTGAATGTTATTTGGCAGGGCAAATATTTACCTGCAATAATACTGCAAACCTCTGTCCTTCTCGCTGTGAATAATGTTTCTGTGAATCAATGCTTGGCTGCAACTCCTGCGTCCTCGCAGATAATCACACAGAACGCGACTCAGTGGAGAATTGGGGTCACTGGACATTTGCCATGCTGCTGAGGAGAACAATCTCCCCGGTCCTTGGTCAAGTCATGTCCTCTCTGATTAATACCAGCGCACGGTGAAGGGATGGTGTGGTGCTGGCTGGCTGAGGAGTGTTTTGTAAAGGAGGACAGCACTTTCCTCCCCTCCCATGAGGGGAAAGGTGGAAGAAAGCTGAAGGCTTAATTTGTAGATGTGCTCAACACTTGTTGCTCCCTCCTGAGTCACCTGCGTGGTGAGTTCTTCAGTGTCCTTTAAAACACGGCGGTGGTGGTGGCTTTGGCGCAATCCCAGGTGGTCCCTCAAGAGCTGCACTGCGTTAAGGCACGTGGGCATCCCTTAGTCTCAGATCGGCTGGATGCGGGGAGCCGCCTGCCCACTGCGCGGCGGGGGTGGATGGGTCCAAAACACCCCCTCCTCGCTGTGCTGGCTGGGAGCGCTCCTCTGGGCGCAGGTCCCCGGTTGGGCAGGGTGGCTTTGTCATGGGGGGCGCTGGCAGGAGCTGCCAGGGCTCGGCTTCAGTTGCAGTTCAAGAGGGGGTACGGTGTAGGAGCGCAAGGTGAAGCAGCAGCGATGTTGAGTGTGGTTTGGAGTCCGGCAGCAGCGGGTGTGCAGGGTGGCCATGCCCGTCGCGCCATCCCTGTGACCCACGGTCATTTTCAGATGCAGCTCAAGGGCATGTAGAGGAGAGGTCTACAACTTGATGGGCTTATAAGTCACGTACTTATCCAGGCGTAAAAAAGAAGATCCAGTTTTACTGTTAAAACTGATGCTTCCTGTGCCTGGGCCACTGGAGACAGACAGAGGGACCAGCTCGTCCCCCTGTAAAGCTCTCGTTCTCCACCCAGTCTCTTGATTCAGCTCATGTCCATAAAGGGAGCTGTAACTGCAACTCCGGCTTCTTCTGCACCCACAAACGTGCACTGCAGAACCTCCTGGCCCCCAGATGGCACAGCTTTGGTCAGGGTGCGTGCAGTGCTGTTGCTTGAGCATGCACGCAAGAGGCAGGGAAGGGACGAGTGTCCTCCCTCTTCATCCTCCAATAGCTCTCCTCCCCCTGGTTGCCCAGGGCTGTCCTGCAGGGCTCTGCTGTGTCGCCTTCTGTTCTCCGTCGTCCTGGCCTTGGGGACTTGCCAGCTCCTCAACACTTTTCCACCGCTTCCCTGATCTCCCTGGCGGCCTTCTCCTGCTGCACGAGCTGTTGTGTCCTTCCCCACAACCCTCATGCGGGTCACCTGCAGATCCTGGGGTTTTGGGTGTCTCCTATCTCTCTCTCCATCTCCCTCTCCTGAAAAGCATCAGGGAGTGGGGGAAGCCTGGGAGATCTTGGCACATCGTCCCCGTGGTGGGGAGCCACATCAGGGTGTCTCCACGTCCTGCTGGTGCTTTGGGAGCAGAGGTTGTGCCTGGTGGTGCCACTGCAGCTCTGGCAATGGGACCTTGCGGTGCAGGTCACCCCGTGCTCTCGCAAGGGGTTCAGCGATTCTCCCTTGCCCCTCTAATGAATGCCGATAGCGTGTCCCCAGCCCTGTGCTTGGGAGCTCGGAGGGAGCAGCTGGTAACGAGGTTACCTGTTCTGACTCCTCTTGGTCCTGCCTGTGGCCCAGGTGCCACCTTGCTGGGAACCAGAGCCTTTCTTAGAATCACAGAACCCCAGACTGGTGGGGGTTGGAAGGGCCCTCTGGAGCTCCCCCAGCCCAACCCCCTGCTACAGCAGGGTCACCTCCAGCAGTGGCACAGGACGGCGTCCAGGCGGGTTTGGGATGGCTCCAGAGCGGGAGACTCCCCCACCTCTCTGGGCAGCTGTGCCACTGCTCTGCCACCCGCACAGGAGAGAAGTCCCTCCTCAGGTTGAGATGGAACTGCCTATGGTCAAGTTTGTGCCCGTTCCCTCTTGTCCTGTCACTGGGCACCACTGAAAACAGACTGTTCCCATCCCCTTGGCACCCTCCCCTTAAGTATTTATAAGTATTGATAAGATTCTCCTCGTTACGGACCCCTCCACACTTCCCCATGCCGAAGACACCCATGTAGGGAGCTGTGGCCCAACAAGGCATGATGAAGGGCTGGTGGAGGCGCTGCATGCCATTAGCACGGCAAGAGGGATGCACCTCTTCACGTCCCCACACCCCCTCCCCTCCACCTCGCTGTCCTCTGACCCTGAATCTGCAGGCAGACGGAGACGGTGCGGGGCCCCCTCTCCAAACTTGGCTTTCAAGATGGAAAAACTGTTTTTAAATACCCTTTTGCTGCTTTTGGGGTTTGGTCGTCCCTGCTGCCACCGCCATCCTCCGGCATCGCCGTGTGAGCATGGTCAACCCATGCCCGGCCCTGCTGCTGGAGCTGGGGCAGAGCGATGCTGGGGGGGTCCTGAGGGCAGGGAGGGGGTCGGGCACTGTCCCCGGGCAGTGTCCCCTCTCTGCGGGTGCCTGGCCCGACCCCGTTGCTCCGTCCCGCCGCAGGGCTTTCCCTCTCCAAACAGCACCCATCTGCCCCGCAGGGCGAGCCCAGAGAGGCTTTGCAAGGGGAGGCATGTTGTTTCAGCTGATTGCAGTGTTTTAATTTGAAGAGGAATAATGCGTAATCACAACAACTGTCATCTGTTTGACAGTGGAAAATCCTAGATCTTCCGTGGGGTGGGTTTTTCTTTTTTGTGTACCGCGATGGGCAGCCTTTTAGCGGAGCGCACTTCTCTGTGCTCGCCTTTGGAGTCCTGGTGGGATGAATGGGCTCAGACCAGCTCGCTAATCTAATTTGTAATGTATCCTTATAATGTATAATTGGCTGTTTAATTTCATTCCAATTAACATAAGAATAGAAAATATAATCTGCAGCGTAGCCCACACGGTGTTGGGTGTTCCCGGTTTGAGATGCCGTCTTTTCTGCACGCGGCGTGAGACCACCCTACGCGGGGACGGAGACGTCCCCGTGTCAATAGGCACAGTGTGTGACAACAAATCGCCGCCCTTTCCCACCCTTCCGAGCCTCTGTCTGTCTCATCGCCCTTCCTCATCTTTTCTAGCGATCTGTTTAAAACATATAGAGAGTAAACGCGGCTTGCTTTGGAAAATTGTTCGTAGCAGTAGGGTGTAAAAGCTGGCAGGCGCCGAGTCTGATTATGTTGATTGGATATTGTCTAATCTGATTTTGATTGTGTACAGCTTTGATTGTGATTTGATATGTCTGCACAATACTGTAGCTTTTCGGAAAGCTTTGTGATTTTAACAGGTCGGGGGTTTGGTTGGGGTTTTTTTGGTTGGTTTTTGTTTGTTTTTTTTTCTTTTTTCCCCCTGGCTGAGTAGAGCAGAGGCAGAAACGTGCGGGGGGGGAGCGGGACAAAACCACCTCAAAGCCCTTCAGTGAGCTGCTGAGCAGCAACACAAGGAAACTTGTAGTTTTGAAGAGAGCTTTAGGAAACTTTGAGTGGGTTTTACATAATTTAGTTAAGTACGGCAAAGCCACTTGCGTATATACCTGATACCAAAGTAAACCGGTTGGAGGAACAAGTTTGCTGCGCAATGATTTATTTAAATCCCTTTCCGTAAAGCATGGAGTGAAATCCTCTTAAATAACTGAGAAAGAACCGGTGTACCTCGAAGAGCGTAGCACTAACAGAAACCTAACTACTAGATGTATTAAATGGGATCTATCTGTCTGCTGTCGTGTACATCCCCCCAGCCCCCTGCCTTCCCCGCATAATACGGCTGCCAGACAGAAGCGGGCTGGGAAAATAGCTGGGCTTGAATTTCCCCCCGAACAATAAGTTGGTACAGAGCTGTCTCAGTCCGGGCTCCGTCTTGTATTTCTCGCGTACTCCTATTTCCCCGCAGCCGGGGGGGGGGGGGGAATTTCAGGCGGAGGGGAAGGGGCGGGTGGGATGTGCAGTACCTGCTCTTTTCTCGGTCTCTTTTTCCCCGCGGGCGGAGGGGAGGCGGGAGGTGGGGGGCAGCTGAGCAGGGGAGGGCCCTCTCCCAGGGGGACCCTCTCCCAGGGGGGACCCCGTTCTCTGACACCTGCAAGGATGTGTCTCCCCCAAGGCAGTGCCGGAGCAATCCCGCTGGGAGCCCTCCCACCTATCCACACGTACCTCCTTGCTCCCCGCTGCCTCTCCCACTGCCCTCTGTATTCCGGTTAAATGGGGGGTTTATTTTATTTTATTTTATTTTATTAAGGGTTTGTCTCCCTGCAGCCTGGGGTGATGAAGAGCGTTGGATCCGAGTGGGAGCTCTGGGCGAGGGATTAATAAAGCCTACAGTGCTTAACCGGTTTTGCACACATCTGGGGTTTTGCTCTTAAATCAAGTATTAAGTCAAAATCCAACCGTGAAACTAGGTGATCTGAGAAATTTAGCTTAAAATCCATGTGTATAATACTATGGCTAATCAGAATTTCATATGCTGTAATAATATGTGAAACAGTAGACGTTTAGAATAAGCCTTCTCTGCCAGAGACTCATTATATTCTGCTTCGATAATTAATAATTTTGGATAGATTCACGCTTCCATTATGAAGCAAATATGGTTTTGTCTGAAGGGAGAAAAGATTGCCCAGATGCAATAGCGTATTCTTTCTCCGCATCAATGGGAACGCCTAGAAGTAAGCAAGGCGTCAGAAAACAGGGGGAGCACGAGGAGTACCAACACCTCTGCCTGTTCGTGCCCGCCTCGAGGGAGCGTTGGTAGGGAGGTGAGGGAGCGCTTGTCCAAATAAAATTTGGATGAGGATATAAGGAAGGGCAAATCTCCGTGTGTGGCGGAGCTGTGCGGGCTCTCTTTAAAGGATTTGAAAAGGCACGCGATGGCTGTGTTTCCAAATCTCTCCCTGGTTGTAGCTTCTGCGCTGGAGTTTGTGAGGAACCAACGGGAATCTTGTTCCCACGTTCTCGTTAATTCTACAGAGCTAATTCTCATAAAAACTCTTGAAAATACAAACTGTAGGTACTGTAAGAGCTGAGCGGGGCACTCAGAGAGGGGCTTTGCCTTAAAAATACAGCAGCTGGTGGGGGAATGGTCCTTTTGTGGCCATGGGCTCTGCGAGCACCGCTCGGCTGACTCCCGCTGGGCGGGGAGGGCTCTGCTGAGGTTTCGGTGAGGTAAAGATGTGCGAGAGGGATGCAGCGTGGGAGAGGGGAGCGGTGTGGATGCCCCAAGTGGATCTGAGGTGTGCGAGGACCTGTGGCGTCCCTGATGGACGGTGCAGCCCTGCCGCGCTCACTGCCTGGCTCCTACGTGGTTAGGACCGGCTGGCGTCCGGGGCTGGAGATGGCTTTTTCATCAAAACAAAACCATTTTCACTGGAATGTGCTTTTGCCTTTCTTACACAAATAATCACTTTTTCTTTGCCGAAGCAACAAGGCAGTGACACTTTGCGAATTGTCTTTTTTATGTTTTAGACGTATAATGGTCAGAATGAGAATAACGAAGACTATGAGATCCCTCCCATAACGCCTCCTAATCTCCCTGACCCTTCCCTCCTGCACTTGGTGGACCACGAAACTGGATATCACTCCCTGTGCCACAGCCTCCCTCCGAACAGCCTGATCCCAGCGTACCCCTACCAGAACATGGACCTGCCGGCCATCATGGTCTCCAACATGTTGAGTCAGGATGGGCATCTTCTCTCCAGCCAGCTACCCACGGTCAGTGACTTTCCCCTCTTACTATCTTCCGTTAAAGCCGCTTTGTACGTCATGTTATGAGTTCAGCTGAATGTAGAAGGGTGTAAATGATGAGATGTTTGCACTGGGGGCTGGGAAGAGCTGGTGACACTGCCTCACTGCACTGGTCTTCCGCCAGGGTCAGGGTGCAGTGGCAGACGCTGCCGTCACCTGCATGGCCGTGCTCATGGTGGCAACTTCATGTTTCCAGTTTGGTGTCTTCCTGAGCCTTATTAACCGCTCAAAACCGGGGGGGGAGGTTGTTTTTAATATCCTCACTGAACCAAGCCAAGTGCTTGTGCTCCAACCCCGTGTTTGGGTGACCAGCCCAAGCCCCTAGTTCATAGCCCCTACGCCCTACATCCATTCCCCCGCTGGGAAAGCCCCCAGCCCTGTCACCCCCGTGTCCTGCTGCCAGGGTGGCCCCGGTGGCATCAGGAGGAGAAGCACGAATGCTCGGTGAAGGAAAAACTGTCCTATTGATTTCGAGGGGGAACAAGATCCGTCTTGCACTTGCAAACTCAAATTGCCTCTTGGCTCACGCCGCGGCAAGGGGATACCTCGCAAAGTTTCAAATGACTCTTCGGAAGGAATAAATAAGGCAGGGATAATGAGGTAAAGCGCAGCTCTGGGAAGAAACTTCAGGGCTAATTAGACCTTACAACGCTTGTGTATCAGCCGCACCAAGGAAAGGTTGTGACTTGATTTTGACAGTGGTATTGAATTAATACTGTTGCTGTTTAATAATATTTCCCTCTTTAGCAGATTTAGCCCTATGGTTAGTTTTCTACATTGTTTCTCTCTAAGATCATTGATTTTCATGGGTGCGGTTGGAAGGCATCGATATCAAACAGAGTTAATTTTACTTGAATAGCGTGTCTGCGAGGCTGCCACTGCGCGAGCTGGAGAACATTTGGTGTTGATTGCTTGACTAGATAACGGTCTGAAAGGTAGTGATATTTAAATATTTAAATGGAATATTATCTCTTAGTCTAGGAAAATCCCAAGGCTTTCTTAAGTCTTGCTGCGTCTCCAAGTTTCATTGTTAGTGTGTTTAAGAAAAATATCATGTTCTGCCCATCAATATTGAACACAGGCGTATTTCTGTGGAATTAAATATTACTTAGGCCTCTTTTAGGTTCTTAGGTGATTAAAACATTCATTTCTGAGACAAAAAGAGTCAATTTCAGATGAAAGATTTTCCCGCAGTTTAATTTAAAGCACAGCCCCTTTGCCTGACCCTTATTTTCATAACACGATAATTTTGTCCTGTGTTGATTGTCTCATTTTTGAGAGGTGATGTTGCACTTATAAATCACTTTCTAAAATACCTAAAGAAACAAGAATAGTGGGATTTATTAAGCAGCTTCTGTACGTCTGAAATAATTTATTTTGGAGTAGTCCTTGGGAAATGTTCTCTTTCTTACTTTATGGTACTGTTTTACAAATGCGGCATCGTGACAATAAATCAGGACTAAGCCAGGGGAGATAAGAAGGGGGCTTAGTGGGCTGTAAACGTAGAATAGAGAGATTAAGATTTGTTTGCCCCTTACCACGAAAATAAAAAATCCAGTGAACCCTGAATTTTCCAGCCGATGGCGAATTGAAACTGTTTAGGTTTTGAGTGGGAAACCCTTCGAGCTGTAATACATCTTCACAAGTCCCGAGCAGCAAAGGAAGTAGATCAGGGAGTGAACTGTGGTGCAGTTTTAGGTCAAAATTAAATCTGGCCGTACCCTCTTGTCAAAGCCTTTTTTTTCCACGCCGCCAGACTTCTCCTGCTGAAAAATAACACCTTCTAGTCCTTTTTTTTTTTTTGGGGGGATGCCTGAATTGATTTCTCCCTTACTCCAGCACCAGCCTGTGGTGGCAGCATTCGTCCCATAGCACACGTACGACTCCTGTTAGCGGTAATGGGAGCGATGTGCGCACATGAGGGAACAATAAAATTCCGGAGACAGAGCAGTTTTTTAACCTCATATGGTTAATACCTCCTGCCCCCGTGCCCTGTCGAGCCATAGCCCGCTTGGTGGTGGCCCTGGGAAGCTTTGGGCATCGCTGCGTGACAGCGCAGGGCGCGCGACGGGCTGCGACCCTGCCCGAAAGTCAGCCGCCTTCGGGTGGGTGTTTGCCACAGAGCAAGGAAGGAGCTTTTTTGCTACCACTTCCCAAAAAAGAGAGGATTTCTTGCGGCATGGGTAGCGGTGGGAAGCCAGCCTGGGAGCGAGCCTTTGCCTGAGCGCTGCGGAGGAGGCGTGCGGAGGGTTTGTCTTTGTTCCAGGACTGAGGTTGCTCATGCAAATGCCGGAGCCGGGAGCCTCTCTCCTCACTGCTGCTGCTCTTTGCTGTAGTTCAGACCGTTTTTTTTCATACGCTGCTGTTTCCTGCCTTGGCTGCCATGTCTTTTGGTTTTATACAGTGACAAATGACAAGCAATTCAAGGTAAAATGTTTAGACGTCGGTTTGACTTTTCCTCTAAAAACGTAGCTTGAGCCTTGGGATTTTTTTTAAGGCATCCTCGTGAAAAGCCGCTGAAAAGATGTGAGCTGGGACTCACTGAGAGCTGTGGGATTGATATTTTCCTCTACAGCTCATAAGTGAATCAGGGAAATGCAGGTGCAGGTTGCCGTCCCCTTTGGCGCGTCTTTCGTCCTGGGATGTCCCAATGTGACCCCTAGATTGAATTAACCCTCCCCGTGCCTCTGCAAGGGAGGAGGCTGCTGCTCCCGTTGTGCAGACAAATACCAAGCCGGAGCGGGTTTAAACCAACGCAGAAATTCCCATGGCAGGATGAGAGCTGGAGAGTGAAGGTGGATTTGCTGCGAGCCAGATCCTACTCCTGGTGCCAGCCCACACATGGGGTGTCAGGAGCTGGAGCCCCTCATTCGAGCAAAGGAGCTCTACGGGGCAAAACCAAAGCCACTGCCACCTCTACATTTCCTTATCCCTTAATCCTCATCATCCAGAGCACCCTCCACACCAGTGGCCTCTGCTGAGCCAGGACACACTTCGCTCTGCCCCGTGGACCAGCTCTACTTTTCCATCGCATGGGTCTTCTCTGCTGTTTCCGTCACTTTATTTCATTATTATTTCTTTATTTCCATCAGTTTTTAGAAGTCAAGGGAGTTTTCAGACAGTGAAGGTGGGGCGCAGGGAGCTGGAGAGGAGCAGGAACGGGTGGATAAGAGAAGGCAGAGACACAGCAGAAGATGTGACGTTAGGAAGAGCGATGGAGCCGGGTGCGGGGACGCCGGGGAGGAGGCAGGCCTGGCTCGTCTGGGGAAGGCATGTTATTTTTTCTGTTGGTGACAAGAAACAAACAGAAAAATCTTAATAGAGTGGATTATTTTTTTTCTACTGTCCTCTTCTTTGCTATGGGAAAGGAGGAAGGAAGGAGGAGGAATGGCAGGAAAGAAAGAAAATCGAGATGTGATTTTCACTGGGAAAAGGGAATATAGAGGGAAAAAATAATCAAAGAGGAAAAAAGATGTTTTCCCTGGAAAGAGAATGACTGTGCCCACTGTGAACATCCCAGCAGTGTCATGGCGTGGACAAGCGGCTGCTGAGCCCTCCGGGGGTCCGCAGGGAGAGGTGCCGGGCTGGGGCCACAGCGGGGCTGGGGGCAGAGGAACGCCCCATGTCGGCAGCGATCGCCAGCAGGTTAAGGAGCCGCTGTGAATAAATGAGATTTCAGAAGGGATTTGGCAGAACATATTTGACAGAAACAAAGGGCGATCAAGGTCAGAACCCAAGGATCTCCAACGCAGCGCAAACATATTTACATAAATATGAGATAGCGGCCGAGCATGCTTGGAGTATCTCTGCTTATCGGGTGGGATGGTGCCCGGTACCTGGGTGCTGCCCCGGGCTGGGGGGAGCCGGCAGCTCCTGGCTGGGGGGACAGCACTGCCTGGAGACTGCCACCACCGCTCAGAAACCCCGAAACTTTCTGCTCCTCCAAGCCTGGTCAAAGGGAGTGTGGCCAGCAGGGCGAGGGAGGGCATCCTCCCCCTCTGCTCTGCCCTGGGGAGGCCGCAGCCGGAGCACTGTGTGCAGTTCTGGGCTCCCCGGGTCAGGAAGGACAGGGAACTGCTGGAGAGGGTCCAGCAAAGGGCTACGGAGATGATGAGGGGATTGGAGCATCTCTCTGATGAGGAAAGGCTGAGGGCCGTGGGGCTTTTTAGTGTGGAGAAAAGAAGACTGAGGGGGGGATCTTATCAATGCTGATAAATACTCAAAGGGAGGGTGCCAGGGGGATGGGAACAGTCTGTTTTCAGTGGTGCCCAGGGACAGGGCAAGAGGGAACGGGCACAAACTTGACCGTAGGAAGTTCCATCTCAACCCGAGGAGGGACTTCTTCCCTGTGCGGGTGGCAGAGCAGTGGCACAGCTGCCCAGAGAGGTGGGGGAGTCTCCCGCTCTGGAGCCATCCCAAACCCGCCTGGACGCTGTCCTGTGCCACTGCTGGAGGTGACCCTGCTGTGGCAGGGGTTGGACTGGGGGAGCTCCAGAGGGCCCTTCCAACCCCCACCACTCTGGGATTCTGTGAAAGGGCATTGCTGTGCTGGGACATGCCAAAAAATCAGGCTGTTTTCCCATGGTGCATGTTATAGGGCCACAGCCACTCCGCTCCTTTCCGGCTCTGCCCTGGCCGGGTGAAATTAGGGCAGAGCCGTATATTTTTGTATCATTTTGGACAAGTGGCAGCTGTTATGAGCAAACATTGGCTTTGTAGCAGGTATGCGGAGTTTGACTGGAGAGACTGGCCACTATCCCCGTGTCTGCATCTTCCCGGTGCTTCTCACGATGAGAGATATTTGTGACTATTTTAAAGGCAGTAACATTTCCTTGAGCCTGGTGGGATAACTTTTTTTCTGCTCACAGCAAGCTGGAGCATCAGCTTGAGTGAAAAAAAGGCTGCAGCCACAGCCTGGAAGTTCTTTGTTTCAGTTTATTGCGTGAAAATAGATTATTTAAAAAATACTAAAAACCTCCATTGAGGAAAAGCACATTCATGGTGTAAAGATGTCAAATTTTGAGTTACCTATGGAGTTATGTAAAGGGGAGACTAAAGGGTAAATGAGGGCTGAATTGTAGTATCAAGGATGAGTGGTACCCTGAAATTCCTGAAGACTTAGTGGGTTGACTTTGCAACCTGAATAGCTCTTCCCCAACGCTACGGGGCTTGGCTGTGGAAGAGAGAGGAAATCAGTAAAACAGCTCAGCAGTAACACACCTGCCCGTCTCCCACGTGAGAAATGCAAAGGGAAGGTAGCCCCTTGTCAGAGCTGGGGTGTGCATGCCCGGGCGGTGGGGATGGCGTAGGGCTCCAAGGAGAAGCATCCTCTCTGGTGCCCACCAGAAGACCTCGAGCGAGGTTCTTCCTGAAGGCAAGTTGCCAGACCAGCCCCCTGGGCAGCTCTCTTGGCTCCGCAGGTCTCTCCCCAGCTCCCATCCTTCCTGGGACTGCTGCTCGTTTCCTATTTACAACCCGAGCCAGAGGGAACCGCAGCCGGTTTCTCTGGGTGGCCCAGGGTAGAGCGCGGGGCAGGTGGCGAGGGGGCTCGGCGGCAGGCAGCGCGGTTAGACGTGGCTATACAGAGCTGGCCAGCGTTGGGAGTTTTCCAATAGAGGATATAAGAAAGAAACCAATTAGATGTTGACACAAAAGCCAAATAAGAATGCCAGTCTTTTATCTAAGTCGTCGGAAATACGTGGTCCCAGTGGGCAATACAACTTACATGTCGTCGGTAAATACTTCCGATACATAAACATTTCAATAATTTCAAATCACTGCCCGATAAAGTAAGTTATTTAAAGTAACCTCTACCCCAATGCAACGTACGTGCCACAGTGCCCTTTAGAGCGAGTTCATGCTCATCGGAAGAGCCTTAATAAATAAACAAACAAGCAAGAGCGGCGGCCGGGCGATGCTCAGCCAGCGCCGGCGAACCGCAGGCTGGCAGCGTGTCACCGGGAGCAAAAACTTTGCAGAGTTCCCCCCGTGTTTCAGTCCTGGATAAGTTTGCACTGGCAATTTGGTGTTGTGTGCTTTAGGTTTTGACTAATTTGTCTTTCGGCTTATTAACGGTTCAGTATTTAAAAACTAAAGTCCCGAACATGAGCCCTCGGTGGAAAATAGTAATAATCCAACCGTACATGAAGGGTTCTTTGTATTAAGCAGAGCCCTGTTTGCAATTCCCTGCTAGTGTTTTTCTCAGAGGCAATAAATGAAAGAAATATGTCTTTTTAAATTTTATAAAACTCAGAAAAATGGTTTTAAACAGCTTTTCTTCACCTCCTATAATTATTTATTTTCAAACAGTCCTTCAGGGTAATGTTCCGTTTTCTTATTTCACACTCCTTTTTCTCATAAATGAACCATCACTTCAATAAATCATTATGAAAACAGAGACTAACACAAACCCTGAAAGGTTGAAAGATTTATGTAACACATTTATGTTTTCCATTTTCTCATTCTGGTACTCCACTGCTAAAGCTAAGCTAATAAAAGCTGCTATTAATATTTCTTGTTGCCTAGCAACCGCAGAGAGGGAGTAATAGCTTTAGCTAGAAAAATAGATGACCGATAAGGAAAAATTCAATTCTTTTATTATCTCAAGGGAAAATGGGCTTTTACTGGAACATTATGATGTACGAGTGTGAAGTTGAATACAAAGGATATTTTTTCAGTTGTTTTTCTATTTTTAATGAACGTTATTTTACCTTCACAAACTCGTTTAAGGCATTTGCCCCACCTACTTGCGAGCTTAATTTAGCAACACCCACACATGCTTCTGGCTTTAAGTATCTGTTGGCATTTTCATTTGAAAGCCCCCTTCCCTCCACGCCTCCCCCCTCCCCTCCCTGAGCTCTATCGCCCGGTCATAAAATTTCACTCCAGGTCGGAACCTGGGAGACAAGATTTCCAATCAAAGAGTAAATTGTTCGTGTATGTATTTAAAAACACGCTTTCTCAGAGGAAGGGGCGCGTATGGATAGTTACTTTCTGAAGTTGTAGCCGTCGTGGCTGAGCTCTCTGCGTTCGGGGGGAGCAGGGATGCTGCTGCTCCTGCCTGCGCTCTCCGAGCAAGGGCTGATGCAGGCACAGAGCCAGTGGTGCAGGCAGAAACGCGGGTCCCTGTGGGAGTACGGGTCCTCTTCTTCGGTGGATGAGGTCCTCCCTGAGCTTCCCAGTCATCCCGAACACCAGTCCAAGCTCCTTGCAGAGCGGCAGCCCCTCCTTTCACACAGCTGATGCAGATGCTTCTCAGTGGTCCCTGCCAAGCATCGCTCGAGAGAATTGGGGTGATGGGAGTCACGGTCAGGTCCCAACACTGCGAGTGCTGCAGGGTTTACGAGGACCGGGTTGTGTATGAGAAGAGGGATCCTGAGGGATCAAGCTCCTACCTGTGCATGGTTGGTCCTTGGGTTCACCCATGGGTATCCCGTTTCTGAGATCCGAGAACGTAAGGTGTCATGATGATACACGTTTCACACAAGTGAACTGTTGTGATAGCTGAGAAGCAAAGCAGATGCGAGTTTTGCGCGGTAATGCAAGATTTACTCCCCGAACACGGGAAAGGAAGAAGGCAAGGTGTCACCTTGGCCTGCCAGGTCTGGGAGAGGGTGACCTTCACCTGCCAGCACAGGGTATCTTGCAGGGGAACCTCTCTTTTTTCCTGAAAACCTCTCAGAGCCGCCTTTCTGCAGGAGAACTGCTCCTCAGCAGCTCAGCTGGGCACGAGGGGAGGCTGCCGGGACTGTGGTGACCCCCAGCAAGGTGACACCCCAACCTTCACCCAGAGTAGCTTCTCCAGAGGCCGATGCAGTCCCAGCTCCCCTTTCACACTGGTCCATCCCCTATGGCTCTCGTCACCCCCCAACAGAGCAACAGCACTTAACAAATTAATTTACTTTGCAATAAGCCAAGTTGCTTTTTCCAGTAGTTTAAAATCCCATTTTTGGCTGGTGCTGTGAAGTCCCCTGACTGCAGCGTGCCTGCTGCCTGCGTCTGGCCGGCGCTGCGCATGGAGGAGGACAGGAGATGGGGAGCCGGCGCTGCCGCTGCCAGAGTGTATTGTGCTCGTAGGGAAATGGCCAACGGGTTTTCGAGAAGTGATTTTTCCAAAAGGCAGGTGGGTACCCAACCTGGCGAGGAGGACACTGCTCCTGTTCACGTCTTTGCATGTCTCCCCCTTGGTGCTTTATAAAGTGGGTTTTCCTTTTGCAGACAGTCTCCTCCTAAAAGCCCAGATCCTCCAAGGAAAGAGGCTTGAATGTAGCCTCCAAATTTTATGGATGGCTGAAGGGTCTGGCTGATGGTCAGCACCTCTCAGGCCCAGTTCCCCTTTGCTTCCCCTTTGCGTGGAGGTGGGCAGATAGATCGAGACCTGCGATACACAAAGCGCTTGGTGTTTCCTGGGAGGTACAAAGGTCTTCGTGAGCTTTGCAGGCTTCTGCCAGCTGGTGCTGGGTTCTTGCCTGGGGGGAACATGCTGTGCTGTGACAAATTCCACCTGCCACCTCTCAAAGGATGAGTCGTGTGGGATTACTGCCTCCTGTAGGAGGTCTCACCCTTAGGAGATGTTCCTTGGTACCCACCTGTGAATTACTTTTGCTCCATGTTATTGCATCACAATGATGATGATGATGATGATTACGGTTACATGCTGTTACAATTGTAATGTCATGTATGGTATACATACCTGGGCCAGAGCCACAGGTGCTTGACATGGTGCAAAACCTACAGGCAGGAGATATGCCTACCTTGGAGAATTTACTACCTACAGAGGCAAGACAGAAAAATAATATACAGGTGCAAAGTGACAGCCAGAGGCGCACAGGAGATCTGCTGCCTGTAAAACACAGTGCCCACACGCTCTGTTGATCGCACCCCTGCTCTAGATGTTTTCTTCCCCGTCCATCCTTCTTCATGCTGCAGCCCCTGCTTCACGCTCGTGTCCACTCTTTTCTTGCTGTTCCATAACAAGGGGATGTAGGAAAGCATTAAAATGTGCTCTTATCTACAGCACCACATCGTACCGTGCTGGAAGGGTCTTGCACAGTGGGAGCCAACATGTGTGTGTCAGTCTGGCTGTAGAAGTGGCTCTCTTGTCTGTGTCTTTCTTGGTTTTGAGCTGCAAACTGGGTCCTTATGTCCCCCTACTCATCGCTTTGCCAGAAAGGCAGCAGGTCCCATCCCAGTGTGGTGTAACTGCTGCTTCCAATGAAGCAGCGTCTCTGCACTACATGGCAATCCCATTGTGCTGCACCTTTTAACTATTCCATAGAAATTCATCCTCCTAATCTTTTCTTTCCTCTCCTTGAGTTGGCCACTATCTTTCTGATAAGCCGGTGGCTCCGGGGCAGTCCCACTAGTTAAAGAGTCGCCTTATCAGCCATAAAATAACCGTGCCGTAACCGCGGGGAGGGTGCACACGTTATCCCCAGAACATATGTCAAGTGAGACGGTCCCTCTTGTTTGCACTGGGCTGCGCGTTGCCTGCCGTTAAGCGTTTGCGGAAGAATTTGGTTTGCCTTTATAGCAATTTAAAGCACTACCAATTGCATTTAAGTTTGCATTTAAGCAAACTTCTTTGGAACAATAATCAGCGCTATAAATACGCAGTTTGTGTAACACCAATGAGGAGGCTCGTTGTGAACAGCATGTATGTATTAGTAGTGTAATTAAAATATCAATTACAGCGTGTTGACAGTTTGCCAAATAACTGGCTTTTGCGCACAGTAAACTTAATCACTCCAAAGTCTACTCACAAGACCTGATGCAATCTTGATGCTAAACCAGTACAACATAAAACCAGCATTTGCTAAAGCACAGCTTCGATATTACTTTGTGTAATGGTGCTGTGCTCCGTAGCTGGTATCATGTTCTGAAAATTATCTTTTAATGTACAATTTGTATTGCTGAGAAATGTCACTTACTTTGCAGAACGTCTCGCCAACATAAAACCTAAGATTTATTCCTGTCATTTTTTGTCTCCTATGCCATGTTGATAATAAGAAGTCTACTTTATGTGTGTAATGCTCATGTCAGTTTTGAAATTTGGGGTTTCATAAAAGACAGTAGTATAAATAAAACATGATATAAATTAAAAATATAGTGGAAAATAAAATCTGTGAATTACAGTAGCAGATAAGATGAATACGACATGAAGGAGGTTTTCAGAACAATACCAAATAAGTGGAGTAAATATGTTGAAGGTATGGGATGGATCTTTTTTAAGAACTGATTCTGATCTTAAAATGTGGTCGTCTCAAGTATGCAGACATGTGGATGGGTGCCTGTTACTGAGCCTAGTTTTAACCCTTTAGATTTAGGTTGTATACTTCTGCAGGATGACATCTTTCCCCCTTCTTAGCAAACAACCCCACTTCGGCTGTTTTTCCTGGGTGAGGTTAAAAATGCATCGTGCTGACATCAAAAGATCCAGCAAATGAGAATATGACTCCTCCGTGTTTTGAAAAGTCAACTAGAGATATGGAGAGAGTTTCTTTGGGGTCTGGGATGTGGCTTTGGGGAAAGTGTCCCAACTTGGCCGGTTTTCCTCATGGATTATTTGTCCCCTTGGCCCCAGGCAATGGAGCCTCTGTGGGCTTTTCGGGCTCTGGCGTACTTATCTCTGCCATCTCCTTCCCTCCTATCAGGATTTGTAAAAATGTAGGAAATTATGTCAGTTAGCATTAGAAAACAGATTGAACAGTCAGAAAGCATCGGAATTACCCTTGCCTATGCAAGCTTCTTTGGGGCGTTGCAAAGCGTCTTTGCCTTTCATTGCAGCATGAGAGAAAGCTTGTCAGATCGTCTGTGCGTAAAGGTTGGTGGTCTTTGGGGCAAAGGTTTTAGGTCCTGTTTGGACCTCAGAGACCCCAACCCCTTTGGGAAATTTGGGAAATTTGATAAATAAATTTAAGACTTACGTGTTTCCAGGGACTCTCTGCTAACCAAGACCTTGCTTCACCAGCAATCTAGGCTACACGTATGTACCTGCACTACAAAAAGTTCGTGTCAGAACTGCAGTTTCTTACTTCTTTCTCTGCCTTTTACTGGGTGTACTCAACCCTCTTGCAGCTGGTCAACCAGAATCTGCTTCCACCCTCCCCAAAATACTGTCTTTGTGCCTTATTTTGTGCACGTGGGTCAAGGGGACAGGTTATCTGAGGACTTACTTTTCTTTGGGTCATGCATGGGAAAGCAGAGTGATTTCCAGGCAGCAGGCACCAAGGCACGTGTCTCTGCCTTGACCCGCGTCCCATTCCTGCTTCTGTCGCTTCTGTTAGCGTGGGGGTGCAAAACGAAGCCGAGCTTTCATTGCCACCTCTCTGGAGTGACAGCCATGGTCTAATGTGGGGAAGGTGGCTTTGCTAAAGAGGCAGAATCGCAGAATGGTTAGAGTTTGAAGGGACTTAACTTAAAGACCCTCCAGTCCCAAACCCCCTGCCCTGGGCAGGGACACCTCCCACCAGCCCAGGTTGCTCCAAGCCCCGTCCAACCTGGCCTTGAACACCTCCAGGGATGGGGCAGCCACAGCTTCTTGGGGCAACCTGGGCCAGGGGCTCACCACCCTCAGAGGGAAAAATTTCTTCCTGATACCTTATCTAAATCTCCTCTCTTTCAGTGTAAAACCGTTTCCCCTCGTCCTATCACTACAGAGCTCCCTCCATCCCACTGGGTGCTTGTGCCGTATATTCCCCTCGTTTGCTGTCCTTTCTGTCTGGTGCTACACTCCCTTCTTTGCCATGTGCACTTGTTTCGTTGGGAATAACGAGGGGCTGTGGTGGCCGTGAGGCTGTGCTGTGCCAAAGAGCCTCCCAAAGGCAAGTGAAGGTTTTTAATTTGCGACATAACCTCTGCTGCACTGTCGAGTCTTCATGCTCCCACGTGTGTTTACACCCCACATCGCAATGCAATGTAAAGGCTTTTTTTGAAGTGCATCAGGCAGCTGTAAATAGAATCGTTTTGGCTGGTTTTAATCGGCAGCAATGTGAATGCAGGAAAAACCGCGTGCTGTCAGTTATCCCACCAAACTAGCATGTCTGGCAACTCTTTGCCATCCATCTTGCATGTTTTGATCCATGTTGCAGCCCATCTTTAATCGCCCTTATCCCCTAGATCAATCATATTTATCTCTCAGCTGTCATGTGCCTCCTCTTTGCATGTTTCCAGCTTGCATTAGCCTGCTCCAGCAATTACAGAGTCCCAGACTGGTGGGGGTTGGAAGGGCCCTCTGGAGCTCCCCCAGTCCAACCCCTGCCACAGCAGGGTCACCTCCAGCAGTGACACAGGACGGCGTCCAGGCGGGTTTGGGATGGCTCCAGAGCGGGAGACTCCCCCACCTCTCTGGGCAGCTGTGCCACTGCTCTGCCACCCGCACAGGGAAGGAGTTCCTCCTCACATTTAGATGGAACCTCCTGTGCTCAAGTTTGTGCCCGTTCCCTCTTGTCCTGTCCCTGGGCACCACTGGAAAAAGACTGTTCCCGTCCCCCTGGCACCCTCCCTTTGAGTATTTATCAGCATTGATAAGATCCCCCCGCAGTCTTCTCCTCTCCAGACTAAAAAGCCCCAAGGCCCTCAGCCTTTCCTCATAAGAAAGATGCTCCAATCCCCTGATCATCTTTGCAGCCCTTTGCTGGACCCTCTCCAGCAGTTCCCTGTCCTTCCTGACCCGGGGAGCCCAGAACTGCACACAGTGCTCCGGCTGCGGCCTCCCCAGGGCAGAGCAGAGGGGGAGGATGACCTCCCTCGACCCCAGATTACTCCTCACCCCGGGTTTTCCTCACTGACAAGGAGGGTCCTTGCAACTTTGAGGCTCGTTTCCAATCCACACACACACTGCGTTACATGGCTTTCTTTCGGTTGCCTTTCCAGAAGTTTCATGCCCAAATGGCCCTGCGGTGGCTGGTTTCGGAGGCAGAGTCGGTGCCGTCGCCAGTGCACGCCCGGGGCAGGAGAACACAAAAGGATGGAAATTTCCATGGCTTTTGTTTCAGCTGTAGAGGTTACGATGACTGTTCACTGCTGTAGGTGTGTGCACGTTGAGTAAGTCTTTTTTTATTATTTAAATGGGAGCCGGTTTTAGAGGCAAATAACAGAAAGTGCTTACAATAAAAATAATAGGCTGTAACAGGCTTTGTTAGGCAATGAGGAGATCAAAGAGCTACATCAGCCACTCGGCTGATCGCTGGGAGTGAAGGGAGAAATGGTTTCTCATTGGTAGGTAACATTTCCTCAGCTGGTAAATAGAAATGGTAATCCTGGCCTTTGCCAAGGAGTTTTCTCCTGCCTGTGGACTCGGTGGGCTTTGCTGTCAGTGCGAAAGATGGTGGAGAGCAGAGAAGAACACAACCGTGAATCTTGAGTCGGATTTCCCTGCCTTTGACAAACAGTTCAAATCTCTACCCGCATTTTACTGGTCGGGTGGGTGTGGATGTGGGTAGGTCCAGCTGCCAAATTCAGACACACACACGCACACCGCCAGGAGACCAAAAAGTGTTCAACCGGTAAAGCACAACCCTGAAAAACACAGCTCCCGGCAGCACTCCCTTCTGGCATCGTGGTACAGGCTGAAACACTTTACATCCCCGTTAGCCCAGAAAAATCAAAGTTACCATTTAAATGAAGAATGCTGCTTGAGCCCTGCCTCCGTGAAGAGGTGTGGGATGCGATGTCAAGAGGAATTATAATGATTGCTACAGATGCAGCTTGTCACAGAGAGAGAAAAATGTTTCTGCATCTGATGCATGGCAGCGAGCCAGTTGGTAATGTTATATGTCCGAGTGTTTCACTTCGGCTCTGCTGGCTGGAAAGCATTCCTTAATGCTCTGCGTGGCTGTTATATTTGTTTCCCAGCTCTGCAGAATCCCATTAGGAACCTTCTGTTTACGCCATGGAGATTGTTTGGTCTCTCCAAAGGGCCGCGCAAGGGAGGGAGAAGTGTATTGCTGCAATTCTTCAACATCCGTAGAAATTGCCAGCGTTATACTTCTCACTTATCTCTCCTGCAGCGGGCATTTCTCATTATGGATCGAGATGTCCTGTAACCTGCAGTAGGCAGCTGTTAAACACCACGGTGCTGGTAGAGGGAGCAGGATCTGCTCCCTTCCCCTCCCACCGCCGGCAGCACAGCACCGGGGGCAGGCACCCGGCAGAGAGGCGGTGATGCTGGTTTGCCTGAAACCTGCTGGTTTTGAGTTGGTTATGGCTTCGGAGTTGGAATCCAAAGGCAGATCCATAGTGGCCAACATGGGCAGCCCCATGATGGGCATCGTGCAGCTTCGGGCTGCCTTGGACGCGGCTCCCCCTACCCTGACCGATCCCTCTCCCCTCCGGTTCCTGCCAAAATTGGTGGTGGAGCAAGTGGAGATGACGGGGTGACTGGGAAACTGGGAAGAACATGCCTTCTCCTTGCATGAGGTGGATGGATTTTGGGGTGATTTGAGGTGTGGCAGCAAGAAAAGGGAACAGTAATGAGTCGTGTCAATCAAGGGGTGGCTGTCCTGACCCAGGATGTTTTCTGTAGAGGAGAAGCACGTTTTGCCCATCTCTCCCGTTCTTTATTATGTTGTTGTCTGGCTAACAGGAGGCAAAGCGGTGATTAAAGACCCACGCACACCATGATTTGTGGGGGTCTCTCAAGGTTCTGTTGTTGCTCTGGATGCTGTGTTGTTTATGCTTTTTTATTAATGATGCTGGATGTAGGCGGCAAGGAGTAAAATTTGAGGGTGACACAAAGAAATTGGACATATTTGGGCCAGGAGAAGGGGAATTCAGAAAGATTTAAACATAGGAGGGAAATGGGCTGCAGGGTTGCAAAGACAGTTTGTTCAGTGTTGATAAATGTGCATTAGTGCATGTTGGGGAGAAAAATATTCACTACTCGTAAAGCTTGCAATGTTCTAAATTAACTTCCAGAAAGCACACGGGCTGCTCCCCCAAATAAACCCTGCGCAGGGACAAGAGGTTAGAAGACAGGAGAAATTCATGGGGGGGTTTTGGAGAGTTGTATACTGTGTACGGTGCTGGTCAGCCTGTCTTGGGCAAGAAGGAAAAAGAAAAAATAACAGGTTCAGAGAATAGAACCAGAAATTATTGTGAGCCTGAAAAGTGCCTCTACACTGGCAGATGGTAAGTTGAAGAAGGAGGTGAATAAAATAACAGAAATTATAAAAGAACAAGCCAGAGCAGCTAGATCAGGAATATCCCTTAGCAAGGAAACTTCACAGGAACTGCGATTTGGAAGTTCAAAGCAATAAAAGGGAATGCATTTTTTTTCCACACAGGCCAAGATAAACTCTGGGACTCACTGCCCCAGACAGGTGAAAACACCAAAAAGATATTTTTTTAAATGTTTACGGAGATAACAAAAAGATAGAGAGTTGTGGTAGTAAATGTTAAAATGCACGTTGGTGGCGAGGAGGAGGTAGTTGTTACATGTAATAAATCCAAAGGTAATTTCTAACTGGAATCAGTCTGAAGCTGAGGAGTACCAGGTCCCATCTCACCCATAGCGTGTCTCATTCGCGGTAAAGGGTGGTGGAATCGAGCTGTGACCGCTCTGGGATACTGGTAACACTTGACACTTGCTGATTTTGCCATAGATCATTTTTAAAAAAAAATGACTGAATCCATACTGACGCCACTGTCCTTGCTATGTAGCAACGCGAACCACATCTGTGTCGTTTCCCTCTGCATCCAAAGCCTGGACCCTCTTTACCTTGACAGAGTAGGGATGGAGATTTGGGCACATTCTCAAATTAAACCTCTTAGCATTAATAACTTCTTATTACTTGAACCATTTTTAATGTGTCTCATCAGCATCGTTTTCTCTAACGGAAAGAGAAGGTCTGTCCCATTGCTCTTTCCCAGATTGTACTAATGCCAACCCGTTGGGACAGACCGGCCATCTCTTGAAGGGGCGTTTTTCACGTGCGCATGGTTTGCATGTGCAGAAATGGTCTCTGGAAGAGCCAAGCTCCAGTTGTTAACACAGTGCAGGTTTCATGTTCTTCGTGCAAACCATCCATCTGCCCTTGCCAATCCACCTGCTTTATCGCAGGAGCTTTCTGCCCAGTGCTGGAGACAATCCTGCACACAGCTCCAAGTTTCTCCCTAGTTGGGCTTTTTCATGGCACGTTTCCAGTTCTATATCAGTTTTCTGTGTCAGTCCTAGAGACTCGCTGATTATTTCAGCCTGTGTTTTTTAGCAACAGTCTACAGACAGTTGGCCATCTGGTTAGCATTAATCTGAAGGAGGAGATGGCATGCTTACCTGCAGTAAAATCACTTGCCTTTCAAGACCAGTCCTGTTAGCTTTCATGTTTATGTTGAGCCAAACCGAGGACATCCAGTTCTGGCAAGAGGGGAAAAGAGGTGAAAATGGGATAGCTAGGACACATTCCCTTCCCAGCTGTCCCCCGTGAAACCCAAAGCTTGTATCAGCAACTGAAGTTGAGTTCTTGCTTTGATTTCCGTGTCTTGGCAGGCATGGTGAGGTAGAAAGTACCTGCCTTCTCACCCAGCATGATGGGGCAGGCCACCGCTCAGCCTCCACAGCCATCCGGTTCTGATTTGGTTGGTAGTATTGGCTAAGATCTCTCTTCTGGGAAACCCATTCCTTTTGGAGCTTACGTCTCATGATAGGATTTATGGTACCACAGCCTAGCTCCCCTTGCAGCTGTCCCATAAGAACATACATTTGGG
The DNA here is from genome assembly GCA_017639485.1 of Pluvialis apricaria. Taxonomy (NCBI): domain Eukaryota; kingdom Metazoa; phylum Chordata; class Aves; order Charadriiformes; family Charadriidae; genus Pluvialis; species Pluvialis apricaria. The sequence goes on along the minus strand of CM030021.1, from coordinate 2,889,291 downwards.
TTCATTTTTCTTATAAGAGAGCTGAGGGAACAATCAGGCCTCTCTGAGGGATCTAGGAGGTCTGGAGGTCCATGAGACATCCATGAGATGTCCAGAAATGACCCACACTGTGGAGCTCAGAGATGGTCTGAGCATTGAGCAGATATTTGCTGGAGACAGAATTGTCTTTATGGCCCTAGAGGTGACTACAGGGCTCTCACTGGGGTGTCTTAGATGCCAGGCAGCTATAACTGAAGAAGCAGTTCAATTCAAACATATCTGCACTGCAGAATGAAAGACACAAAGATCTGTAGTTATGGGTCCTCCTACTCCCTCCATCCCATCAACTCCCTGAGAGGACCAAGCACTTCTTGCTCTGCTTTGTCCTCTTGTGGGGGGTCCTTGCTTCTTCAGCGGCTGTCCTTTGCTGGCAGAGATTCAGCCCCTCCACAGTGGCCAGTAGATTCTCTGCCTCACCTGCATCATCATCTCTGTGGGTGTTCTACAGCATCTACGGAGCATCTAAGCAAGTGTTGCCCTAAGAATGAAATCCAAACAGTAGAGGCCAAGACAGAAAGAAAAAAAGGTGTTTTAATCCTTCCACAAAAAGCAAAGACTGAACCGGTGGAGTCCTGGTTGCGCTAGGGACCCACACAAACTCTGCCAGGGAATCTGCAAGGCGGATTAGAGATCCCTGTCCCACCCGGTGTACGGCTGGTTTTGAATGTCCTTCTTTTATAATTCAGCGTCTGTGGCTCTGCCATGCTGTTTTACAAGGCAGAGACCCAATTCCCGAAGGGACGGAAGCCAAAGTTCACCACCGCGTATTATGCCCTGATGAGGGTGTTGTATTAATGCCAAGTGGAAGAGCAATACTGCCGCTGATCTATGGGATGTGGGCACGTGTGGCTACGCAGCATGGGTCCGTCAGTGCTTCCTCTGCTAACTGCGGGGGTATTCCTTTTGCAGGAAAGATCTGTAACATTACGCTGGCTGCGGATGGGACTCTCATGTGGAGTAGGACGAGGTCCAGCAAGTGGGACTTTTAAAAGCCGTTTTTCTCTGGCTGCTCACAGTCGCAGAGCGCTGATGAAATGTGACCTGATAGAGCTTCCCTGACGCAAATTTCCAAAGGATTTGAGGGGGGGAAAGCCTGAATCTGCTAGGATGACACAGAGCTGCATTTCCAATCTCCTTGCAGGAGCAAGGAATGGTTTGCGTGTCCGTGTCTGTACACGCTGCTGCTGTGCGCTAACTAAAGCGCTGCACAAGAAAACTTTTGCCTGTGGCAGTCCTTGCCTTTTGATTTTATGCTTTGAGTCTTAATGCCTCAAAAATCCAGGACTAAATTGAGGCCCCTTTGAAAATTTGGATTTCCTGATCCATAATGGTTGGTTGGAGCTGGAATTCTCCTGAGTGACAGTTTGCTTCATTCCCTTTTGCTTTGCTTTCTCACTGAAGTAGAAAAGTCATATACAGTACAATGAATTTAGTGCAGTCAGCAACAATTCAGCCATGCTGATTTATTTGAGCCATTCACCGAGAAGTACTGCACTTCTCTGGAAGTGCTAGTGCCCGTGAATTTCATGTTGATTTTTACTGTTGCCCATGCATGGTCTAAGGTTTTTAGTCATTGCAGCCAGATTTTTTTGCTCTCGTGTTCTCTGGGTGATGCTGAACTCCGTTATTCGGCTGTCCTTGAAGGATGTGTGCGTGGAAGCGGAGCTGGCTCTCCAGCCGGAGGTCACCGTGAGGAGTGGAGAGCGGGGTTCTTGCAACAATTTTAAATCGTGTTCTGTTGTACTTACAGTTTTGCAGTGTTTGTGTTGTGTGGGAAGTTGGCCATGTAATGACAATAAATAGGTGTGAGGATGTGGCTAGTAACATTTCTAACACCCGGTCAATCACTCGGCATGCTCTGGTGCCGTGTACACCGTGAATAATAATAACTGGACTTCAGTTGGAGCTTACATTGAAAGTTTGCCGGGGAAAAATTAGACGAGCAACTACAATTATGGCTTTAGCAAGATGGCTCCTTTGTAGTACATAATCTAGGGTAATTTAGGAAACATGGATCATTAAAATCAATACGTATTGCAACCAGACTTTATGAACTTGATTCTCCCTTACATGAAGACCTGTCAGCCTTGTCAAGAGCCAAAGAGCCAAAGTTATGGAAAATGGCATTAGCTCAAGGAAGATAGTTCCTCCAAGGAACCTCTTCCTAGTTCACTTCTTCCTTGTATTTATTACTGAATAGAAATTGAGGTATTTAACACGAGCAGAGTGGACTTCTCAGCCACTTTGAGTTCAGCATGAAAATAGCGTAGGCAACAGTGCTGCTAAGTAGACAAGACTTGAGCAGGCGTCTGGTTTGTGGGATTGTAAGGCTTGGCTCCATGAGTCCTTTCCTTTGGGGCCAGGGCTGTGAAGTTTCCTGTTTTCTGGGGGATGGGAAGCTGGTCCTGTAGGATGGTGCTTTGATCAGCAAAGAAACATTGTGTGGTATCAGAAGTTCCAGGCACCTGATACAGGGCAGCATGGAGCAGCAAGTGTTTTCAAGGTTGGCAAGGTTGGTTTTATTGAGAAAGGACATTGCCTTTGACCTGACTGCTCTAAGCCTGCATACTACAACATTTAAGTAGCCCACCATGGGGAGAACTGAGGGCGCCCGGTCATAGGACAAATAGACATTTAGGTGACTTCAAAGCCAAAAAGACCAAGAACATGGAGACAGAGAGAAGAAGGAGAAATCCTCTGCCCTGATGGAGACTGAGCCAGAGGCACCGAGTATGGACACTGCCCTTCTTGCTGGAGGGTCTGACAAAGGAGTTATGAAAAGTCCTTAAGAGATAGTAACTTACAGAGTCCTTAGAAAAAAAATCATGTTTAGGAAAAAACAGGTTTTCCTGCCAAAGACGAGAATAAGATTGCCAAGTGCAGGGCAGTGTCAGTGTTGAGTCACGAGTATAAAAAGTACTAAGCATTGAGCCTGGCCATTTCATTAAAAACATTGCAAATATGGAAAATGCCTACATCGATAAGCCAACTTTGTGGAGTGATACCCAGGGCGGGAGTCACTCACCAAGCCTGAATTAATCAGCTAGGTTTCTGTGACAGTGAAGAGGCTCTTCTGGAGTGTGATTCATTGGACCTGTCTAAAATACCTACCTTGGGATGGAGCAAATGTCTCCGTAGGGATTCGAGGAGGACTGCACACCCAGCTCAGGTGCGTTAGTCCACGCTTTAGGTGGCTGTGATTGCATGGATGTTAATTTTTCCAGCAATTCAGCAGAAAGGAACAGTTGCATGTTGAAGGTGAAGGTTAATAACATAATTCACATTCTGTCTTTGCAACACACTGAAGAGACATTAGTAGACGTGAACATGACGAGGAGCTGCTCAATTTAGGAGCGAGACCCTGTTGTGGGCACCCAACCCTGATCCTCAGTGGATGGGCACTGATGCTGCGGGATGAGCAGTGGCTGAGATGCAGGAGGGATGGGGGACAGCTGCGGTTTGCACCCGCTTCACCCGATGCAGGAGAAAGGAACCTGGCAGCGTTCCTGCTGGTATCGCAGGAAGGGATATTCCTCGGTGCGTTACCCCCCTGCCAACCTGGACTGCAAAGGCAAAGCAACAGGATAAGAGGCTGCGGTTGCACATCAAGGGAAGTTTCTTGTCTTCAGCTTGTGTTTCTGGAGGGTTGAGGCAGCCAAGTGCCTGATCTGTACCCGGTACTGCAGCGCAGCCCTGGGTGGGTTAGCCACGTAGGAGAACTGCATGTTCACAACGTGAGGGTAACCTCTGGTGACACACAAACAGGAGCTATGAATATACACAGCATATATCCTGCCCTCTGGGACAGGTTGTGGAATCAAGGAATTTAGAAGAGTGGCAGAACATCCTAGCGGATAGCATCACCGATGTGAGTAGGTCCATTCCTGTAGAGCCGAGGAGGAATTCAGGGGCGTCTTGAACTTTGCATCAATCCCAGGGGGATAAGCGAGAATTTTGAAAGGGAACGTTGGCAGTTGCCCACAAAACTTGGTGTTTGCCAAAATGGCAAGAACCAAATTCTTTCACAGGTTAGGAGTGTCTTTCCCACTTTCTCCTACATCTTCAGTCAGCCAAATTTCGTTCTCTCAATGGCCCATCCGTACTGCCTCTGGTAGATTCTGCTTCTGGGCTGGAAGCCATCAGTCTCACAGGGACCACAAGGTGGGGAGATCCCACAGGAGCAAAAGGGGACACCAGTAATGATCCATCCCATTCAGGGTGCTGGACACCAGGATCTACCCAGTGCGGTTCCTCAGGGCTTCGGGGAGAAGATGCTTCAAGTTGAGCAGGGTGAAGTGGCAGTTTCCAGTTGACGTGAGTGCAGATAGCAGGGCTGAGTGAATTATGGCGGAGTTTGTAGGAGCTCAGCCAACTCTCCCCTTCTCAGAGAGGCAGAACGGGCCCTGGATCTGGGAGCATAAAGGAAAATGTGTCTGAATCATGCATTGACATCACCGGGAGCTGCAGCTCTGCGACTCACGTCAGAGCTGAATTGATATGGTTACAGGAGACTGCGTGGCTTTTAATATTCTGGGAGAGCTGCTACAGTGGCAGAAAAAAAATTATTCATGGATCAGAAAAAGAAAGGCATTAGCAGTACAAAGTGTCATGATTGTCTCTGTTCTACCGCAAGGTTGAAACGATATGCCAGCTGCGGTACGTGAGAAATGGCTTGAAGAAACACCAACAAAAATGCACTGATTATTCTTGAAAGACCCTTGCAATTCAAGCCAAGGTATCGCTTACTAATTTATGGGGAAGTACAACGGGTGCCCAACCCTCCGCTGACTCACAGGCGGCTGATCTGGAACAAGAGGCATCACAACAGAGGAGCGTAACAGTCGCCTGCTTTATGTCACTGGAAATAAAGGTTGAGGTGAACAGAGGAACTGCCAGCGGCAAAGCCGTAATTAAGAGGTGCCAAACCAGCTTTTTGTCCTAGAGGGGGGACAAAAAAGGAATACAACGTTTACAGAGGAGACGGTGGTTCCTGCCGTGCGCACGGGGGAATAGAGAAAGGGGATAATCTTCCCCATGAGGAATCGAATTCAAATACCAACAAGCAAATGCCACGCTGAATGTCGAGTCCTGCGCTGGAAGCGTATTGTTAGAAAAGGAGCAGATACAAAATTACCTTAATGCCTTTTGCCGGGATCTGTTCAATGTTGAGTGTTAGATTTTAGCAAGGTGAGTATTGGCGATGCAGCCGTGGGAGGTTAGCAACAGTCCGCTCTCTCCACTGGTAGAAGACAGTTGAGGTGTGTATAAAATACACGTAGGTGTCTGCTGGAGGTACTGTGAGCACCTTTTGGGGTTATGAAAATCTGAATAGGTTGCTATAGGAGAAGGATGTATGGCAGTTGCTTTCCTTGACACTGGGTCTAAAATCCTTCGAATGACCCCACGCCAGCTAAAATGTGTCGACGCAGGAATAACTTTATAATAATCTTGTTTCATGAAACTTCTGCATTTTTGAAGCTGTTTGCTCAGATGATGCGTTTGTAATTAGCGTTTAAACACTTTGTGAATATTCATTAGCTTTGCCACCCCTCCTCACAGAAGGGCATTGCTTTTGGTACCCAGGAGGCGCCGAGGGGTCGAGGTGCTTGCGGACGCGTCTCGGGAGGGAGCTGGGAGCTGATGGGGGACCCTCGGCCCCGCTCTCCCTGCGGTGATACGCTCACCCCGGGGCACGAGAGCCTCGGAGCGGCCCGCGGTCACGTCAGCAATCAGCAAAATCCCCCTGCTGGGATAAACTGCTTGGCCTTTGGTCTTTTCATTCATCCACTCGCTAATAAGATTACCCCATACAACAGAGGGACGGTGATATTATCCCCTCAGCAAGCAGGCAGGCTGTGGCGTGTACATGAGAATGTCCTGGCTGGGTGTTTGCTTCAAAAAAAAACAACAAACCAAAACAAAACTATTTTTCTGGAAATAAAGCAATGGCTGCAAAAGCTGTTATCTCTCACCCGGTGGCTCCGATCTGCGCAGGTGAAAGTCAGTGCCCATGAGGGTGCGTTTGAGTGCCAGGGATTTCCCTCAGTCTGCCCGCGCTGCTGGGAACGCTTCGCAGCCCTGTGTGGGGCGGAATCTCTGCTACCGCCTCTCCGCCACCTTCGGTCTCGCGTCACCGACCCTGTTTGCAAGGAGGGCGGTTGTGGGGGGAAATATTTGAGTTTCTGAGCTAAGCCAATGTTATGTGGTGCTGCTGACGAGCCGCAGATGCAGAGTCCCACAATGCCGTTTTTACAGGCTCTTCTCTGAGCGGGACCTTGCTTTTCAATGAAAAAGTTCAGCCTTAAAATAGAAAACCGCACTGAATTATACAGCCACTTGATAATTATTTTTTAGTGCTGCTGCTAAAAATGCCCCATTAAAAGACTATAAGTCACCGCAGAGTGCTGTCAGGCTACCACACACAGGGATTTTTATTTCCAGCTGCGTTTTATTTCCTAATTTCGGTGGGCCAAAGCCTTAAGATCAGAGAGTAAATGTTTACGTCTCTCTCTATTTATCTCTCTGTTCCTATCACCTCCTGCGTGGCGGGAGCAGAGCGCGGCGCCGGTGGCGGACGGGGATGGCAGCCGGGCGGTGGTCCCCGGGCGCTGCGGGGTGCCGGCTGGAGCATCGCTCGGGGCCACCCCGAGGGTCTCACCCCGGGATTTGGCCGGGGCGGTTTGGAAAGCTGCGGTGCCAAAGCCGCAGCATGGGTGGATGTGCCAGGCTTTGAAAGCGTGCCAGTCCGCGTGTTCAGAGGCAAACAGGAGGGGAAGGATAACCGCCCGATATTAATTATGACTTTCGAAGCCTTGCCTAATTACATTGTCTCTCTTAAGACAACGACACAAATATTTATGAGTGGGACTTTTTATTCTCATTGTAATCAGTGACATAAATAGGTAACACCTTTATAAAGAGTTAATAAAAATGTGTCAACACAGGCTCGAGCACAAACTATCGAGCAGTGTGCAGTAAAACATTCCAGTGTTTATTGTATTAATTGAATATTCATGAGATGCCAATTTAAATTACAGTTCACAACTGTTGCTGTGTCTAATGAATAATTTAAACAAGTGTGGCCAAAGAGATTTCAACGCTGCATTAGCAAACTGCAAGGGATTAAGCAACAGAGAATTTATAATTAGCTTTGTATATCCTATAATAAATTCATTGGAAAGATGGTTTTAATTATCCCACATGTTAATTCAGAATTCAGTGCATTAATTTTCGATCGAAAAGTAACCCTTTCTTCCCAGACAATATATCGGTCCCTTCTTCGTCTTCTGCGTCTCGGGAACGGGAAATTGCGGGTGTGGAATGGCCCAATCTCTGCAAACCCCGTCCGTCGTGACACAGCATTTCTCTCTGCCCGTCTCAGGTCTGGAGTAATTGCTTTTTTGCGTTTCCAGCTGGGGAAGCTGAGACGAGTGAGGTCAAATCCCTTCCTACGAGTCTGGATCCCAGAATCCTGCTGTAGCTTCTCCGGAGTCTATCCGCTGCGGCGCATCCTCTTTGATACACTTCTGGCTGCTTGGGAAATATTGTCTATTCCTGGGAAGCAAGTCTGTGGAAGTGATAAAAGTTTTTGGCAGTCAGCTCCTATAAGCAGCTTTAAGTTTTTGTTTAAAAAACGAGGATGCGTGTAAAAAACAGTCTAAACCCCAAAGTTCGAGCTGTGATTGCTGCATTTTTTATTTAATTTTTTTTTTTTTTTTTGGAGCAGAACAGGAATAGTTTTTTCTCTATTTGGCGTGTTTGTGAAGTGCTGTTTCTGTGGGAGAGGGGCCCCTGGGTGCAGTCCCCGCTGCCCGTCCCTCTCCGGGGCGAGGAGGGCGGCCGCCCCGTGCCACGGCGGGCGTAGGGACCGGGGGCTGCGTCAGGCTGTCGTGGCTTTACCCTCTGCGGCTGCCGGTGGTAAAAAGGGGACGGAGATGTCCTCAACAGCAGGGAGAGCTGAGGTCCTCATCGGTTATGAGCCCCCCGTGGAGATGCTGAGCCCTTCAGAGGGGCGAATATTGTCTGTGTTTTGCCGTCCACCTGCTCCCATAACCTACCGCCTTTGCCGTGCTGTTCGTCTCTAAAGCCCGTTTGTACATATAGAGACAGCCGTAGCTCTTGAAGAACCTGAACGCTTGTGCTGAAACTCGCTGGACAGAAAAAAAACTGGGAAGTGTTCCAGGGAATGCAAATCCTTCCACCTACGTGAAGCCGCCCATGCTCCAAGCTTGGCTGGGGAACTCAGAAGGTGTCTTCGGGTGCGCGTCGGGGAGGAAAGCGCTTCCTTTCCAGGTGGTTTTGTTTAATTCCAGGTCAGCAGGTTAATGAGATCGCTGGGATATGCGATTTGATCCGGAATGTAAACATTCGCTTGGCATGTGTCCTTGATGTCTGATCAGATGGAAATGCAAATGCGGCGCTGAGCGTGGCACGCCATCCAAAATGTTTTGGTGACACAATGTGTAAGACAAAATAACGATCACTTTTTTAAAGAGCCTAATTGAAATGTTTTCCGTTGCCTTTGAGTCCTGCCGTGCCTATCAAACCAACAGCTTGGCACAGAGGATAACGTGCCTGGGACTGGGGTGGAAGCTCCTTCAGCTCCCTCGGGAGCACCGAAAACCCGTGGCTGTCCCGGGAGCTGCCGGCACGGCAGGGGCAGCGTGCAGACTTCTCTGAAGACCTTAATTGCTGGTTTAGTGCCTGTGTCTTTTGGGTGAGTGGAGTTATTTAAGTTGATAAATGGATAGCATCGCTGTAATGCAGTGTGTTGCCGTTGACGCTTATTGATTGAACCTCAGGACTCAATTGATCAAGCTCCCCAGTGCCAGCATGTAATCCCAGTGGAAAAAATCAAACCTCTAATGGGGTCATGCATTACTCGGTTTTCCACTTGGGATTGTACGTTTTGGGAGGGAAGGAAGTGGTTTTGATGGCCTGACTCGCCACTGGTACTTGCATTAAATAAAGACTGGCAGTAGGAACACTTGTTATTGTGGCGATCCAGTCTTGGGCAGACCCGAGCTTCATTTAATATGGCATATTTCACCTCCTGTAATTGAGTGTCTTGATGTTAGAAGGAAAGAAGGGAATCTCTCAGGTGTCTGTTACCCATCATGAGGAAGCCCCAGAGGACAGAGATCCTGCTGGACTGAATATTCTTTCACCGTCCCCCTTAGTACGCTACGGCTGATCTAATAAACCCTATGGCAGAGCGCAGCAGCTCGGGTTGACGTTGCTGCTGGAACCTAAGTAAGCGCTTCCTAAAGTTGTGCGGCTTTAATTCTGCATTTATTGTCGGTTTTTGCACGTCTATAATTTGGGTTGGAATAGCATCTGCAGTTATATTAGCTAGTTAAGAAATGAGGAGGGTTGGTCGTTGTCGAGAGTCAGAACAGAAGTTACGGCATCTGGCTCTTGCGGCAGGAGTCGGTGCTCGAGTGCCTCTGCTCTGTTCCCTCCTCCAATTAGTTTTGTACATACAGAGTCATTTGGGCTTTTCGCACCTATTTTAAAACTGTTCAGCATTTGCTATAATTAAAGACGAGAAGATAATAGACTGTGCCTTCTGTTAACAGTTTACGCGATGCAGCAAAGTCGTCGCGTACCTTGCAGCTCTCAGAGGGTCCCTCGGCAGAGCAGGTTAATGCCACCGAGATCATCATTTTGCTGGCGGGGAACGGGTGTGCAGGAGGGTTGGTTCCCTGTCTCAGATTTGTTCTGGCAGAACTGGGTTTTGAAACTCAAATCGTTTCCCAACAAATATTCAGCCACAGAACCAGCCTTCCTCCCTGGATGCTTGTGTTCCCGGTAATAAGAGATTCTTATGAAACACATATTACAAATGAACACAATAATCCCAGCAATATCTGGCCGCGGAGGGGTGCTGAGTTGGGGGTCGAGAAGGAGGCAGTTTGTTGCAGACATGTAAAAGAAGTGATGTGGTTTGTGTGCAGATGTGGTATCAACGCTGGGGGACTCAACCCTTTCTAATACCGCAGGCATTCCTTATAGTACTGGAAAAGTGGGCTGTTAAACTTTGCAATTAAAAAAAAAAAAAAGGCTTTTAAAATTCATTCACAGAGTTTAATCCCACAGGGACGATTTTTCTATGTAGTCTTCCCATTTTCCTGTTGTGTTCTAAAATTACTTTTTTTTCTTATTTTTTTTTTTTTGCCGCCTTCTTTTTCTTCTTCTTCTTTAATGCTCCATGCAATAAAACTTGGAGGCCTGTCATTACTTTGGGGTCTATTGCTTTATGTGAATGCAATATCTAAAATGTCTGAGCAGAGCCAGGAGAGACATAAACCAAAGCGAACCGGACTGTGCAGAAAGGCTTCAATAAGCTGCAAGAGCTCACAGGCAGGGGCCAATAAATACTGCGGGAGATGCTGGGGCCAGCGTGGCTGCCCGTGGTCCAGCCCGTGGGTGGGAGGGTGGATGGAGGAACGTGGGGTACAGAGTGGGGAGAGTCCCGTAGGAGCTGGAGGTGCTCTTGCCAATGTTAATTTTTATCCCCCCAACTACCCTGAGAAGCAAACACCAGGATTTACACAGTCCCCGCATTGCCCAGCATCTTCCATCACAAGTGAAGCTTCTTGGCCTTCTTCCAGGCTGGGGCCGGGCTCAGTTCCGCGTGCTGCATGGCTGTCGCCGTGCGGTGCAGAGCCGTGTGGCCAGGGGGCCCCTGAGGATGCTCTCCCTCGTGAGCAGATCGGGGAAGGGCTGGATGTGACCCTTCCTCGGCATGAACACGCCACAGACCGCGCTCCGGCTCTGTCGGTGGGGGTGTCCCCTTTGGCAGGCGGGGTAACAGCAACGAAAGGAGTGGCTTCCAGTCCACCAGCAGCTTTTTGTCAGCTCCACCAAGAGCCCTCAGCTCTCCTGAGCCCCATCAGAGCTTGCAAGGGCTTCTGTACAGCCTCGGCCGGACCGGCTGCGATGCAGGAGCTCTCTCGGCCTTCCTGCAAACCGGGCAGACCTGACTTTGCATCCTGCCAGCCTCCCCCAGTGCCTCCCACCAGGCTACTGGCTTCTTGATGGCCACTGGCTTCTTCCATTACTCGTTCTTCTCCTTTTTTCCATTTTGCTCGTTTTTTTCATTTTTGGGGTTGGGTTTTTTTTTTTTTGGCACTGTCCTTTGTTGCGTAGGGAATGGAAGTGGGTGTCAAATCCATTGCGTTTTCTGAGAAATTGAATTCTTCCCTACTGCCTTGCTGGGAGGGCCAGGGGTGCCAAAGTGTCGGTGGGAGCAGAGCCCGTGGAGGAGGACTTCTGTCCATCCCAGCAGTTCAAAATCTTGTAAAAAGGAGGCTGAGCTATAATTCAAGATGTTAAACCCGTAATAGCATGAAGGATCTGGTAAACCCACCAGGAAAAGCCAGCTCCCCAAAGGAGTCTCTGTAGAGATGTGAAGCAAAAAACTTTCCCTCTCTAGTATTTTCCTGCTTTCCCTTCTTTTTTTTTTTCATCCCTGAGGTTGCTTGCATGAAGCCAGATCTCTGCTTCTCAGGAATCTATTTGCGTGTCTTTGACCTGTGGGATGGCTTTGCTGGGCAGGTGACGGTCCCCTGGAGCGCACAGCTCAGGGACAGATCCACGTTGAGAGGGGACCTGGGAAGCGTGGCCAGGGACGAGCTGTAGCACCACGTTACGTGTGGTCTCTCATCCCAGCCCTGGGCAGCACGCAGCAAGTCCCGCTATACAGATACTTATTTTCGTAGAAGTTTTTAGCACTGGCTTCTGAATCCATCTCACCACCAGTATCTTTGGGATTAAAAAAGTGAAAGGCAAAAATTAAAGAAAACCTGATGCATAAAGAGTGATGGTGAAGAGCTTTTTCCCCTTGCTTCCCGTGGGGATGGCTTTGCCTCACCGTTAGACCCATATACTGCAACAAAAATACTCCCTGAGACATTTTGACTGCTCCTCCATCCGTCTCGAGCGCGGAGACAGTAATCGGGAGTAGGAAATTGTTCTGGGTGGGATTCAGGGCCAGTGTGGACCCTTCCCCGCTCCCAGGACCGTCTCGGCCCCCTCGGTCCCTATCCCTGCGCACCCACACGTGGTTCTCACCTACGCCCTTTGCTTCTTTTCCCCTGTGTAGCTCATTCTCGCTGGCTTTCCTCCTCTTGCCGACACACGAGAAGGGGATGTGACAATTTTATTAAGTTTTGTACCCTCCGTGGGTTGGTGGGGGGGCTCAGGGTCTGGTGCTGTTTGATTACCTCCCACTGTGTGTTAGAGGGGAATTCTGGCCCCGGCTTTCGGGACGTGACGGTGTTATGCCTGGCTGAGTGGCAATTGCCTTCATCTACAAATGTTTTTTACAAAATCGCTAAATAATGTATTCAGAAAACATGCTGGAAATTAATGGAATAGATTATTTGCAAACATGTTCACTGAATTATCAGGCTTGTTCTTTATCCGTAAAATAATGTACTTTAAAAAAAAAATAAAACAAAACAATGAAGTTTATTGAATACGTTATTTACAGACTGTTCTCCAGCTGAGAGCTGCAGGAACACCGATGGAGCGCACATGTGGCCCGGCTGCTTCCCGGTGGCCGCGGGCAGTCACTCCTCCTCCACACAGATGCATGGTCCAGGACTTGGCTTGCATTTTACTGGGCCATTTTGCTCCTCCCTGACCTCGGGATAGTGAGTTTGGAGAAGGACGTGTGCTTATTCCCCTGCTCCCGGTGGGAATAGTTACATCAGTTGCTTTGCTTCATGCATCGCCTTCTACAACACAGTGCTGCTCCTGGTGAAGAGGCAAAATACCCGTAACAAAGCCAGTGGAGGGGAATTAAGCCATTTTGTGTAGCGTTGTCACATCGTGGTGCCCTGCTCTGGCAAGCAGCGAGGGACCATTTGAGGGTGGATGGTTTCAATGTCCCGCCTGGCCAGTCCCCACAGCAGCACATCGCCCTGCAGTGAAGGGAGTGGGATGGGGTGGGAACCCACCTCAGAGGAGCTGTGTCTTACGGGAGGGGAGAGGTCTGAGGTCCTGGTGCCTGGGAGCCATCCTGCCACCAGTCTTGGTTGCTGCTGCAGTTCTTCTGCAGTATCCATCCCGTCAAGCTATTCCCAAGCACCTCCAACGCAAGCAGCAGGTTTTATCCCTCCCTCAAGTCAAAGGGATGCTGTGTGACACTGGTGTACAGAGATGGTGTCACCTGTCCACCGGTGATGAGGCAGCTCAGGAGTTTAAAAAAAGCCCAGATCAGCCATGGGGTCTCCAAAGTGCAGGTAAGGCTGCAGGAGGTCAGCTATAGGAAACATCCCATGTGCAGTCCAGGTCCCCATCACGACTGTGTTGCTTCTCCATCATCACACAGCTGGTGGGATTCGGGACTCAGGATGGGCCAAGACCTTACAATACTTTGGTCTTCTCCTTAAGAAGCAACATCCCAGCCAGGGGTGCAGGTCTGCAGCAGTGCTGAGACGGAGGACAGTTCTGGAGGTCCAGCTGGCTTGGGTTTCTCTTTCGACATCTTGAGGTGCTTTAAAACCATAACCTTTTGCAATCTGTATAACTCCACTAGCCCAAGAGAGGGGGACTCACACATTGAAGCAGGAGTCCTACCTGGTTGGCACTCCCTGGGGGAGGGAATTACTGGATTTGGGACCCTCGTGGACATCTCTGCTGTACAAGTTCACAATAATGCTCTTACTGGCAGATGACCATGGGGAGGGGGTTGTATCATAGGAAAATAACAAGATTCGGTTCATGCCGTACCGCGTTGGTTTGTTCCTTTTGGCCGTGCCCTTCCAGCACTGGGAGCGATAACAATATTAACGAGAAATATTTCCCATTTGCCAAGCACAGTCTCCATCCTGTTTTGCACCGCTGGTCTCACCCAGAATCTTCAGTGCTTTATCTTCGCGATGAAATGTTAATTGTGTTTAGAGGATTCTTTCCCCTGTAACAGCAGGATGTCATAACATAAGATCACAGCCCATCAAAGCGCTGAATTCAGCTTGTCGGGCAGGTGCTTTCCAGAGCCAGCGCCTGGTCCTGCCTCCCCCTGCCCGCCAGGCGCCCAGGGGCTGCAAGCTGCAGGGAACTTCTCTTTGAGGGGGAAAAAGCGGGCAGAGGTGGTCAAGGATGGAAAAGACATAGAGCAATTTATGTAGTAACAGAAACAGATCAAAAAAAGCCTCAGGGGTGAGGAGACAGATAAACACAACTGGACTGCCCTGGTGGCCAAGAAGGCCAATGGCACCCTGGGGTGCACCCAGCAGAGTGTGGCCAGCAGGGCGAGGGAGGGCATCCTCCCCCTCTGCTCTGCCCTGGGGAGGCCGCAGCCGGAGCACTGTGTGCAGTTCTGGGCTGCCCGGGTCAGGAAGGACAGGGAACTGCTGGAGAGGGTCCAGCAAAGGGCTACAGAGATGATGAGGGGATTGGAGCATCTTTCTGATGAGGAAAGGCTGAGGGCCTTGGGGCTTTTTAGTCTGGAGAGAAGAAGACTGAGGGGGGATCTTATCAATGCTGATAAATACTCCGAGAGAGGGTGCCAGGGGGATGGGAACAGTCTGTTTTCAGTGGTGCCCAGGGACAGGACAAGAGGGAACGGGCACAAACTTGAGCATAGGAAGTTCCATCTCAACCTGAGGAGGAACTTCTTCCCTGTGCGGGTGGCAGAGCAGTGGCACAGCTGCCCAGAGAGGTGGGGGAGTCTCCCACTCTGGAGCCATCCCAAACCCGCCTGGACGCCGTCCTGTGCCACTGCTGGAGGTGACCCTGCTGTGGCAGGGGGTTGGACAGGGAGAGCTCCAGAGGGCCCTTCCAACCCCCACCAGTCTGGGGTTCTGTGATTCTGTGAACTGGGAGAAGCCCTGGGAGCCTTGTTTGGGGTCAGCTGTGTGGTTGTACAGTGAAGCTTCATGTTTCAAAACATTACATTTGAAACTGCCAATATTAATTATAAAGGTCAGGATTTCAAATTATGTAGGATTTAAAGCAGACCGTAAAACTTTCTTTTCTCGTATATGTCTGCTCAAATCCTCTTTAAGTCGTCCGGCTGAGCTAGCTTGTCTTCACGTGGCTTGAAATAACTGACTGAGGAGGTCTCAGTACTGCTAATGCTGGTATTTAGTAATTCTTGGTATACTGGGGAAGCTCTGGAGGACTAGAAAAGAGCTAATGTGCAAATATTTAAAAAGGGAAACAGAACAACCCAGGTAATTACAGACCTGTCAGTCTGTCATCAATCCTCAGCAAAATAATGGAGTGGCAGATCCAGGCCTCAATTAATAAAGAATTAAGGGAAAGTAATATAATTAATGCCAATCAACATGCGCTGATGGAAAACAAATCTTGTCAAACTAACTTGATATCTTTTTTGATGAGATTACAGGTTTGGGTGATAAAGGTAACAGTGTTAACATAATATACTTAGACATCTGCAAGACATTTGACTTGGAAGCATGAAGTATATTGAGAAAGTTGAACAATGCAAAATCAATGTTACACGAGTTTGGTAGATTGGCTTGTCACTCTGCCTTCCTGGAGTTTGTCATATTTTTGCCAAAGAGATCATTAAGTAATTACCAGTGAAGTTTTTAGATGACACAGTGAGTAGGGAAGTGGCAGAAGATAGAGATGCCGAGCTTTTAGCATGGTAAACTGATCACCAGTAACGAATATGCCTTTGGAAAACCCATATTGTCCCACCTGCAGGAGCAAAAAAAAAAAAAAAAACCACGATCTTTGAAGGTGAGGACTCTCCTCCTTAGAGATGGCGGCTCTAGAAAAGGGATGTGAGATGCAGGAAGCGGCTTTGCTTCGGGGTGGGTGCTGGCCGATGGAGACATCCAAAAAGCATCCATGGCAGTGAGCAGGGTGAGATGCTTAGAGAGAGCGCAGAGGACCTCTCTGCCTCGTTGGCCAAAGTAGGAGGGGATTCCCTTATAATCTGCAAGGGCTTTGATGAAGGACGGTCTGGTGAGAGCCCTCCGGTCTTGGCAAGCGCTGGGGTGCGGAGCCGCGGGGGCTGGCAGCGGGGGCTGGCCACGCAGGCTGCCCGTAGGGCTTGCTCCAGGGATCACCCGCTGGGCGACTGGGCAAGGGAGGTTGTGGGGTCCCCTTCTCTGGAGATTTTCAGGACCCACCTGGATGCAGTCCTGAGGAATGTGCTCTGGGCAATCCTGCTTTGGCAGGGGAGGGGGACTGGATGATCTCTAGAGGCCCCTTCCAACTCTGAAAATTCTGTGATTCCGTGAATGCGGATTCTTTCTCTTCACTGCCTGGCTCTGAATTCAGAGATGCTCCTTCGGATCATGTTTGCAAACGTGAGTCTGTAAAACCTTTTTTTCACTGCGTCTGATGAAAAAAAAACCCTGCAATTTCAATAGAATTCCCCAAAAAATTTCCATGTGTCCAAACCCCCAAAGCTGGCACCACCAGTTCCCGTGGGCTCCCGTGGCAGCCTGGTGGGGTCCCAGGTCCCCAGGAGCTGGCAGGGGGGTGCTTGGTCCCTCTGGGGACCGGGACCATCCAGGTGGGAGGCTTGTCCCAGGGAGTGACGACCATGGCTGGGAGCCCCACCGCATAGAGAAAGCCTCTGCCGGATGATAAATGCCCCTCGCCCCTACAAAAATAAATTGCTTCCTTTTTAAATCCTTTCCTACCGTTCCCCGCATATTCGTAATAGGATGATCGGTGGAACCAAAGATGTGGCTGTTACTTTAAAGGATAAATTAGTTTGACTCTTAACTCAATAATTAAAACTGTTATGGCTATGAGCCTGCAGGGATAATGTACTATTATTATAGTCATTTGTTTCAATTAAATGCTTACTGATTTTACAATAGCAGCTGGGCACCTGTGTGAGATAGCTATT
The DNA here is from genome assembly GCA_017639485.1 of Pluvialis apricaria. Lineage (NCBI taxonomy): Eukaryota > Metazoa > Chordata > Aves > Charadriiformes > Charadriidae > Pluvialis > Pluvialis apricaria. The sequence goes on along the minus strand of CM030021.1, from coordinate 2,872,406 downwards.
ACTCTGAACAAGACATCTCAAATTCCAGCAGAAATTTGTCACTGCACTAAAGCATTTTACATAGACCATGAAAGTTTATTAGGAGCAGTTACAAATCGGGAAGAGGAGGGGTGGTAATTGGGGATATATTTTCTTATCAGCTTCTCTCTCTCCTGCTCTCTCTCTCTTTTTTAAGTAAATCATCTTTAAGCATTTCAGCTATGGTGATGCGTTTACATTTAAACTTCAATACAGAAAAAGCCTGCTGGGAAAACTTGGCTTCAAAGCTGTTCAGCAGATAATTTCTTCTCCCTGGTTGATTGTGGTTGTAACGGCTTGTTCTCAGGAACAAACCTAAGGAGAGGTAAACTGTGCCGCCGATGAGCCTTGTGGCTGCCCCTGGAATAGCTACTGCCCTCGCCCCGGGGAGGAGGACCCCGGCCGGGGAAGGCTCCGGCAGCTCTGCTCAGCGCACCCGTGTGAACGTGCCCCAGGAAGGGCCGCAGTCATGGGATCGTAGAATGGGTTGGGTTGGAAAAGACCGTTAAAGGCCATCTAGTTGAACCCCCCCCTGCCATGAGCGGGGGCATCTTCTGCTAGATCAGGTCGCTCAGAGCCCCGTCCAACCTGACTGTGAATGGTTCCAGGGATGGGGCAGCCACCACCTCTCTGGTGGCAACCTGGGCCGGTGTCTCACCAAGATGATGCTTCAAAACAGGTCAAGCAGAGCTTGAGGTTAAGTGCCCCCCCCCAAATTCATACGTGAAAGGCAGCTCTTTCCAGCAGTAAGGGCTGCAGCAGTAGCCAGCAGAACCTGGGGCTCTGGTCCCAGGCTCAGGCAGGGGCGGGTGCTGCTGCTGAATGTCCTCTCCCACAAAATCCTAATTCCCAACTGAAGCCTTGAGGCGGGTCCTGCTCCCGTAACCACCTCCTGCCTTCGCTTTGCAGGGGATTTTTCTCCTCCTCCCCCCGCTTCCCTTGGTCTCGGCCGCACCTTGAAGGTACCACCACGGTTTGGTGGCCGAAGTGCAAATTCCGAGATTCGGTGTTATTCCCCCGCGGCATGCATTGCCTGTGCTGCACACGTGGCTGGGCTGCCATCCCGGGTGGGATCTGTGCCGAAGCGCTCGCAGATGTTACCCGGCAGGAAGGGAAGACGCTTGGCTGGAGCTTGCCATGACGGCATTGGCTGACCCCCGCTGCGCCGCAGCCCCCCCGAGCTAAAGCAGAGCCGTGTAAAGCAGGACAGGTAAACGCTGATGGCCAAGACCAGTGATAGCAGACACAGCTCCAGCCCTGGGGCATCACCCCTTTAAAGGTCCCTCCCGACCCAAACTGTTCTATGACTCTATAATCTGCAAGGTCTCCGCTTGCAGAGCGCCCAGGTCCCCGGCCAGGCTCTTCCTCGCGGCATTTTGTCACTCGCACTGGATTACCCTTCTCCCCAAAAACGAGGAGCACGGAGCACGTGCCGTTTGTCAGCCTGTTTTTCTGTCCTCCTTAGGATTAGCCGGAGCGTTTATAGGCTTGATATGCATATTCATTAAAAAAAATTGAAATATTGTGGAGAAAAAAGAAGCTGTCTTTGAGTTAGCACAGCCTTTGGGAATCTGCTAAGTAAGATGCACTTAATTACTTTAGCTATGACTACATCACATTTCACTCGTGTTTCCTCTGAGATGCAAAACATCTTTTCAGCGGAGGCTGCAAACACGTCCCGAGCCTTTTGCAGCGCCTCTCGGCGAGCTTGTGGCGCTGAACGCCGGGGATGGAGACAGCATCTGACCCGGCTCTCGGAGCTGCCCCTCCTGGTGATGGAGCTAATCACCTTTGCAGGGCGGTTATTTAATTACGCGTATGCTTCCATCGGGTTCTGCGGGGATGCTGAATGCTTTGCGGAGGGGAAAGGTGCCGGTGCAGCCCCGGTGAGCCCGCGGCAGGGGTTGCATCCCGCCGGAGCGGTGTGCGGCGGGAGAAGAGGTTGGTTGCTTTTGCAGAGGGAAGGTGGCATTCGTTACCTTCTCTCACTTTGGTTGGCCGTCATCGCAATTTCATTCCTCATTTACAGGCCTAATTAGGCAGTTCGCTGCAGGGGAGCGTCTCTGAATCCTGCTCCTGGGTTTCTCTTTCCTCGGGACTTTCTTGGGGTGGGTATTAGCTACTTTGGGTGCATAACTAAGGTCCCCAAAATAGCTCGGTGTCTGCAGGGTCTGGCAGCGGAAAGCGGGACTAACCCTTTCCCCAGCCGGAGCGAAGGCCACTGTCGCCCCAAGGCCCATGGAAGAAGTGCTGGGGCCGCGCACAAGCTGCTCACCTGCATTTTCGCCCCAAACATTTTACATTTGGAGAACACAAATGGCTTTTCCACCCCTCGCCCTCTCCAGCCCTGAGGACGTGGGGAGCTATGGGGAGGTGGCAACCTGGCGTGTTGTTCCAAAACTGTATCTTTTATTTTTTTTTTAAAAAAAAAAAAAGGGAAATGGAGAGAAACGTAGCGAGCAGCAAAGGATGGGGCCAGATCCTGCTCCTCCAGACAGCGGTCGGCAGGGTCGCACGTGGGGAGCGTGGTCGCACATGTCCTTCTGCAACACCTCCTGGCCAGGGTGGGAAGAGATGGAGACATGGGTGGGGGTCAGAACCAGTAATGTTCCGCAAAGGTTTTAAGTAAAACCACCGATTTTTAATGATGTAAAGAAATAGGCAGCTGCTTGGGAGGAGGCATCTGGGCCAAGATATCCTTGGGGTGAGGGGGTGCCTCAGGAAAAATGCAGTGTCTCCGCTTTTTAAGAGAGGGCTTGTGGTTGGGTTGCCGTCAGCAGGAGGCTTCTGCGCGGATTCTCTGAGCCAGGGCTCAGGTTTCTGGTTTTTCCTACAAATTTTCATAAGCATTTGCAGCACGTGTCGCATATCCGTAATTGCACTCCTGGACCGGTTCTGCTCTGATGCATAAATAACACGCACTGTAAAGAAAAAGTGTATGATTACATATTTAATGGATAAACGGAGCTGTTGTGGTCTATTGGCCACATAATAAAAGTTTCAAAAAAATTGTCTTAATACAGTATTTACCCAAGAGAGTGCCGTGGCTGCAAACGTGAACGAGCTATTTTAAATTTTAAAATCTTTTGAGCCACGTTTCATAGCCTTCCCCATTTCTAAAACACCACCCATCTTCTGAACTTCTTTCTTCATTTAAATTTAAAATAAGGACAAGAAATTATTCTTTTCCCTAGCAGCTGGCAGATCTTCTCCAACGTGAAAGGTCTAGATTAAGCTGAAAAAATCCCAGACACACGTACCTTTTCCACTGGAATTTGGGAAGGCGCTTGCCGCTCGCGGGGCAGGCGGGCACTGACCTGTCTCCCCGCCTCGCAAACTCCCTGTTGCACCCCTGGCCATTCCCGACACTGTTTGCAAATTCAATTGCAAATGCAAAAATTGCCTCTCCGACGCCTCCTGTGCCGCCCGAGCCCCATGTCCATCCCTACCTTGCTTGGCTGCGGTGTGCGCATCCTCCACGTCTTTTTGGCCAGGATTTCCCACGCGGCAGCGCGTGGCGAGGGGAGGCCGGACCTCCACGATGAGGCGGGTTTTTACGGGCACATAGAACTTGCCGTAGTTTAGGCAGCAGGGAGTTTTCCCGGCTCCGTGGCGGAGCAGAGCCAGCCCTGCCGCCGCTGTAAGCTGGTGTTTCCGTGCAAACCACCAAAGCCGAGGCCAGCAGTTCAGCCTGGTCTCTAAGTCAGCCTTGGTCAGACTCCTTGTGCTGTTGAAATGCAAGACGTTATTTTCTTCCTGCGAATTAAATCCCCGCGCTTTGTAATTAATACAAAAAAAAAAAAAAAAAAAAAAAAAGGGCAGATCTGGGAAAATCTGTTCCCCTGACACACACTCTTCTACTGATGGAGAATCCGAAAGAGAGCAGAACACGCTGTCGGGTGTTGCGGAAAGCTCTTGATTCCTGACCTGCAGGAATAAATCTGGTTTTGTGTTTGGATTTATTTCTTCTGAAGCCTACCGAGCCCTTGCAGGTCTTCCCTGGGTTTCTTTCTCTACGTGCTGCTAATGGAGTTGGCAAGCTTCCCCTGGTAATGAGAGATTGCACCTCAGCGGGCTTATCGGAAATGAAGATTGTTAATAAATAAAGCCTGGGTCTTTAAACTCATGTTAACATTAATCAGATTAATATAAAAGGGAAAAACTCTGGAAAACGTTTCAGGCAGGGAGTGCTCTCCCTCCCACTGGCTTCTCCGTGGCTGGATGAGGCTGTGCTCCGCGGTGGGGCTGAGCCCTGCTGCCCCGGGGTGGCCGGGCAGGGATGGATCCTGGTGTGAAAATGGGGTTTTCAGGTAAAAATGATACAAACTGGAAACGGGGTTTTGGCTCAGCAGACAGCAGGGCAGCACCAAAACCTTCTGTGCACCTACAGCTCATCTTCCCTCCATGGCCAGGACAGGGGGTTATTGCTGCTCCCGCCTGGCCCAACCACTTGGACTTTGGTTTATGCCAGGACACGGGGGATATATGCTTCCTAAGATGTTTTTATTTTGTCTAATGTAGCATTCGACATTTCTTATTAGTCGTGTATATATATATATATATATATGTTTCATTTTTCTTCTGAATCTTTCAAGGCTGGGGGGCTCAGCAGCCTCAGGAGGCAGCACGCTTGCCAGTGGCCAGTGCCGTGTCCGTGCGTCCCTGCAGCCGCGTGTGATTAGTCACCTTTGAGTCCCATCGGATGTTCCCTCACTCTCTAGTTATGAGAACAGATAAATAGGTGTTAGGAAGCTCTTTGTTTTTGGGGACAACTCTGTCAGGTAGCCAGCTCTCTCATCTCTTACATGTGCCCACATGTGCATCGCTTCTGGTCCCTTCCCTCACTGGGAAATCGTAAACAGGCAGCCAAAAATTTTCTGTGCCCTTGTTTGGACTTCTTTTCTTTTCTGCTACATTCATTTCGAGTGGGATTGGAACCAATTACAATATTTAAAATCAGGAGAGTCGTCTCCTCCAGGAGCTGTAATGAGGTGGTGGCCACCAGCAGAGCTTGCCCCCGCGCGTTGAGGTCCCTCTCGGGCCATGCCCTGGTGCTCGCTGCCTCTGGGGCTCGGGGAAGTGCAAGCCTCGGGCTTGATGGTAGTGTCACAGCTTTGGGCAGACCAACGCGGGGGGAGTGGGGACCTGGGGCTTCCACTGACGCCGTTTGTGCTTACTACTACTACTACTACTATGTTTAACCCCGGTAGCACTAGCGACCCAACACCCCTGCAGATGATGCAGAAGGTTGGTTGTGGCACCTTCATAAACTCAGAGAAGCGGATATTTTTTCATCTGTGCAGTTACTAAACATCAACGCCAAGTATTGCCCAGAAGGAGCATGTTTGGGATCTACGGCCTCTAACGCTGCATCGCTGATGTACCAGGGCTGGACTGTCAGCCACGGGCCACCAATACCCTGGCGCGACACGTGCCGGTGCTCAGCGATGGCCTCGCGTGTGCAGCAGCAAGGCCTGGCCCCACAAATGCCCAGGACGTTGCAAAACCCTCCCTTCTCCCGGTCGTTTGGCCAAAAATTGCTCATTTCTGAACTTTTCCTTTCAGACCCCTGATAGGTACACCACTGGTCCCTGAGGCAGGCAGGGGGCACCTCCTGGACACACAGACATATGTACAAAGACAATTTGACACCTCTCGGTAGTCCCCACGGGCAGGGCGATGGTAGGAGCAGAGCCCCGGGTGCATGGTGCTCATTTCTTGCTCTTGGCTTGTTTGGAAGGGGGCACGAGGAAGACTTTACTGTCTGTGTAGAATAATTTTAAACCAGTTGGTAAGAGTTCATCGTAAAGTGATTTGACAGCATGATAAATAACTAAATACCTTTTTTAATTACAAAGTGATATTCTCCTAACTCAGATCCAGGAGATGGTCCACTCGGACGCCACGTCCTATGAGTCCAACCGTCAAGTGCCCCTGATCAATCGCCCCGGGATGTTAGCCGGCCCCATGAGCGCTCTCAGCCAGTCACAGCTGATTTCGCAGATGGGGATGCGGAGCGGTGTTACCCACGGTTCCCCATCGCCCCCGGGAAGTAAGTCTGCTACACCATCTCCCTCCAGTTCTACTCAGGAAGAGGAGACAGAGTCACACTATAAGGTACGTGCGGTCACGCCTGTTTTAACAGACAGCGAGAGAACGGCAGATGATGTTTTTCAGTGGGGGATAAATTGTGCAGAATAAGTACGCAGACTTTTGGTCTTTTTAATATATATATATAGTGGGAGACTTTCCCAAGGATGGGGAGATCCTTTCCAGCCTGGGGTGAGGTACAGCACGGCAGACTAGCAGGCGTGCGTGGGTTGTGCATGCAGCAAGTTTGGCAATGAGAGTCGGGCTTTTCTCTCCACGGTTTACCAGGTCCATCAAGCTGCAGAGTTTCCTCCAAGTGAGGGTTTTGATGAGCGAAGCAGGTTCAGGGCTAAGGTTCTGCAAACGCTTGGGTGCAAAATTCAATTTCTGGTGGCAGGTAGAGGAGACTAAAACAGGGAAGGACAGTAACGCAGGCTGGGGTTTAACTGAGCTCACCAGACATGGCTTGATAAGGAGAAAAAAAAAACAAAGAGAAATCAAAAGAGGAAGACTCTTCTGCCTTTCAGTTCTCCTGGGCAGTGTTTTAGGTTGTCAGCAATGTCTTAGTGGCGCAGAGTCTGCCTGTACAGCCAGCACAACTGCTGGTGAGCATGGCATCCAGAAACCCAAGGATTTCCTAGGGTTTTGGGGACATCTTGGTTGTTGCCCATCTGTCTCGAAACGCACCAGCAAAGCAACCAACACATGCTGTGCTCTGTGGGTCTTCCGTCTGTTATTTACTGAGGACAAATTGCAGCAATTGCAGGGTCGCTGCCTCAACACCCGGTGGGTCTTCATGTCTGCAGGTCAAACATTGGGCTCCCTGGGGAACTTTGATTAAAGCCTTTCGTGGAAAACCTTGTCCTGAAAGGTGCTAATCCAAGGATGACAGTGGAAGCACTGGTATTGTAACTTTGTCCCTTAAAAAACAGGATTTGAATGTATAACCAGAGCAGCAAACACGCTAGGACTGAGCAAAAGCCTTTCCCTTTCCACGGAAAGCTTACAGGTCTTTTCCAACCTAAATGATTCTGTGATTCTTTGAAATCGAGGCAAATGTATTCCCATCAATCCTGTAGTTTTTCATCCGTTGGCGTCTTTCACTTCAGATCAGGACGTTTCAAAGCAGAGTACACACGTGGATGCGAAAACTGAGCTTCAGTGGGATAAAACTGTAAAAAGAAGGGATACACGTGATTGAAAATAGACGGAGACTCTCAAACTCTGCAGTTCCACGTTTGGGGGACACTGTGGGATGGGTCATACCACTGGAGCCTACGGTCTGCCACCTCCCAGAGCCTGTGTCACACAGCTCCAGGCCGTTACCTGGATGCTGAAATCTTTCACGTCAGCGGAATGTGAGTTTCGGCTTAGTTACACACCAGCTTCTCTCGTTCTGCCTCTTTCGGCATCACCCAGCTTTTCTCCCGGCCGGCCGGGGCTGCAGGAGTCACTGGGGAGGACACGGCTTTGGGGTTGGATCTTCTGTGCTTGTTGAGCCAGTGACGCCTGTGGGAGTAGGAAGAATTGGAGATGTCCAAATTATGACAACTTGCAGAGATTTGAATTTTTTCCTAATCCTAAAGGCACACCCCCTCATTTTCCTGCCCTGTAAACTACCCAGCAAGACAGGTGGAACAGAAGTGGTACGTTTGATGGAGGAAGGAGACTGTAAGTGTAGAGAAAGCAGCAGAAGTGCACTGTGGCCTTCAGGTTTCTGTTTGCTTGCTCTGTCTGCACAGCTGCTGTATTCACCCATCGGTCATTTTTCGTATGGCCATTAAGGGCCTTCCTGCAACAAGTCATCAAAGCAATGTCTAACAAGCAGAAATTAATCTTGTAACTGAGAAGGTCACACGTTAAAGAAATTAGTCTGATGCCAGTGGGTGGTTCAGGTCCAGCAGGTCCCCAGAGCCAGGGAGTTTGTGTTTTTAGGAGGTCTCCCAGCTTCACTGATGCATTTACTTGCTGAGGGGTGTGGGGGGATGTGCACATGCATGGGAGGGAAAGAGGTAGTTATAGCCCAGATTGCAGCTGGATTAGTGATCTCTCTCCATAGTTATTAAAATCATTGTGTCCATGATGTTCCTGCTCTTCATGGGTTCAACATCTCAGAAGGCACCAAGCCACCAGGTTACAGGATCACGTCTCTCACCAGTGAATTGCCCCTGTCCGCATCTGGTGTGAAACGTGCCTTCTGCTGCCTCCCCAGAGCAGGTCCGTGCAGGGGCTGGTGGCCACACGCTTCACCCCTCTGCACGAACCTTCACGGCCGCTTTGACCAAGGCTCACCCCTTGGGGGATGCAGTTGCTCTGGGGCAGCGAGGCACTGGCTCGCCGGGGTTTGCCTTTAGCCGGGAACGTGGCTTAGGTTGTTCAAGCATCGTCTGCAGCCCCGGGCTGGGCTGTTGTCTCATCCCGTGCTGCGTTACATCTGCTAAAACCCCCCAGCAGAACCAGGCAAAGTCCTGATCTGCTCTGCTCTGCTCCCTCCTGGGGGCTGCCGGCTCCAGGCAGCCTTGCAGGCAAATGTCTCTTTTCCATAAATACCGTTTGCTCTTTGGTGCTGCCCAAGCAGGACGGACCGTAAAACCCTCGCCGTGGCTGTGGTTGGATCGCGCCTGTTGCCGGCTCCTTCGCTTGGTCAGCGGCTGTGAGGAGAGCAGGTCTCCCCCCCCGCCCCACGGCACTTAAGTGAATCAAGCAGGGTTACAGTTAGTTAAAATACCATCTCACTCGCTAATGGGCTGAAGCCCTGTCATGCATTTTTTTTTTCTCCTAATAAGCTGGCCTTTCACCTCCTTGCCTCCCATTCAAGCCCAATTGGGCAATTTTAAATTAAACGCGATTTTTTATTTTTTTTTTTTGGTCTCTCTGCTCATTCAGTAATGGTCATTGTCTGTTTGACAAATGTCACTGCGCTGATACTGAACTTAATGACCAGTCGAGAGCTGCTGAGCGGAGAACAGGAGCGCCGCTGCCCTTTCCTCCCCGTGCCTGGCCTGTGCCGGCTGAAGTGAAGCCCCTTAAATCCCGGCGCTTCCATAGCACGCGATCGAATCAGCAAATCCATCAGGAGAAAAGCCCTCACCGGGAGGCACGATTCTCGCAACGGCCTGGTGTTTAGACCTGTGTCAATTGAACATTTTTATTTTTTTTTTGTAATTTATTTTAGACCTCCAAGTGGCAGACCAGGCGACTTTCTAAGTAATATAATTATCCCGTGCACCGGGTCAAGCAGGGACTGCCGAAGTCAGGTCGTGGCTGAGCACTGGGTGCCTGAGCGTGGTGGCTCTGCCGGCGGAGGTGCTGGCGCCCTGTCTGCCCTCGGGGATGCAGAGCTCAGACTGCCGCGGCCAGCTGGCAGCCAGCGGGTTTATTCGCGGCCGTGTTTAACCTCTGGCGTATTCAGTTTTCCCTCCGCTATAAAATAAGGATAATGGTGCTTCCCTGTAGTTCAAGCTTTCACCGGCCGCAGTTAATGCCTTGAGAGCTTTGATGTACGTCCAAGTGCTTTCCAGGGGTCTTCTCCTTTGCACACCATCACACAGAGTCTTCTGCGGTCCCGGGTATTCAACGCGCTGCCCAGGGCATCCCGGCGGAGGCTCAGCCTTAGGCACTGTGCTGCCTTCACTGGAAGCATCCCTGCTTCCACCTTGCTGGTTTACTTCCCAGCCCGGTTGGCAGTGTCTCGTGCTGAGCAGCCACAAAGTCCGGCTACTGTTGCCTGGGTCCTGCTCCCCTTGGTCCAACCACCCACAGGACACCCAGCCTGGACACAGCCAGTCCCAGTCACCCGCCTGCACCCAGCCTGGTCGTAAAGAGTGAGCAGAGCATAGAATCACAGAATCCCAGACTGGTGGGGGTTGGAAGGGCCCTCTGGGGCTCCCCCAGTCCAACCCCTGCCAGAGCAGGGTCACCTCCAGCAGTGGCACAGGACGGCGTCCAGGCGGGTTTGGGATGGCTCCAGAGTGGGAGACTCCCCCACCTCTCTGGGCAGCTGTGCCACTGCTCTGCCACCCGCACAGGAGAGAAGTCCCTCCTCAGGTTGAGATGGAACTTCCTATGGTCAAGTTTGTGCCCGTTCCCTCTTGTCCTGTCCCTGGGCACCACTGAAAACAGACTGTTCCCATCCCCCTGGCACCCTCCCTTTGAGTATTTATAAGCATTGATAAGATCCCCCCCTCAGTCTTCTCCTCTCCAGACTAAAAAACCCCAAGGCCCTCAGCCTTTCCTCATCAGAAAGATGCTCCAATCCCCTCATCATCTCTGTAGCCCTTTGCTGGACCCTCTCCAGCAGTTCCCTGTCCTTCCTGACCCGGGGAGCCCAGAACTGCACACAGTGCTCCAGATGCGGCCTCCCCAGGGCAGAGCAGAGGGGGAGGATGACCTCCCTCGCCCTGCTGGCCACACTCTGCTGGGTGCCCCCCAGGGTGCCATTGGCCTTCTCGGCCACCAGGGCACATTGCTGCCTCATGGTCACCCTGTTGGCCCCCAGGACTCCCAGGTCCCTTTCCACAGAGCTGCTCTCCAGGAGGTCAGCCCCCAACCTGTACTGATGCATGGGGTTATTCCTCCTCAGACGCAGTACCCTACACTTGTCCTTGTTGAATTTCATCAGGTTTTTCCTGCCCAACTCTCCAGCCTGTCCAGGTCACGCTGAATGGCAGCACGGCCTTCCAGCGTGTCAGCCACCCCTCCCAGTTTTGTGTCATCTGTCCCTTCATCCAGGTCATTGATGAATATATTGAACAGGACCGGACCCAGTACTGACCCCTGAGGGACACCACTAGTTACTGGCCTCCAACTGGACTCTGCACCACTAACCACAACCCTCTGAGCTCTATCGTTCAGCCACTGTTCAATCCAACCCACTGTCCATTCATCCAACCCACACTTCCTAAGTTTGCCTGCGAGGATGATGTGGGAGACAGTGTCGAAAGCCGTGCTGAAAGCATGGTCCCTTCCAACCTAGACAAAAACATTTAATATGTAAGATTAAAATAGTTTAATTCCTGGATAGTTTTCCTGGATAGATGTACATACCTGTTTGCAGCGTGAAGCAAATTTTGGATGGCACCAGTGCGATGGCCAATGGTGATGATGGTGCCGCTTGATCAGTGCTCGCAACCCTCCTGCCTTGAGACCCCGGAGGCTGAGCCGCCAGCAAACGTTGGGGGCAAGGACAGAAGCAGCTTCCCAAGGGGGATTATTGGGTTGAAAATCGGAAATCATGTTGAAGCTGAGTTTGGAAAAATTAATGGGCTGCTAAAGGGATCTGGCTGGGAAGCAAGGGGTTTGGAGAGGTCCCAGAAGAGGATCAAGGAGAGAAAGAGCTTGTGGTGCTGGGGAGGAGGAGGGGGAAGAGGGGTGGCCGAGGATGAGTGTCTGGGAAGCCCCAGCTTTGGAGCAGGGACCACTGGAGCAGCAAGGGGCGAACCCAAGCTGTGACCCGAACTGTGAGGAGGCACCCAAGCTGGGCTCAGGCACCCACCAGCAGTTTGTGCAATGATCCTGGGGGCCAAAGAGACCCCCAGGGCTCTGCCCTCCTCGCTGCACTGGGAGCCCTTCTCTACCCGTGCCCTCTCTCATCCCCTTTGCCAACAAGCTGTAGCAGGGACTCATATTGGACTACCCCAAGCTGACCGCTAAGGTTCATCTCTTGGTTTTGCAGGTTACTGGAGAGAAAAGACCATCAACAGACCTGGGCAAAAAGCCCAAAAGCCAGAAGAAGAAGAAAAAGAAGGATCCCAATGAGCCCCAGAAGCCCGTGTCAGCCTACGCCCTGTTTTTCAGGGACACGCAAGCAGCCATCAAAGGGCAAAACCCCAACGCCACCTTTGGAGACGTATCGAAAATTGTCGCGTCAATGTGGGACAGTTTGGGAGAAGAACAGAAACAGGTGAGTTACTGATGTCTTTTTTTTTTTTCCTTTTTCTTCCAACTGTTTCCATATGTCTTCCCATGGTACAGAGCGTCAGAGTCTCCCCAGGCCCGTTAGGAGCGTGTCCAGGGGCTTAAAGAGGCTGAAGCGGGTGCGTAGAAACGGAGGCTATTTTCCGGAGCAGTGCTGAAGCGCCCACTGCCACTCGAAGCGATGCTCGAGTGGTTTGCGTGTCGCGCTCCCAGTCCCGAGCCAGTGCGGCGGTGATGTGACGTGGCCCTTGGACACCTCCCTGGGGTGCCCTGCAGAGGGGTCTTTGCCACCCGCGTGCCCCAAGGCAGGGGGGGTCTGACGCCCGTCGCAGGCAGGGCAGGGATGGGGCTGCGGAAGGGTGCGCTGAGTTTGCTTTGCCTCTGGCCCTTTTGTAGAAAAATCTCTGTTGTTACATGGGGAAGGGCGAATTTTTCTGGCAACTGATTATTCTTGAGAAGATCATACTTTAAAAACGCATCGGTGGCCTTTCCCTGACATGGCGTTTTTGCAGCCTTAGATGGGAGAAGGGTTTGTGTTTGCTTATTTACTTACAAGGAGAGACGGCAAAACCAGCTAAAAACTATTATCTCTCTACATCACTGGCCTGAAATCTAACGTTAAGGCTTTAAAAGCTTAGGAGGGAGATGTCTGAAGTGGCCTCACAGAGGGAACCTCCCTGCCCCAAAGCTGTCAACCACTTTCAGTCTGCTTCACACGGAGACTTCCAGGTCCTGCTTTAACTGTTTTGTTGATGCTGAGTCGGTTACAAAAGCCCGTAATTGCTTGTTGCCTATTGAGAACCCCCCCGGGAACACTTCCCGTAGCAAGTATGTCTTTTTATTGGGCAAAGAGAGATCTGACACTGCGTGTGATGTGTCTCTGAACCCAAATGTGCTTTAACAGACAGTCCCCCCGTGAGCGGTGAGCCCTTCTCCTGCAGTCTGGCTGCCAACTTCAGCCCGGCTCCATCTCTCCTTGGGTGTCCATGGCCAGTATTTGAAGCAGCTACATTTGGGGAGGGGGCAGCAGGAAGGAAAAAAAAAAGTCATTTAAATGGAAGTCACGCTAGGAAATAGCCTTGCTTTCCACCCTGCAGCAAGTCAGGAACAAGAGCAAGGCATCTTCTGGGATGAAAGCCCTTTTGCTGATCCATCTGGCATCTCCATACTGTGCAAAGTGTTGCTCTGATGTTTTCACGATCCTCTTCCCTTCTTTGGAGGGATGGCTGGGGGATCACGCAGGAATTTCTCGTGCTGAAGAAGGGAGGAAGGTCCCTTCCTTCCTCGTGCAGCAGGTTGACCCCAGCCCTGCTGCCAGGGAAGGTGCAGGGCAGGGGCTGGGTTTGGTGCGAGGTGTGGGTGGTTCGGGAGCACGGGAAAACTTTTATGTCGCGTCTTTCCCCTGCTTTCATCCCTCCCAACATCTCGGTCTGCCTCTCCCTTACTCCCCCTGGTTACAAGTGTCTCTGTAGATTGGGCTCTGAGCTGGGCTGCAAATGTGGTTTATGTAATGGAATTGCTGGTGCGACCCTGACTCAGCGCAGTGCAAATGCTCGGCTCTTAATTAACAGCAGGGATTAGACCAGTCCGTTTATCTTCCCTGCTAACTCTCCCTTCTTCTCTTTTATGAGATAGTAGCAGCCTTGCCGTCTCTTTACACACGCTTTCTAAGTGGCTCCATTTCTCCCTCTGTAATTGATTTAATTAAGTCATTTGTTCCTTGTCTGAATGCTTAAATATTAACTTCCTGGCTTTGTCTCCAGCTGTATACTTTTCTCCCACGACAGCTACCTCCCTGCCCGGGACTCCGGCTGAGGGGACGCTATTTATCTTTGGCTCTGGCACTCGGCTGCTGGTTTGTGCAGTGGGGCACGTTCACTCTTGAAGCGTTTGGCTGGAAGAGAGTTTATTCGGTCTCTGTTTGCTTTCCCCTGCCAGCACCCCCAGACAAGTTTGTTTAGATCCATAAGGCAATGCAATGGAAAGGAAAAAAGGAAAAAGGAAAAAAAAAAAAAGCAAGCATTAACAAAATGTCTTTAATACATGAAAACAAGTGCCTAGGATGTCCTGCAGGTCCTTTCTCCCGAGGACTGCAGGACTGGATGCATGCAGTCACGGTGAAGGCAAGCAGCCCCATGCCAAGCACTGCCTTGGCACGTCTCGGGAGGGGACGGTGACCGAGCAGGACAGCTACGTGGTGATGCCATCACTGGCCAAAATCCTGCTGGGACCTGGCAGTCCAGACTGCCACATCGCTGGGCAGGAGCATCGTGCTCTGGGCAGGGGTGGAAAGGAGGAAAAGGGAAGTATTTCACCCGGTGCGCTGCTCCTGGCTCTAGTGACAGCAGTGGTTTTGAATATCTTCATATCCTCATGGTGGAAAGCAGCTCAGAAGACAACCTGGGGAAAAGCCAACACAGTGATGGCAAAGTAGACAAGCAAGAGACAAATCTGGATGTTCTTGCTCAATTAGGACCAAGGTTTCAGTTAAAGAAAGCTTCCCGTCTTCCTGGCATGAGAAAAGAGGGTGGATTTGAGGCTGGGGGCTGTGATTTTGTGATAGGATCCTTCACGGCCTGAGATGTTCAGGATAGGGCTGGGGCATTGCGTCTCCAGAGGGCTGATGTGCAGACGCCAGCCCCACCATGCAGTTATTAAGCAGTTGTTTATACCGCTGTTAGTTTCTGCTTCAGATGCAGATTACAAACCTTATTTTCCACTTTCCAATGGGCACAGCATTTCCCCAGCCCGGGGTGTGTTTTGGTTCCTGCCTTGAGGGACACCAGCAGGCAGGACAGGCAGGGAGCAGGCAGGGAGGGGGTTCAAAGCGAGCTGGCCGATAAACCCAACCTCAGCCAGGGCATTTTGGACTTGTGATCCCCCACCACGTGTCAGCAGCCCCCGGCCCATGCCCTGCTGTGCCTACAGGCATATCCATGCCTCCATCCATCCCTCCATCCATCCCTACATCCCTCCATTCATCCATCCATCCCTACATCCCTCCATCCCTCCACCCATCCCTCCATCCCTCCCTCCATCCATCCCTCCCTCCCTACATCCATCCATCCCTACATCCATCCCTCCCTCCCTCCTAGCTCCATCGTGCACAGAGGAGTTAGGTAGAGCATGGGGTGGCCGCCCTGCCATTGCCGAAGGGATGAGGAAAGCCCAGTGCTGGGTGGCTCGTAGCCATGCGGCCAGTGCTTCGGGCTAGGAGGGGTGGTCCTGGGCCCCCCCAGGCGGGCAGAGCTGTGCTCGCCCCACCGCCGCTGCGTGGAGCATTTCTGAGGCAGAAACGAGGTGCCGCCCCTTCGGCGGTGAGCTCAGGCCGGCACGCGGAGGGTTAAATCCTCTGCCATTTGTGCTGCTAATGATTATACGCACTGTAATATCAAAGCTGTAGCTATTTATTTGCCATTGAGCAGGTGCTGCTGCTCCCACAAAGCAAATTTGCTTTCTCCTCCTGATGAAACAAGTGAAATAAAGGTTGCTCACGTCCCATTTCAGATAGGAGGTTTTTTTTTTTTTTTTCCCTGTGCACTAGCTGAAAGACAAACACCGAGTGGGAACCAGAATGTGCATTATGCAAGAAACCATATAATCTAGGAGCATCTTTGATTTGGCTGCTGCTGTCACAGACATGTATTTCACAGAGCGGCTCCCCCCCCCCGCCTCCCCTTTCTTTCGTTCTTACTGGTTTATCATTTGTGCCTTTGTCATTTTGTTCCTTCTTCTTCTTCTCTTCTCAGCCTCTTCACAATGAATCTTCATTTTGCCTCTGACACACTTGTATCTAAATTTCCTTATTTCCTGCCTTTTTTTATTTATATCTGTTGCCTGGTGATTTGATCATGCTGTGGAATACAGGATTAGCAATCTCCGTGTCCTTGGGTACTGCTCAAGGACACCTGTTCGGCAAAGCGCCGTTTTCTTCCCCATTTTAACCCCTTCCAGCGTGGCCACGTGTGCATAACAGCAATAAATAAGAATACCTTTAAATATCTCCAGCGCTGCATTAGCAGGACGTTGTAATCTTCATTCTTCAACAGCTGGCGTGGCCCTTTCTAAGAAGCTTACATGGGAATCTGAAGAATGTGACTCGGGGAAAAAGGAAAAAAAAAATATTAATACATACTCTTTGAACTTTGCAAATAGTTTAGCAGCTGTTCCTGTAGAGATAGCTTAGACTTTGGTGGAGAGCGAAATGCTAATTCAGCCATTATCATCAAATGGGGTACCTGTCGGAGTAATCCGCCTGCAGCTCCAGGTCCCTGCTCCAGGCTCACAGAATCCTGTGCCTCGGTGCTATTTTTTTTTCCTGAGCAGATGTAGTCCAACATTCACAGCGTTACCCAGTGAGGTTTAAAAGGGCTGCCTGATTTGACAGAAATTAGAAGAATTTGAGCGTTAGATTGGCGCAAACTCTGCTAATTCACTAGGAAGGCTTCTTTTCCCCAGCACGGGCGTAGTGCTCGCAGCCGGGTCCCAGCTTGAGCCACCCGGCAGCGCTGCAGCCCCCTCCCCTCCTTCCACGGGGCCACCAACCCTCCCGCAGGCAGCCTCTGCTCCGGAGCAGGTGACAGCCAGCCCTGGGTGGCTGTCCTCCATCAGGGGCATTTCATTTCTGCCCAGAGAGGTGGGGGAGTCTCCCACTCTGGAGCCATCCCAAACCCGCCTGGACGCCGTCCTGTGCCACTGCTGGAGGTGACCCTGCTGTGGCAGGGGTTGGACTGGGGGAGCTCCAGAGGGCCCTTCCAACCCATTCTGGGATTCTGTGATAAGCCTGGAGACTCTCCGGAGCATGTTGAGAAGTCACCGGTGGGTCTTGCTCTTCTCTGCCATGTTCATTTATTCCCTCTCTAAGCACCTTCCCGTTGCCTACTGTATTTTGAGGGAAGAGGATGTTGGTTTGGAGCCTGGTGGTGATGGAGCCTGGGAACACTGCCAAGCTGGCCGTTGCAGATGTCTCTGGAACCTGCTGCTTTTTGCTAGGAAATCCAGCAACAAATTCAAAGCTTTGGGTCGATGTTTCCCTCCACCCTGGAAACTCAGAGCAGAGGCATCAAGAGGTTCCTGAACAATCTGCTGAGTGAACTTCAGGCTAAGCCAGGGCTTCCCATCCTAAGTGAGCAGAAGCTATGTCGGACAAAATTGGCATTTCCAGTTGAGTTTATGAATCTGGGGACTTACTGGCGACACAAAGGTACAGGCGATGAGTTCTTGCTCGCGACAGCCCTGCTTCACCAGGACTGGTTCTGTAATTCTAAGTGACTCCGTGGCCAAATGCGTGTGTGATTTTCCCCAGAGAATAACACAGTGTTCACACTCCAGGGATAAATTGCCCAGCAGAGAAATTACTGGCTCAGCAGAAAATAATAGATCACCCATCTAATCAGATCCATCTGCTCATTGAACCTGATCCATCACCTGGTGACAGGACACTGCGTATATCTGTGGTGGGACGGAGGCATCTCGGGCCAGCTGTAAAGCTGTATTACGGCGGAGCCACCACAGGGGAGAGATCCCACGGGGACCGCGTGCAGCAGGTGCTGCCTGACAGCGTGGCCGTCAAACTGCCCAATTCCAGCGTTGCACAGAGCTGTCAGCGGTGGAGCCACCGCTGGTGGCTGCTTTCCTGCTGCTGCCCCAAAACCCTGGCAGTGAGGGGCTGGAAGGGTCCAACCAGTTGCCCGGGGCTGGAAGGAGGTCTCAGGATCTTCTGAGTGTCAAGGAAAGCCATGTACCAGAGAAGGATGAAAGCACTAATCCCAAACAAGGTTTAAAGAGAGGTCTGGTGGGGACCAGGATAATGATAGGGAAGATGTGAAGGGTCAGAACTGCTCCTAAAAGCAGCTCCAAGAGCGTGACTTCTCTTCTTGGAGAGCAAGATCAGAAGTGTGGAAGATGAATGTTGTGTGCTTTTCATTGGAGGTTAGGGGTTGCATTTGTCACCCTCCTCCTCTGTTTCATTCGGAGTCTTCTGTGGGTTGTCCTGAGAACACACGTGTGCCCTCGCATGGAGTGACAGATGACTTACAGCCAGGTGGCACCATGAAGTGAAGGCAGAGGAAAGCAGGAATCTTTCAAGAAGCTTTAATCAATGGTAATTGCTACTGGATTATGAGTTTATCCATTCATTCTCCAAAGGACTGCTTCACAACACTGTATCTCCACCAGGGTAAAGGAGGAGCTCTTCCGAAACCGTGCAAATACTTCCCATAGCCAGAGCCTTCTATGTAGGTGTCCTCAAGGATGTCAGATGCTCAACAGCTCCCATGCTGTAGCTGGGCGAGCCTGGGGGAGTGGGAGTACTGCTTACCCAGCAGCCCATGATGGGCATCATTGACAGGGCCTCCTGTATCCAGGTGTGTTGACCTCAGGATTTAGCAATCCGGACTATAGGTATTAGTCCGAAGGAGATGTGCTGAGATTTACACAGTAAACCTAGCTTGGGTTAGTTGGTTTTAACGGAGGGAGGGACAGAATAAGTCTTCCCCAAGAAGGGAGCGGGAAGGATACGGAGGAGGGTGCGAGGAGGTGAGGAAGAGCTGGGAAGGAATAAGGATGACGTGGCCGTGTTTGCTATATGCATTTCCCACGGCTGTGTGGAGGCCGTATGCAAAGAGAAGGATGGTGTGGCAGACACCACCGCTCAGGAAGTACTTTCGAGTCATCTTATGAATAAGCCGTAAGTTATGATGATCCCAAGAGATATCTTGCAGGAAAATGTATAATAGTTACAAGAAAACCCCTCCAGGTTTACAAGCAGAATAAAATCCAAATTTATACATTTGGGGGGAAAAAAAGAACCCAGTCATGGGGAATCATAGAAAGGAGGGCAAGGAGAGACTTAAGAGGTCAACCAGACCATGCTGCTGCCTGAAGTCAGGATCATCTCTACTTAAGCCATTCTTGATGGATGTGTGCCTAATCTGTTCTTAAACCTTCAGGGGTGGAGATTACACATCTCCCCAGGCAATCTCTTCCCGTGCTTAATTATCCTTACTGTTAGGAACGCTTTCCTCTTGCTTAGCCAACATTTCCCTTGTTACTATTTAAGCCTATTGCCTCTTTTCCTATCTGCAGTAGATGCAGAGGTTCATTTGTTGCCTCTTCCTTTGCTGCGTCACATTTGGAGGCTGTGGCTCCTCTTGGTCTTCTCTCCTAGCTAAAGAAACCGAGTCCTTCAGCCCTCCTCCTGGAGACCTTTGCCGCACTTTTCATCTCTTCTCTCCTGATGGTCTATCTCTTCTTTGAAGCAAAATACCCCAAAGTCCACGTAGGATCACAGCAGAGACCTTTTCGCTTGGGATCAGTGGACCCCTTGATTTTTTGGGGAGAGTTTGGGTTCTTTTTATCCTTCTCCAGGCTTGGGAAGCAGCGTTTCTGCTAAAGCAGGCGGGCCGGGATGCAGAGGTTACCGACAACAGCTCCGGCTGTCATTCAGTGCCTGCGCGACACGGAGCCGTTCGTGGGCGTCAGCGGGGTTTGGAATAATTGTCTTCTCTAATTAACTGGTTATCAAACAAGAACATTTCATTACGGTACAATTACTAGCTGCTTTGCTGAGACACAGAGGTGTCAGGATTACGATCCCAACATATGCTTCTTACAGCTCTGATTTTTTGTTTTCATAATCACTAACCATTTTTGCTCTCTCCCCCCCCCCCCCCCAACCCACCCACTCGCTTAATGACTAATGAATCCTCCCGCTTACGAATAAGGAAAATAAATCAGCGGGCATGGCAGGTTAGAAAGAAAAACATGCAAAATGTTTTGAGGATCCTTAAATCTGATAAATTACTTTGAAATTAAAATCCCTGGGAGAAAATGGGATTTAATTAGAAAGTAACATGGTTTTGTCAATGTTTAAATTAAAATTTTAAAGGTTATAAATACTGCACTGGAGCTGCCGTTACACAGAGGATTCGTGAGTTTTGTTCGGATCCGCTCTTCCCACGCCAGCGCAGCGTTTCGCCAGCGGCAGGCTGCGGTTTCGCTGCTCCGTGTCCTCGACGGAGCCCTGTGTGGGGGCAGAAAGCCCCCCATGTGCGGGATAGGACTGCAGAAGATCTGGGAGGAGCCCCTCAGGGCTGTTTTTTTTTTTAATGAGGGCGGTGAGCCCCTGGCGCAGGTTGCCCCGAGAAGCTGTGGCTGCCCCATCCCTGGAGGTGTTCAAGGCCGGGTTGGACGGGGCTTGGAGCACCCTGGGCTGGGGGGAGGTGTCCCTGCCCAGGGCAGGGGGGTGAAACTGGATGATCCTCAAGGTCCCTTCCAACATAAACCATTCTATGATTCTATAGCCACAAACCAGATAACCTACCAGGAACGTTCCAGAGCTGGAGGAACATCAGAGGAAGGACCGCCTGGGCTTGCCCTCTTTCCCTTGGCTGTAGCCCTGCTGGTGGCCAGGGCTGGAGCAGGGGGTGGCCCCGAGCAG
Source organism: Pluvialis apricaria (assembly GCA_017639485.1). Lineage (NCBI taxonomy): Eukaryota > Metazoa > Chordata > Aves > Charadriiformes > Charadriidae > Pluvialis > Pluvialis apricaria. The sequence goes on along the minus strand of CM030021.1, from coordinate 2,851,942 downwards.
CACGGAGGCTCCTCCTCGGAGAGGTCCCCCTCGCCCTTTGGGAGTGCGCGCTGCTCGGCTGCCCCTTCCCAGTCTTGCTGCATCGGATACCGCCCGGCAGCGCATCCCAAATGCGAGTGAGGCGCAGCGCTGTCTAGCAAGGACAAGGACAGATGAAGAGAGGGGAAAAAAAAGGTGTAGCAGGAAAAAAAAAAGTGGTGGAGATGAAGGTAGGGCACAGAATTTAATGGGTATTCATTTATTTGCATTTAGCTTAAGGAAGTCTCATTTACCTGCCCCTCTCACCGTCGATAAATTGCAGGTTCTTCTCCAGGCAAGTCTTCCTAATAATTGAATTAATCTCTGCGGCACTGCACATACTTTGATTTCCCACTGTCCCAGATTTTAAAAATTTGAAAAAAAAGAAAAGGCAAAAACGCTCTTGATATTTTGCCGTTACGGAGGAGAAACACAAATATGTTTTCAATCCATGAGCACCCAGCGATGGCCACTGGTACACCAGCCTGAGGCACGGGGAGTCTGTATCTCATCGCTGTGCAGGCGGCAGGGTCCGCAGTTAAGAGCATCTGTTAGCAGCAGCACTGGGGACGCCTGGAATTTCTGCTTCCCAGTAAATGCTGTGGCGGTGGCGCTGGTGGCCCCGTGATGGGCTAGGGACATTAGCGAGGCGAGGATTGTAGGGAAAGGTAATAGCTTTTATTAGGGGAACTGATACAGTTTGAAGAAATAGTTGCTTCTCACAGGCAAACTCTTCTTCAGGCTGACATTTTGAAATGTAATTTGGGTCTGAACGGAGCAAATATAATACTTCCTCAATACCATAAAGCCAAAGACAAACTGAGGAAAACTCTCCATTTCAGAAAATTACCATCTGAGACCTCCGGTGTGTCAAGTCAAAACGTTTCATTACAGGAATCTCTCTGATTTAACAAGGAAAATAAGGTTTTCAAACCATTTTTAATAGAATTTATCTGTACTGATTTTAAACTGAAAGCCAAATAACTGGCTAGTTTCACTGCTGGAAGGTTATTTTCCTTTCGGAGGTCAGTGTTAGAAGGGAGCGTGGGGTGCTGTCGTGGCCGTGGAAATTTGCAGGGGAAAGGAGCTAAATATTCCCACTGGGCTGCAGCGTCTTGATTGTTGAAAGCTGCCATCGTTTTTAAAGCAGAATTAAATGTATGCAAATCTGTTCTAATTGAAATCAACTTCGGGTGCGCCGCTTGAGGAGGGCTTTGAGTTTCCAGCAGAGGAGAGGACTGATGGGGGTTTTTCTTGGGCGTTTCTGCCTTTTTTTTGCTGAAATTTTGATTCCGTTCTAAAAGATTCTTCTCACTTGCTCAGTTTAATCTGTTTAACCCCGTGAGGACTCACGCTGCTTGAGACAGGCTGGATCACACCGTTATTTATACATACGTGGAGGACCAAACTCTGGGCAGAAAGGGGACCAGCACTGTGAAATGGTCCTGAAACGCGTCTCGTTATGGGGGAGAGAAGGAAGAATAAACAATAATTCACTCTTACAAAGCTGTATTTTATTTTTTTTCTTGGGGTAGCAAACTCTCCTGTTATTTGCTTTTTCCCTGCAAGCCCCAGCTCACAGAGTCATAAGATTTGGCAAAAATCTCAGCTGTTATATGCTGAGAAAGGGCTTCCCAGCTGTTAGGGCTGCGGAGAAGAGCTTGGGAGTGTTGAGCTCTAAAGACTTGATAGTGGGAAAGCCAAGAAAACGAATGAGAGGTTTAGAATGTCTGAATGTCTCACCGTTTTTTAAGCTCATCCTATCATTTGGGGATTTTGCCTCTTGTCTTGCTCTTCCAAGAGCCTGGATCGCACTTTCCCCTGGTTCCTATGGGGAAGTGATTTCATTGAGTTCACCCTATAAAATCAGTCTGTGTCTCTTAGAGCAGACGTGCATAAATACCTGCCAGGGCACGCAGATCGCTCTCGCCTGCGACGCCTCCAAAAATCCCAGCATGGGCCAATCTTTATTTGCTTGATTTGGGGTAAATTCCTCCCCAGCAGAAATGAGTTTTCCATGCAGTCGTGCATGCAAGAATGGCCTCAGCAGCAGAGTGGTCCCATTTAGCACACCGGGTGCAGCCGAGCCCAGCAGCACCCTATTCTGCTTTATTAATTATTATCCGTTGCTTGGTCTTTTCAGGCGTACAAGAGGAAAACAGAAGCCGCGAAGAAGGAGTATCTGAAAGCCCTGGCAGCGTACCGGGCCAGCCTCGTCTCCAAGGTACGGCCCCAAATTCGTTGCAACTCATGGGACTCTCTGGGGAGAAGCAAGTTTATAAGGAATACAGTGTAATTGTGTTATCAGAACTGATATCCGTGTTAGCCACCTTCCCTGGACCTGTTGGAGCGGGGCCAGAGGAGGGCCCGGAGATGCTGCGAGGGCTGAGCCCCTCTGCGGGGAGGACAGGCTGGGAGAGGGGGGGTTCAGCCTGGAGAGGAGAAGGCTCTGGGGAGACCTTATAGCAGCTTTCCAGTATCTGAAGGGGCTCCAGGAGAGCTGGGGAGGGACTTCTTATGAGGGCATGAAGTGATAGGATGAGGGGTAATGGCTTCAAACTGGAAGAGGGGAGATTTAGATGAGATATTAGGAAGACATTCTTGACTGTGAGGGCGGTGAGCCCCTGGCCCAGGTTGCCCCGAGAAGCTGTGGCTGCCCCATCCCTGGAGGTGTTCAAGGCCGGGTTGGATGGGGCTTGGAGCACCCTGGGCTGGTGGGGGGTGTCCCTGCCCAGGGCAGGGGGTTGGAATGAGGTGATCCTTAAGGTCCCTTCCAACCTAAACTGTTCTATGATTCTATGATTCCCAAGGAGATAAAAGAAATGCTCTGTGTTCTGCACGCTGCCTTCAGCACCCTGAAACGAGACCCCCCACTTTGGGTTGTCTTCGTCAGCAGGTGTCACAGCAGGGGAGGGGTGTCCCCGCTTGGGGAGGAAGGTGTCCCTGCTGCCTTTCCCCATGCCGGAGGCTGTTCCTCACCTGGCTCTCAGGGTGTGAGTGCAGCAAACGAAGGAGCGCCGGTGAGGGCAGGAGGACAAGTCTCACCGTGGTTGACAGCAGGGACTGGTCCGGGGGAACGTGACACTCCAGCCCTGGACTCACCAGCTAGTGCTGGGCAGCAGCCAGGTGCCAGCAGCCTGCCTGCACCCTGGTCCGGGCACATGGGCTGTTGTGGCTGCTCAGGACCCCGGGTCCTGCCTCTCCCGTGCACGCTCAGCCGAGAGCAGGGCTTCCAGGGAGCGAGACCCATAACTGCGGGTTGATGAGCGTCTGAGTGCATAGGTGCTTACCGCAGTGCAGTCAGGCGAAACCCAGAGAGCCCATTTCAGTGCCTAATAGTGAACCTTCAGGGGATTTCAGGTTCATACGGGAACTCCTTGTGCTGCAAGGCTGCTCCTGGGGCAGCGATGATGGGCCAAGCACCTGCCCATCCCAGGAGACCTCACACCTTGCCCTCCTCCATGCCTTCAGAGAGGGGACACGGGCATTTGCTGCTTGTGTATTTGAGGTGGCTCCTGCAGAGCTCGTAGGCTCAGGAGGATATGCTGCCCTTGGGTTGTGAGTGTGTGTACTAGGTTGTTTTCCCTTCAAAGCTTCTCCTTGGTACTGTTCCACACCCTCAGTACTTCATCATTGCATTCAGGTGCCATGGGAAACAATGTCATGTCCCAAATCAACCATCATCTGTGGGATCCCTGTGATTGTGGTGGTGGGCTGGAAAGGCTCAAAGCCCCTGTACAGACACGAGCACCGTTAGCTGTCTTAACTTGTAAACAGAACCACCACAAGGACAGAAAAAGGGAATGGAAAGGACTGCTTGGGGGTTTAAAAGCTCTTCTTGCTCCTGCTGGAAACATCTGAGGGTTGTGCCTTGAATGTGCCTAGGAGCAGTGTGGGGCAGGTAGCATGGAAGGCATGGGGTCACCATGCTCTGTGGTTTCATTTTTTTTCCAGTTTCTCCAATGACCAGTTTTTGCAGAAGAGCAACTTTGTTTTGAGTAAAACAACACAGTGTGATCCTGGCTGCCGGGTGAGAAGGGATCTGGAGTATCATTACAGAGCCCATCGCAGGACAAAAACCTCATTGTCCGAGCCAGAAAATGTCCTGTTGTTCTTCTCTTTTTCCTGCAGAAATGAGGCCACCATTGTCCTGTGCATTATAGACCCCACCAGGGCTGCCGAAATGCACGAGATTAGGAAAGCAGCGTTTTAACAGTCCCATTCGTTCTCTGTTGGCAGCAAAAATGATTTTGTCACCCACCTCTGTGGACCCAAGCAGTGAGCTGCAGGCAGGTGGATTGCCTCCGTGCCAGTTAATGCCCCTCTGGTACTCCAGGCTCTGCCGAAGGCACCGTTGAGTTACTGGACTGGAATTTCCCAGATGTGGACGCTGCGCCCAGCCTGTGGTCACCAGTGAGCCGCAGGGCTGGAAGTGCGCGTGCTGGCTGGTGGGAGAGGAGTGGGAGCCACGGGGAGTTGGGGAAGCTTGGTTGGACGGACAGATGGACAGATGTCTTGGGACACATAACGATCTTTCCTCTCTTCCTTCCTCATCACCCTCCGTTCTGTTTTCCCACAGAGCTCTGCTGACCAGGGGGAGACGAAAAGCACCCAGAGCAATCCACCTTCCAAAATGATCCCCCCCAAGCAGCCCATGTACCCGATGCCGCCGCAGGCTTCCTCGCCCTACCCTGGCCTGGGCTCTTTCTTGTCCCCATCGGACCTGCAGAACTACCGCGGCCACCCCGGCCTCTCCCGGACCCTCACCTCCAAACCTATGCTGCCCAGCATCAGTGCCTCCCCGCCGCCCTCCTTCCAGATCAGCCCCCCCCCTCCACCAGCAGCTCTCCTTGCACCACCCGCAGAGCTCCCTCCTCAGCCAACCCCTCAGCATGCAGCAGGTCCCCCAGCAGCCCCTCCTGTCCCCCCCCATGGCACTACAGGTACAGCCCCCCATGAACGCCTCGCCTCCCGGGCAGCAGGTAGGTGCTCAGAGAGGGTTTGCGGCACGAACCGCAGCGTTTCCCCTCTTCTCTTGGTCTGTTGGTTTCTGGATGGTTTGGAGATGTTGGGTGTTGGGTGCTGTCCCCAAGGGAGTCTTCTCCCAGCTCCGTCAGCTCCATCAGCTTGCAGATTTCACAGTTTAGGGGTGGCGTTTTCAAAAGCGTTGAGCTGGGAGCACGAGCACCCCCACAAATAGGGCAGATTTGGTGCGATGGAGCAGTTAAGGTTTGTTCAGCGCGGGAAGATGCAGGAGCTGGGGCTGCCCCTGGTAAAAGCTCCTTGGTCCCCCAGCCTTGTCTGGGGGGCTGGGGATCATTGATTATCGTCTGAAACGATGGGTTGGACAGCCAGGGAGAAACTCCTCGCGTGGCATTGCTGAGAAGGGGGGGGCTGGAAGGGCATGGGATAATAGCAGGGATCCAGGGGGGTTGCCAGGAGGAGGAGAGAAAGGATAGAGGGAACATCACAAACAAAATAGGAAATCAATCCTTTTCCAAAAACTGCCTGGCAATCGGAGAAAGTCACTTTTGTGGCCGAGAGCCGAGCACGTGTGATGTGCGCTTGCGTGTGTGCCGATATTAACGGCATAGCGGCAAAGCAAATCCTATAGACGTGTGCTATGAATGTGGCAAACCTGCTGAAGCGACCCGTCCTCAGCCATGCCCGGCTCAGCCCGGCAGCCCACGCTCGGGGAGCCAGCCTGCGGGGTGGAAGTCTCTCCTCTTTAAACCTGCTATTGAGAAAATATAGGTGGAGGAAAAAAAAAATGGCTACAGCAAAGAAAAACCACATTTCCTATACCTTATAGTGAACTTGCCAGTGTACAGAGGAGGAGACGAGTGGTTTCCTGAGTTTCTCCATCTGGAATATGAACTGGACGGACCATTCACAGTGGAGGACATATCCTCTGAATTCACAGCTGCTGCCATTTATTTGATGATACTTTTAACTGCAGCATTCACCCAGCTGGCTGAATAATTTGCGTTTCACATGTTTACTAGCTATATATAACAAAATTCATACAGTACTTTTTAGCAGTGAACAAAGCTTTCTTTTCCATACTGTGACCTAATCGGTTTGGGGCTAACTTTGAGGAAGGAGAAATTGTTAATTTAGGAACAGATACTGCAGTGGAAGAAAACCAAAGGAGAGCAGAGGTGTGGAAGCACAGTTACACCTGACCGTAATAAAAAGGCAGCAGATGTGGGAAGGTCAAATCCTTAATCAGATTTTAATTTCCAACCTGCTCAGGGTATTCCAAGTACCTTGTCCAGCACAGTGGTTGGGCTTTAGCTCTACGTAAGCAAAAGTGGCTTCTGTAATTCGGTGATAGCCTGCGTCCAGAAATCAGCATGAAAGGGCATCCTCATAATCACTTTAGTTGGGGTAGTTGTTTTTGCTGAGGACAGCATTTTGTGAATCTTCATTCCACGTAAATTTGTGAATAAAAGTTAAAAAAAAAAAAAAAATACCCCGCACTACCCTAATTTGGATATTTTGGAGAAAATCGTGTTCTTGGTCAGGTAACTGCCTGTTACTCTTGTTTATATACATTGCCTAATGTTTCCTAATGAAGCCAACCCCAAAAAATCGGGAGAGCTAATCAGCTTTCAAATAAAACAGTTCCCCGGCGGCCTTGTTAAATTGCTCGCGGTGACAGCTGCTGGGGAGAGCGTTGCTCGCGTGGATGTTCCTTACCTTGTTAGCATACGTTAGGCTGGGCTAACGCGTTGCTGCAAAGGGGGCTGCGACCTGAAGTGGAAAAACGGTTTTGATCGCCAGACTGCTGATGCAGAGCCTTTCGTGGCCACGCGACTTCTGCAGCCATTTACCACCCGCGAGGAGGGAGGGCCTGAAAAACAAGAGGCGGGGGGGCGGGGGGAAGAGGGATGTAAAACAGATGTTGCTGCGTTGACACCTGCTTGCAAGAACTCGCCTTCTGCAGGGTCCCATCCCGGTGGTTTCGGGTCCTGGGCTTGGACGCGCTGCTGTCCCTGGGGCTCCCCCTGCGCTCTGCGCTGCCGCGGGTTTGGGGCAATGCGTGTGAACGTGTTTGTGCAATATTATTAGATCCGCTGTTTCTCCTGCTGTGTGTACTCCTTTAACGTTTCCTTTCCTTTCCGCCCTGCAGGACTTCTCACATATTTCATCTGAGTTTCCAAACAGTGTTGGGCCCCGTTCGCCTGGTGCATCAAACCCGCCGGGAAGCACCGAGTGGGACAACGACTACCCCAGCAGAGAGTGTGGGATTAACCACTGCAGGCCAGTAGACAAAACAGCACATTGCTAATGCACTTGCTATTATCTGAACTGTGATGGTGTGGGACAGCTGAGAACCTGCCCTAAAATGTACAGCAAGCCGGTTATGCTCAGGGAAGTTCAAGCTTTCCCCTTCTCTGCAGGCTCACTGAAGTGATGCTGTGGGAGCAGGTAGCTTAAAAATCACAGATAAATTCTACATTGGGTGTGAAGAGGTTTCCTTTTTTTGTGTTTCCATCGCATTAGTGATGGAATGGAGGACTCGAACACGTTTCCTTCTAGAGCAGGCCAGGGAAGCCCAGTCTCCCCAGGAGGGTCCCCGGAGGTTTGAAGGAGGCCACGTCCATAAGCAATGTCCTTCTGTTCCTAAAGTGATTTTCTTATCTCTTGAGGCCACAGCCTCCCACAGTTGTCTCTAGCACTGCGTCCCTTATCGGTGCTGGGGTTCCACCACAATGGGGTACAAATCCTCACCCTCCCGAGAGCCACACGATGCTGCAGTGCACTGCACCTCGCACGAAAAGGCCCGACATCTGCACGGATCTCCCCGTTATGCCCTACGTGCATGGCCTACGAACGCGCCAGCACGAAGGTCCCTTCAACACTGCTTCAACTCCCCAATAAAGAAAAACATCAGGATAGTCTCCGAGCAGGGGAGCGGGGAGGGTGTGAAAGCCATTTCCAGCCTCTGCCTAACCCACTGCTCTTGGCTCAGCAATAAATATTCGGAGGCCGCTGTTGTGCTCCCTAAAACAGGCACGGGGTTTGCCGGGAGAGCAGGTAGGGAAGGAGGCTTGGGAGCTGCTGAGTATTGTTTGATTTGCTTGAAGTACTGGAACATAGTGCTTTCACCGGAGATAATAGCAAGCTCCCGGCCTTTTCAGAGCACAGCTCCCGTCCGTGCCAGCAGCGCACTTACAATTGCTGGGCCGGGCACAGACTGTACAGACATTTATTTCTTTCAGGGAAATAAATAACTCGCTGAGCCATTAGAATATCGCCGCTGTCTGCCTGCCTGAGGGGGCTCAGCTAACCTGGATCGGTCTGGGCTCTGCCGGAGACCTTCGCGGGGTCCTTCCTGCAGGCTCTGCGGGCAACCCCAAAGAGGGAACCGGTTTGGGGCTTTGGGATAAGAGTCACTCTAGATGCTGCGGGCAAAATGCTAAAGATGCTTGGAGGGTTATGGAACGAGGATCCCAATGCGCAGAGGGGCTGAGCAGAGGCAGCTCCCACAGAAATTAGCCCCCCCTGGAAATAAGCATCGCTGCTTAGGGGATCAGCTGGGAAAACGCTTGATTCCCTCCGCAAATCCCACTGCCCGGGCCCCAAGCAGAAACCTCAGGGCGCTCTAGAAACGGGTGAAACGCTCCTGTAGTCGTCAGGATTGAGTTTTGTGTTGCTAAAACAAGCTGTGTGACATCTGGCTGGAGTGCCGTATTGTAAGCAGCAGGCCCGTGCAATTCATGATCAAAGCTCATGCATTTCATGCCTTTGTCACAGCAGAAATATCGAATTTCATGGGGTTTATCGCAGCTTCCTGGAAGGAAAAAAAAAAAAATCATTCTAAAACCAGACAGATTATGCAGAGACTTCCAGATAATTATTAGAGTAGATTATAGCAATGAACTCAGATGGATATAGATCAGTACTGCAGAGAGTGCTTAGCGCAGTGAAAAATGTCGCAGTCTCTGTTGAGGAAGGAGCCCATCTCCTGCAACTAGAGACACACGAGCTGATGGCAGCCCAGCTCCCAAAGCTGCCTTGCTCTCATTTTATTGTAAAGCCTGGTGTGTCAGCGGTGCCATCACCTCCCGCTCCTGCTGGGCCCCGGTATTTGCTGCCTACCTGCATGCCCTGCATCGCCTGTACCATCTGCGTCCCTTTGTAGGGCTGCAGCCCCGGTGCGTCTCAAGGTTACGCTCACGTCGAGAAGAGAGATGATCTGGTTCTCCTCATCTGCCTGTCTGTACTGCTTTTTCCAGTGTACTTTGCGCTAATTTGCAAGCACCGTTCAAAGTTACCCTTGGGCTGCGCGGCGGCGCCGTGCCGTGAGCCGGGCGTGAGGACGCGGGGTGAGCTGTGTGCCTGCACCGCCCCGGCAATCAGCAAAGCGGTGATAAAGGCAAGGCAGATCTTGTTGGGTTTGATTCATCAGTGCAGTTTGAGGTATAATCGGGAAGTCTCTGGATCATGTAATTGCCCATTTCAACCTCAAAACTGCATTTATCTTAATTGCAATTAAAGCGGCACACTGAGGAGCAAAACCAGCAACTGGCTGGAAAGAAAAAGGATTATTTTCTGTTGTGGTCTGGCTCAGCTGTAAGGTCCCAGGTTCCTGAAAGAGGGGATGGCACCAACCTCCCCAACACGCAGGCAGTCCCGTCTTGCTCTCCAGGTTAGGATTTTCACGTCATGTCTGACCTTGATATTTCTTTGGCTTCCAACATGTGCTGGCACTGGGTTAGCTGGGGTAAAACCTCCCAGTCCTACGTTTTCTGTTGCGTTTGTCACCCGGACAACTTCTGAAAAACTAACAAGGTTGTCTTTCACTCTGTCCTTCTCCATCGAATAAGGAAACTGCTGCAGGTTTTTTTTTTATTTTCCCAGCATATCAGTGCTAGTTAAAATGCCGTTAAATGACACTGCTTCCCTTATGCCCCTCAAATTCTAGGATGCTGTGAGCAGACACTCCTTAATTCATAAACCAGCCATGTTAGAGAGAGAGAGTTTTAAATGTTTCTCAGCTCATCCTCTCCCCATTCTTAATGATTTTGTGCTTACTGACTTCCATCCAATTTTCCTAGCTCTTTCTGGGCTGGAGCCCAAGCTGTCCTAGATTGCTAGCGGAGACACGGGTAGCATTTCTCAGTTCCTGCTTAGTATACGACTATCACTTCCCACAAGCAACTGCAGCATACAATTTTATTGCTTTTTGCCATCATATCACAAACTACTTACGCAGTCCCCTGTCTCCCTCACCTGACAGCCTTATTCTCGCGCTTGCTCTTTCCCAGGCGCCCACGCAATACCTGTGCTTTGCAGTGACTTTCCCCGAGGGAACCGGCTCACCCATACCAAGGGCGCAGCTTGGTTTTACAGTCACTTGCAAATCTTTCTTAATTCCTCGAGGCACCTCACTCACATATTTTTCTGCCCCGACTTCTGATTACAACAATTCTTTCTGTACAAAAGCCATCTTCAGGGTTGCGTTTACGTTTGTCTCTTGGCATTTAGGTATTTCGGTGATAATACTGAACTGGATTCATCTTTCTGTGTCCTTCCTCTCATTCGCAAGGCACAGATTACGTTCTTTTTCGGCAACTTTTCTCCCCTCTTCCCACTCTGCTTTGGGTGAAAAGGCGGGATGCACTCAATGTACCTTGTCCAGATGCAAACAACTGTGTACAGCCATGTCATCCGGACACTTGCAACCTCGCTAATCCCTGCTAATGACGAAGGGATCCTCTCCAAATGGGGGAATTTTCCAAATCAGAAACTAGATAAGCAAACACTGTAAAAAGGCAAGGGTAAACCATCGCAAATGCACTTAGTTTGGATTCAATTATTTATGGTAATACTTCGTAATGAACTGGGAAATGTTCTGTAGCATGTTTTGTAAAATTAATGAAGTTTTAGTACTGGAATACCTCACTGCTGCTCAGTGGCATTAAATCTTTGCTGAGTGCAGTAGGGACGACTCTGCATTTTAAATGCAGATTATAAAATGTGGAGATTAACAAAGTGCGGACTCCTCTGCGCTCTATCAGAAGACAGCTCTATCAACAGCAGCACTACCTTGCCGTCTGCTGGTTCCCTATTATTCCACTCAAGCGCACACACACCGGAATCTCCCAAAGCTTTGTAAAGTTCTTCACCACCTTTTAAGGCCAAGATGTCTTTATGCAGCCAGTGGCGTTTCCGTCAGGTCTGTGTAGGTGATAAAACCCATTAAAATACCAGGATTTCAAAGCAAAACCCACATAGGACGTCAGCCAGGGGAGAGGGACTTCAGCCACTCCTCTCTCTACTATGTCCTGACAAAAAGAGCATCTGGGCTGCCTTGTAGGACACTGCCGATGGCAAGTGAGACATGCCAGCCAGCCCACACGGAGGGGTGAAGCACCCGGGTGCTACAGGCAGGGTCGGGAGCGGCGATACCTATCTGCGCACCTTGCTGTAGAGCCCTCTGCCCGCGGGGTGGCTCGGTGGTGTAAGCTGGCTTCCCTCTCCGGGACACACCTGGATCTCTTGAAATCAAAGTCATTGCCTCAATGGCGTCATCAGTTCAAGATCTGGTGGGGCAGGGATGTGCAGATGTGCTGTCCCCCCAGCCCCACTCCCTAGCCGCCGGCAAGTAAGGCAGCACCGCAGTCTTCCTTGGGTTCCTTCTACCTCCTGCTGTCTTCATCAGACCCATGGGAATGACGGGCTAATCCTGCTGTCTCAAAGCGTTTTTCTCCCCTCACTTCCTGATTATTAATTTTTCTACTTGTACTTATTTTGGGAGAGGAGGAGAGCAGCATCGAGCAGGTGCTGTCTCCCGCTCCCATGCTCTTCAGCCATCAAACTGATGTAAATCCTCCTGGACACCCGCAAGCATCCCCAGCCATAAGCCCCTCAGTCATATTTTTGAGACACCCCCTCCCCTACTCCTTATGCAGTCTCAGAATAACACATTTCATCCGAAAGCAAGTGTACATTTTCTAAATCTCCATGGCTTAGCCTAAGTACAGCGCGCGATGAAGACGGGGGCCGGTGGCCAAGAGGCTGATTCCGGGCACAGCACGATGGTGGAGCTGGTACCAGCATCATGCTGGCGTGCTCTGCAGGGAAATCCAGAGCTGGCCCTCCCCTCCAGCCCCGGCAAGAGCAAAAATTAAGCCACAGGAAGGAATTTATGCCTTAGCCCTTGTTGTTGAAGTTCAGGAAGAACTAAAATTGCATCAGGCTCTGACTCTTTAAGTGCCTTCTGCTCGGTTCATCTCTGCACCCCCATCCCTCGGTGCAGACCGCTTTCTGGTTTGCATTATGGAGTGCCGTAAAAACCATGGCACGGCTGAAAACCAGTGTGCCGCCGGGCATGCAAAGGCTAATTCCAGCTCCCCCAGGTGACTCCCCGGCTGTTTCCCTGCCCGGCTCACCTTCCGCCTCTCGCTTCTCTTACAGCATGCTGCCAAGGGACAAGGCACTCTACCTCACCTAAAACTCAACATCTCGTTTCGAGGAGGCTCAGATGAAGGACACTGGAGAGGGTCTATCTTACAGACTACCCGGAGAGGCACCGAGCAAGTCGTATGGACGAGAGAGCTACCACTGCACCTCGTCGCTGGCTTCGTTCCCAGGCTCTAAGAGCAGTTTTCTTTTTGTTATTTTTGAACTCTAAAGTCTACTTTCCGTGGAAGCCCAAAACCTCATAGAACAAGAACAACAAAAAAAAAAAAAAAAAACCAAAAAAAAAAAAAAAATTTTAAAATAAATAAACACAAAACCAACAAAAAAAAAATAAACTAAGGACACCGTTTTTCTGCTTGCCATCAGCTTAGCTACAGACTTTTCCTAGCGAACTGCTTTTAGACGCAGCATAGGCCCAGGTCTGGTGTCCTACAGCGTTAGGCCAGCTCAGTAGGAGGATGCACTCTTTTGACTTGCTAACAGCACTAAACTTTGTGCAAGAAAATGTGAAGTTTGTGTGAATATTGTACATGCAAAGGCCTTGGATGTCTGGCAAAAAAAAAAAAAAACAAAAAATAAATAAAAACTATTGCTAGGTAGGTGGGGGGAAAGAGAGCAGAAGGCAAAATGCGAGAGAAAAAATGTGAAAAAGATCATGAAAATATAATTTGTTGGATAGTTGTAAGTAGTTTACTAAGTGTTTTAGAGCTGTGCTAAAGACATCTTTAAGATTTTTTTGTGAAAAAAATTAGTAGTTTACTTTATAGTAAAAGCATTTTATATTAATTGTAGCACATTTTTTAGTTATACATAGAAGGGAGATGTGTATAAAAAAAAACAACAAAAAAAAGCCTGCCAAACTTGTTTCTATTATTTGTACAGCAAGAAATGGACAATTTATATCCATGTTGTATGGCATTATTATATTTTTTCTGCCATATGTCCATCTATTTAAAAATTGCTGACAATGATTTTTGTCTATTTATGAAAAATTAGAGAGCATAATTACCGTTTCTCATAAGGTGCATTTTGGGGGTTGGTTTTTTTTTTTTATTATTTTTTATTTTGTTTGACGGTACTGCTTTCGCAGCACCCGGCACATTCGGTTCACAATGCTTATCTTACCTTTCTTTATAATAAAACATATGAAAAGTAGACCTGAACCAGTCTCTCCTTATTCTGGGGGCACACCCTGGAAACGTCCCGGCCAGCGAGGTCCCTGCCTTGTCCTTGTCCTTGTCCCCCTCAGCTTTCCCATCCCTCGCTCCTCTTCCATCACATTCTCACTTGCTTCCTCTTTCTCCCCCCTCGCTCTGGGCCAATACTACTTAATTAAATACATCGTTGACCACACCCAGCAATGAAAGTTGTCACTGAGCAATGGCAGCCAAGCGTTTTTCTTTCATTTTTCTTGGAAAATGCCAACCTTACCCTCAGCAGAGGGTATTTCCTTTCTCAAGGAGTAACTTCTTGCCCTGTGCATTTGCTCGCAAAGCTATCCCGTGCCCCGGCCCGATTGAACCTCCTCCCTTCGGCCAACCCTTGAGCAGACAGAAAATGTCCACACCACACAAGGTGGGGGGTCACCAAGCTGCCTGGTGGCAGCCAGCAGATGCCCACAAGAGCCCCATTTCCAACTTTTCCTAAGGAAGCGTGGGTGAGAAGGATGAGGAAAGGATGGAAAATTCAAATGGCATAAGGATGGAATTGGCATTCCCATCCTTCCATAGCGAGGATGGAAAATTCAAATGGCATAAAAAATAGCACAATGTGGAATTTCACACCCTGGGCCACCTGCCTGGAGGAAACCTGTTAATTAATGTACCATTTTAAGCCCATTTGTAGACGCAGCTTGGCCGTAGGAGTCTCACCACATTGTGTCACTGGCACACAAGTTACTGTCATTTAGCTAAGGCCCAATTTCTTCCAGCGTGCATTGAAATGGAAACCTGTGAAGCTGGGGCATGGCTGTGTTCCTCATGCAATCTGGGCCATCGGGTCTCCTTCAGGTCCAAATCCCACTGCTAAGATCCTATTTTTCCCCACTGCTGCCCATCTATGATGAAAGTGGCCTTAATATTTCTGTTCTCCAATGACTTGAAATAACTTTTTCAAGCTTTCAGACCATTTAAATAAACCAGGGGAGAGCTCACCCTTCACAGTTAAGGGTGTTTCTGATGAGGTAGATGGTCGGTTTCATCTCCTAATGGTTTTACACATGCTACAAAACCTTGCTGCCGTGCCCTGTGCCTGTTGCAGTAAGTCCCCATGAGAATACCAAGCCCCAGCTCTTGCCGGCCCACAGGCCACTGGACAGGGCAAGGAACGCGTGGTGGGAGTTGTCCCGCTGTGTCCTCTGGTTGACACCTGCTGTGGCATCAATCCCACACACCCTGCTGGCACATCAAACAGGACCCACCCCAAAATCCCACCCAGCAGCTGCCTGCTCTGGATGGGGCAGTGAGGAAGAGCTGCTGAGATGGTTTGGTGGGTTTGGACCAAGCAGTCCCCAGCAGACCACCCTGGGTGCCAGGAGAGGTGGAGGTAATGGCACCATGGCAAGGGACGGCAAGTCACTGGAGCTGCAGGACCCCACAGAGGCTTGCGGAAATCCAGGCAGGTCACAAACTCCTTCTTGTAATCAGCCTGACATAAAATCTATGTTCTCCTCCACTTCTGAGGCCATCACAGTGTTATTGCAGGGCGATTGAGTGGCAGTCCTCTCTGCTGAGAACATTTGCTTTCTCGGCGTGAGAGAGAGAGAGACGTGAAATCAAGGTGTAACTCTGCGAATCAACTTTCATTAGAGCAGTTACACTTTTAACCCCCAGCTTCCTGCTCTCTGCAAGTATAAGCAGAGAAAGTGCCTGTTCCTTGTCCCATTGACCACAGTGACTCTGTATTTCATTCTGGTACAAGCGCGGCAAAATCTCTCCAACACAGCACGACAGCTGTGGAGATGGGCAAGCGAGGAGAGCTGCTGGATGAAGATGTGGGACTCTTCCTTGCTGGTGGCCAGCGTAAGGCCATGAAGTTCCCCTTTTATCTCTGTAATCTTGAGCCATTTGAAAATAAAACGAGGAGCATAATAAAACTTCCCAAGGAGCAGCACGAGCAATAACATCTCAGCCCAGCTTGGCTAGCTACCGGTGAGCAGATAATTACTCTGCAATATCAGAGCCAGGAGATTTCTTCCAAATATGCAATTATTAAAATAAGGGGGGGGGGGGGGGGGGAATAGGACATTAAGATGGAAACCTACCTTGAGTTGTCACAGCAAGGAGATAGGACTTATTCCAGGGAGAGTTTCTGAAATGTTAATTTTTTTCTCTGTGTAGCAGGTAAGTGGCCTTGAGACTCTGAAATCGCAGGGAAGCCTTTTCCAGCCCTGGGAGGAGATCTGGAAGAGGTCTTCACTAGAAGCATCCCGTTACACCTGGTCCCTATGCTTTGCCTTTTCTGATGGAAGGTGCTCCTGCGTGATGGCCAACAGCCCCATGGACCTCTGCTCCAGCAGCCATTCAAAAGCCTCCACCGAGAAGGTCTCCTTGGTGGCAAGGTGACCTTGCCAATTTGGGATTGACTGTGCAAAGCAATACGCATGCTGTTAACGACTTTCTAGCCAGCCCACCAACGTTAGCGCAGGTTACCTCCGCTTGTCTGCGGGCAAGCGATGGCAAAGGGCTGGTGGCTGCCATGGGGCAACCATGCAGGGCACAGCATCTCCAGCCCCAGCGATGCGGGAGCCGCCTCAGGGATGTGGGGCAGTTGGCTGTTATGAAGCTCAGGGCATTAATGAGAAATTGTGAAGCATTCCTCATCGCTTTAATCCCTACTAATCTCTAAATTTGCATGATGGCAGCTGTGCTTAAATGGTATTCCAGCTGTTGGCTATTTGTCATGGACCTGGAATTGCTCCAGGGAAGCAACTGGGATCCAAGCCTCCCATCCAGCGTCACAGCTGGCTCACAAAATGCATCCAGTCTCCGCCAACGGGTGCAGCCGCAGCGCTGCGCGCAGGCAAGGGCGAGCACCCAGGGGGCAACGGGCCGGGCAAGCAATGGCACTGCTGGGTGAGCCTCTCCGTGCTCCGGACCCTTGGTCTATTATTAACGCTAGTAGACAACGTGGTAGCTGGGTCTCAAGAAGCCGCCCCATCACCCCTCACACCTCAGGGCAGGGTCAGCTCTTCCTAAACCCTGCCTGTGTGCCTAACCTGGCTTTAAAAACCTCTAAATTCCAGGCAAGTAACCTAAATCTCTCTCCCTACAGAGCAAATCCTTTGCTTTTGAACGTAGGGAAGAATTTATTGCTGTCCTTGTAGCAGTATTTTTTTCCATATTTGAAGAAGGATATTGGCGCCCCACCACCTCCTCTCCTCCTGCCTGAGCAGTTGCGATTGCGGAGGTCCTGCTCCCGTGCTCCCGTACTGCCGCTTTTAGTCAATCAGCACCAGCTGGATCCCCGAAAGGCTCCAAAACAGCTTTGGGGCAGGGGGCTCGCAGGGCAGACCGCTCTGTGGTGCCGTGGAGAGGCAGGACCCCAGCAGGTGTTCCCAGCGTTGGGCTAACGATGGAGAGGGAAGTTAAGAGGCAGGGGCAGGGAGAGACCTGGCTAATTGACTTTGGTTTATGAATACACAATTAGTAGCGCTGTAGGATGTAATGGGGAGTTTAACAAGTCTCATCAGTGGGATGTCAGTGGTGTTAACCCTTCAAGCGCAGGGACCCAGAAAGCCCCCGGCATCCCGGGCTGCGTCCCCAGCAGCATGGCCAGCGGGCGAGGGGGGAATGTGCCCCTCTGCTGCGCTCTGGGGAGCCCCCCCCTGCAGCGCTGCCTCCAGCTCGGGGGGGGCCCAACAGCAGAAGGACACGGAGCTGTTGGAGCGGGGCCGGAGGAGGGCCCAGAGATGCTGCGAGGGCTGAGCCCCTCTGCGGGGAGGACAGGCTGGGAGAGGGGGGGTGTTCAGCCTGGAGAGGAGAAGGCTCCGCGGAGACCTCAGAGCCCCTTCCAGTGCCTAAAGGGGCTCCAGGAGAGCTGGGGGGGGCACTTTTTACAAGGGCATGGAGTGATAGGATGAGGGGGAATGGCTTCAAACTGGAAGAGGGCAGATTTAGATTAGATATTAGGAAGGAATTGTTGACTGTGAGGGCGGTGAGCCCCTGGCGCAGGTTGCCCCGAGAAGCTGTGGCTGCCCCATCCCTGGAGGTGTTCAAGGCCAGGTTGGACGGGGCTTGGAGCAGCCTGGGCTGGTGGGAGGTGTCCCTGCCCAGGGCAGGGGGGTTGGAACGAGATGATCCTTAAGGTCCCTTCCAACCTAAACCATTCTATGGTTCTATGACTCAGCCCTCTGTGGTAGCTCACGCGGCCCCGGGTGGGGTGGGGTGGGGTGGGATGGGGTGCCTGCAGACAGTGATGCCTGGCTCACACAGCAATGGGTTTTTTCCCCACCATCCCACCAGGACACAGCCTCCCACATGCCCAGGGCGTGCAGGAGGGCCTGGTCTTTACCTGCGGTTTTGCCTTAGACACCACCCTGAGCTGCGCCCACGGCACAGGGCCATGGTCACAAATGCCCCGGCAGCACTGGGAGGACAGTTTGTCTTTGTTACATCTGTGTTATTATTATTAAGATGATGGAATGGAAGGGAAAACAGTCCTGACAAGCAATATTGAGAACTTCACGCAAGAAGGATCAAAGGAAAGGACTTCATTTGACAAATCCCAGGTCCCTGACAACAGCAGCACGTGCTAGGAACAAAAGTCTTGTGCCAGCCCCAGTGAGGTCCTGGCCCCCTGCTGAGGGCAGCTTTGCACCTCGGCAAGTGTCCACATTCCCCAAAGGTCCCATGGGGCTTGGGGCTGCTGTGCTGCGCTGGTGATGAGCGTGGCGATCCTCACTGTGCTCCAGCTGGAAGCGGAGTGATCAGACCTAGAGCAAGTCTGTGGTGAAGGAATGTGCTGCAGCACTGGGACCCAGCTCTTGGCACAGCCGCCACGTACAGCGCTGGGACCTCCCCACTCACACACAGTAGTGCCGTGCAACCAGGCAAAGAGGTTGCACGTTGGACCCAGCACTGGCTGCTCAGCGCCTCCGTCACCCCAGACATACCTGTGCTTCACAAAGGTGGTGGCCACCATCAACTACTTCCACCTGTGTCATGGCCCAGCCCATCAGCGCAGGGTGTTGGGTTGACGGGGTCCTCGCTGCATGGGGCAAGTGGCCGAGGTAGTTGGGCTATGAGCCTCAGCAGCAGAACCTGCTGCGCTATGCCTGCCCTCTGCCCACCGCTGTCACCAGGTGATGGAAAGGCTCTACCCAGCAAGCAAACATGACATGATGCGGCTTTGCCATCTTTCTGAGGACAGAAGGGACCAAAAGGGAGACTTGGTCTTTTAGTGATGAACCACGTGCAGTTTGGTCCCATTTTGTGTGCTCCAGCCTGCAGTGGGAGGTTTGTGTGGCCCGGTCCATAATGCTCAGCATCACCTTATCAGCTAATCACACAGTGCAGCGTGCAGGCAAAAAGTAAAGTAATTACTCCAGTATACAAGGAGTGCAAAATTATCAGTTCGAACAATGATTTTTTGAAGAAGAGAGATGAGAGGAATAACAATTCTTCTGGATGAAATACGGTGCTGACCAGAAGGGTAATTTAGAGTCAGATTTGAGATCAGATGTTTTATCACTATATCCTCAACACTTGACTTTCAGCTGCAATTTGATAAATCAGCATAATACCTGGCACAGTAATTGCTGTAGATTTTATTCCTAGTGGGGTTACTTTATTACACTGCAAGCGCATTAGAGAGCTTTCTGTTGCTCTGCCATTATTATTTGTGGGGACAGAAGGTCAAATAATGCAGAACTTACCAGGTGGGTATTTTTGCAGAAGACGCTGGTGAGCTCATTTGCAGGTATTTGTGCAGCTGAATGACTTGTTGCTCAGCAGTGCTCGCTTCTCCATCCCAGCACCTCCATGGCTCCTGCCAACGCGCTGCTTTGCTCTTCTGTGTGTTTTTATGCTCCCATCATGGCTCCAAGGCAGCAAAGGGCTGGGAACCCACCAGGGAGTCACTGCCCAGGATTTTGTTTAATTTAATTTCCCTAGGTAGTGCATTACCTATTGCTCCTTATTTGCTTGAGTGGGATGATCAGGTTTCCTAGAGCAAAAAGAGATGCTGTGGAGCTGTGTGCTCGTCTGTCTCCTCCCAGCCAGGTCCCTGTGCCAGGTGGGCAAATGCTGCTTGCTACCCCATACCCCCTTGGCATGGAAAGCCTTGGGTCTCAAACCCTCTCCTTGACAAGGTCCCCAGGGTCTTTGTGCCTCTGCCAGAGCTGAGCCCCCCCCCGCTCCCCTCCTGCCCTGACTCCGCACCACATCACGACTCAGAGCCCCCATTCCCACAGCTTCTGGCCCAGAGGTCCCCCCAGCCCACTCCACCGTCCAGCCACCAGCACCACACCTCTGCCACCACAGCTCTGCAGTGGTTGTGGCCATTATCAAGACAGGCTGAGAGTTGGGGTTGCTCAGCCTGGAGAAGAGAAGGCTCCGGGGAGACCTTTGAGCCCCTTCCGCTGCCTAAAGGGGCTCCAGGAGAGCTGGGGAGGGACTTTTTACAAGGGCATGGAGTGATAGGACAAGGGGGAATGGCTTCAAACTGGAAGAGGGCAGGTTTAGATTAGATATGAGGAAGAAATTCTTGACCATGAAGGTGGTGAGGCACTGGCCCAGGTTGCCCCGAGAAGCTGTGGCTGCCCCATCCCTGGAGGTGTGCAAGGCCAGGTTGGACGGGGCTTGGAGCACCCTGGGCTGGTGGGAGGTGTCCCTGCCCAGGGCAGGGGGGTGGGACTGGATGGTCTTCAAGGTTGCTTCCAACCAAAACCATTCTGTGATGGCTGGAGATATCTACTACAGCTTTAAGAGGAGGTTAAACAAGAAAGTAAAGCAAAGAAAGGCCAAGCCCTGCATCATGGCCCGACGGCGTGAAAGCGTGCATGTTGTACCCTGCCTCATCCATCACTCCAGCACTGACTGCAGACTCACCCATGGAGAAGGATCACAGGGGATGAATACATACTTTGGTGGGATCTTGAACATCCCCCCAACCATTTGGCTCGTCCTCATCCCTCATCTCCCAGGAGCCTCACCCAGAGACAGGAACAATCCCAGGAGATGCTGCAGGGCTGTCCGTCCCCATGTCCTCGCTTTTAAGGTCAGCCAGGTCAGGCACCTGCAGCTGCCTTAAGTCACTGGCAGCACTCGGTCACAGCAGTATAATGCGATTCCTTGGTCTGTAATCACAGTAAAATTTTATTATGAATGAAGCCTCTCGCACTGCAAGTCTGTGGGAAAGAGTAACACTTTTACTGCTCTTCAATATGTAATTCATGTACGTTTCGTTGCTTTCCAGATGGATTTTTGGTCATGGCAGATAGTTATGACTATGAAATGACAGTTACTTTTGATGGGATAAGGACAATTGTTCAGTGTCTTCTGCAAAGCCGAGAGAGGCCACACGCATGTGCCCTGCACCGCGCGTCTCCCACAGGGCTGGTGCCTGCGAAGGGAAGGCAGATGGAGAGTGCGGCCGCCTGGGTCTGCCACGGAGACCTGTGGGCGAGTCAGCAATGCCCCACTAATAGATGTCCTGGGGTTTGAAGCGGTTGACAGGATTAGCCCAGAGTAAAAGAGCGGAATAAGCCCACTTGTTAGAGGCACCGCCAGCCTGGTGACAATTTAACGGAAGAAAAATAGTCAGACTACAGATCCTGAGATGCCTCTATCCTAGAGGGTCTCCTGGAGTTTGGCGCGTCCTCGTCCTCTTCTTGCAGCCATCCGTCCCATGGCTGAGCATCCCTGCCCCCCGGCACCCGCACCGCTGGGACACCGTTCAGCCAGACAGCTGCTCCACCACCGGGGTCGTTCTGCTCCTCAACCCCTCCTGCACCTCCTACGGCTCCCCACAAAGGGGGAAACAAAAAAATGCCACCTATCAATGATAAACAGCAGAGAATCCGTAATGCCTAGTGGTCTGTGAGAAATATCTAGGCAGAAATGGCCGTTCCCCTCCAGATTTCCTTCCAATCACCCACAGGCTGGTTGTGTCTCTCTGTAGCCATGTTTGGGGGATATGGCTCACTCCATCCCTGATTCAAACCCACACTTCAGCCCTGTGGGGAACACCAGGACCACTGCTTGCACCCTGCAGCTGATGGGAGCAAAAGTGAGCAAGGAGGGCTGGCTGGAGAGAGCCAGGTGGGCTTTCAGAGCCATTTCTGCTGCAGACAGCTTCAGACAATATCCCTTTGCGCTTCGTGCAGCGCCGGCACCAGGAGTCTGGTAGCTGGATGTCCAAAGTCAGGTTGCCTCTCTCCATCCCTTTGGGGCACGCGTGTAACATGCAACCATTTCTGTTTCCTGATTAGGAGCTTGTAACTCCCGCAATAAAGAGGAGGGCTGGAAGAAGTCCCAGGGATTTGGGAATTCTCCAGGAGACAGAACGGCTTGGGGGAAGTTAGCAGAGAAACAGGATAAAGGCATTTCAGAACATATTGAACCTTTTTTCTGGAACACACAGACATTCGCTAGATACTGTCTCCGGAAGCACTACACTGCAAGTAGATTTATTGGCTTGGAGCGCAGTTGATACTAAATTTTTTCTCTAGCAATTTACACAAAATATTTCTGTAGTTATGCAGGGAGTTTTTGTAATTAGAGCTTTATTTGACTGCTTTAACTGTGGCTGGTCTTTTGGCAGAGGGTTTGTGTAGTACTACCTTTTAGAGAGCTTGTGCGGTCTTCCACTCACCTGTGTGGCTGGGGGATACAGAGAAAAAAAAGGTCTCAAGCATTACCCCCGTTTCCCTGCCAAAACTCTGGAAATGGCACATGGAGAGGCTCTTCCAGGTTCTAAAATTATCAAAGGAAAAAGGTGGGACAGGATAGACTCAAAAGCCTTTTCCACCCTCAAAACACATCTCCTGGGAGTTTCTTGCGTCATCTCTGTCACCGAGTGAGTGTTGTGAAGGATCGCAGCTTTGCTGCCCTCTCAAGGGAGAGCCACCCTGTAAAGTGAGGCTGAATTAATAACACACAGAGCAAGACACACTAATTGACTTGACGATGGGCAAAATGAGCTTCATCCATGAATGATCCCACTCTCCGCTGTCGTCCAGGTGAGCAAGTCCCGGCTTCTCCACTGGAGCCTCAGCAGCACTCCCAGGGCAGCTGGCTACTTCCCAGGTCTGTCCCCTCCCCTGCCACCAAAGTGTTGACTCAAATCAGGTGGAAAAAAAATCCATCCACAAAAAGCCCCCAGATTTTGGGGGGTGTTTCTGCCAAAACACCATGGGCACTCACGGCCTTTCTCAGTAGTTGGTAATTCCACTGGGAACATTCACAGACCAAAGCCTACATCAGGTTTGGGGTTCCAAATACCAAGAGAAAAAAATAGCTAAATATCTTATTTTGAATAATTGAAAAGCAATCTAAAGTTATGTTGCAAAACAAATGCATGGTTCCCATTTTACAGATTACAAATTTTTGATTTCTTACCCCCCCCCCCAGCAATTCAAGACTCCCAATCAAGAGTTTCATGTTTCTAGGTTGTTGGTGGTTTTTTTTCTGACCCCTTCATAACACTGAATTCATTAAAGCAAGAAATGCTCAAGAATTGATTTCTTTTCTTTTCTCTGCACTGAAATGTCTCAACACTTCACTTTTTTTACTTTTCAAGTTGCCATTTTTACACAGTCGCAGGCATTATTTAAAGCTATAGAGTTGAAAAGACTCAAAAACCTGGAGAGAATGAGTCTCCTCTTCCCTATAAACATTTGCCATCCATCCCTTTGTGTTCTCAGTTTTGGCACAGAGGGAAAGAAAGAGAGAAACGAGAGAGAGAAAGAGAAGGGAGGAACTGGAGACATGAATAATTTCTTCTTTCTCAAAACCCAACATGAAAAGAAAATGTGAATACAGAATGCGACATAAACTTTAAATCTAGAAATTTCCCATGAAAAGATAATAATATACCTCCACCGCATCCTTCTCGTCAGTTCCTCCGACACGCAGCCAGGCAGGGGGCTGCAGAGCCTCCCAGGGGAGCGACAGAAAACCCTTTGGGGTGTCCGTTATTCTGGATTTGCGTAGACATCAACACCCTGGAGACACAGTCTCTGCAGGACGCTCCAGGTAGAGCAAATAATCAGCCCAGCTCTTTAAGAGTGGAGTAAGCACAAAATGGGTCATTTCTCCCACGCTTGGATATTCTCCTTGGGGAAACTGTTGCTTCATTAGTGTGAACCATGTAATATTGCCTTTTGTAGGTGGAAATAGCCATATTCTGCTCAACGTCAGACCAGAAAGATGACTTTCTGTAGGACATAACATGGCAGAGCCTCAGCCCACCTGCAAGTTCAGCTCCTACACCCCTCACCAGCGCGGTGATGCTCCTGCATGGCTTAGCACAGATAAAAGCAGGTGAAGGTCTTAGCTGGTATGAAGTGTAACTGCAGCACTGGTTTTGGCACACCCTGCGGTGAGCATGCAGGAGCCATCATCAGCTGCCCTCCAGCCTCCATAAGCCTGTCCGTCCTTGCGTTGCGCTCACACTTATTCCATAGTTAACCCCACTGATTGCTTGGGTTGCTCCCCAAAACGCAAAACTTCATGCCTAAGGGTATAAAGACCCAGCCTGCGGCACTACAGGACTGATTCAAAATGTGCTGCAAACACCAGATGATCCTTCACTGCTTTTGGTGGGGTTTAGATCAAGTCAGCTTTAAGCCATAGCACAGTAACTGTTGAGCACCCTGGTTTCTGAACCACCAGCTTTGCACCAAGCCAAACCACCACACCAGCACAGAGAGATGCCAGCATCGGTGGGCACAGACCACAGAGTTCAGGTTTATTCACATGCTCAGGCAGTAGGTCAACCCACGGTCAACCCACCAAAATGCACTGGTGTTTGCAGCAGTGTCTGCCACTGCAGGGCTTCGTTTTGTGGCTGTGCCCTGGGTCCTTGCACCCAGAACTGCTCAGCGTTGGCTCATCCCAGCACAAATGCCACGTCATGGCATCGGATGCCATGCGGCCTCAATACTGAGAAGGGTGGAGCGTATGTAGCTGAGCTCCTGAAACGCCCCTGTGCATTTCTGCACGACATTTTAAGAAAATCAGGTCGTCTGGGGAACAGAAAGAGTTTGCCTTTGTAAACTGGCAGCTGGGCTGGCAGCTCTGCTCAATTCTGTGTCCCCCGGGCCCACAACAAAGGGGGTTGGCATGGCGATGGTACCATCAGGTACCATCATCAGGTACCATTTGGCACAATTAGGTACCATCAGGGTCCAAAAGGGCTTAGAGACAGTCATGGACAACAGCCCCATAAGCAGAGACTGAAACCATGGGCAGCGTTCCCGCATCCATGCTCAGTGCTGCCGCCACAGGGGCTGGTGGGGTGCATGGGGGACGGGCTGCAGGGTACGGCCAGGCCCATGTGCTCTCCCAAAATAACATCACGGAGCTGTGCTTCTGGAGACACAGACCGTCTCTCTGACCCTGTACAGCACGGGATATCAGCTGCAGAGAAGTACGGCAGGACTCCGAGCTCTCTTGAAGTCCTGCCTCGTCTTATCAGGACCTAAGTATTTGCCCTAGGATAACCTCCACATATATCAAGAACAAAATCCCATTAAGTGCTGCCTGTCTGGGAACTGGCTTGACCTTCCCAGGTGTCTCCATCTCAGAGGCGCGAGGGAACCCTTTGGCTGTGACAAACCAACCTGAGCGAAGGTTTTCCTCGAAGCTGGATGATATGGTGCGTGCCTGAACTGCTGGTGCTCAGCTGACGGTTCCTGGAGAGTCGCAGGAGCCTTCTGTTCATGCAGCTTTTCACTATTCTTCCTAATTATAATGTTTTAGGCATGAAATATGCTCTGGGGTTTCGAGCAGCAGTGAGTGTAATCTACTGCCAACACGACTTTGAACGCTCGCAGGGCTCAGCGAGGGAGGGCCGGGGGACACGTGGGGCAGGGCTGTCACCTCACCTCGCAGGCAGCTTTGGGGCACACAGCCCACACCATCACCGCGTGTTTTAACCCCACATCCCTTCATTGCTCATGGTGGGGGAGAGGTAGCGGTTCAGAGCTCCTTTACTGGATGTGCACCTGGTACCACAACAGCACGGTTTGTTCTGTGTCTCTCAAGTGTCCTCTTCAAAGCAAAGTTTGTCTCTGTGGTCTTCTTGACCCACTCCACCCTCCGTGTAAGGAGCACTTACGGGTGCCTCGCAAGCGCCTCAGGGTTTTCATAAAGACAAGACCAAAAAAATGAGCTCAGTGCATCTCCCAGGCTTCGACTGTACGTGACTGTCTGCAGCCAGGTTTTGCCCAGGAATGGTTCAGCAGTGCTGCTTGTGCTCTGCTCTCCCAGCCCCCAAAACACAAGTTATTGTGGCCCAGAAAGACACCAGGCAGTTATGCTCACCCTTGTGCCGGATTTACACCTGTGAAAACAAAACTTGAGCTTCTCCTGCAGCAGTCCTGGTCCTGTGGTGGTCCCTGTCCTGCAGTGGTCCTTGTCCTGCGGTGGTCATTGTCCCGTGGTGGTCCCACATCCCTGTCCTGCTGCAGGAGCCAGGGCTGCAGGAAAGCACCACCACGCTGTGCAGGACAAGGTGCACCCAGGGCCGTGCTCAGCACCCAGCCCAGCTCGTGCTGGGGGGGGCTCAAGCATGCCTGGCTTTTCACTGCCTTCCCTTTCCGCCCTTGCAAGCCTGGCATTTCATAAATCCAACCCCAAAACCCCACTGGCATGAGGCTGTTGGGTGCTGCAGCAGAGGACCGGCTCAGATGGCCACCCCAGAGCTGCTGGGCATGGACACAGCCACCCGGGGACTCGTTTTTGAGACATCTTGAGGGGCAGCAAGACGGGCAGACCCCAGTTTATCCCTTTTACTAGGAGCAGACCGCACTTGCCAGTCAAGCTCCCAAACCCGCCGGACAGGGGGTGCGATGGAGGACAAGGACCCCTTGTCCTGAGGTGCCAGGGGCACCTCAGCTGGCTCCGGGAGGCATTCCTGATTTTTCCTTGGATTTTCCCACCAGCACCAAAGTGTTGGGGTTGTGCCCGCCGGGAGGTGTCTCCCGTGCCTGCTGGGTGGGTGCTGGCAGCCTCGGCGTTCTCCTCCAGCATCGTTGCTGCACTGCCACTCTTGCTCACTTTGGCCGCCTTTGGGCCAAAATCCCTAAGGCAGAGCAGGACCTGGGGATGTTCCCTCCTCCCAGCATCACCACCCCAGCACAGAGGAGACAGCCCCTCTCCCCTGTCAAACACGGAGCTGGGATGGTGGCCCAACAACAGCTCGGGGGAGGAGAAAAGCCATTAAAAAAAAAACTTGAAAAAGGCTCTTTGCTAAAATAACTGCTGGTGAGAACCCAGCGAGGAGCTCCCAGAAGCAGAAGGCCCCCAATGCCACAAGCCTTGGGCTGCTGGGTCCGGCCGCTGGGGCTGCGGGAGAGGCAGCGAGGGAGGCGATGACCAAAAAAGGCTGGAGAAGATCAGGGGCTCGGCCAAGCACCGCCGTTTCGGGGTTCGCACTCCATCACCCCAGCCCCGGTTATGCAAGCACAGGACAGAGGTTTCCGGTGGTATTTGCAGGGGGAGGTGAAGCCCCCGCGGCACGGAGGTCCACCTCCCCCCACAGACCTTTCCACTCGCCGCTCGCCGGCGTTTGCTTCTCAGTTTGTTATCTTGTGGTTTGAAACAATACAGGAAGGATGTAGGTGTTTGCAAGAAGAAAAAGAGGAGGGGGAAGGGAGGAGGGCTCGCCAGCCGCTGCCGGGCTCCTCGGCGGGTGTCACTTGCTGGGAACCGCTCGCCCACGCACGTTATTAAAGGTGTTGAAATTAATTTGGGGGAGAGCAGAGCAGAAAAGGGTCAGGTTCCCACCAGAGGCGGACAGGGAGGGGCAAATATGCTCTCACCGGTATTGTCAACCATGGGTGATGTGTATCCCCCATGGCACCCCAGGCTGGTTCCTCTTAAAAAAATCAAAGGGAAGCTGCTGCTGGGGGTGAACTGGAGATGCAGCAGGGACGTGATGAAATTGGGGAATTAGAGAAGCTGGGAGGAGGGTGGGGTGAAGGCAGCCCCCAGCCAACACACCAAGGACGGCAGGAGGCACGCGCAGAGCTCGGGCAAGGTGCTGCGGGTCAGCCCCCGGGGATTGGCCGTGAAACACTTGGTGGCCAAAGGGATGGAGCTTGCCAGGGCAGCCTACCTGGATCCCGGTGAATACGGTCTGCCCCACACGGAGCACTCCGGAAGGCAGAAAACAGAGTGGGGAACAGAGAGCCAAGCGCTGCGTCTCACCAGGGAACGGGGAACGTCGCAGGAACAGCAGCGCATGGAACTGACTCAGGAGCACTCTGGTCAAACCCCGTATTTCCATGATGTGGTGGTGTTCTGACGTTTCTCCTAAAGCAGAATAAAAGCAAATGTTTGTGTAAAATTCCCTATATTGTGTATAACATTCCCCCTTAACAAGATACCCCACCAGACCAGAGGTATTTTGAAAACGTCACTTTGGAAAAATATCGAATTGCATTTTTTGAAAGATATCCTCACCTTCAAAAGTGTTTCATTGCATTGCTACTATGTCTGAAGTTGGGCTGATAACAAGACAGCAACAAATGACCAAACTAGTATTATTTTTTTCTTTCCCCCCCAAGAGAACTTCCCCCCCCAGGCTGCACAGACCGCTGCGGCTGATCTCCAAAGCACCGGGCACCCCATGCCGGTGACCATCCATCTCCCGTACCAGGGAAACCTGGGACCCGCTGTGCTTTCCCCCGCAGGGTTTTGTCCCAGCCCCACGGTGGGCCCACAGGAGAACGGCAGCGCCTCGGTCCACAACTGCACGGCCTTCGAAAGCCCGGGGCAGCGATGCCCATGTGCTCAATGTGACCCCCATCCCCGCAGGAGAGACCCCGGTGCCACGAAGGGAGCTGGCAGCTCTGCGGGGCGGGATTTGAAAGGTGTATCGCTGCTTCCGTGACAGGAAAGCTGTTCTCTTGAGCGGCGTTATCTCATCTATTTTGCAAATACAAATGTGATAGAAATCTGCAAAATAAGGAATATGCATTAACTTCTGAAAAGTTTTGACTACATATCATTATCTGTAATTTCACTGCTTTGATTTGCATATTCATAAAAGAAACATACAGCACGGATGTGTCAAAGGCTTTCAGATGAACACGAACAAAACCGGCAGACTTGCAAGCTCAGTTCTGAAGTAATTGCCAAGACGCCTTCACTTTCCCTGATGTTAGTGTAATATTTTGTCCCTGAGCTCGCAAAGCGCTTCCCGGGTCCTGCTCCGGTTTGCTCAGCTCCGAGGGCGTGCGCAAGCACTTTGGCTGGGCGATGCGCCTTTACGGGCAGGAAAAGCGACCCAGTTGGGTGATACACGTGGTCCGCAAGTCAGCTGGGTGGGTTTCCAGCCCAGATGCTGTTATTTGGGTTACCCCGGCTCCAGCAGCACCGAGCATCCGCCCACAAGCGAGGTGACACGATAAGAAATGCTGGGCCGGCAGGGGGGGACTGCATCCCGACGAGCTTTGCACGCTCAACTTGTACATGCCCCATCCCACCTCTATCCGCCGGCACTTTCGGAGGTATGGCGCAGCCCTTATTTTTCAGCCCTGCGACACAAACAGGTAAACCCGAGGCCGCTGTCCCTGCAGGCAGCCGGGGAGGTGGCAGCGCCTGCAGCACAGCTGATAGCAAGGTGATAAAAGGTGCGAGCGACTTTTAACTTTAAGGCTTTTAACTTCTTTCCATGCTTTTAAGCTGTTGAGTAGGTGAAGCGACTACAACTGCCGCCCCAGCGAGCTGCTCTTTGTGCCGTTACTCTCAGTATCACAGCGACGTTATTCCAGTGCTTTAGGGGCGCTTGTGATTCATATCCAAATCTCTCCATCCTTACGACACAGCTGTACCAAACTCTTTCCTTCCTGGTCCTTACCCCTTTCCTTCGACAGAGGAAGGGCTCATCAGAGATGGGGGTCCCATACTTCCACCCCCGCCCCTGGGGAGCAGCAGCGCCCCAGCGTGTTGGGGTGTCCCCAGGCTCTGCGTGTCCCCCCCCCCAGCCGCTCGCACCCAGCTCCAGCAGCGCCCGCCGGCGCAGAGCTCCTCGGGATGCTCGGAGAAAGGCTGTTGAAGGAAAGCAGGTGTGGCAGCAGGAAAAGGGGAAAATGTTATTTTCCAATTTCCCTCTGACATTTTTCAGGCGGGGAGCAGCGGGTTTGGTTGGTTGGGGTTTTTTTTAACAACAGAGAGCAAAGCAGAGCTGACAGGCTCAACTATACCCTGGGCTTCAGCACCGTTTTGGGTGGAGAGTGTGAGTTTTTGGTTACAAAAATAAAACATTCTGGTTTTGAAAGCTTAACCCTTCCCACCTGCCAGCTAGCAGAAAGTTCATCATTTTGGCAATATTTTACCAAAACATTTGGTTGAAGGCAGTCTCTTGCAGAAGACAGACGCCTGTGCTGCTCACTGGCCGTTGGACATGACGTGCCGAGACAGAAAGGATCTCCCCCACCTCACCCCTGTGCTCGTGGCCATGGCTCGTGCTCCTCTCAGATATGAGCCAAGGGGAAATCGGAGTTTCTTGGGGGATTTTGTGAGACCACCACTGAACATGGTCGAGCTCAGGCTTCTCCGCGCACGGCCAGCACCGACTCCGGCCACCATCTCACCCCACCGGCACGACATCCATGGACCGGCACCACCACACTGCCTGGCCAGCCACGCTCCCCGGAGCAGCCTTCTGCTGGGGGTACATCAGCAATTTTGCTTAATTGTTACAATAATAATTTTTTTTTTTTTCTGTCACCAAGCAGCTTTTCTTATAGGACAGGAATAAATTTGCCTTTTTAGAGAGCAAATGTAAACTCAATAAGCAAAGGCGCATTGTCAGGTGAATATATCACGGCCATAAAAAATGCCATGGGCTCACTGCATTGCCGGCGCTGGGCTGGGAGCAGATGTGGGAAGGAGCTTGTGCATGGGGGGTTATAATGGGATGGCCGATTCTCCTCAGAAATGCCCCCAAAATATCCCACAGACGGGGGCAGTAAGCGAACATGAGAGAGCAGGGGAGATGGGTCAGCCCCAGGCTGTCAGGGTGAGCCGTAATCAATCCCACTTTTCCTACCCCGCAGAGCAGGTTTGCCTGGCAGGATTTCATCATCCTTTCTCTCCCAAGAACAGCCTGCAGGAGTTCGTGCCCCGTTTCAGAGCCCAGCCCGAGTCAGGCTGCTGATGGCCATCCTGGTGCCCAGCTGCACAGAGGAGAGGAGTCACAATCTGTAAAGCATCTTCTGAGATTTTTGAACTGGAGCGAAAGAGCAAACAGAAAAATCCCTAAAAGGGGAAATTCAAAACAGACGTGTTTGTGGTGGACCAAAAAGTTTTACTATGAGATTGACTTCTTAACTATTAGCAACAGAGGATTTACAAAACCTCTTTCTTTTTTTTTTAAAGGACATTCAAATGAGAAAAGGAGATATTTATTTCTAAGACCGCTGATCAGAGATATGTCAATATTGCCAGTTATTCCCTTTTGAAGGGAAACAGTGGGAGATCTCCCTGTTTTCCACCTCTGCTCCTGCCAGCTCGTCACCTCCAAACCTGGGCCATGTCCCACTGCAGCCACTGGCCACCACCAGCCAAAAGCTCATGGTAACCTGTCACCCTGTCCCCTCCTGCCCCACAGAGCAGATGTTCTCAAGAATGAGACACAGTTTGCCGTTTTCTTTTCCAGCCTTTACAGTCCTTCCCCCCACCTTGGCTGCTGGATGGGGACAGAGACGAGGGAAATGTTTTGCCTGTCCAAGGAAAGCTCCAACTGGTGTGTGCAAATGCTGACGATGCACAAGTAGGTGCTGGTTTAACTGGGACGGTGCACAATAGGGTGAGGGGAATCAGCTCATCTCTTGGAGCAGTGTCTGGTGCCCCGATCGCTCCTGTTTCAACCCAGCATGGTCAAATTCCCACTTCCTACCATTTATATCGGAGCTGAATCCTCTGAGTAGGATGTTTTCTCAGCGCCTTTTCATGGAAGGAAGAGACCGAGTGGGAATAAGCGTTAGTGCTTGAGCATCGGCCTTGGGTTTGGGGCTGAATCACCCTGGCACCAAAGCATCCTTGGTCCTAAAGGCATCCCAGGTATGGAGGGCAGGTCCAGAGGAGACTCTGGCATCGCTTCAGCCAAGTCCGCCCGCCACCCCTGTCACTACTGCAGCCTCCCTGGCAAGGGAACGGGCTCGGGTCACGGCCGGGGAAACCGGTTATCAGCGCCGGGGAGCAGCCTGCACCCCTGACTCCCAGCACATGGAGGGGAAGAAGGTCACCCCCAGCTCTGCAGCCAGCGGGGATGGAGGGGCCGGGGGGCTGCAAAGCACAGCCCTGCGAGGGAGGAGGGCTGAGCCAGACCTGCCACACTGCTGCAAATGCTGAGGCTAAATCCTAAGCCCAGGGCTGCGGGTCCCTCTGCGCTACAGGGCTCTGCGCTTTCTTTTTTTCCACACAGCTGCAAAGTGCCTCCCCTGGCTCATGTTCAGCTACTTAACATGAACAGCAAAAAATAAGCTCACCCTTTGGTTTTGAAGGGAAGCCTGAAGATGGAAACGCTGCATGCTCGGAAAGCAAAACTCAATACCCAGAAGTCAAGATGTGTGAATTATTATTTTTTTTTAAAAGCAGAATTTTTCTAGTCATCCACCCAATGGCTGCCACGAGTGATGATTCTTGAAGGTTCAGCATGGATGGCAGGTTACCCAGCTCCACCTGTCCCCTGGAGCTGGAGGGTAGCCCAGGTCACCGGAGCGGTGGGAAACTCAACCCAGGCATGTGCCCACTGCGGTGGGACTGCCCTCACTGCACCACAGAGGCAGCACCCGTACTCTGGTGACGCGCCAGCACGCTGCCCAGAGGCTGGACACATGGACGTTTTGTGGCCAGGACGTTGGGCGAGACATAAGCTAATAAGCAGAAGCAGAGACGCACTGTATTTCTCAGAAAGCTCACCTGGGACTTTCCCTTTTCTCGCAGCAAGGAGCAGCCTGGGAAGGTCTGGGGTACGCTCTGGGCTTTGCAGGTACTTGGGGGGGCTGTCCCTGGGGTGGCAGGATGGGCCACAAGGTTCAGGTCTCCAGTTTAAATCCCTGTGTGCAGCCGAGTTCCTCCTTCCCGGGGAAAGCAGCCATTCCCATGCGGGCCTTGCCAGGGGTGTCCTGCTGGGAACAGCTCGACTGCAGCCCATGTCACCTCCCAAAGTGCACCCACCCCTGCTCCCCTCCACACCCAGTCCCCAGGGTCCCTCCAGCTCCTATCTCCTACCCTGCCTCCTGCTTGCGGTCCCTCCTCCTCTCTGCAACCCGCTGACGGACATGGCGAGGCCACGTATGCACCCAGTGTTCACTCACCTCATTGCTGCCTTGTGAGGACATAGGGAAAAGAATATGTACAACCACCCTCCTTGGAGGACACTCCTGGTTGGGCTTCCTCAGGCACCCATCCGCAGTTGGTGTTTGCAGCCATGGCTGTGCAGCTCTCCCCCATGAACTCTGGGTGATGAGCAGTCTGCAGGGAAGCATCCAGGTCTGCGAGTATCCCTTCCCACAGGCAAAGCCAGGTCAGCCCCAACGCTCTTCTCCATCTGTTATCCCTTTCCCAGTTGTTCTGTTGGAGCTCTTTCCTACTCAATGGGACAGGCTGCTGAGATCATCTTTCTCAATACCAGCTGGCTTTGTCCCCCTTGTCCCATATTCATTCCTCCCTGATCCACCTTGATCTTTTCACCTCCTTTGGCCCTTCCCCTAAACATCCCAGAAGTCCTGAACAACCCCCAGGTCCTCTTATTCACTCCCAAACTCCCACCCCAACACACTCCATAAGAAGCACCCTTCACCCCCTCCTTTCTTGGCATGGGTCCCTGGTGAGCAGTTCCTCCATGGGATCCCACAGTGACGGGACCAGTGGCTTCCTTGCCCCCCCTAGTAGCCCAAGAGGACAAGGCTGGCCAGGTGCCACATCCAGCATTGCTCCTCTGAGTCTGGTCGCTGCATCTATTTTAGCCATTAGCCTGTTACCCTTACAAATAATCCCACCTCATATTTTGGGCCAAAATTGCAAAGAAAACAACTCAAATCACATCTTTTGTTAAAATGAAACACTTCTTTCAAATGAAAGGATGGTGTTTTCATGTAACTTTTCAGCAGCAGAGAAAAAAGCACATTCAAGATTTTTTGAAGCCAAGGAAGTTCATTTTAAGAAAAGCAGACTGACCAGAATTATCTCATGCTTTTTGGAGTTACTTTTGTAGTTTCACATTAAAAGCTCCTCAGTGCTGACAAGGAGTCGCAAATATTTTCTAACCACCAAACTCCTATCCTGGAACACTGTGCCCAGTTTTACTTTGATGTGGCATTAGAATGACAAGCATGACAGTTGTGGAGCTGCCCCATGGGTGGAACCTGCCCTTAACCCAGCGCGTGACCACCAGCATCAGTGATTGGAACGTGGCATCAGCTGAACACCAACCTCCTCCCCATGGGCCCATCCTCAAAGGACTATCAAGGCATAGACAAGTACTTAACGTGTATCTACATCCACCCCTGCAAGCCATGGGCTTGGACAGCCAGTGCTCTCGCTCCTGCCCGAAACCAGTTTTCAACTATTTCTGCTGGTCTTTGTGTTCTCTGAAGCCGCTTGACCCAGACACGTCTCCAGTATTCCTGGCCAGGGCTGCAGTTCCAGCAGTAAAAGGAACTGGTCCAGCTGGCAGTGGGAACAATCAAAATTGTCATTTTAAAAATAATTTTCAATTTATTCCCTTTTCTGTGCAACTCAGATGGGAGTTAAATTGATTTTTTCTTTTTTTTTTTTTTACACTGCCTTCATTTAATGTACACAGCTCTTTCACTCTCTCTGCATCACTGGAAGAAACCTATGAAAATCAGTTAAATAAACACATCTGTGCTCAGAGCCCTGGAAATGCAGAGTGGGCGTCTCACTGGGGAAACCAGAGTGGTTTGTAGAGTCCAGAAACAGCCCTCCCATCTACGTGGGGGCTTAAGAATATCACGCCTAGCGGAAGCCGTGTAGATGAGGGCCTCAATTTGAGGCATGAACTGGGTGCAAGCCAAGGACATCGTAGCAACGCGCAAAGTCTGGTCTTCTGCTTCAGATGGCGTTTGGTGCCCAGAGCCCGATGTGCAGGAAGCACAGTGCCAGCACAGCCACCCAGTATCAGTGTGGCTAAAGGTGCCACGGAGCATCCTGCATGGTCTTTCCCACCCTACCTTTCAGCCACTGGAGGCTGTGTCAACGCCCTCACCATCAGCATCACCTCATGGTCATTCTGCTGAGCTCTCCTGGGGATGGAGATGGAGAGTTAGGTGACAGACCCAAGCACCAGCACCGTGTAGTATCAACGTAGTTCCATTAGTCCCTGCAGAAACAAGGGGATAAGAAACAGGCGTTACTGGGCAGGGATGTGGACCTGGAAGAGGCTGGGATTTCCCTAGAGCGACCCTTTTGGTGACAGATTTCACCCCAGAAGAATCAAATTGCATGGAAAACGTTGTTGGGAGTGTGCTGCTGAGCAAGTTTGAAAGCCCAGGCCGCACATGGACTGTGGGAAGGTTGCAGCAGCCACATGGTGTACCTTCAGCATCTCACTGACATGCTCTGGGAGGTCTCCAAAGACATGTACTTCCCCTCCCTGGTGCCACCAATTCTTGCAGGAACAGGGGTCCTGGCTTTGTATCCAGGCTCTGCTGGTGTAACACACCACCATCCCCAAGAGAAGCCCTCCCAGCCTCCCCCAAGCCCCCGTGGCCTATCCTCCCCATGTTGTCCCCTCCCTAGAACATGGCATAAACCAGATCTGAAACTGAAGTCAAATCAAAACTCAGCCTTATTTCTTACTACAGGAACTCTGGCCCCATATCTGATTCTGCATGTTGCCGCATAGTTTCAAGCCCTGCCCTGAAATATTCCATTCTTGGCAGGAGCACTCAGACACTCATGCCTGGACTCTCACTTGAGTCAAGCTCTTCAGGCTGCATCTCTGCATCATGTGCTGCCTTCTCCACATGGTGTTGGGCAGTGGGAAATGAGACCTTGCACATGGTCCCAGGCTTCCTGCTCCTTACTTTACTGGGGGACCTCCCCTCAGAGTGGGAACGGTGTCACTGCTGTCCCAGGAGACCTGCAAAGGGCATCCTAGGCCAGACTCACTCTAGCTCCTACACTGCATAGAACTTGCCCTCTGCCCACCATATAGCTCCAATGTTCTCTTGCAACATGAACAGAAGATGCTCTCTTTCATCTACAAGGAAAGTGAAACAGCTCATCTTTGACATCATGCTAAAGCCATCCCAGATGAATTACCAGCTCCAACAGAAGGTGCACCACAAAGCCAGGGGCTTGGCTAATTATAGCATCCTGGGAAAAACAATTCTGGAGCTTTTGGGTGCCTGCACTGCTCCTGGCTCAGCAGCTGGCCCCATACACGTAGTCAGGGCCTAGAGGAGAGGCTCATGCTGGCACCTTTACCTTGACCTACCTGCACAAGAGACTTCAGCCCTTGCCTCCACATCCACACATCACCACCAAGGGACCCAGCCTGACTGCACCTGTGCTGGTAGTGCTGCCCTTGACCTCCTCAGGTGGTCTGCAGGAGCAGGTCTCCAACAAGGAAGATGCACCATCAGAGTAGGATCAGACAATGTGGAAACTATTAATCTTGAGCCCTCCATGCAAAGCCTCAAGTCCCCACGTCACTGTGAAGGAGCAGCAAGAGCACAGCTACCCCTCAAGGGACAGAGAGCAAAGTGAGCAGAGCAGACCCTGAGACAGCAGCCAGGTCCAACGGAGAGTCCAGCTCACAAGGCAACATCATGGTGACAAAGTGGGTCCAAGGTCAATCAGGGGAGTCAGCCCCCAGGTCAGGTTTAGACTCAGGGTCAGCAACTTCCAGACCAGCATCCCACCAGCATAGCTTAGGGGTGAAAGCCAGCTCCTGAGCTTAAATAGACCTCCTGGGCCAGGGGATGTGGGTGGAGGCTCCAGGTGAAGTTGATCAGGGGCATTAAGGCTTATTAGTGTCCTCAGAGCCCAGGCAGTTGTCTTTGAAAAGGATAATATATGGAACTGCTCCCATTGCCCTGGGCAACCTAAGGTTGCAACCAAAAGTTTATGGACTTTTTTGCTTGGAGAAACATGATGACACTCTCCCAGCCCATGAGGGTGCCAACCTCATGCCCACTGTGCAAAGCAGACATAACTGGGGGGCAGTAGGTCTGTGCCCCAGGAGCAGGCATCTCCTGTGGGTGGAGGGGAGGAAGGAAGGAGAAGGATGATCTGGGTGCTTATGGTGACAGCATGGCTTGAAAGATGACATATCAGCTCTGGCTCCAGGGACGGGGCTGCTCAGGGACTGTGCAACCCCTGGGGGAGCTGGGGGTGCAGGAGCACATGTCCAAGGTGGAAACCCCCTGGGCTTGCCCATCTGGACCTCCAGGAGTCATGCACATGACAGTGGACGTTTTGAAGGGAATTTGGAAGAGCACTAAACTTCTTTTTTGGGGCCTGTTTTTTGTACTGACCATAAATGTTTGTTGGATGAACACTCTCCCAGAGGCATGTACGTAATGGATCTCAAGGAGCCACCATCTCTTTGCTGATGGTTTATAAAGAAGCTCAACTCTGCAACCACCAGAAAAACATGAGCAGAGACTTAATAAAGGCATATTTCCAATATACAAAAAATTAATGAATTTGTATGGTATCCTGCCTACAAGATGCATTAATTTAGATAGGCAGCACTCAAGGCTTTAAGAGCTGGTACCGCAGAAGGTGGACAGAATGAAAGCAACCGAGAGTAAACAGAGGAGAGATTTCTAAGTGCCCATGACATTTGTTCAAATACTTTATTTCAATCAGCTTAAAAGGGAAACATAAAGCTGAGGTTGCTCCTAGGAAAGGGAATGAAATTGAAAACCAAGTAATGCACCAAGAGAAATTCAAAGGGAGCTGAGAGGCAGCTGTCTGCGGCAGACAGGGCGGGAGCAGCCCCACCAAGGACGGGCTTTTGCTCTTCGGATGATATGTTTGTTTCCAAACACCATCTCACATCATCTTGTCTGTGGAAGAGAAGCCACTCCAAAAAAACGGTGCCTGAACGACACTGGGAGAGTTTCACCTGCACAGACTAAATAATTTCACATTTATTTTGCCAATTGCTTGGGGTGGGGGTCCAGACCGGGCAGAGGAACCTGCCCTTCAGGAGAGCATCTAGTGGTTAAAGCTCGTGTTCAATTGGGTTTAGAAACACCACAAACAGTTGCGGGGGAAAAAAAAAAAAAGCAAAACAAATGAAAGATCATCTCAGAAAAGGTGTGAAATTCCACTTCAACGCTAAAAATTCCTCTTTCCAGTTCTCCGGTGTCTTTCATGCGAGCCGGGAGCGTGCTGAGGGGAGGAGCGGTGCGCGATGTCCTGTCCGGGTGTACTTTCTCTGGCAAAACTGTCTGATGCCACTCTAAAGTAAGATTTGATGAAAGCTGCTCCAATTTCTATCACGATCCCACCATGTCCCACAGCAAGGCAGACGCTGGGCTGTCCCAATGCCTCCACGGCATCAAACAGGAGCACCGAGGGGGATATTTAGGTGGAAAAGTGGATTTTGGCCAAAGTGATACTTATGGCTTGGTTTCCAAGGAAAGTTGTGATATTTTTTGTTGGAAAAAATGGAAAACTGGCAAGCTGAAGAAGAAGGAAGGCTGTTTCTGACCACCTTCGCTACAGTAGACTGTGGGGTAAAAATG
Organism: Pluvialis apricaria; assembly: GCA_017639485.1. Classification (NCBI taxonomy): domain Eukaryota; kingdom Metazoa; phylum Chordata; class Aves; order Charadriiformes; family Charadriidae; genus Pluvialis; species Pluvialis apricaria. The sequence goes on along the minus strand of CM030021.1, from coordinate 2,813,586 downwards.
TATTTGTTCAGCAATGTAATTTACTTCTAGTAACAGAAGAAAAAGGTGGGGCTATTGATTTATCGCTATTTTATATTTGTTTTCTTCTTTTGTACATTCATTAGCTCACAGGGTTTCTTTTATCTGTGAGCTGTCTCTGATAGTATTCAATACATTTAGCATTTATATAAATATGTAAATATAAGATCTGTATGTGTAAACACACACGCATAAATAAAATGGTAATGATGTGTATATCTGTATTTGTGTGTATATAAACACTAAATTATCTCCAATTTATCCAACGTCCTTTATATCTCCTATATGCATCCCAAGCCAGCGTTATGTTCCTAACTACATATAGTCTTCATATTTATATGAAAATGGCACCTATGAGGAATAAAGATAAAAGACTAAAAAGTGTTTCTGGCGAATAAGTAACTCCTAATTCCTGGATTTCTTTTTACTTGTTCCCCAGAGCAAGCAGTGGAAGATACATAAGTAAGTCCGCCCACATTTATTTAACCTCCTTGTTTCGCGGTTTTCCGTGCGGTGTGTGGCAGAGGCGCCTGAGCTGATACCGAGAGGAGCGAGCGATTCTCCCCGGAGCTCCTCTGCTGCTGGTGCGTTGGTCCCGATCCAGAGCAAAGTTTGGAATTACGACTAGGGAAAATCAGGTTGCACCAAGCAGGGTAAAGGCTGAGAGGAAGGGGAAACATCCCAGGGAGACCTTGAGTTGAGTTTTCCTTGAAGACGGAGCAACCAGGAGGCTTATGGCTCTCAGCTGTGCTGGGGGTGCTGAGGGCTGCACAGACTCTCCTGCTGGCCCCAACCCAACTGCAGCATCCTGGGGACCTTCCCCACTTCCCCACACACACAGGTAATCCTCATCAACGCTGAACCTTCTTCTCTGGTTGTTAGAAAAGAAAATCAGCCGAGAAAATTCTCCATCCCTGTCAAAAAGCGTGAAATTGCCCAGCAGTCCCCCAAGATCCAGACTGGCTCCCAAAGGGTGATGCCTCTGAGTCCCCACGATCTCTGCTGCCACCTCCGACCTCTGCCCATCTCCCAGGAAGTTTTTGCTGGCGCAAGGGAGAAAGGTCCTCCCGGAAAGGCTGGCCCGTGGCCTGGGGTATTTTGTAAGCACCAGGAAACAGAGCTCAAAGGGCCAAACGGAGCTCAAAGGGTCAACTGCTGCTGGTGGAAACGGGCACAGGAACCAGGAAAACCAGAGGGATTGATGCATGATGATGCACGAGCCTAAAAGTCACCACTCATTCTGACTTATTTCAGGGTAAAGCAGCGCTCCAGCCAGGCTAAAGCTCTTGGGGCATCTGCTCTCCCAGCTCAGACGGTGAAGGAGCATCCTCAGGGAAGGGGCAGAGAGCCTTGGTCTCGAAGGCAGCTCTGTGTGTGTGTGTCTGTGTGTGTGAGCACACGAGGGTGTACCTACGTGTACAACTGTGAGCCCAACTCCTGAGTAAACACCGTTTGTCAGCCATCAGCTGCTATTTCTTTCGGGGCTTGGCTGTCCCGGGCTGCAGCAGGGGGTCGTTAGGAAGGCGGCGTCACCATCCTCGATCTCTCCTCAGCTGGTTTGCCAGATATGAAACTTGGACTCCTCTGGGAGCGCATTTCCTCCGCCAAGCGGGGAGCGATCCCCGCCGGGATGAGTCGGGGTGCGCTGCCGCACGCCACGAGCTCCCCCTGCAGCGCCCCGGGAAAGGCCCGCACCCTGCCAGCGCCTGCCCAGGGAGACAGTTCAGCCAAAATTGCCGGCTTTGAGCCAAGAAATCCCCTCTGCCATTAGCATCGTGCCAGGCCGGGGCGCGGGTGAGACCCCCCTTGCATGGCAGGCAATGCTCGGAGGGTCTCCCAGCCTTCTTCTCCCTGTTTTCCCCATTTCCCGCGCCTGCCCGGATCGAGTCTGGATTTGCCTGGCAGCACCCGAAGGAGACCCGCAGCCGGACCCGCCGGCTCTGCGGGGGGGTCCCTGCAGTGGGGCGGGTGACAGAGGGACCGAACAAGCCCCCCTCCCCGTCCTCCCGCTGCCACCAGCCCCCAGAATCCAGACCCCACCTTTCTGCTCCAGGCAAATTTCAGGAATCCTTTACAAACTACTTTTTTTTTGTTTGTTTGTTTTTGCACCCTGTGCCTATAGATCTAATGGAAGGAAAAAAGCCACTGATATTTTGGGACTCCTGAAAGAGCTGTGTCCTAAATGCCGGTGCCCAGGGATCGTGTCAGTGAGAGAGCCGCGCTCCGTCCCCTTGCTGGTGGCTTTGGATGCAGTTTTGGATTTGGTCTCTAATGGAGCAGTGAGCTATTTATAGCTCTGATGGGTTGTGCTGGGCATTAACGCTGTCCTGGAGCCAAGGACCTCAATCCCTGCTTTTGGGCTAAAATAACATGATCAGTGCCATCCCTCGATGGACAGAGGGAGGCTGAGGATGCTGAAACACGCTCGCTCGCTGGGACCCGGAGCAAATCCCCGTTTGGCTGCAGGATAGGGAGGTGGGGGCTCGAGCCCAGGTTTAGGGGGTTATAGGACTGGGATTCACCGGTTCCCTGGCCCCAATGTTTCGGTGAGGACATGAGCACAGCCTGGCAAAGCCCCACCAGCACAGGGGATGCTGCACTTACCACTGCCCGGAGCGGCATTGGCAGGGGCTCCGCCGGCAACTCGTGCTGCTCTTGCTTCCCCCCAAGACGTGAAGGTTATGGGACCCACCATCCACTCCTCTCTCACTCCCCTGAGCTAAGATAACGTCCTTGGGATGAGGATGTGTTGTGGGACAGCGGAGCTAAGATGTGGCGCCCAAGCCCTGCGTTTATCTGTGGGTCTCAAGTGCCCCCTGCTTGCAGATTACGCGCGCCCCGAGTCTATGTTCTTATTAAAGCCCCTGGAGAAGGAGCTCTGCCGGGGCCACAGAGCACCTCCAGCATCCAGGCATGCCGTCTCCCTTCCCTCGGCGCCCAGGAGGATCCAGAAATATTTCTGAGTGTTTTGCCAAGAGAGGTTTCCTGGGACTAATGTTGCCCACCTGCCCTGCGTGGGTGCCAGCGTGGAAGGGGACTTCATGGTTGGCCAGAGTCAGTGTGCAGAGGGTGGAGGGAGAAATGAAGAGTTAAAGCAAGCTCAGCTTTTGCTGGCGTCCCAGCAGCCAGGGAGGGTATAGCAGGGATGGCGCAGCCTAACAACCTCCCAGCCCATGGGGGATTTGCAAGGCTTTCCCGGGCAGAAAGCGAAGTCATCTCCACCAGCAACTGCTAACCACGCTGCAGAAACCTCAACGGCCAGGGGACCAGCGGGAGACACAAAGTGGTGTGGTTTCTACCAGTGGGGATGCGGTCGTGGATATAACCACAGCGGGGAGTTAACAGCCAGGGAGGAGGGGGGCTGTGTGCTGGGAGTCCCCATGGGTCCTTCTCCTCCAGAGCCCTGGCTGCCCAGTTTCACTGGGACTCACCAAAAAAATGTGTATTCTGACCCCATCCCTTCCTGGGCTCGTCTGAGCAGCTCCCGTACCCGTGGCAGGAGCAATGTTGGGCCAAAACGCCAGCTTTGGCAGGGCAGGGCTGGGGAGAGATGCTGGAGAAGAGACAAGAAGAGACCCAATTAGTGCGTCAAAGATGGGGAGGACCAAACGCAGGAGCCCCCCTAGAGCCAGCTGCCACCACCCACCCAGGCACCGCACACGCCGAGCCCCCCACCTTCACCCGGACTGGAGGGGGCTCATGCGCAGAGATGCCATTTCCCTCCAGATTTGCGGGAAGCAGCACAAGCCATGAGCTCCCTACGGCTCTCGCCGGGCTGCGAAGGGGGGGGACGGGGCAGGTGGGACAAGGGGAATTAGCCCCCGAGCTCCCCTGCCACCCAGTGCGCCTTCCCTCCACTCTTCTTTGCTCCTGTATTTTTGGGTCAATATTTTCTCTTTTTCTCTCCATGCCTGGGCCAGCTTCCCTGCTGGAAGGGTTCAGCCCAGGGTGCCCCAAGGGGGTGTTTTTACCCCACACCTCGGTGCCGCCAGCAGAACCCAAAGACACACCAGATTAAACACCCTAAAACCCAGAGAGAACCATGAAATAACCCCAAAATGCTGAGCAGTCTTCAGTGCTCCTGTGGCTGCCGGAGCATCCCTCTTCCCCGCTTTGCTGCAGGCTCTGCTCCTCCACGGATGGTCCTGCAGCCCCCAGGACACAAGCCAAGAGATGTCCCTCGCTTGGGAGCGCCAGGGCCACAGGCGTGGGGGACAGAGAGGTCCAGCGGGGTGCCGCGCACCTGGAGCAGCGCAGTTTCTGCAGGGGACCCCAGCGCTGCATCCCACCCCGGGCAGCGTGCGGAGGGCTGCACTTTTCCGCTGAGCTGCTCACCCCCTGCTTCTTGCTGGGGACAAAATCCTGGGTATCCTATGGGGGAAAATACAGGGGTGTTTTTTTTTCTCCCTCCCCCTTGAGGTTGTTCTGCAAACCTCAACACTTCCCTTTTTTTTTATTTTATTTTTTCTACCATTGGTGAATCGCTGACTCGCCAGCACCAGTTTTTAGCCCCTTTACAAAATTCAAACCCAGGCAAAGTTCAGCCGATCTGCTGGTTTCCCACAATTTTCTCTTTGCCAAAAACTCAAACCCTTCCCAAAAAGCTGCTGCAGTTCCACAGCTCCCAGCTGGCTGGCACATGTCCCCGCACTCAGGAGCACGTGGAGGGCACGATGCCACGAGGATGCTCGGTGTCTACCGAAGCCGGGGATTTGGCTGCTGCCACCAGACCCCAGCAGGGCTGCCCCGGGGCTCCCCTGCACCCCACACCGCCCTACACCAGCACAGCCTCATAATTTCCAGCCTTTGCCATCAGATTTGCATCACTGCGGGTATAGGTGTTGAGGTGGATCTCCTCCGTGGTGGTCTCTGAGTCACGTGCACTGGAACACGGAGGAGATGGAGGCGGTCGAGTACTGGATAGAACCATGGGACGCTTCTCCGTCCTCCTGCTGGGTCTGCATCCCCCCCTCCCCGACCAGTGGCGGGCTGCAGAACTGCCGGGATCACTTCCCGGACTCCTCTGGCGTATTCTTCACTCTGCTGCCCAATATTTCATCATCCACCTCAGCAAAATGTATATTTCCCTTTTAAGAGCTCTCCTAGAATAATATATTTTTTTATTATCGTGACAGTGAGGGCTCCTGTTACCATGGATACGTGCCCTTTGCTAGAGCAGGAGCTTTCTGGGTGTTGGAAATTCTGCTATTTTTCCTGATCTACAGGGTTTGATTTTTTTTTTTTTTTAATTTGGTATTTATTCCCATTATCATCATCTGAAACAACGGGTCATTTGTATTGCATATGGATATGTCACCAGTACAGTAAAGCCTTCAGAAACAACATTCTGCTTTTAGAAGGAATTTTGGGCTGGGGTGGGGGGAAAGCTACCGTGCAGCATTGATAATATATAGCATAACAAAACCAGAAAAACTCTGAAAAGGTCTCATCTGTATCTCACCACATTATTCATTATATCCCATTTCTGGCTTCAGGACTCCTGAATGAGTGTTATAAAACCAAGTCCAATTTTATGTGGTATTCATACTCTTGCTGTAGAACAAACCTATATCTTCTGGTTGTCAATTCAGCCGTCCTCTGGTCCTGAGCCTCTTGAAACCTAATCTATTTGAGAACACACAGACAGAAATTAAATGGATATATTAAATGGGGGGGGGGGGGGGGGAGGAGGGGGGAGAGAAAGAGAGAGATATCATTTCAGCTTTTTACTCCAGCATTCCCTCACAGGTGAGTGCTGTAACATTTACATTTACAAAGGTATCACACGTACACAAAGACATTACAGGAACTTTCCCAAAGTACCTCATCCCTCAGGGTAATTAGCGGTGCAGGATTTTGCTCTGCTTCTGCTGCTCCTGGCTGTCAATGCGCACTGGGAGGGAGAAGGAATATGCCCATTTTACAGAAAGGAAAACTGAGGCATGAAGCCAGCCCATACCTGGTCCCAAAGCAGATGAGCAGCAGAGCTGGGCTGAAAAGATCCAGCTTTCCCTGGATTTCTGCCAAATCTTTCCCCAGTGTTTTTAGTGACAGAATCCATACCAGCTGCCTCCTTCTTTTGTGGCGAGGAGGAGGATCAAGATGTCACCTGTGGGCTCGTTTCCCTGTGTCTCATCAGGACCAGAGTTGCTGCGTGAGATCCATTTGCTTCCTTCTCCTTGTGCTCTCAGCTTTTTTGTTACTTTTTTTAAAACTGAAAAAAGTAGAAATTAGTCAAAGCAGACTAACATCACATGGAAACTCCCAGAAGAGCAAACACCACGGAAAAGTGGAAGATTTGCCTGCAATAAGGCAAAAGGTTTCACAGCGTCACAGAATGGTCAGGGTCGGAAGGGACCTCTGGAGATCATCTAGTCCAACCCCCGGTTTGCTGCTGAAGTTTTAAAAGGAAACTGCTGAAGTGAGATACCAAGTGGATTTAACAGTTTATACAAACGTGCACTGAGCAGACACTGATACTTACTGGGTTCAAAGATTATAGCCAGGTGGGAGATGGTTTAGATGGTTTCCCCGAGCCCCGGGGAAGCCCTTCACCCTGCACGATGCTCAGCCAGCAGCCGTGCAAGGGACCCCGGTGTGCCCAGGCTGGGCAGCTCCTCCTGCATCACTGCCCAGGTGGCCGCAGCCCCCCACGTTCAGCAAAAAGATGGAGGGAAGAGGCAAACATGGGTGTACGTCGCTGTGTTTCACCCCAGAGGGCTCAGGAGGCTGCTGGAGGACCCTCTGCCGTGATGGCCCTGAGCTGGGACCCCCCCCCCGGGTGATGCCAGCGGGGAGGGAAGGCTGCTCAGAGCCCCCTCGCCGGCGGCTGGAGCACACGGGAGGGCCCTGGGAAGGGCCGTGGAGCTCCCAGAGAGTGTGTGATGGCAGGGGAGCATCACCTGGGAAAGGGAAATTAGGGCCCAGCCCCATGGAGAAATGGGGATGTCCTCATCTGCTGGTGGGAAACCACTTAGAAGGTGTTTATATCCCCACCCAAACCTTGCGGAGATGCCAGCGCTGCCAGAAACAGAGGCACGGGGAGGTGAAGGGGTGCCCCAGCAGTGCCCAAAGAGATGGAGGAAAAGCTCTGGCTGAACCAGGAGGTCCCACCTGGGCACGACCTCTCCCTACCCGCTCTGTCCCCCTCCCCAGACAAGCAGATTTCCACCCGAGGATGTGGCTGAAAGCCTCCACCGTCAGTCGCCCCGCAGCATTTCAGGGCAGAGTCTCCTTGAGAATGTCACGCGTGAAAACGTATCCCACCGTGATTTGATTTACCTGTGACACAGAGGGGAGAAAAGGGTTATCCGTGACTCATTTCTCGTGCGAGCCGTGCAATTTCGCATCACGCTCTGTCGCCATGGAGATGTCACACGCGCGGGCTGGAAGGGGACCGAGCACCCTGGCGGGCGGGCACAGCACCAGGGTGGTGAGGAGGAAACAAATATTTTCCATAAAGAATGAAAGGAGGAGGACCAGCGGCAGCCCAGTGGGCGCGAGGCAAAATATTAATTACCGGGGTGAGGAGCCGAGGTCCCTGCAGGTTGGGGACACGTCCCCGCTGGGCACGGCCTCCAGTGGAGCGGGACTGGGGTGTTTGGGTGCCCCACACCGCGTCCCAGCGCCGGGACCAGCCGGAGTTAGTGAAGCCCCTGCGGTTTTCTAGAGACGCCCCCATTTGAGAGCTGACCACATTTAAAGTGCAATTTTTCAGGTGCAATTTGATAAAAGCGAGAAACCAGGCTTTTTAAAAAGAAACCCTGCTTTTCCTTGCATTCCTCTTGTTTCTTTACGACACTGGCAGCCTCCGACGGTGTCGTCCCCAAGCCCCCGGCGGTGCCGCGGCGTGCTCGTGCTTCACAAGCACCCGAACATCTTCATCTTCTCCATCCCGCCGGCACCACCAAGCAACGCCCCAGCAGAGCTGACCACCGCGGGACCCTCGTGCAGACAGCGCTCTTGTTCCTCTGAGCTTAATATTTCCGTGTCCGGCTACTTTGGGAAATGCTGTTTGCAGACACAGATGCTGATCCCCGTTCTCGCGCAAAAACCCTAAGGGGACGTCCCAGCGCAGCAGAACATTGGTACTTCAGAAATGCAGCACACGGAGCAACGCTGGGAAAAATATGGCAATAAGAAGTGGTTTGGACGTCTCATGTTCTGTTTTCTGTCATTTAAACAGATATATTAATTTCTTGAAAGGTTGTATTAGCAAAGGCAGAGAAGGGCCATGACTCAGCCAGGTGGGGCAGACTATTTCGGACTGTTTAAGCCTATTTATGGGACACGCATGGTCCCGGGCAGGGTGGAGGGTGAGCTGTGTTTTGTTTTTCTGCTTTTGCTGCTGTTTGAAGGAGGCAAGAGGAACACGGAAAGTCAGGAGCAGCAGCATGGGAAACCTTAGCTGGACTTTTTTTTTAATGGCTTTAACTTAATTAAGCGGCTCGGGTGGGAAGTTATCGCACAGAAGAGGCAGCCACCGCTGCGTGAGGATGAGCCAGGGGAGCCATGGTGGGATGGGTGCAGGACCTGGGGGGTCCCACGGGTGTTGTGGCTCTCAGCACACCCCGACGTCCCACCAACCCTATATCCTCACCAGGCAAACCCCGCTGAACGCTCAGGGCTCGGTTTCCCCGGGGACGGGGACGGACAAGCCCACCCCTGCCCAGGGACGTGCACGGGGGTGGCACAGCCAAGCAGCCACCGTGGGGCACGCGTGGGGCTGCGGACCCACAGCAAGGGATGCACCGAACGCTCATTTCTCAGGCAAGGATACAGCCAAGGCTGAATGAGAGAAAACATCCTCATTACTGCCTTGGATCCTTAACATTTAACATAGCTTCCCCGCTCCCGCAGGGCTCCCGCCTGGGTAAGCTCACTCCTGTTTACATTAATCAAATGCCAAATACAGTTTCCCTGCACCCTGAAGAGGAGACGTCTGTGGGATCGCTGGCACCGGCGTGCCACACTAACTCCAGATGAATATTGACTTTTTAATGACAAGCGCTCCAGTACAAATACCAACCGACGCGATGCGGACCCGGGCAGACAGCTGAAGGGGGCCGGCACGCCTGTTATTCAGCAAATGAATTACTTGATTCCCATTCCCTGCAGCACGCCGGCTGCTAGGAAATTTTCATTCGGTCTCTCTAACTCGAGAACCAATTGTAAATGTCAGCGCTAAATGCTCAGATTTAAGTGTTAGGTTGTCTTGTTTGATTACGGCACTAAAAGGTCAGAGCCGACTAATGGAAAGTACAAGCGGTATCGGGAGGGAAACAGTGTTCTGCTGTGGGTGAGCAAACACCTGGGGACAACCTAATCACTCTTCCCGCAGCATCTCTCTCTTCCCTCTCCGGCTCCTTCATTCAGAGCTGTTTTCCAGGTCTCGTGGCCTGGAAAAGCCATTTCTGGGGAAACTTCCCGCTCGTGACGTCGCTGCCGGGGATAATGACAGCGCCGGGTTTCCCCACGGAGGAAACGGAGAGCTCACCTCGCCGTGGCCCCGGGCGGATTTGCTCCCAAAGGGCGAGGGAGGGCAGGAGAGCCGGGCTGCTGCCAGCCCCGCTGCCGCCACTCCCTTCTCTCCGCACACGGCTCGGGCCGGCATCGAAGCGGTTTGGGTGCCAATGTCTCTGTGCCTCCACTTCCACCCCCCCCCGACCGTGGCAAACAGCACCCCAGGAGCTCCACAGAGAGAGCAAAATCAGGCTTGTTTTTTTTTTTCCCCTCCTCCTTTCCCATTTGCCATCCATTTCCCCGACACTCGCAGCACCTTTAAAATCCCCTTTCCCTGAGCTCTGTCGGTCACGGCGGCCAAATAAAACTACAGTTCCCTCAAAGTGACGCAGCTGAGGAAATCTGCTTTTTACCTGCGCCCGTTACCATCACGCCGGCTCTATAAGCCGAGTTCATTATATTTATTTTAAAGCCGCTTTCCAAAATATTAGTCCTGCCATAAAAGTGCCTGAAGAATAAAACCCCAACGAGCTGTTATTCCTCTCCAGGGAGCAGCATGGTGTGGTCCCAAGCAGGAGCACTCATCACTCCGTACAGACGCCGCCCTGCACCGGGAACTGGTCCCCACTGCCAACCCCAAAACTTTCCCTGGGCAGAGAAACTCAGCGCTGATTCCAGATGTCTGAAGGATTCAATGAGAAGCGGGAATTTTAGGAAAAGTAGGAGTTTTAGGAAATAACTGCAATGGGTTTTTTTTTCCCCCAAGACTTTGGTGTCTCTGATGAGTGCTGACCTTGATCCTTCGGCGCCAGCCTGGAAAAGAACCACAGGATGCTCATGCCACCTCTCCGGGCATCTTCCCGAGAATCAAAGATGCTGCTGGACTTCGGGAGAGATCTCCAGCTGCCACGGACTCCTCCTGGGGAGGCGGTTTCTATCCCATTTCTGGGTGGTTTATATTACAGGGTCCCACATCACTCAGAGAAATAAGAGGCAGTTGTGTTTTTCACAGACCCCTTGGCAAGAGCATCATCGGGGAAAGGGTCCCATTAAGCAGAGAACAGTGCCAGAAGGGTGAAGCGGCCAAGAAACCACCATAAAACATGGGGGGAAATCCCCACCCCATCACCAATATCAAATGCAAAGAATTTAAAGAAAAGAAATGTCCATCTCTGAACCGAGCCGCTTCTTTCACAGCCCAGGCGTGGAGTGGGACAGTCTGCCCGAGCGGCGCTGGTAAAGTCCAGGCAGTTTGTGGTCTATAAGATTAATAGGAAATCTGCTCTGGATTGGGAGTGATTCCCTCTTTTATTGGAATGAACCCCAAAGAGTAATGGCTGTAGGGCAGGAAGAGGAAGGTAAATTGCAGTAATAATGTGTTTCTTTGTGCAGACATGCTTTTGATCATAGAAAAATACACCATCTGTTGCTAAATGACTTGTTGTATTGATTTAACAGTCAGTAACGTGGGGTGGGATAGGTTTTTTTCCTTTTTTTTTTTTTTTTTTCTTTTCAAATCCGTTTTGCAAGGTCTCCTAGAAATCTGACAGTGATGTGCAATAAAAAGCAGGGGCTCGTTCATCGTAAAAGATTACCGCTGCCGGCCATGGGGCTCTGCGGGGGGAGGAACGGGCTGTACCTCCTCGAGCCCCCTCCTCTCCAGCACCCCGTCCCGCACAGAGCGGAGCGGCTGAGTGCTTATGTACCCCTTGAGAACTATTCCTTTACGCCAAATAAACTGTTCCCGTGCTTTCCCCGCAGCTCAAACCGCGTGCACCCCACTGCCCTCGTCGCTTCGCATTTTTACTGCTTTCCTTCCACTTTTTTGACAGTTTATGGCCTGCTTCTCCCCCCTGCACCCCAACGGCTGCAACAGCATCAGGGTCCCCCGTACCTGGGAGCGGTTCTGGGCATGGCAGACCACGTCCTCCCCCCCAAAACGCCTCCCCCAAGACACACACCTTCGCAGGGGCAGCCCCCCCTGAACCCCACTAACTGCGCCCACCCTCGTCTGCCAGGGACCGGCTCATCTTCGTTAGGCCAATCATTAATTTCCCAGCGGGGCATCTCCTCGCCTACAAGTGCCGCCTCCCCTTAACAAGCGCCCCAGGAGCAGCACTTCACCCGCAGCCGATGCGGGGAAAGGGGGGGGTTCCCTCTCTCGGAGGCGGCTCCAAAGGGAACGCCGGCTGCAGCCCGGCGCGCCACGCTGCCGACGCACCCCACCGCTCTGATCAGCGCCGCGCCGGGCACGGCTCCGTACGGCGCAGCAGGATGCATGACTTATCCTTAAAAATTATTATTATTATTTTGCTGCTCATTAGTTGCTATTACTCAGCCCGCAGCCTGCGCGTTAGCCTTCTCCCTGGGTAATTCCCCGGGAGACTCTGGGCTCCCCCACGCACAGGGCCGGGACGAAAGGAGAAGGTTAACCCTGAATTTGGCACTGCGCAGCGATGCGACCGTGGCCCTTTGCCATCCCGGTGTCCCCGTGCGGGTGCAGACGCTGTGCCGAGAGCTCTGCCGCTGCCGCGGGGCGCTGGGCTTAGCACATCTCGCAGCCCGCTAGAAACACGCCAGTGAGTAACACCTCTCGTTAAACCACACCAGCGGCTCCCAGCACCGGCGCGGCACCGTCCCCGAGGAGATGGGGCACCACTGGGTGGCTGACGGCTCTCACCGGAGACGCCTCGAGGACCAGTGTCCGCACGCAGCCTCGGCGCTGGGCAGCTGCGAGGACAGGCTGCGTCACCGGCGTGCGCTCGGTAAATACGGGCCGTGCCGCGGGCGCGCCGGGAGCCCACAGACACCGTAACCATACCTGCCTTCGTGCCCGACTTCACCAACAGGGGTGGGCACGTGACGGGAACAACGTTCCAAGCCTGGCGCCTCTTTTTACTGGAGAAAGAGAAAAAACTAAAAAGCAAACCACCACCAGCCAACTTCTCCGCTTTCGGAAAAGCCTGCCCTCCGCTGAGCACCCCACAGCACGAGGCGCGGGGTACCCAAACCCACCTGGCATCAGCGTTTCCCCCTCTGCTGCGCCCAACGCAGTGTCAGGCGCCTGGGAAGGCTTTTTGTCCCCATCTGAACCTCCCTCCCTGAACCCCTCCAGGGTCCCCAGCACGCCCAGATCAACACCGCCGGCTCACGGCGATGTTCCACAGCCTCCAAACAAAACCCTTCCTTCCCCCAGCAGAAAACACGCCGAGGCACAGCCCAGGTATCACCCACAAAGAGATTTCCTATCTCTCCCAGTGAAACCAGGAGACAGATCTTGGCTCCTGCCGGTTGTCATCTGCAACGTTTATTTGACACCTCCCCCCCCCCCCCCAAAAAAAAAAGGCATTTTCATGCAGAATCTTTTGGTTCATTAAAGAAGCTGTTTCCCAGCAGCCACCTGACAACCTTCCCCCCTAAACCGAGGAATAAAGTGCCCCAGGAGTTAGCACAATAAAACGAACTGTCCAACTCCGACCAAGAAAAGTGGTTCCTATCATTCGGTACAATATGGAAAAATTTGGCAAATAAAGCTGATCTGCAGTTCCCATCTCTCAGGCGCTTACGGAACCGGCTCCAGTCTCCAGCCCTGGGGTTGTCTGTCTTGGGGACAGACACACGTCCCTGTGCTGCGGGACCTGGGGACTCTCCGGGGGCGGTCCGAGCCAGGCGGGCGGAGAGCTGCCGCGTCAGCGTTTTTAACTGGGCGATATAAATATAAACCATCGATACAAACGGGTTCTTTGTACAGAAAATATCATCTCACAAGGCACTGGGGTGACGACCGCGTGGCTGCTGGCGGCGGGCTCCGACCGGGCTTCTCCGGCCGCCGCTGCTGCCGAGCATCGGAGTGGGAGGAAGGAGGGGAAGAAGGGACCGCAGAAGTCCCGGTGCTGCCATCCAAGAGGGATTTCCCCCCACCGCTGGCCCCGAACGCCCCGGGAGCTGTTTTTCCCAGCCGGACGGTTCTTTTCCTTGGCGGGGGTGGCGTGACCCCACGGGGGCCCCGGTCTCCTCGGGGTGGCGTGGGGCTGGGGGTGGCCTGGAGGGAGGTGCATAGATCGGCCGGGGGCTGGGGCTGCTCTGCCCCGCGCTCCGCTCCTTCTTCACGCCAGCAGCCCCAGCCGGGTCACCTTGGCCGAGAGGAAGGAGTGGATGATGAAGACAATGGTTTTGGGGCAGGAGTGAAGGTCCAATTGCTGTAAGAAAGGACGGGAGGGATGTTTGCAATGGGGAGGGCTGTGCCCGCAGCAGCCAGCTTTCTGCTTGCAGCGGGGAGGGCAACGACCACCCAGAGCCCCCCCAAACCCCACCAGAGCCTTACTGGGGCCTTGGGAAGGGTTGTGCATGGCAGGGACCGCGTGCGGCCAGGGGCGGGTGGAGGAGCCGTGCCTCACCCCCACGTGCCAGGCAGGACGGGTGCCGCGCGCGGGGTGGGTGCGCTGCCCCCCCTCTCCCCCCGGGGCCGGAGGGAGCGTGGGTGGGTGTTGGTTGAGGGTAAAGCCAACTCACAATCTCTCCCTCCGGGCCACCAAAGTCCAGGTAGAGCATCTTGGTGCCGTCGTCGGAGGACATCTGCAGCTTCTCGAAGGGCTGCTGGAGCAGGATGGTCTTGCTGAGCCCGGGCTCGGTGGTGGAGATGGTGAAGCCCTTGTCGATGTGGATGGAGAGGGTGCAATCCTGCCCCTTCCACGTGCAGGCTGGGGACAGGGAGAGGGGTGAGAGGGAGGATGGCCGCCCCGCTGCCCCGCTTCCCCCCCCACCCCCGGGCTCCCCACTGACCTGCTGAGACCTCCTGGACCAGTTCGGCGGCCCCGTGGGTGCCGTCCACCAGCAGGCGGGTCCACAGCGCCAGGTCGCGGGGGCTCTCCAGGCTGAAGAGGTGGGGTCTGCACGCCCAGCCGGGTGCCGCTGCGCAGCGCGAACGACACCTCCGCCTCGTACAGCGCCGAGCCCTTGGCCGGCCCCGAGTGCACCAGCCTGCGGCACCGCACCGCGCATCAGCGTCACGCCGCGCATCAGCGCCACGCATCAGCACCGCGCATCAGCACTGCTCTGCGCATCAGCACCGCGCATCAGCGCCGCACATCAGCACCACTCCGCGCATCAGCACCGCACATCAGCACTGCTCCGCACCGTTCCGCGCATCAGCGCTGCTCTGCACATCAGCACCGCACATCAGCGCCGCTCCGCGCATCAGCAGCGCACATCATCAGCACTGCTCCGCGCCGCTCTGCGCATCAGCACCGCGCATCAGCGCCGCTCCGTGCATCCGCGCCGCACATCAGCGCCGCACATCAGTGCTGCTCCGCGCATCAGCACCGCTCCGCGCCGCTCTGTGCATCAGCACCGCGCATCAGCGCCGCTCCGCACCGCTCCGCGCATCAGCGCCGCCCCGCGCATCAGCACCGCGCATCACCGCCGCCCGGCGCACCAGCGCCCCTCCGCACTGCGCCGCGCATCAGCGCCACACCGCGCATCAGCGCCCCTCCGCACCGCTCCGCGCATCAGCACCGCACGGCGCACCACGGGCGCTGCGCGGAGGCGGTGTGGCGGCGCGGCCCGCAGGGGGCGCTGCAGCCCCGCGGATGCGCCCCTTCCCGCCCCCCCCCCCTCCCCGCGCACCGCCAGCGCCACCCGCAGCCGCACCCTGCGGGGATCCTCCGCCGCATCGGACCCCCCGGCACGGCCGCCCCGCCACCGCCCCGGGGCGCTGCCACCGCTCCCAGCGCCCTGACACCGTCCCCAGTGCCCTGCCACCGCCCCGGGGCACTGCCACCGCCCCCAGTGCCCTGACACCACCCCCAGTGCCCTGCCACCACCCTGGGGCACTGCCACCACCCCCAGTGCCCTGACACAGTCCCCAGTGCCCTGCCACCACCCTGGGGGCACTGCCACCACCCCCAGCACCCTGACACCGTCCCCAGTGCCCTGCCACCGCGCCGGGGCACTGACACCGCTCCCAGCGCCCTGACAACCATCCCCAGACACTGCCCACCGCCCTGGGGCACTGCCACCACCCCCAGCACCCTGACAGCGTCCCAGTCACTGCCACCGCCCCGGGGCACGGCCACCACCCCCAGTGCCCTGACACCACCCCCAGTGCCCTGACACCACCCCGGGGCACTGCCACCACCCCGGGGCACTGCCACCACCCCCAGTGCCCTGCCACCACCCTGGGGCACTGCCACCACCCTGGGGCTCTGCCATCATCCCCGGGGTACTGCCACCACCCCCAGCGCCCTCCCACCGCCCCCCCAGACACTGCCACCACCCTGGGGCTCTGCCACCACCCTCAGTGCCCTGCCACCGTCCCCAGTGCCCTGCCACCACCCTGCACCTCTGCCACCACCCTGGGGCTCTGCCATCATCCCCGGGGCACTGCCACCACCCCCAGTGCCCTGCCACTGTCCCCAGACACTGCCACCACCCTGGGGCACTGCCACCACCCTCAGTGCCCTGCCACCATCCCCAGTGCCCTGCCACCACCCTGCACCTCTGCCACCACCCTGGGGCTCTGCCACCATCCCCAGTGCCCTGCCACCACCCTGGGGCCTCTGCCCTGACCCTCAGTTCCCACCACCACCCTGAGGCTCTGCCATCACTCCTGGGGCTCTCCCCTGACTCCCAGTCCCTGCCACCATCCCCAGTCACTGCCACCACCCTGGGACTCTGCCATCATCCCTGGGGCACTGCCACCACCCACAGTGCCCTGCCACCAACCCTGGGGCTCTACCACCAATCCCAGCGCCCTGCCGCTACCCCTGGACGCTGCCGCCACCCCCAGGGCTCTGTCACCACCCCTGGACACCACCACCATCCCCAGGGCTCGGCAACCACCCCAGGACTCTACCATCATCCCAAAAGCCTCTGCCACCACACTGGGACTCTGCCATCCTCCCCAGGGCTCTGCCCTGACCCCCAGCCCCTGCCGTCACCCCCAGACACTGCCACCACCCTGGGGCTCTGCTCTGAGGCCCCAACCCCTGCCACCACCTCGGACACTGCCATCAACCCTGGACATTGTCACCATTCCCAGTCCCCTGCCACCAGCCCCAGTGCCCTGCCACCACCCCTAGACACTGCCACCATCCCCCAGACACTGCCACCATCCCCACTGCTCTACCATCACACTGGGCCCGGCCACCACTCCTGGACTCTACCATCATCCCAAAAGCCTCTGCCACCACCCCGGGGCTCAGCCCTGTCCCTCAGCTCCCACCACCACCCCAGGACTCCACCATCACTGCTGGGGCTCTCCCTTGACACCATCCCCAGACACTGCCACCACCCTGGGAGTCTGCCATCATCCCTGGGGCACTGCCACCACCCCCAGGGGTCTGCCACCATCCCAGAGCCCTGCAACCACCCTGGGACTCTACCAACATCCCAAAAGCCTCTGCCACCACCCCGGGGCTCTGCCACCACCCCGGGGCTCTGTCATCCTCCCTGGGACTCTTCCCCGGCCCCCAGCCCCTGCCACCATCCCCAGTCACTGCCACCACCCTGGGGCTCTGCCACCACCCCGGGGCTCTCCCCTGACTCCCAGCCCCTGCCACCACCCCTGGACATTGCCACCACCCTGTCCCCCACGCAGGGCAGGGGAGTCCTGGGCTGGTGGTCCCTACCTGGTGGCGATGAGGGGGTAGCTGTGCACGGGCTTGCCCAGGGCGTCACGGCTCTGCGGCAGGCTGCCGTACAGCAGCAGCTCCTTCTCGGTGAGGATGGCCAGCAGGTTCCTGGTGCCGGCGCTGGGGAGCTGCAAGGGGAGGGGGTCAGGGCCACCGGCAATGTGGTGGCATGGGGTGGCGGGGGACATGGGGGTACCTGCTCCGTCAGCCAGCCCACGTGCTTGACGTCCCGCCCGGCCACCGCGCTGGCACCCGCCAGCTGGGCTCGCAGCTCCTCCTTCACCCGCGGCAGCAGCGCGCCCGCGTTGGCCTGGATGGCACTGAGCCACGACTGCGCCGTGGCCTCGTCCTTCGCCCGCAAGAAGAGGGCAACGCGCCCGTCCGCCGAGCACACCTCCAGGTACCTGCAGGAACACGGCCCCGCTGGGTCCCCGCCGGCCCTCGGTGACCCACGGCACCGCGGTGGCATTGCCACCCCCTGACACCATGCCCTGACCTGTGCTCCGGGTCGGCGGGGAGGCACTTGCGGGACACGTAGCACATCTTCAGAGGCACGGTCCTGCCCTCCCGGAGCTCCCGAGGGGGCAGGAGGGGGGACGACCGCTTCTGCAGGGTGGTGGGAGAGGGGTCCCAGCTGACCGTTGCCCCCGCGGAGGAGTTCTTGAAGTAGGGGGAGATCTCCTTCATGTACTTCACTGGAAGAGAGGCAGCACCCAGTCAAGGGCACAGCATTGGCCATGGTGGCCTCATCCTGCCCGCCAGCACCCATCCGCCCCCCTGAAACCCCTTGCACCCTCCCTGCGCTGGAGCTGCTGCCTCCTCCGTTACCTCCCCAGAGCCATCACCCATGGGTGCTGCGGTGGGTCCTCCGCCCAGCACCCCGGTGGGTGCGGGGAGGGGATGGCCCTGGTGGGCAAGGTCGTACCAGAGGGTGACATGACACCTAGGATCCTCCCAGTGCCTCTGCCCCACCACCCCAGCCTAGAAAGCCCTCCGGGAGGGATAAAAATGGCCTTTTCCCCCTTTTTTTCTTTCCTTTAACCCGGATCCACTTCCCAGATCCAAGCCTGATCGGGTCCCCGGGGCGGCGCACGGAGGCAGGGGGCGGGGAATGGGCAGCAGTCCCAGGCCAAAATTACACAGTCCAAACTGTGCTGGTACAGCCGGTCGTCCCCCCCCCGCCCCCCCTGCCAACTGGGAACAACAACTCTCAAATACCATGGCTCGGCCCCAGGAAAAGCCTCGAACCGCGTGCTCGCACGGCCCGGCCCGAGAGCTACACACCAGGGACGAGACCAGCGCTCGGTCCCCAGCGAGCCTGGCTCCAGAGACAGCGCCCGCGGAGACGGCTCCTGGGGTTTACAGAACCCCAGACTGGTGGGGGTTGGCAGGGCCCTCTGGAGCTCCCCCAGCCCACCCCCTGCCACAGCAGGGGCACCTCCAGCAGTGGCACAGGACGGCGTCCAGGCGGGTTTGGGATGGCTCCAGAGCGGGAGACTCCCCCACCTCTCTGGGCAGCTGTGCCACTGCTCTGCCACCCGCACAGGGAAGAAGTCCCTCCTCAGGTTGAGATGGAACTTCCTATGCTCAAGTTTGTGCCCGTTCCCTCTTGTCCTGTCACTGGGCACCACTGGAAACAGACTGTTCCCATCCCCCTGGCACCCTCCCTTTGAGTATTTATCAGCATTGATAAGATCCCCCCTCAGTCTTCTCTCCAGACTAAAAAGCCCCAATTCCCTCGGCCTTTCCTCATCAGAGAGATGCCCCAATCCCCTCCTCATCTTTGTAGCCCTTTGCTGGACCCTCTCCAGCAGTTCCCTGTCCTTCCTGACCCGGGGAGCCCAGAACTGCACACAGTGCTCCGGCTGCGGCCTCCCCAGGGCAGAGCAGAGGGGGAGGATGCCCTCCCTCGCCCTGCTGGCCACACTTAGGGGATGGGGGAGATGAAAGTCACCGCAAATTGACGGGGCCCCGTAGCTACATCCCAAAAATTAGGTCGGCAGCACCAGCCAAAAAGCTTGGGCTGAGCAGGGGAGGTGCCCCACGTGCTGCAGCCCCCGTGGGATCAGTCGTGGTCCTGTCCTGGGGGCAACTTGGGACGGGCTGGTGACTCCAGGGAAGGGCTTCTCTTTGGTGGCCCTTGGGGAAAACACCACGGGACAGACACGTGCCTGCTGCCATGTCCCCAGCCGTCACCGCTGGTTTCACTCCAGGTCCAAGTCAGTGGTGTGGGTGGCCGGAGGGCGGGGGCACGAGCTTGGCTCGGCCGCCAAGGTGGCTGGTCAGTGGGCCAGCTCCATCGCTGCAGCCAAGCCCCATCAGCCTGATTTTGTGCCAGAAAAAAAGCCCTTTTCCCACCAGGAGACAGTCTGCACGCAGAACCCACCATCCCCACCCTTCCCCTGCTCACCACCGCCCATCCTCCCCTTCGTTCCTACCCCAGCGAGCTCCCCAAAACCCCCAAACCCTGAAATCCCGCACCCGAGTGGCGCAGGGGCACGGCGGGGAGGCAGAGCCCCCCGGGGCGCCCCGCTCTGCCCGGGCCCAGCGGGACGCAGCTATAAATGGCCGCGATGCCGCTGCGGCACGTGGGTCGGGCTACCCCGCGGTGGCCCCGGGGCCAAGGAGGCGGCGTGGGGCCACCAGCCTCGTGCCCTGCGCCTCCCGTTATAAATAGCCACCGCGTTCCCGCAGGCATTTGAGCCGCGTTGGATTTTACCCCAAGTCATTAATCTTGGCAGCGGGGCCATTATCCCGGTGCCTGGGAACTAATTGGAGTTTGGAAAGATAGCATTCAGCTGCTGAAACCCGAGCGGCGTCCCCGTGCCAGCCCGTGGCTGCCCGGGCAGGCGGAGGACGTCACCGGCATTAGCTGTGCGGTGGTGGGGTCACGTCCCGACAGACATCTCCTCCGTGGAGGAGAGGAGCAGTGCCCTACGCCGGGACGGGGCACGGAGAACGAGGCAACGGCCACCACGAGTCTCCGTAGCACATGGCTTTAAGGAGGATTTAAGGCCGGTGACGAAGCGCCAATGGGTTCCCACAGTATGGGGGGGTCCCGAGCCGGCACGGGAAGTCGGGATGTGCTGGAGGCTGTGGTGCTCCCCAGGGGGGCTGCGCACCGGGGCTGGGCCACCATCCCACCGGAGCTGCCGTCTCCGCCGGTGACCCCAGCACGGGCTCCGTAGCGGGTGGGCTTACACTTCTGCCGGTCCCTTCGCTGCACCGGAATCGCCTGTTATTGAACGCATTAATTAATTACCGCCACCTCATTAAAGCAAACAACTCAGACCACATTATGCATCGTCTCTGCTACTGGTAATTGTAATTCTTGAATTTTTTTTTAATTAACACCTTGAGGTGGTGGGGCTCCCAGGCTGGCTGCCCTCTCCTTGTGAGCCAGCACCCTCCAAAAACCACTCGGCAGAAACACCGCCTCGCTGCCATTAACTTAAAGCCACCTTCAGCAGGCAAACAGCCCTCTCGGTGGCTACTGGGCAAATCCAGGTGGCCCCCGAAGCCACGTGGGCTCTCTGCTCCCCCGGGCAGACAGCGCGTCCCGCTGACCCTCTCCGGGACAGAGGAGAGGTGACAAATACAACCTTTAACTGCTCAGGGCTTTGCACTGACTAACACTTTATTTTCGGGTTTGGGGGAACAGCAAAAGCCTCCGGGCAGGCTGTGTGCGAGCAGCTGTTTGTGGCCCCCCGTGCCTGGACGGTCCCTCTGCAGAGGGGTTACGGCACAGGAGCTCCCAAACCCGCAGCATCGCCGGAGCACCGCGTGTGCCCCCAACCCTGCAGCGAGCTGCATCGGGGACGCGTTTAACCAAAGGCCCAAGGTCTGCCCTGCTCTTCTCTCCGTGTTGCAGGAGTTTTTTTGTCTCCTCAGCACTCCAGAAAGGGGCAAAACCATCAGGTTTTACTTCTTGGGTAACAGATCCTCCCCCTCCAGCAGCCCATCCCTCCTAAGAATGGAGAACAAGCCCGAACCAAACACTCCTGCAACCTTGATCCCGAGTCACCACGGCCTGCCCCACGCACATGCCCGCGGCTCAGCACCACCCGAAGCCAAGCTCCAGACCCCAGAGAGCTTTCCCGAGGAGCCACAAACCTTCCTCCGCCCAGGAAAACAGCGCCAGCCACACGGACACCCAGCAGCAGGCTCGAGAGCACCCACCCGCTGCTTGGGCCACCAGCTCGGTGCCGGCACGCTTTGCTTCAGCATGGAGATCATGGCATGGATTGACCGCAAGAGGTTTCAGACTGTGCCACCAGGCAGGGGTAGGATGGGTCCTGCCGTTTCCCACCCCCCGAGAGCTCTCCAGCAGCATCCGCACAGCACCACGAGTCAAAAAGGTCCGACTGTATGGGTGGCCGTCACATCAGGAAGGCTTCCAGAGAGGTCCTGGAGATCCAGCGCTGGCCCTAAGGAGATGCTAAGCCCATCTCCAGTTGGTCCCTCTCTGCCTCAGGACTAACAATGCAAACCTAACATGTGAAATGGGGGGGGGGGTCAGCAAACACACGTCCCAGAGAGACACCCTGAAACGACCTGTAAACTCAGAGCCGATGCTGTGACGTCCTTCCAAAACGCCCCACACAGGGGCTGCCACAATCGCCCCATCCAGCACCCCACCCGGGGACCGTCCCCGAGCACCAACAGCTGCTGGTCCCCCAACTGCCCCAACTCAAACCCTTCTACCCCAGGGAGGAGGACGCCATGGGATGCTGCAGGGCAGAGGTGCCACCGCTGTCCCTCCTGCCCCAGGACCCTGTCCCAGCTCTCAGTGCCACATGCCGTACCCCAGCTCTTTCCTAAATATTCTCTTGTGCTGCACAGCCAGCGGTGACCCATGGGCTGAGTGATCCCAGGGAGACCACGGGACAACTCCCCGTGTTTCCACAGGAGGAGAAATGTCCCTGGAAAACTCCCCAGGGAAAGCAAAACTTCAGCGGAGGTAGGAGAATGTGGACCCTCACCGTCTCTGAGTTGTCCCCAGGGCAGGTCCAAAGACTCCTTCTGCTCAGGTTCATTACCGCGTTTAAACCATGAGGGCAGACACAGCATTACCAAGGGCAAAGCCGAGCTGCTCATACCCCGAGGACGGCCAGGTCTGCCAGAAGACATTCACTTTAGTGTCCCACAGAGGGCTGGAGGCCACCTCAGGGCTTTCTCTCCTGAAGCCCTTCTGAGCTCCGAAGGGCGGCAACGACAGGGAACCACACAAATCCCAGCTGCCACCACCCGCCACTGCTCGAAACCCCCTTACATTTTGCGTCGCGTGTTATTTACCCCAGGGTCACCTAAATTTTGCGGTTATTTCACATTTCGCACCATGCACATCTCCACCCTCTGCGACTGCCCGGCCTTCCCACAGTTAGGGCAACGGACCCGCCAGAGCCGGGCGTCCCCAGCGTCACGCTCTACTGACACCGCCGTCCTGAATTTCAAACTTCCAAGCTATCGCTTGGCTGAGCGAGTCCTGGAGAGCTGCGACAACCGCAGGAGCTGCCCTGCAGCCGGGGAGCCCCGGGGATGGCACCGAGGCGAGATGCCCGCGGCTGCCCCAGCGCCTCCTCCCCACTGCTCCCAGTTCTCCCAGTGCCGATACACCACAGGGGCCTTGCTGGGAAAACCACTCCTGGCACCAAAGTCCTTCCCAGGGCAGCCGGAAGGATGTTTATCAGCCTTTCCCCCACCCTGGAAGGTCTCTGGATACCAAGTAATGCAAAAAAAAAAAAAAAAAAACAAAAACCAAAAACCCCAAAAAACAAAAAAACACCAAGGGGAAAATAAGGTAAGGGAGAGCAACTCTCCCCAAAATAACAATGTGATATAAATACAGTCAAACTCCTCCCGCAAATATCAAGAGAGTAGTTTGGCACGTCCAAAAAAAAAAAAACAAACTCTTGGCAGGACACACCGAGAGGTATCCGTGCGTCCTCGCGCCCGGCCAGCAACGACACCCCGGAGCCAGAAGCCACGCTCAGCGGCGCGGGGTGAGACCTGGCACGTGGAGCCACTGCCGATACCGAAATGAAAACGCATCATCTCCCAGCTCTGCCGTTCCGGAGAGTCTCGCCCCAGCCCACCACCCTGCGAGGAGGTGCAAGCTCTCCCAGCTTTTGTTACCTGCCGCGACACCGCTTGCAAACTACCCTAAAACCTCCTAAAACCGGGAATGAACGCAGCCAGGAGGAGCAAGGTGGCAAACAGACACCGGCTGTGCCAAATTACTCGGTTTGGGTACTTAGAGCAACCGTAAGGGAAGTCGGCGTCACACCTGGCAGCACGGGGGGACCAGAGAGCGCCTGAGTGATGTTAAGATGTGTTCCTCCAAGCCCTGGAGTGAGCCCCAGCAGGGGAAGGGCGCAGAGAAGCCCCCCCTGCCCCAGCTCACCCCCTTTGGGCTCCGTAACGCCACCCTCTGCCCCCCAGCCCTGCCACCCCTCCCCAGCACAGGGCCCTCTGCCGGACGGCTCCCGGAGAGCCATGGGGTATAAGGCAGGGGACACCCTGTCCCGAGGGAACAGCCATCACCTCCGCCGGGCAGCGACAGCCCGATGGGGACCACGCCATGGTGCCAGCCCCGCCACCCCCCACGGGCAGGGCTGTACCACGCCGGCAAACCCCAAACGAGGAGGGAGATGGAGAGGGACCATGTGTGTACCCGATGTCCGCGATCGGATGAGCAGCAGAGACTCCTGCCCCGCTCCGGCTGTTGCCTACAGCATCCCGAGCACCACCGCGCTGCAGGAGCCCAACGGTATCAGCTACAAACTAATCACGAAGCCTCCAGCGTGTGGTGGTGGGAGCCAGCGCAGCCCTGCTCTCCTCCCAAGGGTACCTGCTGGGAGTTTTAATTAATTAAGAAGCTCAGCGGGTCATACCTGAGCTGGGAGGGCAACCTGGCAGCGCCCGGCTCCCCAGGGGGATGGAGGAGGAGGTGGTCCAGGGAGAGAAGTTGTTCTCTACAGAAAGGGCAGCTCATCTCCACCTCCCGCGGGACCTCGAGCAGCAAGGAAACCCACGCCAAAGTAAAGGATGAAAAGAAAATAACAGAGAGAGGGTGGTCCGAGAACAGCGGCTACAGGGAGGAATTTCGCAGACTCCCAGAGAAAGAGGCTCTTGTATTTCTCTTTGGTCAAAAAGAAAAAAAAAAAAAAAGAAAAACCAACCAAGCCCACCAACAACCCTATCTGCTCCCCGCAGCTGTGCAGAGCAGCACATTCCTCCGGCTGAGCCGTGGTCCTGCGGCTCCCAGGAGAGGAGGAACCCACAGCAGAAAGGGCTGAGCGAAGCTAAAAATGAAAATCTGGAGCTGAGACAATCTGGGGAAGGCGCAGGAAAGCAAGAGCCACGGCGGTCGCTGGCAGCAGAAGACACAGAGCTCTTCTTTGTCCAAGCAGAGCCCACAGTGCTCCCCCCCCAAATAAAAAAACTCCCTTTTTGGGTCTGCAGCTCCACAACTGCACCGGGAAGGATCTCCAGTGCCAAGAGGCTCCTGGCTAGCTGGGGTGGCGCAGGGGGCTGGGTGTGGGGAGGGGAAGGGTCCCATCCTGGGGGACAGATCCTGGGTGGCCACCCCTGCCCGGCCAAGCTGGCGGAGGGCGGGCGAGCGCAGACAGACGTGATGTGAAGGGTTAACGGGAGAAAAGCGGGGTCCCTGCCTCAGGGCACCCACAGTCCCAACCCACCAGCCCTCACCCACTCCCCAAGGGGAATTTGGGGGGGCTCCTGCAGTGTGCCAGCCCCCACGGGGCTGGGAGACACCGGGGACCGGCCACCCGGTACCAAGAGGGAGCCCGTTCCCAGGGGACCGGCTCCAGTCTCCCCTGGGACAGCAAAGGCTGCGATCCCCGGGATGTTTGCAGCCTCAGCTGCCAGATCCTGGGGGGACCCCGCGGTTGGGGTACGGCTGCTGGGTACCCCACGGGGAGGCAGCTCCTGCGCCCCCGAGGCGGCCCTGCCTGCGCCCTGCCTGCTCCTCCCGCCTGCCCAAAATCCACCCCGGCAACCCAAAAGATGCCCGGCAAGGAGCGGGGTGCTGGCATACCCCCTTCCCCACCGGTGTTAAGGCCGCAGAGCCGGGCAGCCCCGCTCCAGCTGAGGATGCGGGTTTAAATGAAAACCCCAGGAAAAGCAGAAAAATGGTGTCCGCCGGCCCCAGGAACCGCAGGCCTCAGGGTGACGCCACAGGACACAAGAGTCGCACACCCCATACACCCGTCCCCGCGCCTCCCATCGCTGCCTGCCCGTGGTCCCGCAGCGGGGAGACGGAGCCGCCGGGCACCGAGCGGTGGCACAGTTGTCTCTCCCTCTCCACAGGGAGATCCCAGCAGTTACCTCCAGCTCTCCGGATGAGCAGATAAACCAGCACACGCTGTTTTCCATTTGAAAGAGTATGCAAATATATATGCAGATGATGGGCCATCCCCGTGCTCCCGGTACATTGCCGGCAAACACGGGGATCAACCCCCCAGAAGCAGGACCCTCGTTCTCCCCCGCACCCTCGTCTCCTACCTTCCAAGACCACCTCCTTGCCCGTCTTCTTCAACGCCTGCACTGCCTCGTCGTGCGTCGCCTCGGACAGGTCGGTCCCGTTGACGGAGAGGATGGCGTCCCCCACGTAGAGCGCCTCGGTCTGATCCGCTGCCAGCCCCTTAAATATCTTGGAGATCAAGATGGGCATTTTATTCTCTCGGCCACCTTGAAACAGAAAAGAAACAAAGCGGTTGCGGCTGTCGGAGCACACGGAGGAGTGCGTGGGGAGGGGGATGCTCAGGTACCCGCCGGCCCTGCTGAGGCTGAGCCCTTCTCCCAGTGCTCAGCTGCGCCGTGCCGGGACAGCCCACTGCCCCATTGCCTTGGATGCCCGTGGCACGCTCGTAACAGCCACAGTAGCCAAAACACCAGGAGGCTTTACAGCAGATGAAGATGACCTGTTGGAGCGGGGCCAGAGGAGGGCCCGGAGATGCTGCGAGGGCTGAGCCCCTCTGCGGGGAGGACAGACTGGGAGAGGGGGGGTTCAGCCTGGAGAGGAGAAGGCTCCGGGGAGACCTCAGAGCCCCTTCCAGTGCCTAAAGGGGCTCCAGAAGAGCTGGGGAGGGACTTTTGACAAGGGCATGGAGTGATAGGACGAGGGGGAATGGCTTCAAACTGGAAGAGGGGAGATTTAGATGAGATATGAGGAAAAAATCTTCCACTCTGAGGGTGGTGAGCCCCTGGCGCAGGCTGCCCAGAGAAGCTGTGGCTGCCCCATCCCTGGAGGTGTTCAAGGCCGGGTTGGACGGGGCTTGGAGCACCCTGGGCTGGGGGGAGGTGTCCCTGCCCAGGGCAGGGGGTGGCACTGGATGGTCTTCAAGGTCCCTTCCAACCCAAACCATTCTATGATTCTATAATTGCTCCAAAACCACTCCAAACAGTCGCAGATTTCCTCGCAGAGCGAACGTGTACCCTGGCCATCTCCCCATCAATTTTGGCAGGAAAGCATGTCTTTATTTGCATTATTACTCGTGTGTGCTGAGCAACCATCCCCGCTCCAAGGACTTCATGATCTAAACAGATAAGACAGCTGAACGTTTTTGGAGAGGCAAAAGAGCCGGGGAGAAGTGAACCAACCCGGCTGTTTGCTCCTCTCCGCACAGTAGCCCTATTTACCTGCTGCTCCCCGTTCCCCCGCCTAAAAGGATGCTATTCAAACCTCCCGGCGGCTCGAGGAGATCGATTTGCACGTTAACTTTTGAACCCGTGGGGAGATGGAGATCCCGGCAGCGTCGCCGCCAGCGTGCCAAGGAGCGGCGCCTACCGCCCAGCGCCAGCGCGGGCAGGAGCAGCCCCCTGACGTGCCCTACGCCCCAGGACGGCCTGTGCCGAGGAGCCTCCGTGAGACCATGTCTCATCCCGGAGGGAGATGTTGAGCCCAGCCTGCTGTCACCGCCCGCCCCAGCGCTGCTCCCAGCCACTGCCACAGGCATTTCCTCGCTCAGCCGCCTGCCAAGCCCCTCGGAGGGCTCCGGTTATCAGCTGTCGGAGGCCCCCGTGGGGGCTGCTCCGAGCTGCCGAGCCCGTCCTTACGGCAGCAGCTCCTCGCCCGGGCTGCCTGCACCGAAGCCCCCCCGCCAGCCCGGCTCCCCGCTGTCCCCCCAGCCAGGGCAAGGCCAGCCCAGCAGCCACGGCACCCGTCCCCTCGCGGGACACCTCACCCGCACCCCGGTTTGCAGCGAAGCGTCCCCGGGGGTGAAACGGGGCTGGCACGCTTTTTACCGGGGAAGCGTCAGCAGCCCGGGTGAGGAGGAGCGATGCTGTCCCCCAGCAGCGGTGGGGACACCGGCAGGGCGGCCCCACCGCCCCTAACAGCTTCTAGCTCCCAGTTCCGATGGCGACTACTTGATTTCCGCATATGTCACTGCAAAAACAAAGTTTTAACTGAACCAAGTGACGTTTCTCCTTTCCTGGGAGAGCCACAGAGCTAACAAGAACTTGGCAGCCAAGGGGTTATTACGAAGGGGGGCTTTATGCTTCCCGAAAAGCAGGGCTGGCAGGCTCGGGCACCCCGCAGACACCGCCAGCGGCACCGTTTCGATCCAGTCCCAGCTCCCGGACATCCACATGGCAAAACCTCCCCACTTCCAGAGGGAGCCGGAGGCTGTGGCCGTGTCCCCTCCGAGCTGGGAGGAGAAGCCACGTCGGGACGAGAGAGCCACGCCAGGGGCTGCCGAGCCCACTGCCTGCCCTGCTGGCACACGGGGTGACAACCCTCCGGCCCACGCTCCGCGCCGGCCCGTCGCCTGCCTGTTTTCATCCTCCTTTCACGGAGTTTCCAACACGCTCAGAGCCGCCTGAAAAGCAAAGGCAGGCGGAGACGCCATCCCTGCCCCAAAAAGTTTCCAGCCTGAAGTTCAGGCGAGTCACCGAGGAACCGGGCAGCTCGGGAGGGAAAAACAGGGATTACAACCCGGAGGCTCCCCAGGGCTCAGCTCTCCGGGAGCGGACATCTCCAAGGTTGAGCGTGTTGGTTTAACAGCCCAGCTCTCCGCGCCTGGAGACCTCCAAGGGCTTCACAATCCTCTCCTCCGTTTTGCCGACAGTTTAAAAGGGGCATTTCTCAGCACGGCGGCACAGAGGGGACAAGGACACGCTGGCAGAGCCCTCCCTTCGGTGCGAAAAGGGCAGCTTTTCTGTCACCCGGCACCCTGCGTGTCCCAGCGGCCCCAAGAGACAGCACCCTACCCCTGCATGCAAAGAGGTGGTGGGGTCCCCCTCCAGCTCCCAAACGCCGGGGACCCCCACTCCGGCCGGGGCAGGGGCTGGCCGGTCACCGCTGCACCCCAAAGCGCTGCCCTTTCCCTGGCCTGGGGACATTTCGCGTCCCGCCACTGCCACCCATCCCCTTCCCCGTCCTGCACAGGGGCTGGGGTGTGAAGACCCCGACCCCAGCCCCCGCCGGGGCTCCGCATCCCCCCCCAACATCCCCTCCCCGCGGGGTTTTACCCCCAGCGTGGGAGCGAACCGCCGGGAAAAGCGGCAGCAACAGGTCCCGGGGTGGCGGGGAGGCACCGGCACCCCCTAAACCCCCCCCCCCCCGGGACCCCCCCAAACCGCCCCGACCCTCACCTTTGATGCTGATGCCGAGCCCCCCCACCTCCTGCTTGACGACGCGCACCGTGCGCCTGATGTTGGCGAGCGCCTCGGGCACGGCGGAGCCCCCTTCGCCGCCGTTCAGCTGCGCCGCCGCTGCCTCGCCGGGACCGGGGCCGGGACCGGGACCAGGGCCGGGGCCGGGGCCGGGGCCGTCGGCCGGGCTGACCCCCAGCACATCCTCGGCCAGGGTGAGGAGGACGCGGAGCCATTGCCCGCCGGGGCCGCGCAGCTCCAGCAGTCCGCTGCGCGGGGCGCGCCTGCCCGCCGCCATCTTCCGCGCCGCCCCCGCCGCTCCCCGCTCCGCTCCGCCGCTCTCCGCCGCTCCCCGCTCCGCTCCGCGCACCGCGCACCGCCCCGCTCCGCTCCGCGCACCGCCCCCGCCGCTCCCCGCCGCTCCGCTCCGCGCCCCGCGCACCGCCCCGCCACCCGCCACCCGCGCACCGCCCCGCTCCGCTCCGCGCACCGCCCCGCCGCGACGGGCACACACCGGGGGGGGGGGGGGTGTCCCCGCTGCGGACCGCGGTGGGGCACGGGGAAGGGGGGACCCAGACCCCCGGGGCTCCTCGTTCTGGACGGGGATGGGGCACGGGAGGGGGGACACGGACCCCCGGTACTCCCCGCTCCGCACCGGGATGGGGCACGGGGAAGGGGGACACAGGCGCCCGGTGCTCCCCGCTCCGCACCGGGATGGGGCACGGGAGAGGGGACCCGGCCCCCCGGTGGTCCCCAGTGCTCCCCGTTCCGGACTGGGATGGGGCACGGGAGGGGGGACCCGGCCCCCCGGTGCTCCCCGGTGCTCCCCAGTGCTCCCCGCTCCGGACCGGGATGGGACATGGGGAAGGAGGACCCGGACCCCCAGTGCTCCCCGCTTCAGACCGGGATGGGGCACAGGAGAGGGAACCTGGATCCCTGGTGCTCCCCGGTGCTCCCCCACTCCGGACCGGGATGGGACACGGGGAAGGGGGACCCGGACCCCCAGTGCTCCCCAGTGCTCCCTGCTCCGGCCCAGGATGGGGCACGGGGAGGCGGGGGGGGACACCCGAGTCCCCGGTGGTCCCCGCTCTAGCCTGGGATGGGGTATGTGTGGGGAGACCCAGGTCCCCGGTGATCCCTGGTGCTCACTCCTCCGGGCCGGGATGGGGCACAGGAGGGTGGACCCGAGTCCCCGGTGCTCCCCGCTCCAGCCCGGGATGGGGCATGGGAGAGGGACACCCAAGTCCCCAGTGCTCCCCACTCCGGCCCAGGATGGGGTACATGGGGGAGATTCAAGTCCCCGGTGCTCCCTGCTCTGGCCCGGGATGGGGCATGGAATGGGGTACCCGAGTCCCCGGTGCTCCCTGCTCCGGCCTGGGATGGGGCACAGGAGGGGGACACCCAAGTCCCCGGTGCTCCCTGCTCTGGCCCAGGATGGGGTATGGGGTTAGACCTGAGTCCCCGGTGCTGCCTGGTGCTCCCTGCTCTGGCCCGGGATGGGGCACGGGAGGGGGGACCCAGGTCCCCAGCGCTGCCCGCTCTGTCCTGGGATGGGGCACAGGGAGTGACCCACGCCCCCGGGGCTCCATTGCTCATCCCAGTTGTGGCTTTGGATGTGCTGGGAGCCCCCGTGCTGGGCTGTGTCGCAGGAGGGGCAGGGGGCAGCTGGCTCAGCCCCTCGTCCCGGGGGAGCCACAGTGCCCCGGCAGTCACAGCCCCCTCCCCTGCAGCCCACTCCCATGGCGGGGTGCCCAGTGGCGCCAGGATCTGTCTGCCCAGCACGAGCACTGGGCTGAAGGCCGGGGACATCAACCTGCTGGGCCGGGCAGGATGCTCGGGGAGCCCCGGGACCACGCTGCTCCCCCCCCGCTGCCCCAGGGGGGGCACCCAGCCAGAGCCTGCGGGGCACCCCGGAGCGGGTGCTGCGTTACGGGGGTCTCTATTCCAGGCACCAGGTTCCTAAACCACTTTTGGCTCCTTTATGGGGGCTGGCGGTGGCTCTGGAGGCCCCGCCAGCGCCTTTGCCCATGTGCCCGCAGGGCTGCCAGCATCCAGCCCTGCACCCGGGAGTTTCGGGGTAGCCGGTTTCCTTGCGGTGACCCCACACGCTGGGAGCCCCCGCGGGTGTTCAGCAGGGACGAGGCAGAGGGAGATGGTGTTTACAGACGCTCAGAAGCATCTGTGTTCCTTTCCCCTTGCCGTGCCCTGGATCTTGAAAACAGGAATGATATTTTGTTTTCTTTGGCAGACCGGTGGGTTTTTTTCTGCGGCCGAAAAGCGGCGATTAGGAGTAGAAAATACCTCTAGGAGTGAAAATACCTCTTGGTGCATCCCCCATGTGTTCCCCTTGCGCTCCCAGCGTTTTGGGCAGCTCCAGGGACCTCCAGGATGGGGCTACCGAGGTCCCTGAGCCTCTGCGAAACGCAGGGGTTTGTAAGAATTCAATACCATTTACGGCAGGCTGGGAAGGGGACGCAGCGAGGGGCGCGGGCCGCACAGGACGGGGGGGTGACAGCGTTTACTGCTCAGCACAGCCCTTCCCCGGCCGGGGGCCGCAGCCAGCCCCGAGCGTCGGCCACGCGCAGAGGGGGAAAAATGCTCTCCAGGCTCCCTCCCACGCAGTGGCAGCTGTGGAATTTCTTGAGGTTGCGGCAGAGGAAACCCTGAAGGTTGTTTCTTTGCGAAACAGATGGTTCACATACTCCCGCTTTTCTTTTTGCTGAAAAAGTCCAGGGTTTGGCTTAAGCGACTCCTGGCCTTTGCGGGCCGGTGCTGCGGGCTGCAGCGAGCACTTCTACACCGTCCCGTCACCCAGACAAAGGTGTTTCCCGGTGATCCCATCCCCTCCACACCCCACGGGCCCCGCTCCGGCTGCCCGTGCTGCTGCTCGGGTTCCTCTACAGCAGAGGGGAATTTCGTCCTTTCCCCCTCGAGTGGAGACAGGGTTTGTTTTCCCTGTGCCACCCGCGCTGGGACCACTCACTTCGTTTCCCAGCCAGGCAGCTGCAATCAGCAGTTTGTCCGGGTTTTTCTTTTTCTTTCCCGGCGCTGCTTGTGATATTTCCAGCCGTCAGTGCCACGTTCCCCTCTGAAGCGGCAGCGGGAGCTCTAAATAGTGCTCGTAGTGCAGCAGAGCGGCACCGTTTGGGTTGTTTTCTTTCATTTCTCAGCTCTGTGCCCGGCAGCATGGATGCTGAGAAGCACGGGCTGGATGCATGGAAGCCATCCGGACGGCACCGATGCCAGGCAGAAGGAGAAGCATTGCCTTTCCCCGTCCCGCTGCTGGCGTGGAGAAAACACCGCGGTCCCCGGAGCCAGGGCACGGCGTGCTGAATTCACCGCCCTCGGAGAAACAGCCTCACCCGCGCAGGCGGCGAGGCCGGCGCAGCCCCTGTGCCGCTCCTGTTGCAGCAGCGCATTTGCCTAAATAAAAGCATCACGAGTGACGGGACGAGAGGAAATGGGTTCAAGTGATGCCAGGCAAGGTTTAGATTGGATATTAGGAAAAACTTTTTCACTGAAAGGGTTGTCAACCATTGGAAGAGGCTGCCCAGGGAGGGGGTGGATTCGCCATCCCTGAAGGTGATTAAAAAAAGGGTGGACGTGGTACTTGGGGACACGGTTTAGAGTGGTTTTGTCAGGTTGGGTTAATGGTTGGACTCGATGATCTTAAAGGCCCCTTCCAACCTCAACAATTCTATGATTCCATGATTTATTTCCCCCGAGTCACCCAAGTCCCTGCCCCAGGGCTGAGGGAGCTCTGAGTTTGCAGAGACTTTTTCCGCACCCCATCCCCACCAGATCCCCCCGCCCCCCTGCAGACGAGCTTCGTTAGCAGACGGGCTTCGTTAGCACAAAAGCGCTGAGCCTGGGAAAAGCGAGATGTGGGACATGAGGAATCGCCCTCCTGGAGCTGCGGGGGCTGCAGATACCACAGACCTGTTGGCCCAGCCGTGCGCGGGGACCCCTAAAGCCATTGGGGCCACGGTAGAAAGCTCATCCCATGGCCACCGCTGCTGCACGGGCTGCGGGACTCGCTGCTCTCCCCTTCTTCAGCAATTCCTCTGGCAATTGCATCCATTATTTGCAGCCTTCCAGCGCCTAAAGGGGCTCCAGGAGAGCTGGGGAGGGACTCTTCATCAGGGAGGGGAGCCATAGGATGAGGGGGAATGGTTTTACACTGAAAGAGGGGAGATTTAGATGAGATATTAGGAAGAAATTTTTCCCTGTGAGGGTGGTGAGCCCCTGGCCCAGGCTGCCCAGAGAAGCTGTGGCTGCCCCATCCCTGGAGGTGTTCAAGGCCGGGTTGGACGGGGCTTGGAGCAACCTGGGCTGGGGGGAGGTGTCCCTGCCCGGGGCAGGGGGGTGGAATGAGATGATCTTTAAGGTCCCTTCCAACCCAAACCATTCTATGTTTCTATGGTTTATGCAGAACGGAAACCCAAGGCAAGTATTGCAGGTGTTGGTTTCTTCTGATGCAAATCAGGAGACCAAAGTGCCCTTAAGACCCTGGTCCCAAACTGGGAGCCCCAGCTCCAGCAGACTCAGCAGCACTGGAAGCTCGGCTCCAGGCTTTAACCCAAAACAACACCCATTTGCCGCCTCCTCTACACAGCTGGGTCAGGCGAGAGCTGTGACCCGGGGAGGCTGCGCACCCCAGGACATTCTTGGGGGTCCTGGTGTCCCCCAAGCAGAGGTTCTGCTGCTTTGGGGACTTTCCCATAGGCTTGGCTCCCCGGGCCGGGCTCCCAAGCCTGCTTTTGCTCAGGCTCCTTCATTTCTCAGGAACCCCCTGCGTGCCCCAGGGCTGCGGTGAGCGCCGGGAGCTCAGCGCATGGGGTGGTCCCGGCTCGATTTGACCCTCTGCGAGATACCGTGAGCGTGATCCCCGCGCCGTGGTGCTGCCGGGCGGATTGCGGGATGGGAGGGTGGAGGATGAAGGCTCTGGCCGCGGCTGGCACGCGGGAGTGAGTCGGAGCTTCCAGGCATGCCAGCGGCGTTGGTCAGGGCTCCCGCTGAAGGGGAAGCAGGCGGGAGGGGGCGGGGGGGGGGGGGGGACATGACACGGTTGCATGAAAAATTGCTATTCACAGAAATAGAAACTTCCCGCAGAAACACGTGTGCATCGGTGACAAAAGCCCAGCTGGGAATTTCTCCCTGGCAGCAAGGAGCGGTGGGAGGGGAAGGGGCCGGGGAGCGCGGGGAGGCTGCGGTGCAGAGCTGGGGGTGCTGCCAGCGCCCCTGACCCCGGCCCGGGGGGGAAATTGCTGCTTTTTAGCTGGAAAGAGCATCGCTTGTCTCCAGCTGCCCTCTGAACGGTCCCCAGGAGGAGGACCTGGTGGTGTGGGTGGTGATGGGCTCCTTGCCCCCTGCCCCAGGGGCTGTGCTGAGCCGTTCCCTCCAGTGGCGCTTTCTCAGCAGCCTGTTAGGGGAATGGAGCATCTCTCTGATGGGGAAAGGCCGAGGGACTTGCGGCGTTTCAGTCTGGAGAGAAGACTGAGGGGGGATCTTATCAATGCCTTTAAATACTCAAAGGGAGGGTGCAGGGGGATGGGAACAGTCTGTTTTCAGTGGTGCCCAGGGACAGGACAAGAGGGAACGGGCACAAACTTGAGCATAGGAAGTTCCATCTCAACCTGAGGAGGGACTTCTTCCCTGTGCGGGTGGCAGAGCAGTGGCACAGCTGCCCAGAGAGGGGGGGGAGTCTCCCACTCGGGAGCCATCCCAAACCCGCCTGGACGCCGTCCTGTGCCACTGCTGGAGGTGCCCCTGCTGTGGCAGGGGTGGGACTGGGGGAGCTCCAGAGGGCCCTTCCGACCTCCACCACTCTGGGAATCTGTGATTCTGTTCAGATGGTGCTTCCCCAAGCGATGGTCCTTCCATCGCAGCATTGAGCCCGTCCTGGCATTTTCTCTGCATAATCTCTCCAGCCCCCCGAACTTCGTCATTAAGCAGCTATTATTAGCCTCATTTCTTGGCGTAGCCCACCAGCCTATTTATAGAGTGCCGTGAGGTGTTTTGTTACTTGCATTAATTTAATTAATCCCTTCTGAAACAAAATAAAAGACCTTAAGAGCTCCCATTCAGTCCCTGGGACAACATTCCCGAACCACGGGGATCCAGGTACCCACATCGCAGGCTGCTGGCGGCGCTTGGGGTGTTCCTGACAGTCCTTAGCCCTCGGCACCGGGGAAGTGCTGCGCTGCTCAGTGTCCCCCGGGAATCCACCGGGGGGGACACACGGCACTGACCCTGCCCTGCAGGACTGAGCCCCGTGAAAACCCTACAAGGGATGGAAAGGGAAATAAAATAGATTTTATTATACAGATAGATATTTACATAGACAGATTTTAAGGTAGATAGATTTTAATATGGATATTAATAGATTTAGAGATGTGATATGTATTTAACTGATGGATTCATCCTTTGTTATGCAGGAAATGCAGCGAAATGGCATTGTCTGACCTTAAAATCCCTGGAATCTCCGAGTCCTTTAACTTGAGAGCACTTTCTGTTTGCTTTGGGACATAATTGTTCCCTGCAAAGTTTCTTCTGTCGCAGTCCAGACTCTTCTCTTACTGGATTCCTGTACGAAACTCACGATCAGCTGGGCTCTCCGGGTGTGAAGATACTTTTGCTACCGCATGGGCAGATTTTGTGCTCGCAGGGCGGGACCATTTCTGTGAAGGAACAAGAGAATGGGTGGGGAACAGCAGCATCCAGGAGCTGAAATAGCTTTGGGGAAAGCTATAGTTGTCACAATTTAAAGCCCGGTATTTGCTGCCTGCTGTAGCTTCTGACTCTCAGATGCTGTAAGACCAAGCGGCACTGGTGGCAGGGGCTTCAATCAGCCCCTAAGGTAATTTAGCGGAGATAAATTAAGAATAAAAGTCAGCCCATGAATTGCAGATTGTAAAATCTGCCGTCACGTTTGCAGTTTCAATTGGGCTGATTCACCCCACCGGCCTCTTCCGTGGGGAACGGGCCAAACATCCCCATGTTTTGGTTAATTTGCAGCTTGCAAATGAAAACGGTGTTTCCCTCCTGCCGGGCCCTGGGCGAGAGTTGCCCCTTGGACTGCGGAGCTGGTGGGATACACCACTGGACATACCACCCACGATTCTGTATGTCCCCTGGCACCGTGCTGCAGTATCTGTGGCACCAGAGCCAGAGCTCGTGGGGAAACTGAGTCACGGCGCGAGGGCGGGCAGGTCCTAGCTCAAACCAGGCCGGCAAGGAGCGCTGGGCACATCGCTGCCGTGTTTACCGGCTGCACTGGCAACGCACAGGGGCTCGGAGATGTCTGCCGGCCAACGCCGGTGACGTGGGCCCTTCCATGGGCACGGGCAGCATCTTCCCTCCAGGCAGCACGTGCCCAGGCAACGCTGCCTGCCGGGGCGTTTGACCTCTGGGCGCTTTATTTAGCGATATCAAACCCTTCCCTGCTCCCCAGCTGCTCCAGCCTGGCTTTAATTGCGTCCCACGTCTTTGCCAGGGGGATTGCTAAAATCCTGGGATGGGGGCTGCGAGTTCAGGGGGGCAACGGACAGACGGACAAATACAGGCAAAACCCTGTTCCCTGGCAAATGCAGTCTCAGGCACGCAGAGAGGGCTTCTGGATGCGGCCGTGAAGATAGGGACCCCTGCGCACCCCTCCCCGTGCAAATACCGATGTGCCCCAGCAAAGTCCCCTCCTGGCTCCTCCACCACGCCGGGGCGCCCGTGGGAAATGCCAGCTCCCCTGGCACAGGGACTCGGCAGTGTCCCGGCACTTGCAGCTCCCCTGGGCTTTTTTTTTTTTAAAAAAAAAACCTCAGCAAATAGAGCTTTGATAAACGTCACTTCGTTCCGCTGCTGTCACTTCTCTCCGATGGGCCGTCAACATGCCAACCCCGAGCTTGTCTGGAGCAGGAGGAGACCCTGGCGGAGGTTGTTTTGTCCCCTGGCTCAGGGGATGCTGCAGGAAGAGCCTCCTGCCCCGAGCACAGCGCAGAGGGGCAGGAGGGCTGGGAAGAGCCCTGTGTCCCGGGGGAAAAGGCTCTTTATGAGCCCAGAGGGATGTTCCCCCCACGTCTGGCTGGAAAGTCCCCTCCAGCGTCAGGTTTTTGAGTCCAGCGCGTCCTTCTACCCTGCAAGGGCCGCGTCCCCGCGGCTACCGCTGGCCTTGTGGATGCTGCGGGTGACATCCACCCTGCCCAGGGACCGTTCCTCCTTCCCACGAGTGGGGCGAGGAACAGCTCTGGGCCGAGTTTCGGTGTTGCTCGGTGGGAAAAGGCAGCTGCAGGATTCCTGGCTGACAGCAGATGCCAGCAAAGAGCCGCTCTGCAGCCAGCCCGGGTGTCTGGCGTGGGCGGGGGGGTGGCCGGAGCCCCCCCACCCTGGGTGCTGGGGCACCTTCTGCCCAAACCCACCCATCTGGCTGGGTGCTGCCTGCTGGGGGAAGAACCTCTGCCGGGGCCCGGCGGGTTTTGCAGCCAGCTGAGAACCGCCACGCTCAGCTCACGGATTGCGGAGTCTGCCCCGACCCTCTCCCAGCCCGGAGGAGTGAATGGGGGCAGCGGCTGCTGCAGAACCGGTGGCACCAAGGAGAGAAACGGGGGACGTTGCTCCCTCTGGGCTCGTCTCGCCAGGCATGGCTTTGTGCCTCAGTGCCCCAGGCCAGCGCCCCTGGGGGACAGGGGACTCGCTTCCCCGGGGCCGGCCGCCGCCAGCTCAGCCTGTTGGTTATCGCAGTCATAGAGTGGCTTGGGTTGGAAGGGACCTTGAAGACCATCCAGTCCAACCCCCCTGCCCTGGGCAGGGACACCTCCCACCAGCCCAGGGTGCTCCAAGCCCCGTCCAACCCGGCCTTGGACACCTCCAGGGATGGGGCAGCCACAGCTTCTCGGGGCAACCTGTGCCAGGGGCTCACCGCCCGCACAGGGAAAAAATTCCTTCCTTATCTGGGCTAAGGGGGCACTGGAGAGGGTTTCTCACCCCTTCGCACTGCCCAGTTATTCTGGGCTAGCCCCAGCCTGGATTTTTTATTGGGGTGGTGCCCAGCGGGGTCCCCCTGCATGCCCTGGCTTTCTCGCTCAGCGCCATGGCCCCAAAACCCATCCTTCCCTCCCTTACCTAATTCCTTTCCTAAGGACCTGGGAGGCACGTCGCGCTCCCTCCCCGCTTGGCAGGCGTCCGTGACACTCCTGCTCTGCAACAACAGCTATTTTTACCCCCCGGCTGCACGCACGCTCCCCAGGCTCAGCCTCCCGCCCTCCCCGTGCCCAGCACCGTCCCCGGTTCCTGGCCGGGACCCCTCTGCGACTGGGACCGGGCTCTGTTTGCATCCCCCACGCACCCCGCAGCTGGGGGCGGGATGCACGAGGGGCCTCTTCCCGCCGTTTGTGGGCATCGTTTCTGCGTGCCCCATCCACCGCCCTGTGCAAAGCTCTTTTTTTCAGCCTGACGAGTAGCTGGAGCTTGTTCTATAGGAGGATGTATAGATATATTTGTGGCCCCTGCTATTTCCCCCCTCCCAACGGTCTTTTCCCATCCCTGGCCCGGGTCCCTCAAGTGAGCTCAGAGCTTCCTAGGGGACCGGCGCTGGGAGCTTTGCCAGGTCTTTTTGACAGTCCAGGAAGGGTGTTGGACCTGGAAAAGCCCCAGCTCCTGGGGTTTGGGGGCCAGGCAGGGTGGGTGAGCACCCTCTGTCCTTCCCCGGGCTGCCGGACCCTGTGTGCCTCGAGGGGACCTGCCACAGCCCCAGGCTGCCGCTGGCAGTGGGACATAAGTGCTCCCTAAACCCAAGCATCGGGGCAGCAGCTTGAACCCGCCGGGCTCGGCGAAGGCTGAGCAGGGGGATCCATCCGCATCCCAGGGGGGATGCTCCGGACATGAGCCCTGAGGGGGCCTGTGCAGGGGCTGGGGGGGCTGTGGCAGGGGCTGGGGGGATCACCCCCGCTGTGGGCTCCCCATCCAGCCCATGGCACGTCCAGAGGAGCCCCCCAGCGTGAAAGGGGACCCAGGGACAGCAGCAGTGCCCCCCATCCCAGGGAAGGACACCCTGAACATCACCCGCAGCCCCAGGCTGGCCCCTGCTCACCTCTGATATAGCCCTTTGCTCCTTTCCAAAGAGAGGTTTTAATTTACCCTCTCGGCTGGCGCAATCCTATCCCAAGCAATTCCCCAGCCATTCCTCCGAATCACAGTAATTACCTCATTACTTTGATATTAATAGAATTCATATGGCCTGGAGAAGATAATTGAAATTAGCCCCGCGCCGCCGGCGAGGGGGAGCAGAGGGGGGCAGCGGGGCTCTGAGCCGGGCGAGGGGTGCAGGGCCATGCCCTGGCCAGATCCTGGCACCCACCGCGGGTCCTGGGGCCAGCGATGCCTGTGGGGCTGTGGCCCGGTCGGTCTCGGCTCCAGGGCTGAATTATCGCCCGGGGTTTGCCCGGTGGCACCATGAGTGAGTGGGCAGGATGGACACCCATCCCGGTCCCCGTCAGGCTCCATCCAGGAGGATGCTCAGCCGGACCCTGCCCCTGCTCTCGAGTTGCTCACCCCCTCATTGTCCCCTGCCTTGTCCCCTGCTCTGGGCTGGCCATGGGGCCGTTCCTGTTCTTTCTGGGGAGAAAAAAAAAAAGAAAAAAGAAGGAAAAAAAAAAAAAGAATCATTATCTGCAAAGGCGACAAAGGCAGCGCGGCGCTGAATCGCTCTCGCAGGCGACGCCGTGCCCCCGCAGCCGGCCGCTGCCCGGCGGGGCCGTGATGGAGCCGTGGTGGAGCCGTGGTGGAGCCCTCCCGCCCCACCTGCTCCCCGTCAGATGGGGGGTGACCCCCGACAAAGGCCAGGGCCGCGTCTGCCACCCTTGGGCTTTGCCCCGACACGTGTCTCCTTAACCTCTTCCTTGGGACCAGCTGCTACCAGGGGACCCTCCTTTGTGGCCCCGGCGCGCGGCAGACGAGTGTCCCCATCTGGCCGGCGAGGCCTCGTCTGTTGGAGACCCCCTGCCCCGGCTTATAACGGCATTAACCTTCCCCGCTGCGCCCTGCCCCTCTCCCACCCCCCGTCAACTGTCACCGAGCGCCCCGGGTCCCCACGGGTCCAGGGACAGCCTGCGTCCCGGGCTGACGGCGCCGCTCACCCACCGCCCGGCACCTGGCAGGGACGGGCATCCCTGCCCGCGCCCCCGGCACGGCCCGCCTGCGGGCAAACCCGGGCACAGCGCCGGGCTGCAACCCTCCTCGCTCCTCCTCTTCTTGCACCGGTGGAAATACTGCACGTAGATGCTGCGTATAAATGTTGCATGTAAATGCTGCGCATAAATGCCGCATATAAATTCTGCATGTAAGTGCTGCATGTTGATACTGCTCGATACGAATGCTGCCTGTCACCGCTGCATGTCGATGCTGCATGATATAAATGCTGCATGTCACTGCTGCATATCGATGCTGCACGATACAAGGGCTGCATGTCACAGCTGCATATTGATGCTGCACGATACAAATGCTGCATGTCACTGCTGCATGTTGATGCTGCGCAATACAAACGCTGCCTGTCGCTGCTGCGTGTCGATGCTGCTCGATATAAATGCTGCACGTCGCTGCTGCGCGATGTAAGCGCTGTGTGCAAACGCTGCACGACGTACATGCAGCACGTAAACGCTGATTATCGGTGTTGCATATAGAAATGCAGAGCCCGGGCGCTGCAGGGGCCGGGGGCGCGGGGGGCAGCCCAGGGGAGTGCCAGGGCTTGCAGCAGCCCCGCTGCACCCAGGGCCTGGCAGCGGCAGAGCGGGGGGGTCACCCTCGGGGGGACGCAGGAGGTGGGTGTCGGGAGCTGTGCGTGGAGAGGGGCCAGGCAGGACAAGGCGGAGGTGGCGGGGAGGAGGAATTTGCCTCCAGGGGCTTGAAAAGTTCCCGCACCCCGGTGTCTGTCTGCGGGTGGGGAGAGCCCAGCCTTGGCTGCCCCGGTGCTGGGGGTCGGGACCAGGATCCCCGCGCGGGGGGTCCATCCCAACCCCGCTGCCGCCAAGCCACGTGCCCTTGCCCCTTGCTCGGTCCGGCAGCGAGCTCCCCACGGAGCCGGGGGATGCTGGGGCACCCCGGGGTGCCCGGCAGGCAGGGGACCATCAGCGATGGGATGCAGGGAGCAGCGGTGTGCAGGGTCGAGCCCTGGGAAAAGGAGCCGAGGCGGAGGCTGGCATCCCCTGGCTGGCAGAGGTCCTGCAGGCTCCTCTGCCCGGTCAGCGGTGTCCCCAGGTCAGGGACAAGAAGAGGAGAGACTCCACCACTGCCACCTCCCTCACCAGACATCCATCCCCGAGGAGGCCTTATCTGCCGCTAATGCTTCGCAGCAGCCTCCCCAAAGCTTGCGGGCTTGGCAAGACGCTCCGAGACTGCATTTGCTCCAAATGGATTGTATCAGGGGGAGAACAAAGCACTGGAGAGTTTTCAAAGCAAAGTGGCGATCGCAGCCCACGGGAGAGGCAGCCGGTCCCCTCAGCGGCACCTCGCTGGGGACTCAGCGGGGAGCAGGCTCGTCCCCAAAACCCTCCAGCCAACGGGCTGGTGGCCCTCGGCTGTGCCCTCCCGGCCACGGCTCTGCCGTCCCACGGTGGTGGTCGGGCAGG
Source organism: Pluvialis apricaria (assembly GCA_017639485.1). NCBI lineage: Eukaryota > Metazoa > Chordata > Aves > Charadriiformes > Charadriidae > Pluvialis > Pluvialis apricaria. The sequence continues at coordinate 2,772,242 of CM030021.1, read as the reverse complement.
AGCCGTTCAACGGGTGCTGGCCAGAAGACAACAGCTCTATTTTCACCGAAAAATGTCCCGCTGCAAAATCTGGCCTCGCTCCAGCTGCAAAGGCAAAAATAAGGTTGGTGGGTTGTTCCTTTTTTTTCCTCCTCCCAAAGTTTCTTGGAAAGCTGCTGCTGGCTCTGGAGCAAACGCTGACCTCGGCATCACGGGGTTGCTTCGCTCCCCCATCCCTGGTGCAGGCTGCCCCCCGGGGCAGAGCGGACTGGTTTTCCTCCAACACACTCAAGGGCTTGGGGGAAAAAAAGGGAAATATTGTCTCCTCCGTCGATCTTAGCATAAATTGCAATCGCCATGTCGGGAGCGGTGCTAATGCAGAGGCTTCCCCTGCCCAGCCTCTGCTCCGAGCCCTGGCAATGTCGGCAGAGGCGGCCGCGGGCAATGCCAGGACTCACCCAGAGCATGACGGCCACGTGTTGGATGAAGCAAGGTGTGCACCGTGCTCGTGGCGAGGTGTCCCCGAGGAAGCGATGGCACGCGGGGAACCGTGCTTGTCAGGAAGGACTGGAGGAGAAGGAGGAACTGTGTAGGCAGAGGAAGGAATAAGACCAGAAAGTCATGTTGGCTCAGCTCCCCCTCCGATACGCAGAGAAGATGTTGTCAGCAGTGAGTCAGCTCCGGGAGGTATGTGAAGTCATAATTGAAGAATGCTGAGAAAACAGCAAAAAAACCACCAAAAAAAAACCCCCCAAAACGCAGGGGGAATAAAAATCCCAACAACCCACAAGCAAAAGCAACAGGAATGGTGCAGATCCCGGAGCCTCAGCGCTGGGCAGAGACATGAAAGAGGACGGGTTTAGCAACTGGACGCTTTTCAGGGCGCAGTGGGATAACTGCAAAACTGCATCAGGGCCGGGGAAAAGGGCAAATGAACCCAAGAGCAGCAGTTTTCTGCTGCAGGCCGGTCTAAAGGCACTGCATGGCCCTGCAGCATCTGGCCCCGTGGCGGTGGGCTGGAAGGACCCACGTGAGATCCCGGAGATTCTCCCAGCGCATTCCCAACCCACCAGAAATGTCGCGGCGGCGAGAGCTCCTTTGGACAAGTGTCATCCAGAATCCGGGGAAACAATAGAGCTGCACAACGCCAGGCTCCGCGAAACGCCTGACTCACGGCACTGTCGCATCTGGAACGACAAACTCGTTAGTGCCAGATTAACAAGAGGGAGAGGCGCAGGGGCTCACCACGGAGGCTCCGATGGCCCCACGGCAGGAGAGATGCAGAGAAGCGAGCGGTCTCCTGCAGAAGGTGCGGGGGGGTGGTTCACTGAAAGCCAGAGGAGAAAAGACACAGGCAAATCAAGGAAAATGTCATAAATTCAGAAACTCAAAGGAAAAGGTGTAAGCAGCGGGCAAAGGGCTGGATGGTGGTGGGATGGGGAGAGGAGAGGGGTGCTGCCCATCACCGCTGGGGACGGCACCCAGCCCCAGCGCTCCAGCCCTCCCGGAAAGCTGCGGGCACCCAGCTGAGGGGGGCAACAGGGACTCAAAGGACGGGGCGCTGCACCGACCCGGTGCAACTGCAGCGCAAAGCGGGGAAGATATCGGTGCTAAACTCAGAGCAGCAGCAGAGCAGCAGGAGAGCGAGCATCAGCGGGTGTCCGCGCTGAGCAGGGCTGTGAAACCTTCCTCCCCTGCACAGCAGAGAGGGCCAGAGGGGTAGGGGGAAGCCTCACGAAAATTCAGCAGTGCCGTAAGCCCAGCCCGCATGGCCCACACATACCGGGGGGGGCTTGGGGCTGCTGCCCCAACATCGTGGCACCGCCACCATGAGCTACGGCGGGTGAGGGGGGGTCACACACGGCACCCAGCTCAGGACTGGTGGGGACACAAGCCACCCCACAGCCAGCCGGAGAGAGCCCGTGTCCTGCAGCATCCCCACGGGTGGGTGAGCTGGGCACCAAACCACGGCTTCAGGGTCCCAGCTGTCCCACGGGGTTAAGAGTGGCCAACGATATATATGTAACCAAAGTAAAAAACTCCATTATAATTGATAATGGTGCTATCAGGCTAAAGGACATTAATCAGAACATCTATTACATGGTATAAATGGTATAAATTGTTCATTATAATTATCATTTACTAAATCAATAGTTCGAAGCCAGCTTGATAAATAATTGTTTTTATAGAGATTGATGTTACTCACCCATGTTGACGACTGTGGGAAGCTCTCTTTGACTCAGCCTCAGGGGTAACCCTGAGGGGTGTCCCCACTCAAGGGAGGAATTCCAAACGCCCTCCTATGGGAGGGGGTGTACCAGAATCGCTCTCGTTCAAAGATGGGACTAGGCTTTCATAGCATAAAGTGATTGACTGCCAGTCATCTGTTGCTAAGTCAAACCTTCTAGCTCAGCAAAACACTGTATATTTTTATCATGCTTTTGTTCCTCTTGAGAACATCTGGTTTCACATCCTACCCTGTGGAGCGTCTGGTTTCACATCCTACCCTGTGACATTCATTCCCGGGGCTGCTGAGTCAGGCTGATCCTCAGTGTCCTTCAACACTACGGACAGTATGACCTCCTCGCACGTCCGCCAGTTTTCCGCCAGAAAACTCATAAAAGTAGGGCGAAGTTCAAGACGATGTTCTTATTTCACCCCCACCTAGGCAGAGCGTCCTGCTACGCCAGGCGGTGACCAGGGCTTGGTGCCGGGAGCCAAGCAACTGTGAAACAGCAACAGAAGATGGTCTTTTGATATCATACCCAGAAATAAATTGAACGACCCACCCAGTTCAATGTACCCTTCAAAGCGTGTCCACTGGACAAGACAAAAATGATGGCAGTAAGGATGAAAGGAGGAAAGGGGCTCCCAGCCCATGCCAAGGAGCCAGCATAGGTAGGAGCACCATAAACTGCACTTTTCATGGGTGTAGGCATCTGAAGCGGTGATCAGTAGCAAACACCCATCGTTGAAGAGATGCTACTCGAGATGGCTGATATATTCCCAGCGCTCCCCTCCGGAGGTGGACATTGGCCACCACTCTGGGCTGAGCAAAGCCCCTGGCAGGGCTGGGCTAGGCTGCAGCTTGGTGCTGGATCCTCGCTGGGCTCCCCAAGGCTGGGACCTGCCTCCAAAGAGCTAAAAGCAATGGGGAAAATGCCTGTAGGGACTGTGGGACGAGAAGGTCCTCCTCCAGTGGCCAGAGCCCCGGTGTCACCATCTGTGTGGCTGCAGATTCCCCCCACCCCCTCCCCAAACTGTCCCGGCCCCGCGGAGCTCTTTGCCCTCGATGGGGATGAGGAACAAAGAGGTTTTACATAATCCCACGAGATCTGCATAATGCACGGCCCCCAAAACGTGCCGCTCTCCCCCGCCACGTCGCACAGTGCTCCTGGCTGTTCCTCTCTCTTCTCAGCTTGCTTCCCATTTCCCTGGCCACGGATCGCAGCCGGGAGCGACAGCGGGCACGGAGCAGCTCTGCCATCCCTCCGGGCACGGGCACCCGCAGCCCAGCGCTGCCGGGGGTGCAGCCGGACGGGCAGCTCTCGCTCTGGGACGCAAACACCGGGCGGTGGACTGGGGAGAGACCAAACGTGAAAGTGTATTTGAGACGTTCTCACAGCGACACTTTGAGGGCGGCTCATCCTGAAATTCTCCGCTCCCCCCATCACCTCTATCCCACCCCCGAGGAAGGAAAGTCCCACCGGAGCTCAGGTGCTGAGCTTTAGCTGGGGCCGAGCATTTCGGAACCACAAAATCCAACCCCCTTGAGCCGAGAATAGAAACCGTCCCTGAACGATTGCTGCTTTTGCTTTAAAATATAAAAGCAAAGCAAAAAATAAACCCCGCCGGTCCCTGCAGCCGGCTGCTGTGACCGCAGGAGATGCAGTGCCTGGTCACTACAACCTGCTGTGTTTGCAGGGCTGGGAGCGGCCGCATCCAGCGCCTGCGCCGCCCTCCGCCTCACCGCTACCTGTCACAACACGGGGACACATACCCGACGCAGCCAGCTGCGACAGTGCCGCATGGAAGTGGCCCAGCACGAAAGTGGCTCTTTCCCCATAAATCACCCCAAAGGGAGGGTCTGCCCAACGGCGGCAGCGCAGATCCGGTCGGGCAGCACCGGGGAACGCGTCCCGGCGCCGCAGGACAGGCACGGGCAGAGCCGGCAGCATCTCAGCATCTGCAACCGTCTCCAATAATGCCACCCGGAGGCTCCAAAATGTTGGGGAAAAAATAAATATAGCTCAAAAGAGACCAAGAAATCGAAGGGAAATGGCCATTAGCAACCTTCCATCTGCAGTAAAAAAGCCAGCCATGTCCGGCACTCCGCATCTAATGGGTTTTTAATATTCTCGTGGCACGCACTGTGGTATATATGGTAAGAGACACTTGGAGGTCTTGCATGAGCACCGTTACTCGGGGGGCTGCTCGCGGAGTTCAGGCTTTTCCTCTCCCTGCCAGCTGCCTCGTAGATGTAGATGTTTCAATTATTCCGTCAAGCTGCGTATTCCAAATTAAGGCCAGAGAAGTGTCTCTGTCTTATATAGAAAGGATTAAAAAAAAAAAAAAAAAAAAAAAAAATATATCCCTAAAAGGAAAAGAAATGAACTCAGAAATTAATAAGGCTGATTGACAATGCTGCTTTGGAAACTCTGGTACCATATGGCATCCTTGAATGGCTGCAGTGCTGTTAGGATGGAGCTGACCAGCTGGAGAGTTACTGTGGGTTGTTTGTAATTGTAATAATGGATATCAGATGGCTGGTGTGGAGCAGTTTATAAATGAGAACAGACAATGAGCCGCACTGTTTGTCAGGAAATCATTGCTGATATGGGCTTTGCGTTACCCACCGCTCCCCGGTCGAGCTCCCAGGGCACCCTGTGCCGCCGGCTGGCCTGGCTCTGGCCGGCAGCGGTGCGATCCTGGGGCAGGTATCGCATCGGTGACCGGGGTGGGTGGTCCAGCCCTGAGCAAAACGGCCAAAAACCCCCCCCTCGCCCTCCTGGTACTTTGGGCAGAGCCCCAGACACCACTCGGAGATGCTGGCGGGGCTGATGTCCCAGCGGCGTGCTGCCGGGTGCCTCTCCAAGGAAGCCAAAGCAAAGGGGACACGGCTGGGGACCCGCCAGAGCCTCGGGAACCGTCCAGGCTCGCGGAGCTGATAGGGGTTCGGACGCTGACTCTTCCAGATTGTTTTTTCTGCTCAGCAGCCGAAAAAATCATGACATTTCAGAATTTGCCATTTAATGGATTTTATTTTTTTAAAAAAAAAAGTCAGTAACAGTGAAATTTGTTATTTCAGTTTCTGCTATCTCCAGCTCTACGGCTTATCACATAAAACGAAGCTTGAGTTTGGAACAAAAATGTCACACGCTTGTTCCCTCATCTTTTCCAAAACTAAATGCCATCCAAATTAACACAGGGCATTGCCCAGCTGGAATGTCCCCTCTGCTCCAACAGAAGCCCCCCTGTGCCACATCGCCGGGCAGCCCAGGGCAGCGAGCCCCAGCCCGGGGGGACCTGGGCAGGGATGGCTGCGAGAGAAGGCTGCCTTCAAGGCTTAGATGTTACGCCGGTGTCAGGGCTGGGGAGCGGTGGGCGCTTGGGGACCGGCCAGCCGGCAGCAGGGCGAGGTTTCTAGGAAAGCAAGCTCTGCAGGAGGGTGGCCAGGGTGGCCAGGACCGGAGCTGGGGCCACAGCACGTGCCAAGCCCCCGGCAGAGCATCCACGAGCCAACGCGCCCCTCTGAGCCCCACTGCACTGCATCTCCACCACCGTGAAGCATCCTCTCTTGCTGTATACCATAAAATGAAATTTTTCTTATATAAATATTTTATATATTCATATATTATAGATTTAATTATATTTGTATGTTTTATATATATTCTTATACAAATACTTCTTTTTTATTATTCTTATATATTACATAAATATTTCTTAGAAACACCAGGGCATACAAATCCTCAGACAGAACCCTTTGTCAAACTGGAAGTGGGCAGGGCAGAACGATTGAAGTCTGCGATTGAGATCAGCTGGCAGGAAAACTTGCTCTAAACCATCACCCCTCACCGAGCTCTGCAGTTATTTCCCTGAAGAAAGGCCAACTCCCGCTCCGAGCTCTAAAAACGTGCCCGATTACAGCGGGGCATGGCTCTTCCTCGAAACTCTGATATTTCTTTTTTTTTTTTTTTTCCAGTTTGGAGAGGATTATTCGAGTCTGCTTATGCAGAGCCTTGGTTTCTAGGCTTTCCTATGAAATGCAAGTAACCCATTCATTTTAATAGCAGAGATTCAGGGTTTGTCTTATTTATACCAACCACTATTTAGGGAAAATCGGCATTCGATTACCATGCACCAAACTTCATATCCAATTGGTTTTAATCAGTAAGGGGACGCCAAGATGCGCTGCAGACACGAGACGTGAGCATGTTTTGGCCACCACTGCTGGTGTTGGACCTGGTGGCATCCCCCAGACCCGGCCATCGTGTCCCCATCCCTGCAGCCCTGCACACCTCCGGGTGACCCGATCGCATCCTCCCAGCGTTAGCCTGAAGTTGTCACTCTGTCGGAAAACTCCCCCACTTTCTCCAGCTCAGCTTTGGTCGACCTCATCAGCAAATTGAACTAATGGAAGGAAGCGAAGTCGGAAAAGACCCTTCCTGATGAGGCGACCGCTGTCAAAGCTCGTTCGGCGCACCACCGGCCCCTGCAATGAGCTGCAGGTTCCCCGTTCAACTTCGGCATCGCTGATGCATCGCTTACCGCTCGCTAGCACCCTAACCGCAAGCCCCGACAGACATTGTCAGCAGTTTAAAAGCAAAGAGGTTTAGATTTCAAATGAAAGAGATATTCAACGTGAATCCTCACTCAAATACACTACTTTTTCCAGCACAGGCGCTCTGGAAACGCTGCGCAGCCCAGGCTGGCTGCAGCCCTTCACTGGTGCTGAGCATCCTAGAGCTCATGCGGTTTGGTGCGCTCAGCTTGGCTTCAACATCACTTCTGGGGTGTCATCTGTTTAATCGGCCCCCATCACCCCACCCCGTTGCCCACGGAGGGGCCCCGCTCACAGCCGTGCCGGTGTCATTGTTGGTTTTCATTTTACAGGGGTAATAGAGCCTACCCACATCCTCCCGGCTCCCGCCTGCCCCGGCTCCCACCCACGCGCTGCCGGCATTAATGGGTTTACTTTGCCGTGCCTGGCAGGTAACGGCCTCCGAAAGCGGGTGTCACTTTGTCATCCCAAGCCGGCAGCTGCGCGGCGGGCGAGGAGCAGGTGGCAGCCCTGCGTCCCCTCGTGCGGGGCGCGATGCTCGTGGGATCGGTGTGTCCTGGAGGACCGGATCCGGGATCCCCAGCTCCGCTCCGAGCCCGGATGCATCCCCGGCCCCAACCAGTTCCCTGTTCCCCTTCTCTCCCCTTCCAAGGGAGGCTGAAAAATGCACTGAGAACCTGCCGGGGGGAAGTTGAAAATTCAAGGTAGGAGCCAGCTGAGCACCGGGACAGGCACATGGTGGCTGTGAGCGTGATCCCCGCAGAGCCACAGCAGCCCGAAACCCTCGGCGAGCTGCCGGGTGGGATGAGCGCACCCACAGCCAGAGCCGGGATGAGAGAGGGGATGAGCACCACAGCGGACCGGGAAGAGCCGTCCCCAGCTGGGAGGAAGAGGGTGAAAGCACAGGGCCAGGGATGAAGCCGAGGAGGGGCGTTAGGAGCCGAGGGGGGGAAATAAAATGAAACGGTGGGTGAGGGCAGAAGCGGCGAGCTGCAAGCCGCACCTAAAGTTCCTTCTGCTTCAGACATCTGCAAAAAATATCCTATTAAAACCAAAATTGGGCTCCTATTCCCGCCTCTGCTCATTCCCTATTTACTGAGATCCCAAACACCTCCAGGGCGGCAGCTGACTTTTGCTTTGTGTCTGTGTTGGGCACACATGTCCCATCGCTGGAAAATGATAAAGAAATGATAAAAACACCGTAGCAAACCCCAGAAAAGCGCTGGGTGCGCACACGAGGATGGGGATGGCCACGAGGTCTCTTCATGGAGGAGCGGGGACACCCCGGGGGGTGTGCATCGAGCCCCCATCCCCGAGCCTGACCGTACTGTGATGGGGACTTTGGTCACGATGTACAAAACCATCACCCCTTAGAGATATTATGGCATTTACCCCATAGGTGCAGGTCTGGAAATGGAGCGCAGCGGCCAGGCTGGCGGCGATGCTGCCACCCAAGCAGCGTTTCCCACCACGGGACAGCCCTTCTGCCTCCCCAGAGCCCCTCTGGACAAGGGTCCGCTCCGAGCATCCCCAAACCCTTCGTCCTCCAGCCCATCTGCCGCTCGAATCCCCGCTCCCCGGCTGCGCCATCGGGGCGGCTCCCGCTCCTCATTAGAGGTCACAGCCCCTGAGCAAAGATTAATCTGGCGCTTGTGCGAATTTATTTGCTTGAAAAGAGAAGGACCAGCTCCGACCTCGCAGTCTGGAGACTGGTGGGGAGTTTAGTGTCCCCTGAGCTGTCAAGCCAATTCCCTGCAGCACCAAGCTGTTGTTCTTGGCATCTGCTAGGCAGAAAGACTATGAAACACCCCAAATATCTGTTTGTTTTAAAAGGTAAATATTAATTTCAGGATGCTGTTTACATAACCAGACTCTTCGAGCTTGAAGTCATTGCCTTTTGCTAGTTGTCACATGGTATTAGTGTGTATTTAACATTTATTTAACTCTACTTGGTCCTGCTTGTGCCAGATGGCAGGCAGCCTGCGTGGCTGGGCACGGGCTGAGCCGAGTGCTGCTCTGAAGGAAGAAAAGGGGGTGGTTTGAGACTGCAAAGTTAAAAGTTCGAGCAGTTTTTGTGGCTGCAGGTCCCCCGAAAGATGCTGAAGCATGCTGCGGCTCTGGTGTCCCCGAGGCTGGGTGGTGTGTCTGCACCCAAGAGCGCGGCGGAAGCCAAAAGCAGGACAATCTGGGAAGCCTCATCCCCTGAGAAAACCAAACCAGTGCAAGGGCTGGGCTTTCCTCGGCTCTTGCCGTGCATCGGAGCCGGGTCTGACAGCTTGCCTTTGACTCATCAGCTTTGCATCACCTTGGCCTGATCCTGCCCGGCACTGAGCTCCCTCACTGCATACAGGGAACCGGTCTGAGGACCCGGGCAGAGCGCCGTCCCTGCAGAGACCGTCACGGTTTGCGTGCACCGGGTGGGAAACTCGGAGCTGAAACCCTGAGCTGCAGAAACCTGTGGGTGCCCGGCCAGCCGGTGACCTGGAGGAGCAGATGACATGGGAAAGGACCCTGCTTGCTGTCTCCTGAGATCCTGAAGGGCGAGTTTCTTCATCTCAGCGAAGAGCTGAGAGATCTCGCAAGAGCGATGCACACCCCTGATACACAGCCCTGACTACCGAATGCTCACATGTCTCTTTTCCACCCCTCCAGTTGTTTACTCTCCCAGCACAGGGCCTTTTTGACGGTGTCACTGTTTCCTCAAACAATAAAGAAATGCAGCCAGATGGCCTTTGGAAAACAAATATGATATTCAAAACAGAATCACCATCTTTATGGCTGCAGCAGGCACCCATCAGCTTGAATATACAAACGAGGAAGATCCGAGATGGTGTCAGGGACAGGGTTATAGTTTCTAAGCTGGGCTGGACATTCTCAGGTTCAAACATTCATGCTTGAAGAAAGGGACCTGCGTGGTAAATAGATTTTATCACCGAATTATTGCCTGTTTGGGCTCGACATCCGCTGGGCGCTCTGCCTCCCACGTGGTGAACAGGTCTCATCCCACCCCTCCTCTCCTCCAGCGGTTCCTGCTCGATGAGATCCCATCCTCCTCCCACCAGGCACGTCTGCCTCTCCGGGCAATGCTGACCTGCCTTCACGCACTCGCATCGTGCCAGGAGAAACGCTGACCGCACACCAGGACTGACCTTGGGAAACTCCACCAAGCTCCAGACCTCCCCTTCCGGCACCATCTGCCCCGCTCTCCTCTCGCTCAGTGATCGCCCGTGTTAATGATGCTTGTACTGAACTTTCCATTTTGCCTTGTTTTGAAAACCAGTTCCCAGCGAAGGAAGCAGGCAGGTTACTCTGCCATGACCTGCCCCGTGAGATAAACCCTTTATCTCATTTCCCACTCATTTTTACGACAGTAATTACTCTTTCTTCAGCATTTTTAGAGCTACCCACGCCTGTGAGATGAGAGATTTCCAAGTGACGTTCCCTCTTGCTCTTGTGTTCACTGTTCTTTGATCAGACCCATTAATCCTTGTCACCAGATTTGCCTCCCCGGCGGAGGAAATGGGAGGACTGAGCCGGTGTGGGACCTGGGAGGGGACAGCAAAGTGGGGAGGAAGAGGCAGGACAAGGCTGAAGGAACTGAGCTGTGGGGAACAAGAATGGGCATATGTCTTTCCCTGAGAGAGCTTGTTCCAGCCCAGAGCCACGGTCACCAGCTGAGACCACCCCCCACCTGGGAGCCCTCAACCTCAGCATTCCGCTCCCTCCTTTTAAGGTGAGTCCTCAGAGAGGAGAACAACCTTCAGCTGCTCTCAGCTGCCTCGCCAGCAGCAGGGACAGAGTCCAGGAGAGACACCTAAGCACCTCAGACCTGCTGGTGACCCACCTCGCTCCACAGCCTGCTGTACAGGGCCTCCCTTCAGGTGGGGGCTCACACAAACCCACATTTTGGGAGAACAGGAGCAAGGTTGCAAAGTCCTGCTCCCAGAGACTGAGCTTCCCACCCGCCGCCACCTTTGTCATCTTGATGGACAGATTTTATTCAGAGAGGGACTCAACGCCATGCAATGAAGGAAGTTTCCTTTGGTAGGACATTTGCAGGAGCTGGAGCAGAAGCTGGAAGGAGCAGAGTGAGTGAAAGAGGATCAAACCCAGAAGGGTGCTTTACATCAGTGCTCGGGTGTGGGTGAGGATGTGGCAGGACAGCAAACAGAGCTGAAAAAACCCATCTTCAGAGCGCAGCTCGCTCGGCGTGGCACGAGCTGTGGTGTGGGATGCCAACAAATAAGCAGAGCAGACGCCAAGTACCTGCTCGTACGGCAAGGACCATTCCACCATGCACCAAACAGAGAAGTACACCACAGAAAAACACAGTCCATGACTTGACTGTCTGTCTAATATGCAATTAAATGTGTTTAAAAAAAAATGATGGGAGCACTTCTTGACTTGTGGAGAGCGTGTATGGATATTTTAAGGGGTTTTGTGTTTTACCGGCCATAGATATATAACGTCTATAGTGGCTGTGTATTTATAGTCCTAAAAATGCTGTTTGCAAAACTGTGGATGCTCAGTCAGGTGTGATATATGTATACATATTTAGACGTACATATCTACCTCACTAGGACGTGTGTGCCTGCATACTGCACTGGGCTAAGAAGTCTTCTTTTTCTTGTCCCAAATACATCACGCGTTCAAATGATAAAAAGAAAAGGGTTCCAAATGAAGTCCATGTGCCCACAGAGCTTCTTCTTTAATACACAAGCCTATTTCAAGGGCATATAGAAACATCAGCGAAGTGAGCAGGTGTTGCTCGGTTGGACACAGAGCATAAATCCATACTCCTAAAGGCTGGGTAAGGTTTTTTCTCTTAGAGCAAACAAACCCTGCTCTGTGTACCAACGTACTAACAGCAAAAATTGCAACTGACCCCTTTCTTTGATGGCTGTTGATGATTCCCAACCTCTACCCCAGCTCCAGAGCGCACGAGACAAGCTCAGCTCCCTCTGTGGCTTAAAATCTGGGGGGCTGGAGGCAGGGAAGAGGTGCTCCCCGCAGGGCAGGCTACGGCAGCGTGTGTCTCAGCGTGATGATCCTGCTCGCAAACCGTCAGGATCCAGAGCTCATCCTCTCTACAGGACCATGCCTATGCCCCAGGTCTCGCCCACAACCCTGGCACCACTCATCTCAGATCTCCTGAGAACGGGCACGGAGAGCCCCTTCCCTGCTCACACCTCACTGTCTCTGTAGAAGATGCTGGAGGAGCGGCAGGATGGCCACATTTAAAACATGAGCATGCTTCTGCATGTTATATGCATATGCATATGTTATATGCAACGAAGTTGCATATAACTATGGAAACATCCCCAAACCTGCTGTCCTGAGCTCCCACGTCTTTCATTGGCATTGAGGTCTGCAAGATCAAGCCCTGTATGTACTCTATCCTGGTACTCCACAGGTATCATGAGCATTATTTAGTACAATCCTCTCCTCTATTGGGTTTCCCTCTGCAGCTGTTTCATCGTTAGAAACAAAGCAGCAATGCCGACCCTGTAATGGAGCTGTTCTGTGCCCGCCATGCCTTTACTTCGGGCAACACCAAAGCTGTTGAACAGCGAGGAACATGAAAATACATTCGCTCCTCCTTCAAAGCTTTCCCTGGCACACCTCAGGGCTCTGCTTTGCGGTCCCAGCTCTCCTCGCCTCCTCCCCACTCCGAGCAGTGACACTTCACACCAGGGCACATCCCCCCAAGGTCGTGGTGCCCCGGAGGGACGGGACACGGAGCAGGGCAGCAACGGCCCCACGCTGCCAGCACAGCAGTTCCCATCGCCTCCTCCGCGCTCAGGCACAAGGAAGGCTCCAGCGCGGGTGAGCCTCGGGGACATGCCCGGCTGCAGCTGGGGAGCACGGCAAGGTGGCTTGGGGAGCTGCTCCCACCACGTTGGTGAAGCCTCTGATGGAGCCCAGCCTGCTACTCTCCTAAGGTCTTCACAGGCTTTGGAGACCAGCTAAATTAAAACAAAGCCCTTATCAGCACCCGACATAACAGCCCTTTCTGCTTCACCAGCGTAAATTTGGCCACAGCGAGGCTGTAGATGACACTGAAATGAAGTGGTGGTAAACACAGGCCAGAGGCAAGCTGCAGCCAGCACGGCAGGAGATAAGAGCGGCGCGGGGGACGCCGGCTCTGGCCGACAGGCTGGTCCAGGGAAGCACTGGTGCCTCGCAAGGGGAGGAGGCAAAGCCACAAAGTTAAAACGAGGACGATGGGACTAGATGGATGCTCCTGTCGCTTTAGTGCAAATTTAGATCTGCTCCATCATGGGACATCTGGGCCCAAAAGATGCCTGTTCCTGGCCAGCAAACTCAAAATGAGCCCGTGGCTCCCTGAGCATCTAGAGCTAACCACTGCCAAGCTGTGGTGCGCTGCAGCTCACCCACAGCTGGGCTGTCAACAGGCTGCTGGCCAGCAACCACCAGCCCAGAACTGGGGGAGTTCAAACCCAGTTTGTTGGGAGCACGGTCCTACTGCGAGACAGCAGCCCTGACCTGTGTGCCCTTTTTTGCCACGAGCCGAGTATAGCTCACAGCTCTTACTGCCTTGATTATACAGGCAGCGACCTGAGGGGACAGACAGTGCCTTAGGGCAGCCAGTCTGGACCTCCTGCTCCATGCCAAGAGCTCTCCTTCACTGGTGATGAGCTCTGCCAAGGCTGAGACAAGAGACGGCAGGTTATCAAGAGCCACGCTGGTACCAGCATGACTTGCGAACTGGTGGTTCACATCTACCTAGGACATGAGACTGGGTCCTGGTCCCTTGCTTCCAGGACCACATACGTATTTCATTGCTGGGAGCAGAAACCCCAGCTATGACCCAATTTGCAGATACATGATCTTCCTCCTACAGGTACTTTCAAGTCTTTCGGGAAGTCCCCGACCCAGCTGGCCAACTTGCAGGTTCCCTGGAGAACACCCACCATGGCAAATCCCTCCAGGATGGGAGCAAGCTTGTGCTTAGTTTTCAGATGCCAATTGGACTTCAGCAGGAGGCTGCCGCCTCAGCAAACCCCAGGCAAGACTCTCAGGCTCTTGGTGAAGCTCTCATGACCACAAACTCCAGCATTTCTGGGGTTTGAGGTACCTACCAGAGGTAAATGGCACCTCAAGCTTTGGACTTTGTCAGAGTCAAAACACTCACATCTCAGCTCTGACATGGATATTTAACTCAACTTCTGGGGTTTTTTTCCCATGTAAATCTAAGCGTGTTTTCCTGTGGCCAGACTCCCTGGGGCATTTTGTGGAAAGGCAGCAGTCCATGGGAGATCTCCTGACGCACAAAGCTCCCTGGCCAACAAAGTCACACCTAACCATGAGAGCGTGTAGCAAGGCTTTACAGTTCCCCCCCCTCCACAGAAGAAGGACCATGGAGCTAGCTGGTCCTTGGGAAGAGCCCCATTCTTCCTTATCACAGCCCTTCATGATATAAAGGCTTCTAAGAAAGACGAAGAGAGACTTTTACCAAGGCTTATAGTGACAGAACAAGGGACTGGGGTTTTAAACAGAAAGAGGGTCAGTTTAGGTTAGATATAAGGAAGAAAGTTTTTACAATGAAGGTGGTTGCCCAGAGAAGTTGTGGATGCCTCACCATTGGGGCACGAAGGTTAAATGAGGCTTTGAGCAACCTCATCTAGTGCAAGATGTCCGTGGGGTTAGACCAGATGATCTCCAAAGCTCCCTTCCAACCCAAACCACTCCTGCACAATTCTTCATCCCACTTGTCCTGCAACTCTTGAAATATCTCCAGGACCTGCTGTCCTCTCCAGGGACCTAATCGAAACCACCGCCCCGGAGACATGGGGCTGCAGTTGGGTTGTGGGAAGTGCCAGGAGGCAGCTCAGACACTTTGGTTACAATACCTGAGGTATTGTAACACCTTTGGGTTAGTGGGGAGGCCTTGGCACAAAGGGGGAATAAGGTGAGATGGTTTTGGGGAGCCCATAAGCCACAATTAGGCTAAAACTCATGGAATCATCATAGAATGGTTAGAGTTTGAAGGAACCTTAAAGATCACCCAGTTCCAACCCCCCTGCCCTGGGCAGGGACACCTCCCACCAGCCCAGGGTGCTCCAAGCCCCGTCCAACCCGGCCTTGGACACCTCCAGGGATGGGGCAGCCACAGCTTCTTGGGGCAACCTGGGCCAGGGGCTCACCGCCCTCAGAGTGAAAAATTTCTTCCTCATATCTCATCTGAATCTCCCCTCTTTCAGTGTAAAACCATTCCCCCTCATCCCATCGCTCCCCTCCCTGACCCAGAGTCCTCCCCAGCTCTCCCGTAGCCCCTTTAGGCACTGGAAGGGGCTCTGAGGTCTCCCCAGAGCCTTCTCCTCTCCAGGCTGAACCCCCCCTCTCCCAGCCTGTCCTCCCCGCAGAGGGGCTCAGCCCTCGCAGCGTCTCCGGGCCCTCCTCCGGCCCCGCTCCAACAGCTCCGTGTCCTTCTGCTGTGGGGCCCCCCCGAGCTGGAGGCAGCGCTGCAGGGGGGGCTCCCCAGAGCGCAGCAGAGGGGCACAGTCCCCCCCTCGCCCGCTGGCCACGCTGCTGGGGATGCAGCCCGGGGCGCCGGGGGCTTTCCGGGCTGCCAGCGCACATCGGCGGCTCATGGTTAAATCCACATACAACGCGTCCCCCCCGAGCACACGGGCTCCCCCCGCTCGCCCCGCCGACCGGCAGCAGGTCGGGCCTCCCGCGGCCTTGCCGGGGCGGGCCGGGTAGGCCGCGCCCCCGGTAGCGTCACGGCGAAGGGCCGGGCCGGGCCGGGCCGGCGGGGCCGCGGCGGGGAGCGGGAGGAGGCGCCGAGGAGCCGGCGATGGTGGGGATCCCGGGCGGCTGCCAGTGTAAGAGCCGCGGCTCGGGGGGCGGAGGCGGAGGTGGCGGGGAGAGAGGCGCCGACCCGCTCGGCGCCGCTCGGACGGGGGCGAAGGGCCTGGCGGGGCCGGGGCGGCGGCGGGAACGCCTCGGCCTGGCCGGGCCTCGGGCGGGGGGAGCCGGGGGGCAGCGTTCAGCACCCCCAGGGCCTGCCCTGCCCGGCCCGGGGGAGCGGGGAGAGGGGATGCGCCCTGCCCGGCTCTTCCAGCTGCACTCTTTTATGTGTAAAAATGTGTAATATCCGCGTTTGGTTCGCGTGTATTTCTCAGCGTGAGCTTCATCACCTTCAGAGTGGCCCAGAGCAGCCTCGGGGAGCCCCCGCCTGCAGATCCCCCCCGGCGGTAGCAGCCCCGCGGGATGGCCGGCCGGGACTGTGTTTAATTTTCAGGCTGGAGGGGGTTTGGCGACCGCAGCCCCCTCCGGGGCACCCCGGGCAGCAGCAGGCCGGGGGGTTCGGTGGTGGGCACAGCCATACGTGGGCTCCGCGACCCGGCGTGCATGCGTGGACATGAAGCCCATCTGTTGCGGCGTCCTCAGTGACTTGGGGTTGGGAAGGTGAATAACCGGAGCTGCGTTTTCATCAGTTTCTCAAAACAGGAGGTTTGTTTCCAGAAGAGCTGCGCTCACTCTGAAGGCGATGAGGTTGGCAGGAGAGCGGGCAAGCGCGTTGCTGCTGCCAAGGAGCAGGGTAGACGGTTAGCCTGTGCTTCTCACCGTATTACCCTTGTGCGCACAGCATTTGCTTATCCACAGTCGGGAGTGGGCTGTGAGCCATGCCGGGCTGAGGAGCAAGGTGCCAGATGGATCAGTGATGTCCGGACCGATCGGTGATGTCCAGTGTCTGGTGTCAGGATGGGCCATTGGCACACGGGCTGCATCACGGCCTCGAGGCGACTCTGTTCATAAGTCACAGTTCAGTGAAGGGAAAAAAGCAGTTGAAAGAACACCCCAACGCTCAGAGGAAATGAGGGAATTTTAAAGTGAAGCGTGATTGCTCATAGGGGAGCAGTGTAAAGAGAGGTGCTGACGCTAATGTGGAAGGTGCGCTGGGATGAGGGCACAGCAGTGAGCGAAGCTGGTTAACATCCACGTGGGTTTGCAGAATGCTGGTACCTCACTGACGGGGCTCCTACCCTCGCTGCCAGAGAGGACTCTCTGGTTTTTCTGCCTTGAAGAAAGGCCCCACAGGAGGAGCTGGGGTGAGATCATCTGCTTTAACCTTGCTGTCCAGAAGTCGGCCCTCTGTGCCTGATCTCCTTTCTCCAAGCTCCCTTTGCAGTCGCAGTGGAGGAACAAGCGCTTCCGAGGGCAAATCGTCTCACCAGTCTTGGACACCTCTCCCTGGCTGAGATGGATTACATGCTGGAGGTGCCTGGGCTTTTTCATTGACTGCAAGGGGAGTGCAGGGTAGCTGGCTCAGGCTTTGGCAATGAGGAGTTAGATGAAACAGATCCTACCCAGCGTGTCTGCTCGTGGTGCAGCTTAATGGTGTATGCAGAGACTGGTCAGATTCCCTGTTTCTCTTAGACTGAGCACTGGGAGGAAAGACAGGCCTTTGACATCCTGCTTAAAAATAATTGAAGCTAAAGGAGACAGCAATCTTGTGCCTAAAGCTGTAGCTTCAGGGTGGATATGTGAAACCAACTCCCAGTCTCAGCTGTGGCACTTTCTGCAACCTTGGGCAAGTTGTTTGAGTGCTTTTCTGGATTGTGGCTGGAATGCGTATAAACATATATGTAGCTGCTCAGTTTTGCATTATTAAACCACATGTGAGAGCAGGGCTTTTCATCTGGGTGCCATTGACAGAACCCGGTCAGGAAGCGATTGCACTGACCCTATGCCAGCAGGTACAGCAAGGCCATAGCCCCAGGCAAGAGAGGGTGACAAGCACCTGGGATGCTTCGGATGACTCAGCGGCAGATAAGGCATCATTTCTTATGCAGCTGTAATCCGCCTGTGGCTCAGCATCCATTGGTGAAGTGCTAGTGATAGTCCCGGTGAGGCGTACAGCTGTTTTACAGGGGTAAGCACATAAATATGAGTTATATCCTTCGGCAGCTTTATAGATGGAGCAGGTAACCATGTCCTGTTAGTGCCAGTTGTTGAAGAGGCTGAACGCTGACGCAAGACCACTTAGTTCTTGGGCCTAGCGTCTACCCAAGAACACTGTTGGGTTTTATCTTTGGGTTCGAGAAAGTGAATAAACAGCTGTAGACTCCTAATTTTTGTAAGCACAAATTATGTGCATTGCCTTGGTTATCAGCCCAGTGATTTCTGCTGTATTATATCAGTTACTGTATTATATCAGTTACTGGCAATGTCAGGAAGTTGCTTGATTTCTTTGGGTACATATTACGGAGAAGTGGTTGTGGTGGTGCAACTCCCCCCACCCTCTCTCTTAGGCCACTCGGTGCTTGGTGCGATTTCCCCCCCACCGGGGCCACAGAACATAGCATAAGACAGGAAAGAATGCGAAGGGCAACGGGCCAGAACATTATGGCAACCCCTTAACCCACTTGGCTTCCGCGTCCCCTGTCGCTTGGAAATGGCATCGTTAATTGATCACCCCCTGACAGTACCTGGATTGTGGCCCAAAGAAGGGCGGCATGGTACCAGAACTTGAAGCTCTAGCCAGTTCTGGGCCTGCGCAACTAGTGGAAAGTACCAGAATATCCCATTGTCCACGTTGGGCCGCAGTGGTAAAGTACCTGACTTGGACTCTACGAATAGCGATGCCAGCGAGACGCTTTGAGCTCTCCTGGACCGCAGCGGGCTGTGAAGGAGCATCTCCCCTGCGTTGGTATGCCGCTCAGGCAAACACCTCGAGGGTTAGAGGGCCAGGGCAAGCCCACCTTCGCCAGGCTCAGTTATCACCCCCTGAGGAGCGCCCATGCATTGGGAGTATTTACTCTAAACTCCAAAAGCGGGAAATTTGAACTATAGGCTGACCCCTCTCTATCTGTATGTTTCTGATATACACATTGCCTTTTAGGAGTGTGCATGCTCATATATTTTTCTGCAACCAAATATTTTCTGTCTGTGTGTGCGTGAGGAACTGAAAGGGGCACCCGGCGGCTCACTGGGGTCACCCACTGCGAAGGGACCTTCCTCTGAGCAGTTACAGACGCGGGTGGTGTGTGTGCGACTCCTTGAATGGTGTGTGTTTGTATGTTTTGTGTTTATACACATATATATTGATTTAGGACACGTTATAGTAAGTTAGTGTGAATGCTGTCATTTTCGGATCTGTAATTAAGTCACCGTTTAACTATTTTGCTAAATCACCTTGGAAATCCTTAAATTGGCTAACGATCAAGTGCTGCTAAAATTCAACCTCTTGATCTACCTCGAACCGTTAATAAATTGCTGCTAAGTCATAAGCGTGTCCAATATTTTCATCCGCAATGGTGGTTCAGTGCTCAGTGAGAAACTAGTGATCCAGAAAGACAGGAGAAATTTGGGATTGCTTTGAAGCTTTGGGATGTTCCATTTTAGTTTATGGCACATACTGGCTCTCACGAACATGCCTTTCTTATGTGGGTATTTCCAATGGGCAGAAATTGAAATGGATCTTTCAGAGACTTAGTCTTGATTTTCATATGCTGTAAAATAAAAGGCTTAAGGTGTTATTCTTCCTTTGCATCAGTGTTTGGGAGAGTGAAATAAACTGATTTTTTTAAAGCAGTCAAAGAAAAGAAAAAGAGTTTTTTGATTTGCAGCTGCTCTGAGGATAGAAAAGTGCACGTACTTGAGGTAGAGCTCATGTAGTCGACTCTCTTAAAAGCAGGACTGGAATGGAATAGTGAGCTGAGTGTGGTTCCCACCAGCCTGAGCTGCCAAGGCTTCACAGCTACCTCGAGATGTTGCCATAAACCACTGGAGAGGGGAGGAGGACTGCTCGGGGTTCCCTTTTGCTGGCAAGAATCAGAGTTAAACTCTTTGGCTGCAGAAGAAGGAGGTGGCTGTAAAGCTCAGGAAGGTGAAAAGTGAATCTGTCTCTCCCCGTCTGATGTAGAATGTCCCGGAGGCAGTGCTTCCACCCCGACAGGCAGGCGATTTACCTGGAACTCTTCCAGACTGAAAACCACCTTCCTGAAGGCATTTGTCCAGCCAGTGTCCAGGGCAGAAAGCTCCTCCTGTGTCCCTGTCACCTCCCCATCCTTCCCTGCTGCATCCCACGTGTGTGCACACCCGTGTCTGATTCAGCTACAGAGGTGTCATGGACATGGTTTTGGCTGTATTTGTGCACTCCAGGTTAATCGACCCTGACCTTAGAGCTCAGCTAAAGTGTTCTTTACTCCTTTTCATGTTCTTCTAGAGAGAGAAGCACTAACTTCTACAGGTAGTGACTTATCTGGTGATTGAACTTGAAGGTCAAAATCTGCACATATGTTTTCCTTGAAGATGTGCTTTGCAGTCTTGGTATAATTTAAAGGATCAGACTATTCAGGCAGGGATTTTCTCTGGTGTAGATTTATGTTGGTATTTAAGATAGCATTTGATAATAGCCCTCAACCTTGGGTTGCAAGGATATTTTCAGAAGAGAAATGGCATGCTGTTGTCTTGACTTTGGATCTATAGGTGACACTGAAGCTTTTTGAAATACTACAGAATTCTCTCATTGCCGGTATGGTTCTGAATGGAAACTGTAGCATTAGCCATTGTTTTCTGTGGATGTCATAAAATAATCAAACGGATACTTAGTGAATGCTTGCAGAATTACTGCTGCTTTTCTCCAAGTGGGCTCGACAGACACACCAGTTTGTTAGCATCAATACCACCTTGTCCCTGAACTAAATACATCAGTATTTTTCAGCCCTCGTGATCTCTTGGGAGTTGGTCTGTCACTTCCTAATAGTGCACCTAGTTGCTGTGGCAGCAAGTTCCTCCAAATATGTCACCTGGGACGCTCCCGCCTGGCTTTTGTATGCATTTTATCATGCCATTTCTGACGGGAGGCAACAGGAAGAGGAGAAGGAGGTATAAAATCCTAAAGGAAAGAGAGCAGGGGGGCTGTACGTGGTCGGTGTACGTGGGAGTAGGCTGGTCTGGGCAGGGACTGGCGAGGGATGGTCGGGTTGAGCCGTGGCTGGCACTGGTGGGACGGGGCTGGTGGTGGGCAGCACCAGGGAGCCCATCCAGGGCCCCTCCCTGTCACCCACCGAGCTGACAAAAGACTCCTCAGACACCTCATCGGGAGCGGTGAGCACACAAATGCTTGGCCTAATAACTCATGACATCCCGGCTATCTTTTGTGTCTGTTAGCCAACAGATATTTGCTTTATACTTCTAAGTTGTGGTGCATCCTGCTTGCGGAGTCTCTCTGCATCTGGCTGGAGGTGCTGGAACAAACGGAGATGGAAGAGGGGCTGTAGTGTGGGCTCCATCTGTACGGCCGCACGTTGTCCTGGGCAGGCAGAGCTCCAGGATACTCGCGGCTGTCGGCTTGGAGCACGGTCAGCTTTCTTTTCGTTGGTGAGTATTGTGGAAGACAACATTTTGTGGTTATCATGGAGCAAACATTCTGATGGGTCTTGGTTAGGCAGAAACTTAATTTAACACTTTTTTAAAGGATGGGGATATCTCAGCCTGCGGTGTTGTTTCCAGGTGCGGATGAGATGAATTTGCTTATCTTAGGTGATGGCAGGTAATTGCATGTGCAGGGGAGGTACTGTAGTCAGGATGTTAAAACACAAAGAAGTCAAATGGCTCCCATATTCCTCCCCTGCTGTGCAAGCTCTTTTGCATTAACACACTCCGTCTAGCAGATCTGCAGGCAGGAGTCTTCCCTCCTCCTCCTCCCTGATTAGGTTTGGTGGGAGCCAAGAAGCCACTGATGAATTGTGACTGTAAAGCACTGAACTTTGAGGGGGAATGAAAAAAAAACCTTTGAAACATTTGCCGCCCTGGCAGCGCGTACGTGGGTCGGTAATGGGGTTTATCTTCTGACATCATTAGGTTCTCTGACATTTCTAGCTTAGAAACAATAACTTGCCTTATCCGTCGTCATGTTTTTCTAATTAAAGACAAAGCTTGGTAAATATTTTTTAAATGATTGAATTTCCCAAGTATGGAAAACACATGTCGGGAGTCAGGCTGGCTGCGTCCAATGCGCCTTTTCCCATAGCGTCCCTTGGAGCACGCGAGTGCAAATACAGATTTAGAGCTGTGGGTGACAGGTTTATCTGGGATGATTGGCAAGGATTTATAAACCAGGAGGGGATTTACTTCACTCTCCCTCCCTCCTTTTCCCCCTTCTCTCCCCCCCTCCCCGACCCCCGTCTCAGAAATAGGAAATTGGGATCACATTAAACCCTAATTGGTTTGGCTCCAGCGCTAGTTCGGTGGCTGCCAAATAGTTAATTTATTGCGTGAGAGTTTGGCCATGTGTTGAGAGGCAAATTTGCTTGAAGCAAGAGATCTTTGTAAACTGTACATCCATTCCTGTGCCAGGTCCTGTTTCCAGCGGCACCGGAGCGGGGTGCGGGAGGTGCTTTCCATACTCATCCCGGCAGGACGGCGAGGGGGGACCCTGCCGCGGGGCTGCCGTTCTGCCTGCCGCGCTCCCCAGCCGCAACGCCGTCAGGAATAGTTGCCTCAAAGAGCTTAAAGTGGTTTTAGCTGGGCTTGGCGATCGACGCTTTGGAAACTGCCAGCTAGATAAGACGTGGGAGGCTCTCAAGAGAATAAATGCATCTGTTTGGGAGATAACAGCAGGCCTGGGCTGTCACCGCAGAGCGGGGCCAGGTGGGGAGTCCCCGGGGGTGGCAAGATGGCTTTTTCTGGATGATGTGAGGAGGGGCAAGTGGGAAGCAGGCGTAGCTGGCTGGCTTCCCGTGGCCCCGCAGAAGCCCTCCTTGTTCCTGCCCTTCTCCGTGAGGCTGCTTGGGCCGGTGGCTGTTGGACATCCCGGATTTGTCATCGCTTACTGTTGGATCCCGGGCGTATAGCTGCGTTTGGCTCCCATGAAGGTTTCTGGAGGTTGGGCTCCAGCAGAAGAGCTTGCATGGGCTTGAAGGACAAACAGCCCTTATTTAGGCTATCGCCGACACTGCGTTCACCGGCACTTGAAAGGCAGTGATTTGGACTAAAGAGGATGCTGCAGCCTGAGTTAAAGACTCTCACTGCTAAGCGCGGCTCCGGTTTTGGAGTATGATTTGAAAGAAGCTGTGTAAGGAATAAATCCACGGCTGTGGCATTTTCTTTCATTTCTCGCTGAGTTAAATAACAAACTTTGTGTCAGGGAGCTGCTTCCAGCTCCGAGGCAACAGAATTATTACCGCCGCGCTCAGCGGCGCCCTTTCTGTGTCAGCTGCTATTTCCATTGTGAACTTGATACCTGAAGGCTCAATATTGTGACCCTTTAATTTTCAGCTACTAAAACGTACCATGCGAGTTGGCTAAAAGGGAAGAGCTCAGAGGGGAGTTTGAAATAGTTATGCTGTGGGAGCAGTGTGTTTCTTTGGGTATTTCTTAAGTGCTGAGTGTTTAGGAGAAATTGATAGGTAGTAGCAATGCACTCTTAGCAATACTTTCCCTTCTGTAGCTCTTGCTTCCTGGGATGTAATAAAATCTATTAAGTTCTATTTATGATCTAAGGCCTAATATAGTAATAGTTTTATTGGGATAATTGTGGCTGTTCTACCGATAATCAGAATCCTGAACGCTTCCAGGCGTACTGCAGAACCCAGGCTGTGTATTTAGGGGAGTGCAGGGTTGGCTCGGCCAAATGTTACCGCTTTTCCCGAGGAGTCAGGCAGCCATCGGTCCAACAAAAAAAAGCCTGTATCAAGCCGAGCATCTTCGTAGGAAGGCAATTCCTCTTGCCTGCGGCTGCCGCATTGGGGCCATGCTGCCCTGGATTTGCCGGCCGTGGGATGGAGGTGCTAGCAGGGTTAGGCAGAGCAGAGGGAGCCAGATTGGACAAGTATTGGAAGCAAACAGCGGTGGTTTGTTTTGGAGAGCATCTTTTCATCCTGAGGTCCGAAAGCAGGTTAAACATTCATCAGGGAGCCACTCCCCGCTTTTGCATCTCCTGCTTAGTTTGAAATGCAGCCATTTCTGGGACGAGCTCCTGTAATTACTTCAAAGTACATCGTACTTCCACCGCTTTTGGCAGGAAGGAAGGAGGAATACTGTGCTCCATCGCCAGACAAAATAGAAATCAACAATTGGGATTTTTCTCAAAGAGCGGATCTATCTTCTCTGCCATTAAATCCGAGTTGGATGGAAGCCTTGTGCCCATTTTGCTTTCGCGATGCGAGCGTGGCATTCTGCAGCACACAGCCCGTGTTCACGCGAAGATTTAAAGCAGCAAATTCTCGCCAGAAATTCTTTCTAGCGCTTTGCTTTCCTTCTGCTGTTTGCTTCCCTCTTCGCACTACAGATGCTAATGGATCACCTTCCCGTGGTGAGTAACGATACAAGCCGTACTTTACGTTGTGCTGAGAAACTCTGTCATCTTCAGGAATGTTCTTTCAGAGATGCGTTCCCACTCCTAAACCGTCGCAGATCAGGCAGCTTTGAACAACCTTCAAGCCTGGCTTGAGATCTTTTGTGTTGGTCTAAACACCTACCTCCTGTTTGAGCCTGGGCACGCACTTGTGTGTGTATCACTGTTTATGCCATGGTTGGATGCGTGTATAAACTGATGCATCCAGGTTTATAGCTTTCTGTGCATTCCCCACTCCCTTCTCCTTCCCCTTCATAGATGGAAGTTGTATCAAACTTGACATCCTCATAGTGGTGCCATCTGCTTCCCAGGACCGATATTTTTTTGCCAGGAGATCTGCTTAAAGATGGAGAGAAAAGGCAGCAATCTTGAGGATGGCTTCCAGAAAAAAAAAAATACGGCGAATTTGTGGCAATCACGAAGCAAACTAGTTTAGCAGATCTGGAAGAGCATCCCTGGGACCTTCGCAGAGCTGAAATGGTTCAGGGTTGTGGGACGGAGAAGCGCAGAGGCAGGAACAGATCCTTAACCTGGTCTCCGCTGGCATCCAGGCATCCATTTCTCCAGCCAAGCCACCCCTCACCTATGAAGTTGTACACAGAGCGGAGAGGTGAGAATTTAGAGATGCGGGCAGTGTCTTGTTCATAGGGCTTGAAATCTGACTGCGGCACATCAGGGACTGCAAATCACTGTCACACAAAATTGACTTTTTGGTGGTTTGCCTGCATCCATTTACCACCGTTGGTTTACTCCTCTGCTGCAAAATACCCGACTCCGGATTACTGCCCTTGGTCCGCCTGAGTCTCCACATTTCAGAATACACTGCTTGGTGCCTTTTATTCCCCCAGGGGATGATTTTTTGTGTGAAAGTGGGGTCTGCCCTCTGTATCTAGGTGTGCTGAGCACCTAGAAGTTAATTTGATGGAATCTTCTTAGGAGGAAACTCGGACAGCAGCGGATACCCTCTGTTGGAAAGCTTGTGGAAACCTTGCAAAGGGAGCGGCGGAGGTGACCTGCACCCGTTTTGATTTTAGCATTGCCATCCCTACTGTCCATATCTAACAGCATCTGCTTGGCCTTGCACTGGTTTTGCACTCCAGTACTCCGAAAATGTCCACAGGCACATTTCTTGAATATATTTGTCTCATTGAACAATTATTTTTTTTTGTTTCCCCCCTTGCGTAGTATTGATTTTAGCAAGAGGAAAAATAAAACCTCTTTGTGCATGTGAATGGGTAAACAGCTATCAGAGCACACAAACTGTTGGGCAGGTAATTTTTAGATGTTTCTTGATTTGCCTGCTACGAGTTTTATTTAAATGTTAAGTCTTAAGTCACTCTAGCTACTGTGTTCATCAGGTTTTATTTCCCATTTAATACTTACAGCAGTTTCCCTCGAGCCCTGTACCTCTAATTAAGAAAGCTAGTTTGATATAAAGTTAATGGAATGAAAATTGTTATATTTTTATGGTAAAACATGCTTGCAAAAAAACCCCATTTGTAGACTCAGTCACTACTCCTGAACATTGTTTACTCCATCTCCTCCATCCTCCATCAGTGCTGATGACTTTTCGAATGGTATATGGACGTTGAGCATCAGAGAAAAAGAGGAGATTTAGATGAGATATTTGGAAGAAATTCTTTACCGTGAGGGTGGTGAGCCCCTGGCCCAGGTCGCCCAGAGAAGCTGTGGCTGCCCCATCCCTGGAGGTGTCCAAGGCCAGGTTGGACGGGGCTTGGAGCACCCTGGGCTGGTGGGAGGTGTCCCTGCCCAGGGCAGGGGGTGGGACTGGATGATCTTCAAGGTCCTTTCCAGCCCAAATCATTCTGTGATTCTATGATCTTGTCTGTGCAGAAATTCTTGCCTCCAGTCTTGTAGATACCATACAAGATAGTTTGCTTGGCATAGGATCTCTGCTTTCCCTTTTGCATGTGTCAGTAAGGATTGCCTCAGTTCCCACCAGCACTGCGCTTTTAACTGTCCTGCCAGTGCTCTTGGTGGTGTAAGGTCACCCAGGAATCCCTGGAGAACCTGGCAGCACCGCTGGAGGTGGTCCTGCTTTGGGTGGACTCTGGGCAGACATGACCCAGCTGCCATGCAGGTTCTGAGAGCCCCATTCGAGCAAAGCCCGTTGTTATTTCAGGAATGTTTCATATGCCGGCGACCAGTGAGTGAGCCCTGTTAGGAACAGCCGCTGGAGGGGCACCTCCCCGTGCTGTGCTGCTGGGCTGCAGCAGTACCTAGGGGCCTCCCCGAACTCACCAACCATCCCGCTCTGCCCTGCACAAAACCTCCCTTGGCACAATTTTGCAGCAAGTTGCTTTTTCCACTCCCTTACGCAAGATTTCTACAGCCGTTGCTGGTCTTCCCAGTCTGAAGGCCAGGGAGATGCCCATTCTCCAGATAGCCCCAAAGCAAAGCAAACAAAACCCAGACAGATCAAGAAGCGGTGGCACGCATGGGCTTGTTCAGATGACCATGCAGCCTTCTCTTTGCTGACTGCTTCTCCAACGTGGGGTGACTCTAGATCAGCAGGAACAACCGAGGTGAGGACGAGCCAATGGACAGATCTGCCTGCGTACACGCAGCACGCCAGGAATTGAAATGTGTCACCGACGGTCCTGTCCAAATGGCTGTGCTTCTCCGAGCGGCGGCTCCGTGAATGGAGATGCACCTCTTCGCACCTGTTTTATAACACAGAAGCAGAATATTCGGGGCATCCAAATAGTTTATACCGCGACAGACAAATTCTGGCAGTGGGAGCGTGAGTTTCCATCTCATTAAGCTGTTGGCAAAGCTCTGGTAATTCCAGTCACTGATACAGCGCAGGAATTATCCCTCGACATGACTGGTTGTGTCAGGTCAGAGCATCACTGTTTTTTCTCAGCCGTTGCATGTTTATACTTGAGGGCAAAAGAAAGTGTTGAAATGTCGATTCATTGGGTTCTTCTCTGGTGCCGGAGCAAGGTCTCGCGAGGTCAGAAAACAAGGGCCTGAGGAGTTTTGTACAATGAACATAAAGTGGATTTCTACACCTAAGTTGTAATGAGGAATTGTTTTCAAATCCAATGTTTTTTTAAAATGCAAAACGTGGTGCTGATTCTCAGTTTTGCAGAGGCTTGAAGGTTCAGCTTGGAGATCACCAGAGCTCAACGGCAATACAGGTTGGCTTTGGCAAAATTCCTGCCCTCTCGGAGCTGTCTGTCGGTCTGTATGAAATCAGCTGGTGGCTGTGGTCCACTTTCTTGGGGACAGGTCGGCTATAACCCTGTCGGTCCCAATTTGGGCATTCAGGAGGTGTGCTGTGAGTTGAAGAGATGGAATTGGGTGAGCTGGAGATTGTGGTGTCCTCTGGCTCCTCCGGCAGGCAGAGGCACGTTGTTGAAAGGGTGGCACGCAGATGTCAACAGGCATGGGAAATTTGCCTCCAGCGCTGTTACAGATTTTACGGTGTCTTGCAAACAAGAAAGAGCACTCTGCTCTCCCTGCCTCGTGTTACATTACACAGCTTGAGACAAACGCATACAAAATTCATTTTAGAGGTCCGCCGTCCAGTCCCAGAGACGAAGGAATGTTTTAGTAGGGCTTTTATAATATTTATATGCTTTATCAAAGGTCCTATTGTTTCCTCATTACAGCAGGATTATCCCTTTGGGATTAGCTGTTCTGCATGGGTCAAGAAGACAACCACACTCCGTTTTCATAGTAAACTTCTCCTTCCTGCAGAGATGCACTGTGAAGCGGCCGAGGCAAGGGGGAGGCTGAGTACCCAGGAGACAGAGGGATGGAAACGGGACCCAAGAGGAGCTTTAACAAATGTGGGTTTGATTGGACTCGACCCTTGAACACATGGAAGAGTTTTAGTGGGCCACACCTCCGGCACTTCTTACCATTCAAACATCCCATCTCCGAGACTCCTTCTGGCATTTAACAGCCTCTGTCGTTGGTGCCAACCTTAGGGGGTGAATTTGCAGCTTTTCCATATGCCGAAACAAGCAGGGAAGAAAACCTTTTAATTTGCACAAGGATCTTCTATAGTCAGTACAAGTTGACCCCGCAGGCTTTCTTGAACTAATTCCTCTCAGCCTGGCTTTGCAAGATCTATTTTTTGCCCTCAAATGATCTTCTTTCTTCCAAAAGTTTATTGCATCTCCTGGTGGTTTTTTTTTCCCGTATGACTACGATTCTGAATGAGGTTCAAGTCGTCTAAAAATCACTGCTAAGTAACAGATAGCTTCTTTTACTGATGCTGTAGTGTCCAGACGTTTGGAGCCTATTGGGAAGTGGTTTAGTTTGGGTTTTAAGTGCACTGTCTGTCTCTACAGTTTGTAGTCGCGGGGTTGCATATTCTTGTGTTCCTGATATAAATATTGTCATCGCTGAACAAGGACTTGCAGGAAAATGGTGAAAAGAAATGCTGAAGCAGCACTGCTAATCAGGTAGATGTATTACACTGCTGTTTAGTTGTGAGAATCTCCAAGAAGAATGAACTCTTGGACTAGAAGCCTGCTTAGACTGCAGTATTAGCGTGAAGAGAGGTGTTATTTGAAATGGCCGCTGTAAAAAGCCCTCAGAAAACCAGTTTAGTACTTCTCTTGCTCTTCTCATAATGATATTCCCTAGAGGATATGTATTTGTCATCTATTAACAACGCCGTTAATGCTGCCCGGGGTCCCACCAGCAGCCCTGGTTGGGTTGGTGCAACCCAAAGCTGTTGTGCAAGGGGTGCAACTGGTTGTATGATCGTTGGGGTATCTGATGGCGGTCTACAGCCACGAGTAGGACCAGTGGCGTACCTGTCATTCATCTCTTCCACCCTGTTTCAGGTTTTTCTTGGTGGCCAGTGAGGGGAAAGCTGACCATGGTCATTAACCATATGTAAATGAGTCGCGCTGAACTCAAAACTCAGCGTTTCAGGTTACTCGGACTCAAAGCCGCCAGGTTATTAACTGCAAACGCAGCATTTATAATCCAAATACTGATACGGCCTTAAGTAGGGCAGGAGCTGCTGTAACTCTAATCTCCCCCTGCAACGCGGGCCAGGTGTTTGCCTTTCGCTGCAGCTGCTCCATCTGCAGAACCAGGTGGAGACGTGGAGGACCCTCGGCAAAACACAGCTGGGAAGAGTTAAGAGCAGCCCCAGAAGGTGCTGGTTCACCTGGGCAGAGCACACCCAGAAGCAGAATCGCCGGCAATAAACACGGCTGCACCTCGGCGACGGCTCTGGGTAGGATTAATGCAATGCAAAGGCAGTATGCTGGGGCTGGTTTATTTATTCTTTTCTCAGTAGTAACGCAGCCAAACCAAATCGGCTATTTCCAGAATGCTGCCTTTTAACTGCCTGTGCCATCAAATCCAACTGCACTTTGGAGAAGCTTTGCTGATGAGCATCTCTTTTTCATCTCCTACTCCAGGTTTTTATTATTGTTTTTTAAATTAAGATGTTTCTTTCTTATTCTTTCCCTTGAGATATCTCTCTCTTTTTTTTTTTTTTTAATAACTTGTGGTGTAGAAAATTGAGACTTTGACAGCTGTTGAAGTTTCAAGCTTAGCAAATCTGAGTTTAGAGTTGAAGGTAATTTTTGGCCTCTTCCTCTTTCCCCCATGTGCATGTTAATTAACTTCAACATAGAGACATTTCACTTCTTCTAGCTCTTGGCTGTTGTCTGAACGTGTACGTCCGGTGTGTGGGGTGGAGGACCTCTGACTTCTTTGATGTGATGCTGTCACCAAACGCTCTTTTCAGTCTCTTGAAAAATCTTCTCTTTGAACCCTCTCGAGTGTTTTTCAGCGCATTACTCACCAGGTTTGTGGGAGCAGGCAGAGGCGGGGGGTGCTGGGTGTGCACAAAGCAGAGGAGGGTGCTGAGCGCTCGCTCCCTGGCTGTGGGGAGCTTGCTGAGGGCACAGAATGTGAGCGGATCCCCCTCTCCCCTCCACAGAAATGGTAAGGGATCTGGTGGCTCCTGTCCTTTTGTGCAGGGTGGTGTCACCTGAATGTAAAACACCTGGGTAAAAGACAGGCAACTCCTCAGTAATGGTGTGTTTCTTCCGAAGCACTTAAGATAGAAAAATAAGTTTGGGGAACTTTCCATGACACTCTCCTCCCCATCTCTCTGACTCCGTTGGGAATTTTGTCGTTAGTGCTGCTGGGTTGATACAGAAAGAGTTCAAATGTCCAGGGAATGAGTGGAAGTGTGCACCTCTGGGTGAGGTGGGTCACCCTAAATCTGTGCTGGGGGCAGCTCCGGCTGAAAGTGTTGGGTACAGACACGGTGGTGTTGGAGGGAGCTGCTGCCTCCAGCTGTCAGGGGCCTCCTCTTTACCTGCGTTGGTCTCGAGCTTTTGCGTGTTAAATCCTGAAAGTTTTTAAGGGTGCGTGGGTTGTGTGCTTTGTCAGCCTGGTTTTCTTTATCTGTCTCTCTTGGGAGAAGCTAGCTGTATTTTTTTGAAACTTGATATTCTGTACCTTTTGTGTTTTGATGAATTAGTTTGTTTCAGAAGAATCTTCTGATTGAATCATTCTCCTGTTAGAGAATGTCTATTTGTCAAGACAGAAACTTTCCCTGGGACCAATACATGCTCAGGAGATCAGAAATCACCCTAGGAGCTCTGTAATTGTATTTACTAAACTGTACAACATGGCCTAAATAAATATTTACTGATTTTAATATGGTTCTTTGGCATCCTGGTAGAGCGCTGGCTGCTTGACCTTTGGCTGTCCCGATGTCTCCTTGTTTTGTGTAATTTTTGGAAGAGGGATGGGTTTTTTGTTTGGTTTTGGGTTTTTTGTTTGGTTTTGGGTTTTTTTAATAACCATATGGAAGGGGAAGATTTTAAGTCCAGGTTTCCCAGGATGGGGCTGTTTCTGCCCAGGCCTCCTGCTTGCTGAAGGCAAGAAATTATGTCCTGAGCTCCAGGTTTAGCATTCGAAGTTTTACTCTGACAACACAGCTTTTCTACAGGGGGAAGTTGCTGTGAAACTGGGGGGTGAATTTGTTGCAGTAATGCCATCTGCGGAGATGCTCGCTCTGTGCAAACCAGCTTTTGGCGCTTCCCTTCGAGCCGGGCTCCGAGGTGGCACCATTGCCAGAGATCTGCTCTGCAGCCAGCACCGTCCTGCTTCGGGGTGAAAGCCAGCCACCGTTCTCTACGCTTTCTGGTATGGGCTGTGGTTTCACCATCATCCAAACCCCTCTGGTGGCTGTGGAGAGGAGGGGGCTTGATCTGGGGTTGAGCTTGGAGAGGAGGATGGATGCTGGTAGGTCCCAGCTGGTCCTGGTGGATCCAGCAGCACCACCAGACACCACTGTGGTCCCACGGGTGCACTTGTTGGGAGGGAAGGGGCCACCCTGGTGTGACCGTGGGCTGAGCTTGGCTGCTGACCCTTGGAGGAACAGTGTAATGGGAATGACAAGGGATTTGGACCAGAGGAGAAGAATTCATGTTAGCGCCTGACTACAGTTTTTCTTTATCCTCTTAAAATTCTTCTCTTTCTTTGAAGTGTGAATCCCAGATGCTAAGAAAGTATTTTTCCAGCCATGACTATGCTGTCTTGCTGTGTATTTTCCACCAAATTGCTGAATTATTGTTTTCCTTCTGGTCTTCAATTTTTTTCATAGCTTTATCTTTTTGTCTGGATGTCTTACATGGCTAAAACTCGTTCCTGTCTAGCATACCAATCTGCGAACTCCCACGTGAGACAGTGTCCCCACCGAGCTATCGCATAGGACAGGAATGCTGGCTCTTTTTCCTGGAAACTTGTAAACATGAACTTCCTGTTGACACAAGCTGTAAATCTGCAAATAGGCTCTGCTTCCGACAGAATATTAAGGTAATAAAATTCCAGGTCCTGGTTCACGGCTCCTGGTCCTCCTCGAGCCGTGTCCGAGCACCCCAGAGGTGGTGGAAGCGCAGAGGCACGGGAGGCAGCCTGCTGGGTGTTCTGCACCTCTGGAAATGAGTCTTTCCTGTTATTTTTTCCCCTTTTCTGTACCCAAATATGGATACAATCCTAATAGAAGTCAGGTGGAGAATCTCAAAGCCCTAATGACTCTAAAATGGTGCCTCATCGCTTGTTTTCTCCTTGCCTCTCCCACCACAGAGCTGATCTTCAGTTTCGGGGGGAGTTAACTCTATCCTACATGTAAAACGCATTTTTGGATCATGAACTGGCCACATTTTGGCAGCTATTAGAAGACTTTGCATGTTACCACCCATGTCACTGTTATTTCTACCTCCAAGAGGAGACCTGGTGAGACACGTAACCCACACCGGTTGTTGGTTTTCCCCTTTGCTTGTCTGCGTTTCACGCAGCGGCAGCTCGTCAGCCCCGTCCCGCACGGGGCTGGGGACCTGACCCGGGGGCTCCCGACAGCAGCCGGCTGCTCTTCTGCCACCTAACACCGATCCAACGTGAAGCTAGCAAGCCATGTGCTTTACCTTCCTTCTCCCAACACCACGGCAAACATCCCCGCAGCTCGCTGGGAGAAGAGGCAGCAGCACGTGGAGAATAGCTGCCTGGTTCCCCATGCCGTGTGTTTTTTAGAGGCTGATGCATGCTTTATTTTTGGGTAGGTAGCAGGCACCCGGGCAGGTGGCTGAGCTTGCCAGGTGCTGTGGGCTTATAGTGGTTGGGCATGGCTATGGTGATCTTCAGGATCGACTGTTGGGGATGCTGGGGCTTCTCCGTGCTACCAGGGAAGGGATGGAGGCAGGCAAAGGGCTGGGAGATGGTGGAAGCGGAGAGTGGAGAAGGGAAGCAGAAATAAGGCGAAAAAAGAGATTAAAAGGATGATATTGAAAATGGAAAAAGGATATAGAAAAGGAAGGAGGAGTGGTTACAGGACATGGAAACGAGGAGCAACAGGCAGGGTAAGAGGAAGATCTGGATGGAGGCTGGACTCTCTTAGTAAGCATCCCATTAATTAATACTTTCTCATGCGGCAGCACCAGGGTGTGGATGAAATCCAGCCCTTCTCAGCCTGACCTCCGCGCTCTCCTCGCTCACCGCCGTGCTGGTTTCTCCTTGGCTTCCCGCCCTAAGCGAAACCGCAACCTTTCCGACTTCTCCGGGCAGAATGAAAGGCACATGGCAGCGGTGTAAGAGGAGCCTCTCGCAGTCGTCTGCGCTTGGGTGGGCGTGCTGGTTCTTTCGTAAACTAATAGCTCCCAGCAGTGCAACTAAATCAGACTTGGTGGAGCCGGGAGCGGAGAGTTGGAATGCCGGGCCAGGCGCAAAGGGCTGCCTTGGGTTGCTGCTTTTTTTTTTTCTTCATTTTTCCTTTCCCCAAACCCACCATGTGCTAGGTCCAAAGGGCCAACTGACAACAGGAGAGGAGCTGGCAAGGATGGGCTTTGCAAAGTAAAATGAATAAAAAAATAAAAATAAACCCCCCAAAAATACCCCCCCCCCCAAAAAAAAAAACCAAAAAACGTTTAAAACATAATTTTTGGTTTTGTTCGGGAAGGTAGAATGAAAGGGGTCCTTGTTCAGTGCTAAACCTGCGAAGCCAACAAACTGGGATGCTACTGGGAAGCCCTGCTTAAAATCCTGAGCTGGTGGTTTTACTGGGTAAAATGAACATAACTGAGCACTGGGGTTTTTGTTTTGTTTTGTTGTTTTTTTTTTTAAAGCATCTTAAAGGGAGGCTGTGGTTTGGGTGAGAAATTAAGGTTTTGGGTTTTTTTTTTTTGGTCAAATCAAGGTTACCAGGTTATTGACAACTAATGATGGAGAAAATACACCTCCTTTGGTGGCTGTCTGACGGCAGGACGTGGCTAGGCAATGGGACGGGGACGTGCCACCTCCTCTGAAGAGCCAGGCAAGGACCAGAGCCCCAACGGCACCGGCCCGGGGAGCGGAAGGGAGGGAAGCTCAGGGTGAAGGGGGCAAAAAGGCTTCTGTTAAAGGAGCCCAAGATAAAGAAACAAAAGTTGTTATCAGGGGAAAAGCCACAGCCTGGGGGAGGGAGGTCACTGGTGGAGGGAGGCGCAGGAAGCGAGATGGGGCGTAACGGCCCTGCCATAGGGAAGGGGCTTGGGATCCATCCCATGCATTTTATTGCTCATATTTTTGATTGTAAATGCTGCCCTTTATGGGATGAGGGCAAATGCTGATGTCTTGCTTTGATAAGCTTTAACGTGTGCTTTCTTAATTATTAAAAGATCTTCCACAGGGGAGGTGGTGGGGAGCACTGGGGAGCCCAGAGTGGGGTGTCTGATGCGAGACGTGGCTCTCAAAGCACATCATCTCATCTGAGAAAGGGAGGATTTCTGCCTGCACAGCTTGTCTGCACCGTAAACACCTGCTGAAGGGAATGGCCCTGTAAGGACTTGGGCGAAAATGTCCGATCTAGGCAGGTAACTGGGTTTTCTAAAGTAGCAGGGAGGTGCCGAGTCAGCTGCAGCAGAGAGCTCCACCAGCAGAGCTTCCAAAGCCAGAAAGGCTCCTCGTCCCCCACCTGGGGTGTCGGGCAATTAAAGGTGAGGGTCACCAAAATTACAATTGGAGGGGAGTGGACGTATGTTTTTTAACAAATCTCTGTAATCGAATGGCACTGCTATTGATCTGGAAAATATTGTCAAGCTGCAGAGCTGTTGGACTGGACTTAATCCTCTGCAGGCTGGGTTTTACTCTCTCCAAATAGGATTACTCATTTTTTCCATATTTCTGTGTTTGGTTTAAATACCCGTGACAGCTACAGAGGCTTGGATTTCTAATCAGAGCAAGGGTGTTAGGTTTAGGAATCGGTGTGTTGTTTTGGGGGGGAATTTTGTATAGGACATCAGTTGCTGGGTGTTTTTTCTTTACATATGTTGTCACGTAGCAGGAATAAGGTAGTTTTTGCTTAGGTGTCTGTCCCCCCCCCCAGCCCTAAATCAGCG
This sequence comes from Pluvialis apricaria, assembly GCA_017639485.1. Taxonomy (NCBI): domain Eukaryota; kingdom Metazoa; phylum Chordata; class Aves; order Charadriiformes; family Charadriidae; genus Pluvialis; species Pluvialis apricaria. Next base: position 2,737,264 of record CM030021.1, on the reverse strand, counting down.
GCCAGAAGTAAAGTTTCAGTAACTTCTTTAGGTTTTGCTTAATTCCTTGTTGCACCTTTGCTCCCAGTGTTTTTTTGCAGTGTCTAATCATAGCTCTTCTGGGTGTAAATTCTGCCAACTCAGTTAAGGCCAACTTTTAATATGTTTTATCCCCTCTCTGGGCGCTATTGAAATGGCACAAAAGCCAAACGCTACTCACGTTTGCTCCTGAAGGAGGCAATATGATTAGATTTACTTGACAAATTAAGCTTGTTAACATAATCTGCCATGTGCTAATTTAAATAATGGGTGTATTGAAAAGAGGATGTTTGTTAAACGTGATAAATTTGCTAGGACTGGAGAGGTCTAATCTCCGTTTGAGGGGGGTGTGTGTGCCTCTCTCTGCCGAGCTGGAACTCAAGTCAGCGAGCCTCCCCTGCAACCCCACCAGCGTCGCTTCAAAGGGAGCAGTCCCTTCTTGGCTCCGCTGACTTGTAAGTAAGGCATAAAGGAGGCAATAAAATGTTTGACTTTCCTGCCAGACCTGAGCCAGGAGGAGGAGGATCCCAATTGGTTTCCATCAGATTCCAGTTAGCATGAATTTACGGTTTCCACTTAGCCTGATAAATGGCTTTGGCTGCCTTGGTGCGTTTGGATTTATTTTTCTGCACGATGGAAAGTGGTCAGCTTGAAAAGGCAAAGGCTTTCCAGGGTTGCTTTGAATATGAGTGAAACTTCTTACCTCGGAAAGAACACAGCAGGCAAAGAAATGAAGCTGCGGCACATCATGGAATATGGGTGGAATTGAAGAGAAATCAGAAGTAGTTTGGGTCTCTTGTGCTTGCTGTGGCAATGGGCTGTGATAGGCATAAAAATTCCACTGGAAACTGGAAAAATTCTTCAGATTTCCTCACTTTCCTCAGAAACCACACTTAGCAGCAGGTATCAATAGCTCCCAGTGTTCAAACTTTATTTGCATCGTTCTTTCCATGGAACGTTCCCATGAGAAGACAGCAGAAGCAGATTAACACGGCGCGCCGGCGAAAGCGGTTTTCCCCGTGCTGCCTGCAGTCCTCCTCCTTCCACTGTAGTGGTGATGTCTGGGTTACAAAAATCTATTTTAAGGCGTGTTTGGGGAGCAGCCTAGCCTCTCGGTTACATACAGGTGCTGCTTGAGGTCGGTAACTGACATGTCTCAGTGCCTTCTATTAGTGCGTTGCCTCCGCTTCCCCCTGCTTCGTTTGCAAAGGCGGTGGGTGAGCAGAGCAGGGCATGGCATGCGGGATGCTCTCTCCTGGCTCACTTGGCAGTAAGGGGAACTGCCAGAGAGACCGGCTGGCGGCGGCATGCTCGCCTACGGCTCCGCAGACCTGCCTCTGCCAGCGGTGAGCTTAGGGATGGGTCGTGGTTTGGGCGAGCTTAGGGATGTGCACTCGCAGCCCAGAAGGTTAACCATATCCCGGGCTGCATCCCCAGCAGCGTGGGCAGCAGGGCGAGGGAGGGGATTCTGCTCCGCTCTGGGGAGACCCCACCTGGAACATTGCCTCCAGCTCTGGAGCCCGCAACATCAGAAGGACACGGACCTGTTGGAGAGGGTCCAGAGGAGGGCCACGAAGATGTGAGGGCTGGAGCCCCTCTGCTTGAGGACAGGCTGGGAGAGTTGGGGGTGTTCAGCCTGGAGAAGAGAAGGCTCCGGGGAGACCTCATAGCAGCTTTCCAGTATCTGAAGGGTGCCTACAAGAAAGCTGGAGAGGAGCTTTTTACAAGGGTGTGTAGCGATAGGATGAGGGGGAATGGCTTCAAACTGGAAGAGGGGAGATTTAGAATAGCTATTTGGAAGAAATTTTTCACTCTGAGGGTGGTGAGCCCCTGGCCCAGGTTACCCAGGGAAGTTGTGGCTGCCCCATCCCTGGAGGTGTTCAAGGCCAGGTTGGATGATGTTTTGAGCAACCTGGTCTAGTGGGAGGTGTCCCTGCCCATGGCAGTGGGTTGGAATTAGATGATCTTCAAGGTCCCTTCCAACCTAAACCATTCCATGATGGGTCGTGGTTTGGATGAGCCTGGGCACATGGGTAATTTCTAAGATAGAATCTGTGAGCGGTTCAAAGGAGGCTTTGCAGCAGCTTCTACTCCGGGTGCCCAGGCATCCCCACCCTCGGGTTTTACGCCTCGAGAGCCCAAAACCACACCTGCATCTTCCTTACCATGAGGTCTGGCATATTCCTGCCCCAACCCCAGCCAGAAGTGGGGATGTCTGTCCTGAGGATGTTTTGGTAGAAGTTGGCCTGTGTACACCATGGCAAAGGGTGCATGCCTTTTCATAAAGGTTTATAAAGTCAAATCATTGTAACTGTACTTAAAATATCTGGAGCAGCCTGAGTTTTTGACATTCCAAGCTGCTGTTATAAAAATAGGGAAAAGACTTATTCGGCCATGGGGTCACAAATGGTAGTTATTATCCCATGGCCATAGTTGGGGACAGCTTTTGTTTATGTAAAGTGAAACTTTTACAAGCTGTTGAGGTCCTTAAATTAAAATATGATTTAAAAAGAAGGTAGGGGAACATCTAGTGCTGGTTACCTATAAAAATAAATAAACCTCGTGAACCCCAGGCCACCCCATGTACCTTCTAAGAGGGCTTTCTCTGATGACTTTGACCCGGAGACCTTGCACCTCCTGGGCTGCATCTCTTGAGCATCTTCTGTTTGTCATACAGCATCCCCCTCCTCTTGTGCTTGGTCCGAGGTCGGCTTTTGAATTTGCTGGCCGGTGTCAGGCTGGTTGGGTGATGTGGGGACAGGGCTGGGCAGGGAACAGTGGTGTCTGATGCGAAATGCTTAATGCCTTAAGCGTAGGGCTGCGTCCATCTGCCTGGTACCATCTCCACTGGGGGCAAAGCTGCAACATGAGCTCGCTCCTCATAAGACATCAGAGAATCCACATGAGAGCCACTGCTGGTGTGACGACCCCGGCTGGGGAGAGCTCCTGTTGGGGACCTCACAGCACGAGGCGCCGGGGAACAAATCATGAGACGCAAGTCCATAGGAAAATAACTATTAATTCTGGTGCTCGTGGAGCTGCTTGTTTTTTGTCTCCCTTCATTGTCTGTATAATTTAGAGATGATTTTTCCATCTCAGCTTATGAAATATTGAGAGCTTCAGGATTTTGCGCAACCTTCACCAAAAGTGTCAGAAGCCCCAGCGAGCTAAACTTTCTGAAATTAAATGTTTTATTGACGTGCCTTGCCAGCAGCCCTACCGGGGGTAGGAGGCGCTGGTGGATCCGCCTGTTCCCAACCCGCTTTGCTGCCCGAGCATCGCTTCGCAGGCTGCTCCAGGTATTTGTGCAATGATGCTTGATTGTGATTCACTTTTTTTTTTTAATTGAAGCATGGGAAATTGCTGCTCTTAATTGAGGTTTGGAGGTGGGAAGGTAGCTGTAAATCTGTGCCCCCTCTGCCAGGAGCTGGGCTGCCCTCCTCGGAGCTACGCGCTTGCCCAACCAAGGCTGCAGCCGCTTCGTGTGCTTCTACAACAGCCCAAAGTCTCCAGCCCAAATGTCTCCCCCCGGTTTTCACCCAGCATCTTGCCTGTGCTGGGGGGGGCCATCCTCCATGGGAGGAAAACATGGCCTGTGGCTTCATGCTGCATGCCATGCCTGCTCACAGAATGCTTTTTAATACTTCCTTTACAGCACTTCTTTTATTTTTTTCCTCCCCCTTTACAGCTTTTTCCCCTCCCAAAGGGAAGTAGAGGTACCTTAAACTAATTAGGAGTGAGAGGCAGAGAAGCTGGGGGTGAAGGGTTAGGTGGGATGCCGGGGGGCAGTACTTCTAGAAGGTTTATGGACATGGCTTGGCAGTTAGCAGTAGCCTACCAAAGCGTTGGAAATTTCATAAAAAAGAAGCATTTTGCTGTCTGTGAACAAGTAAATATCCCGCCGCGCTTATACCAGCTGTGGAGAATTCAGCTCATGTGATTTCTGGGCTTTTAAAAAACCAGCATCGCTCAGCTTGGGCAACAGCAGGCTTTTAGTTTGCTGTCCTGGCGAGGTACGTCAGTCTCTGGTTCTCAAAAAAAAGTAGCTGGAGGGGAGAGGTGGTGTTGCCTGCAAAGATTTGGAAAGGATTATATCAAGACCTGAACCTGCTCAGCTCAGAGAAATATGGACTGGAGTGGCAAATCCCTCCCGCGGTCTTAAAATGTGCCTGTGCGTGGTCTGCAAGCAAAAATGCAACTGTCGCTTCTCCTCGCCAGGTGGTTTTGTGGGAGCTGGGAGGAGGATGGCACGGAGGAGGATGGTTTGGACAGTAACTGGAGGGGTGGTTGCCTCTTTCTCTGGGGCAGGACCGCAGGCAGCCAGGGGCGCCCGTCTGCGTGGGGAGGAACGCTGTTGTGTAAATCCGTGTTTCCCCAGCGCCCGGTTTGCGGTGAATGGTGCTGGGCTGATGGGATTAGTCAGGGGCTGCCAGTTAATGTCTGTTGTTCACACCGCGGCTATTCCAAATTACCGGGAGGTTTGTAGGTAGCAGAGCTGCCATGTCTGTGTATTAAGGAGGGGGAAAAATGGTCAAATGCGGTTGCGTCCGGTGGGTTTCTGTTACGAGCCTCCCTTGCTGCTGTGAGATCCCTGGTGGAGTTTACTCCCCGTATAAAACATTTCAGATTTACATTTTCCTTTAACACTTCCTCTTCGAGCCGAGTAATATGTTACACATTTAATTGCTCTTCCTTTGAATTTTCCAGTCCTGGTTTGGTACCCTTGCAACATCAGTATCTTGTTATCTTGTTGTTGCTTCTAATTGCTAACACATGCCAGCTTTCCAGCGCTGCAAACTCTGGCGCTGGGGCTTGGAGGGGAGTTTACAGGGAAAACCTTCAGAAAATTAATTCGCTAGTTTACCCAACGGCTCATCCAGATTTCAAAATTGAGGGCTAAGACGACGGCTGATTTACACCCGCCGCTGCGTCGGGCAGAGCTGATTTGGGGAGGGTCTCTCCGGTGGAAACGACCAGCCGAGCCCTCCTTTCCTCTCGCTGCCGTCTCGCTGTTATTGCCGGCCATAAACAAATTACGTGTATTTAAGAAGTTAATGCCGGCGCTGGTAGGTGTGTGCTTGGTGACATCAGCTGGCGAGCAGCCTGGCAGCAGCGCGGCGCAGGCAGGGAGCAGGCAGGGAGCCGAGGGTGTGTGCCTCTAAGCTGGGTATTCTGGCAAGGTGGAGAGCTGGTCTGTTTGGCAGGACCTTCCCATCTGGGATCCATCTGTGTTTCCCTGGAATCGGACAGGCGGCTCCAGGCAGTGAGAAATCGCAGATGTGCGGGACCTGACACATGTCCAGCTAATGAAAGGAGAAGGCAGGCTGGGCTCCGGCTGCGCTCGAAGATCACGAGCGGAGGAGGAGGAAGAGCGCTTTTATTTATATTTCAAAGAAACTAGGTGTATTCAACAGCAGCTGGATCGTTGCAACCTTGCTGTTTAGGGTAAGCGATGGCGGGGTCGGTTTTTAAAGGGGACTGGGGAGGGCGCAGCGTATGGCGGGGGGGCGGTGGGGGATGCTCGGGGGGATGCTCAGCCGCCCTGCCGCCAAGGAGGTTTGAAGAGCGAGGTGGGTTTCACCGGCGCTTTGGGGAGAACCTCAACCTTGAGGACAGGTAGAGGGAGAGGGTGGGAGCGGTGCCGGCCCCCCCCTTTCCCCGGCCTGCCCCCCGTCCACTGCAGTGGCTCTGCTGGGGGAAACTTCAATAGAGGAGCCGGCTGCACGCCTGGGCTCTGCAGCTGAAAAAATACTAAACTCTCTCCGAGGAGAGCTGCGTTAGAGCTCTCTCTACGTTGCTATGGAATGTTTTGGGGGGTTTTCTTTCTTATTCGTATTCCCCCCACCTCCCCCCGCCGTGAGCAGGAGGCTGGGATTCAGCGTTTTCTGGGAAAAATGGAAAAGCAGGAAGGTTTTTGTGTGTTTGAGTGGAACGTGTTTTTCTGCTGTGCTTAGCCTTACTCTCGTTGCTGCATGCTGATATTGAAGCTGGGGGGGTAAATCCGCAGAGGTGGATTTCTTCCACCGCCTCCCAAATTTCCTTAATTTTCTCCCGTGTTTTCAGCGCTTCTCTGCATTGTGGCAGAGGCTGCTCCCTTTTTTGTCTTTGCGCTCCTCGAGCAGCAATGATGCTACCAGCATCTAAATCTCTCCGATCAATTTTGTGATACCGGAACAGACCTCCCTGCCCTAGATATTTTCTTGCTGGCAGGCTGCAGACTGCTATATTTTCTTTTTATTCCATTGTAATCTCCCGATCCTGCATCATGTGTATTTTAAATCTGCACTTCCCTCCCCCCCTCCCCTGTTTTTTGGGAGGGTTCAGCAGTTGAAATTGCTCCTCCAACCCTCCGGAGCAGCTTGTTGTAAAGATCCCTCTGTTGCACGTTTGCTGAGCCGCTGCCCTGGGTGTACACTCTGCAAAATATTACCGTCTTTTTCTCCCCCCCCCCCGCCCCTTCACCTCCCCGCAGCACTCAGCTCCTCCACGACAGTACTTGCAGTCCATTTTCTGTGCCGGAGAAATCCTTCCCGGCTGCGAGAGATGCACCAAAATCAGCACTCAAACTTTGGGGAGCTAAAATGTGGCTGAGGATGGCTTGCTCTGGAGCCGGAAAAAGAGAGAGGCAGATTTGCTAGGCTGTCTGGTGCAGGAGGATTCCCTTCGGGCCACTTTGCCGTTGCTTTGTCGGGGTTAGTTTTAAGCGTGCCAAATGACAGGGTTTCCCCGGGGAGAGCGCGGTGCAGCCTGGCCGGGCTCCCTGGCAGGGTGCTGCGCTGCTGCACGGGCTGGTTCGGCCGCTGCATGTGGCATCTTAAGGTTTTCCTTCAATTGCAGCTTGCAAGCGTTAGGGTATAGCCTTTTAAAATATATATATACTTTAAGTCTGCTTCTACAGACACGGCAAACAGCTCCCATGCGTCCCTCGCTGTCCCCGGAGAGGAGGCAGGAGGAGCGCATGCCACTCTGCGACTTCAGCGTCTCAAAGCGCACCAGCACAAAGGAGGAACGAAAACCAAAAAAATCTCCAGCAAAACCCTACAGAGTGTGACAATATCTAAAAGCAAAAGAGCTGCGCTCCTCTGCTGCGGCTCTCCCGAAGACTTCCCGAATTTGTGAACGCAGCGCAGCGTGTTGGAGCATCTGCTCCTGCGGTCTCTTTGCAGGTCGGGCTCTGATTAAGCAAACGGAAGTTTTGCCGGCATCAGGGCGGCATGATTTGGCCATTAAACAACTAATTTGCCGGTGTCTTGCTCAAGCCCTGCGGGGAAACTTTTTTTTTTCTTCCCAGGTTCCTCAGTTTTTGGAAAGGATTTGGGGTGCCTGATGAGCGGAGTGCTTAGGCGAGATAGGTGTTGTATTTTGGGAAGGAGGTGGCTTGAAACTTGGTGGCCGGTCATAAGAATTTTACAGAAATGGGGTGGTGCATCCAAGTGAAGACTTTTTTCTTTTTTTCAGAATTGTCTGCTGGATGATGTGATTTTCACTATTAATATGGAGATGTCTAGTCTGATTTTTTTTGGGGGGGGGGGACTGCCATTCACCTAAATGACTGTGGGTCCTCCCCAGCCAGGTACCCCTACCCCAGCGCATCCACCAGTTAGAGAAACCTGCAAATAATGCAAAACTAAGAGACCCCGGTGTAAGAAAGAAGGTAAAAGGGGTAAAGCAAAGGCAGTTTGAGCAAATATTGGCAACAGGAAAGTGCAGTAAGCCAAGCGAAGGATTTGAAGGGTCTGAGGAAGGAGCAGAACTGCTCAAGGCAAGGAGAATAAATCGTTAATCTGAGAAGTCTATTACACAGGGAATGCCCCAAGGAAAAGAGCAGAAACTCCGTTTAATAGTGAAAAGGCCAAAACAGTGCTGCCAAGTCGGGTTCTGCTCTGCCCGGGGATTTGAGCCGCGGTCCCTGCTTACTTCCAAGATGCTGCTATTTTTGCAAGTTGCATCTGCTGGTTTTTGCAGGGGCTTGCTTCAACCCGCTGAAGCCAAAAGCGAAGGGAGCTTTTCTTCCGTGAACCGTGGGGTCAGGCGCTTGGTGGTTTTTTTTTTTTTGTCTTCTGTTTGATGCCTCTTGCAGGACCAGTGTACCCAAGAGAGCGAGGTTTCGCTTCCTAATGCTGCCTTGTCTGTCGGCTCGAATGTGACTCCCAAATTATTTTGCTGCTGCTTCACAGGGCTTTGTCGCACGTCGCTCACGGGTAGATTTTGGCTTGTAGCGGTTATCACTGGGGGACAGTAGGCAAGAGGGGGGAAAAAGCACGGGTTGACTCCAGGAGCTGAGTTTTCAAGGCAACCAGCCCTTTGGTCCCCAAATTGACCATAAGCACAAGTAACCATCGGCAGCGTTTTGCAGGAGGCAGCGCTCTCCCACGGTTATGCGCTGGGATGGACGAGCCAGGTGGCCGCTTGTTTTTTCCAGCTCTGGGGTGTGTTTTTTTTTTAGGGTTTGGACAAAAAACAAGATTTGTTTGACGTGCATGTGTGATGTTTATAGTATAGCTGGATAGCTGAGTAAAGTCATTTGAGGACTTAGGCATATGTAGCAGATTTAAGGCAACGCTGGCTAGTTCTTAAATCTGAACAGGAGATGGTTGTAATCTGTTGCCTGTTGGTTTTTTTGCCATAATAAGAGCTGGCTCATCTATGCTTGTTCTGGGCTAGATTGTAAGCTTGCCTTTACCGTGTCATCTAGTGACTATTTCCATATTGGATTGCTTGTTAGAATCTAGGTATGAAATGTGTTTCGACAGACACTCCAGAGCAGTCCCTGGGGGCAGCGTCACTGCAGGTCTCCGGGAGCCCGTTCAACTTTTATTTTTATGATGGAGACTGTCTTAATTCATGCAGCATTCAGGGAACGGCTGGAAAAACCTTTGTTTAGAGCAAGAGCAGAAGCTGGGAAGAACTGGTGAGCGATGATCCCGCAGTTAAAGTGCAGCACGGAGAGGCTTGGGTTCAGTTCCTGGGTCTGCAAGCAATTTTCTGAGGCAAGACCTTGACCTTAGCGCTGCTTTGTGTGTCGGCGGCTTGCGTCCAAAAGGACAATAGCGATTTCAGAGGTTTCAAAGCATTTTAAAGTGTAACTATCATGCCTTTTATTGGGCTGGGCAGTGGCATTTTTATAAGCCAAGCTTAAGGTTTTAGAATAATGTGTATTGAATTTCCTTGGGGCGCTCCCGGCTGCGGGACTCCTCTCTCATGTCTGTGGCAGGACTTGTGCTGCTGAAGGAGGACAGTCGCAGGTGGCCAGAAGACCACTTGGAAGAACCAGGACTGTTGCAGATCTGCTGCTCGGTTCCTCTCCGGTCCTATGGAAACTTCAAAGCCAAGAGTCAGTTTTCCTTCCAGCAACAGGACGCCACAACCTGATGATGGGGTGCTGCATAGCCATCCGTTTCAAAGGCAGCTCTTTCACCAAAAAAAAAAAAAACCCCAAGAAAGCCCCCAAAGTATTGATAACTGTCATTGAGCTCGCCCCAAACGAGGGGAGGAGGAGGAGGAGCACACTGCAGCCCCGAAACAGCTCAAACCTGTTGCTCCGTGGCAAGCTGTGAATGTTTAAAGACCCGGTATTAGTTAGGATGCTGGCGGAGCGTCGGAGGGAGCGGGTTATTGTGCGGGGAACAGATGTGCCGTGCGCTGTTGCCGCGTGCCGGCTCTGTGCCGCTGCTCCCGGCACCAGGTGCAGCCATTGTTCCGACTGGTCCCTATTCATCCGCCCTCGGCTGCCGCTCCGCGCCCGCTCCCTCATTGTTTCTCCAGGAAATTAGCATTAAAAACCCATCCGAAACCCCCACGTCCCTCAACTGCAGGTGACTGTTATTGGCCCCAGCTGCCACCCTTGTGCTTGATTACTTCCATATGGGGTTTGTGGCAAGAAGTAGGATCCACTTATTGATTATTTTTTAATACTTTTTTTCCCCCTTTTTTTTATTCCCCCCCCCCCCCCCCCCCAACCCCACACGGACACTTCAGCACTCACAAGGAACAAAACCTTGAAATCTATTAAGCCCGCGATAGGCTCCAGTTGCTATTACAACTGGGATGAACATTTTACAAGCAAAGCTAATTACACCCTCTCCCTGCTTTCTTCCTTTCTTCAGCCCCCACCCCATAAATGTAAAATAACCAGAGGGCAATTGGTAGTAAATTAAGTCTTTGCAGTGTCCTGAGAGGAGGTTTGCTTGCTAGCAGGAAGAAGTCTGCTGGGCTTTAGATGTTTGGTTATGTGGTTGGTTGGGGGAGTTTTTTGTTGGTTGTTTGTTTTTACTAGAAAATGGGAAACTGGTCTCTGGCGTGTTGCTGTGGCACACCTATTAAACAGACACGCGGATCGCAACCTGAGTCCGGATAGAAAAGGGAAAAAAAATAATTGAACAAGCTGGTTGTTAATTTGTGAGTGTAGTCAACTGTTGAGAGGAGCCAAAGAAACTACACACCAACAAACATTACAAAATTCCAGGAACAATGTGATTTTTTTTATTTTTTTTTTTTCCTGGTACGATTCATCCACAGGACAGCAGGTTGCATGAAACCCCAAACCCCCGATATCTCTTCTGGGTTTCCTGCTGGCAGAGTAGCACGGAGCAGCCTGGGTCTGCCTCGAGGTGAGATGCGCTGTTAGTAACAGGAGAGAGGGATGGGGGCATCTCTTGCTGCCCTACCTAGGACTTGAAATTGAACCTGCTCTGCGGAGGCAGGGAGCATCTCCAGCGAGGAGCACAGGTGGGTCATGTCCTGTGACGAGGGCACCAGCCCACGCAGCCCTGACCTACTTTGTGTTGGGCAGGAATGAGTAGCAGCTTGTCTCTGTGGTGGAGGCATCAGACATAGCTTTCCTCTGTGCTTCTGTCCAAACGACTTGGGTGACAAAGCCCTCTCCAGCTCTGCAGGTTGGTTGGTCAGAATGTACACCTCCCTGGAGAAACGTTAGGGTTCCCTTATGACACACCGGGCTTCCCAAAAAGAGTTTGGTTGTGCCACAGTGTTGTGGCTGATGAGGTTTGTGCTGGTGGCTCCTGACAGAGCAGCTTGCTGGGGGATGATGGTCCTCAAAGCACTGTGACCGGGGTGTTGCATGCCGCTGCCTGCGCCTGAGCAGCGGGCTTGTAGACGAAAGCCCATCAAAGCCCCGTAAGCCTCAGCCGTTATGCCTTGTGAGGCTGTTTCATGGAGAATCAGTAGGGGTTTTTTGTCTCTGCATTCTTGGTGGGGCCTCAGCAGCCGCTTCCATGGGATCTACCTTGTTCCCTGCTGGTGATGTACTGGGCAGCCTGGGACAGCTCAGGTTGAGACCTGGCAGGGTGCCTCCGGCGTGACAGTGGTGTCACAGTCCCCTGTTGCAGTACAGATATATGGGTGCAAACCTCTGTCTAGAAAAAATCCTGATGTTCTCCTCTTTCCTCAGAGCAACCAGTTAACAGCTGTGAATTGTCCCGATTGAAGCAGAAACCAGGGAAATAGATACAGTCTTTTTTTTTTAACTTTACTTCTCCTCCTTTTTGTCAGGTTATGATGAGTCTTTAGTAAATAGCTCCCACCAGCGGAGGACCCTTATTAGGATGCTTGGGATGGTCAAGTCTCTAGACTTGCTTTCTCCCCAAGTCAGAGAAGGGAATTTCCATTCCCCCCATGTCTTTTACATGGAAGATACGTTCAAAACAGACAATGACTTTTTATTCTGATAACTCAGCCCATTTGGGCAAAGAGTCCCTCTTGCTACTCTGGAAGTAGGCACTGCAGCGAGTCTTTGCTCAGATACAGAAGTCTCTGGGAATGGCTGGAGCTTGGTCTGTTGACCTTGAGATTAGGAACGCAAACTTACAGATGGGGAATGGACTTGTCCTAAGACATTGTGTCTCAGCGTTGGTTCTTTGACATTTGTCGGGTTGACCTCCACCTGGAGGTCCACCCTGCCTTGACAGGTGGGATGCACCAATGTAGTTTGTGAGAAGAATTTAAAATAAAAATTCTGCTTGGCATCTGAGGAGATGGGTTTAGCTGTAGTACTCGGGTTATTTACTGCACGTACCTCCTTCCTGATACAGACTCATCCTGGCTTGGCTGCCCGGCACGGACCACCCAGATCTTCCTGGGAAGCAGCCGTGCAGGTGCAACGGTGTAGGTTGTTTGCATCTGGTAGTGGACTTTTTTTGGGGGGGTGGGGGGGCGGGATGGGACACCAAAAAATCAGCCCCTTAGAGGTGCTTTGTGGCGTGGGGAGAACCACCAGCTAAACCGGGTCAGAAGGATGGATGAAGCTAGCAAGACAACCTAACAGAGTACCTTGAGCGATTTTCCTCATACTTGTTTTAAACCCTTCAAAGTCAAATCTCAAACTTAGGGGGTTTCTTCTCCCTAATTAAATTAACAGGCCATATGGTGTTTACTGTGAGCGCCTGCAATATGGAAGGAGCTACCTCCTGGATCACTTTCTTTTTTTCAAAAGAAGCTGCTTTACCTGATGTCGCTGTTCTGAAATGTTCTTTTCAGCAGCGGGCGCGAGGGGTTATTTCAGCCACCTCGCTGCTGTTGGTGTCACCTTCTGATCCTGGGGATGAGCTGTATCATCACCTTTTCTGTTTCTGCAGCCGCCTTTGTCTTCTCCCGGCTTTTGTAATGCCATTTTGCCGCTTAGCGGGAGTGCGTACAGGTCAGGGGGTTTTCATGATTTTTCACATGCAGGTAGTGATTCTTGTTCTTGGAGCACAGAAAACCACTCAGGGTGGTGGGCTGTTGGGGGGTGGTAGTGTTATTTTTTTTAACAACTACTACTACTATTTTTTTTTTGTTGAGGGTAACATCAGCATCTCAGGAATGTGTGAAACTGAAAGTTTTGTAGAGTTTTGTTCTTTATTAACAGGCTGTTTAAAAAAAAAAAGTTACTTTGCATGTGCTGCTTTTATCTTTACATGAAATCTGGAGGAAATGAAGACTTTGAGGAAGAAAACCATTGGTTTATTATCAGAGCCTTGCATTTAGATGAACAGGAAAGTAGGGTAAGAATCTCTAAACTGGTAGGAGAAAGGAAGGAATGAAAAGTCTTGGATCTTGCTATCTATCTTCAGCTACCCGAACTCATTTTGTAGGGTTTTTTGGTAAGCGTAATTCTTGTGTGTGAGTGGACTTTGCTGTGAGCTCATCCTGCATCTCTCCAGTGGTGTACGTTAACGTTTCTCTGCTATCTTAACTTGTTGGCGCATCTGTTCTGTAGGGGCTTGGTGTTAAAAGGGGAGCTGCGTGACCCTTCATCTTCAGCCAGGCTCAGCTTCTTCTGGGGTATCTGAGCTCCCAGAAACAGATACATTTGGGTCCGCTGAAAACACCCTGCCACATTAGCATATTCCCTGTAACGTATGCTCAAAGGGTGTTTCTTTGCAGAGAAGCCTCTCTAAAGATAGCATCGTGAAGTTCTGTGTTGTCAACCAGGGACACTTGATCTAAAAAACAACATTTGATACACAGACAAGGTTTGCAAGTGCCATCTGGATTCTGGGAGATGAGCTAGGTTGTCTCTGTTTTGCATACACTCACCAGGAAAAAAAAAAAGTACGTGTGGGCAGAATAATTCTTCGGGATCACCTGAGCAGGACCATTTAGTCCACATGAACGTCCTTGGTGACATGGGACACCAGTGTAATCCCATACTGCTGGGCAGGATCCACTAGTGCACCTTCTTAGGGTGCTGGAAAGGATTCTGTAGTTTAGTGGTATATTTATTGAAACACAGGTGGAATGAATATAAATTCTCTGGGGTTGGTAATATTTTAATCTACTATCAAGCATACTGCAAGGCAGAACCTGCAAAGGATGCAAAGCCCCGCAGAAATGGACATATTTTTAGGGAGGTGGGGATGCAGGGTACGCAGATGTCTCTGTCTGGCTTCCGTTCCGCATGGTGGAGAGACTATCCTCAAAAATACGCCAGCGCTAAGAGCAGAAACCTGGAGAACATGAACATCAAACACAGCCCTGGGCTGAATAGCAAACTTACTGTCCACAACTTCCCAGGGATATGTAGGTTATAAAACGTATTTTACTTCAGGGCCTATTTCTTGACTTTCTAGTTATCCTCTTATATGCAAATCTAATTTGCCTAATGGGCTGGTGAGTGTAATTGAAAGGCAGCCTGCACTTACACGATAGTGAAAAGTCTCACCTGTGCCCAAGCACAGATGGGTCTCTGCCTCGCTGCCGCATCATTAGCGGAAATTTATAGGCACTGTGTCACAGGCTTTGCTGTGACCGCGGGAGGAAAATAGCAGTTTAAAACAAACTTGGCGTTTTTCTGGGTTTGGGGTTGGTTTTTTATGTTTGTTTGTTTGCACGGTGGGCTTTCTCTTTCCTGGGTTTGCAATTTTGGTGGTTGTGCTTCTTGGTTAATGTTGTCTTTGTCTTTTCCTTGTGCTCCAGTTGATGGTGCACAGGCTAATGCCGGTTACTAGTCATTCTTAGGGTTGTCCTAAACTAATTAGAGTTGGAAAGTCTCTTCTGTGCTCTGTTGCAGCATGATGCTTTGAAAGCAAGTGCATCAGCAGTTGAGCCAACACCTTCACTCTATGGTACCTGGGCGTCATTGAATCTCCAGAGGTTATCCATGGAAAATCTCCGCCTTTGCCCATGAGAGAGAGGAAAGAGGCGCAGCAGAGACAGTTAACTGCAGCATGTCCATCTTTGCTGGGCTCGTTCCCTGAAGAGACGGAGAAGTAGTGAGTTTTAATGGCTCTCCTGTCCACCTGCATCCCTCCGTGCTTGGGCAGGAGATGCTGGCTCATGGTGCTCCAGCACTGCAGCAGTGGCCCCACTTCTAAAGGTGTGTAGGTGCCTGTCTACATCCTTGGGCTCCTAAACACCTCTAAACCCATCCCTAAATGCATTGCTCCTGGGCTTCCACCTCTGTGGGGTGGTGGAAGGCTTTCCGCGTGCTGATGGGGTTTGGGGTGAAGGGGAAGAGCTTCTTGTGTAGTGACGTGAGGAGTGTTTAAGAGGCAGAATTGTCATCTTGGCAGGGCTCCTGTGCGTGTCATTGATCGGGAGGGAGTATTAGCTGGGCAGCAGTTAATGTACTTAGCGCCCCAGTGAATGAGGCATGCTCTCTAAAGAGAGCCAGCGTGAATTATGGTGTGAGTAGTGAGTCTTGGCTACTTTACGTACATTGATGGGATAGCAAGATGGGTGTTAGCGCGTGCAGCACTGCTGGTGTCGGTGCGAGGGCCGCAGTAGTAAAGCTGCTGCGGGGTGAGGAATGCTTGTGGTCCTCAGTTTGGACTTTGGCACTCGTAGGGTGTTGTAAATAATGGGGATGGAAAAGAATTCCCAAGTCTTTTCCAAGTTCCTCTTTGATTTCTTGGACAACTTGGATAAAGTTTGGTGGAACCTCAGCCCTGGATCTGGCTGCAGTTGGGTGAGCTTCTGCTCTTCAGCCTGCGTCTGGAGAAGGGAGACTCTGCCGGGCTCCGCTTTAGACTTGGGAAAGAGAGCAAATGTTATGACCTCAGGGACCCCAAGCAGGGTTGTTTTTCCTGTGTCCGTCCTTGATTGCTTCATTTTGGGTTTGTGGCAGAACTTGGATGGTGGTTTGTTTTGGGTTGGATTTTTGGTTTGTTTTGTTTTTGCAGAAATTGCCATTGTTTTCACTTAAACTAGCCCTTTTGACTATGAGCTTCTGGACTGTTTCCTTCTCCAGGTGGTCACGACTTGTGCTTAACAAACAGTTTTGCTTTTTTCTAGTTTAATTTAGGCTTTCGGTAATAGCTTTGGGTGTCCTTGGTATTATTCCTGCTTCTCTGTGGTCTAATTCATTGTTATGGATTAAATGTGGTGTTCTGCCTTGATCTTCTCTCTTCTTTAAGAAATGGACTCATTTTTTTTTTAAAGTAGCGTTATTTACCAGTTATTGGTAGTGGTGCTTGGGCTGCTGACGCTGGTACTTTGGATCTGTCTGTATGCAGAGACTTTCTTATCTCAGTTCCTGTATTATTCGGTTTGCGTTACTTTCTGCTCGCTGGATACCCTCACCCCTTAGACACCAGATCTGCTGGACCAGTTCTTATTAGCTTCAGATCCCCACATGCCCAGCGGCATTTGTGATGCTGTAAGAAATCCAGATTTGCTCAGTACTGGCTATTTTTTGAGGTCAATGCTCATTGTTTTTTAGGTTGACTGATAGTGGTGAGAATCATCAAGCAGCAGGGCTTGGGAGATGAAGGACTGGGAGAGGGATGTATTCTTAAATTGTTGTTTTAAAGCTTCTGACTTAAACCTCCTCCTGTACGTCTTTAGTAACCAGGTTTAAAGTTCTTAAATCTTCAATTATTGGATGATTCTAAGGAGAATTTGTGGTGGGTTTGAATCCATCCTCTTATTTTAAATGAGACTATTTCCTCCTCTAATGACTTTCAAGCTGTTGTGCTTTTACCTTGTGCAGTATAAACCTCCGAGGTGCTCCAGCATGGCTCTGCCGTAAGCAGGCTATATATTTCTGCCAGGTGCGTCTGTACTTGCCTGTCTGGTCGGAATGAGTAGTACAGGACCAAGAACTTGTCCAAGTCATGGACAGTGCCCGTGTTTGTTGCACCCAGCAAGGCAGGTGAGGCAGGATCACATATAGACAAGGGCTGGCTGTCCCGGAGGAGGCTTGTGTTTTCCTCTTGCTGCTGTGGTTGAAGCATTTCTGGGTTCTCGGACGGCACAAAACTTGAGTAAACCTTGCTGTCAGCAGCTTTCTGCCAGCCCAGGCCGTGCCATTGCTCGTCACGTGTGGATGCTCTTCCCGCTGCCCCGCGGGATGCTGCTGGGCTGCCTGGGCAGCACAGTCCGCGCCAGCTCTCCCCACCGCAGGAACTGCTCCTGGTGTTCCTTGATGCCCCTCCTGGTTCGTGTGGGCTCTGAAGAGCAGTAGAAAACCTGCAATTTTCATCCCCAAAGTTATGAGCTATGTGGGAGTTCCCCATGGCGTGCTGGAGAGCAGATGGGGGTTGAACTGACAGTCTGCAGCTGGGAGCCGCGGGTCTGGGGCACAGGGATTTTCGGTTTTTACTGGAGGCCTATTGGTTGGAAAGATCCTCCTAATGATCTGTAGGAGCTTCTGTACAAACATCCAGGTAGGAACTGGTGCTGTGTGTGACCAAACTGGTTCCCAGCAGCTAAGAGGCTGCAGAGCCGCAGCGGAGGGCACGACTTGAAGCCCCCGGAGCCGCGGCGTTGGGATCTCAGCTTCCCTGGCGCTGCGGCACGGGGCTGCACACCCTCGCTCAGCTGCGTGGAGTCAGGGGTTAAAAACGCACCAGGGAGTGAAATGGGCCCTGCTTGATGGGATGCTTTTCTCAAAGGACGCTCCCTAAATGATTGCAGGGATTCCTCCTGCAGTGGGCAGGGAGGGACTGCTGGTGGGGGGAGCCTTTAAGCAAAGGGGCTCGCTGCACTCACCCAGAAACAGCATCTTGCTTGACATCTGCTAGATTTCTTACAGAATTGGCTAGAAAATTACCTCCTCTTCCACAACTTTATTTTTCCTACTGAAACTAAGAGCTGGGATAGAAAACACAAGGTGGTGAAAAAGAAGGGTCGCTAGCCTGGTGTCTCAGAATACACCATCGCTTTTTCCCTTCCCCTCCAGTTTCCAGGAATGAACCAGACTCGCAGCGTGGAACCTGCAGGACCCAGCAAAAATCCCCCAGGAGGGGGCTTGGGTTGGAAATGTGGCATTCCCTGGGGAAGCCATGGGAATGCCGGACCCGCAGCGCTCGCCTGGGCTTTTTGTAGCCCCCTGGCAAGCAGCAGGGGCTGCGCCCGTTGCCAGTGAGCTCTGCTGCGGTGGTAGCTGTGGCTGTGCAGTGCGTGCGGCACCGGCGGCTCTTCGGCTCAGCTGACTGTGAGCACAACAGCCCTGCAAAATCACAGCACTGTGCTGCTGAAAGGGGTTTTTTTGCAGATTCCCCTTTTCTGAACTGTTTTGTTGAAGAGTAAAGTGGGGCAGCTGAGGAGGCGTGGGGTCCCTGACTTTCAAATGGAGTTTGAGCAGTGGTGAGCTGAATTTGTGGCTTAAATCTCTTCTGTCGAGGTCTTGCTGATGGATTTTACGTAACGAGCACTGCTGATGTTGTGCCTGCTCGGACACCTCTATCGCAGCGTCCGTGCGAGAGGCTCTTGTGCTGGATGTGCTGCAGAGAAGCTGCATAGCAGCCAGAACCCTCCGGGAACGCTTCCCCTGGGTGAGACAACCCTACAGCCACCCCGAGGTTCCTCCAGAGCCGTACCTGGGACCGGAGGAGCCCAGCCAGGGCTGCAGCGGCGCTGGCTCCTCCACGGGGAGCCGTGGCGGTGGCCGGGGTCCCCCCAGCTGCAGTGGGGTCACTCCTCGGAGTCCGCTGCAGCATCTCTGCTTCTCTGAAGCCCGTTTAAATCAGTGGGTGCATTTCTACTGACCATTACAAGCTGTGGAGAGCCCCTCGGAGCTAATTAGTAATAAGAGGATGCCAATTAAACGCTGCTCCCTGGGCTCTACCACCGCTTTTCCGATTCCGCTGGGTTGGAGAGGAAGGTAACAAAATGGAGCTTAGTGCATATGTGTTTCATCTGGAGAGCAGGAGAAGGGTGGAGCTGCTTGTTAAATGGCCAGCAATGCAAGTTTTAAAAGGATTTATGAGTGCGAGATAAAATCATATCCTAAAGGCTGTCTCAAAGCCTCTGTTAAGGTGGAAAATGCTTTCAAAGGTTAGAACTTGTTTCACTGTGTTTTCCCCCTTTTGGGTTGCCCAAAATTTCACAGGTACAAAAGTTGCAGCTTTATTCACTCTATAGCATTTAGCCTAAGCAGGAAGAAAAAATTATTTCCACTCCCAAAAGTACAGCGCTCAGTTGTTCTTCTATATAACCTGTGGGATTTTTGGTAACAAATTATTTTCTTTATACCTCAGCAGAGTTTAGCGCAACTTTGGTTTAAAGCCAGTGCTTGCAAAAGCCTAAAGTTTTAAAGGCAGTGGCATCCATTCCGAAGTTGGGTCCTGTTTCAGAATTAACTGCGTTTAATGCTCGTGTTACCCTGTACAACAGGCTGGTGCTCTTCCAGAGAGGGCTTATGCCAGCTAAAACGGGTGGGTATTGAATGGACATCAAGAACCAGGCCGCTAATTAGAAATAAGAAGAGTTTGAGTTGCTATAATGGGTACCCTGTGCAATCAGAAAGTGCTGCTGAGGAAGGTGGAAGACGGGGAGGAAAGCTGTGCCGCGCCGATGCTGGGTGTGGGGCGGTGGCGGAGCTGGTGGCGTTGGTGTCCACGCGCAGAGGATGGCTTGCGCGTCTTGTGCCGAACCGTGGCAGAAGTGAGCGTTAGTGCCCGACGCTTCGCCTGGGGCAGCATCGCGTGTGCCGGGTGGCTGGAGAGGACGGAGCCTGGCCGAAACGCCCGCCTACCTGCGGAAATGCGGTCCCTGAACTGGGGCAGAGGTTAAAGAATGCGAGTAAGAGGGACGGGCTTTGGGTGCTAGCGCTGCCGGGGGGGGCGGGTTAGCGTGTCCTTCAGCCCGGAGTTTCCCCACGTGTTGGGTCACTTTCTACTCTCTGGAGTAAACTTGGTGTTTACTCTCTGGAGCCCAGAGAGGTGAATCACTCTGTCCATGGCTTCGCTGCTCTGGGCAGGAGGGACTTCAGACATTTTGGGGGTAACCCCTTAAAGCTAACTTTTTTAATAACTTCGTATCTGAAAAGTAGCGGAGATAGTAAAAGTGCCGTATATCATTCCTGTAAGCATGGATAACTCAGTTCTTGCTTTTGCTGTACATAGCATTTACTGTAAGTGAAACTCAGGCTCTTTTTTTTTTTTTTTTCCCTGACATAACACTTTGCTCTATGTAGAAGCCCCACAAAATAATCATTAAAAAACCAAAAATCATCCTTGATACAGAGCTGTTGCTCCGAGTCTCTTTCTAAATGGTACCCCTTTTGTACGTGTTGCGTCTGGGCTCCGCCGGACTCAGGAGCCGTTAATCTTCCTGGTGTTTTCTTCCCTGCGGCGAATAAGAGACAGATGTTCCCATCTGGAAAGTTTGCTCCCGCCACCGTCAGTTTGCTTGGAGTCAGAGGATTTGGAGAGCCGTGCAGCAGACTGGGACTTTTAAGAACTAATTTTCCCGTGATTGTGATAATTGCCTGTTTGATATCTGTAACTGCTTTCATTTTTCATTCAGAGTGCTTTAGCCTAATAAGTAAATAGTGCGGAGGAGTAAATATTCCTTAATATTGTAATAGAAGTGGATGATTTAAAAAAAAAGTCTTGATTCTGTAACTTTAAATGGAACAATGAACTAATGAAAAATTGGCAAAATACTTTAGCAGTAACTAATCAAATGAATTAACGAGCATCTCTGGCTTTGCTGGAACGCAGCTGCCCTGCCCAGCCCCAGGTTATGACCCTGGCCAAGGAGGTCTGAGCAACCAGAAGGGTGGTTTTGGGGAGGGGGATAAGCGCTACCCCCAATCCCCAAAGTGTTTCCCATCCTGAAACCGAAACGCTGGCTGCTCTGTAGGCTTTGGTTTCCAGGAATATCTTCTGCTGGGATGTATTCCAGGAGTAGATCCCTCCCTGCGGGCTGGCTGTCTCTGATGGGGACAGATCAAGAGGATGGGGAGGGTTCCCCAGCCTGGGGCATGGTGGGCTCCCCGGCAGTGCTCGCTGCATCCCTTTGAGACAGCCCTGAGCAAAAGCTGTTGGCAGGGACGTCAAGAGATGAACTTAGGTCCCCAAAACTTATTTGCGTGGGCACTAGCGGTGTGGGAAGGGAATTGCTATGGTGTGTTGGGAAGAGCAGCAACAGCTCCCAAGTGGCTGCCGCACTGGGTGTAAATGGTTTTTAGGGCAGCTTTCACAGTCTGAGGAGCTATTCCCTCGCTCCTTCGTGGAAAAGGGAACAGGAGAATGGGGGTACCGCACCGAAGTGGTTTGTAAAGCACGGTGGTCCTTGTAGAAGCAAGACAACCAGAATTTGAGGGCTCTGACTTACACCCCACGCTGGGGGCTGTTGAAGGCAGTAGTTTGTGGGATGGATCCTGCAGCTGTGGGTTTGCACCGCTGGCCCTGGTGGGAGTTTGTGGACCGAGAGGAGAGCAGAGCTGAGGAGGCAGGGATGCCGTGCCGGTGGGTTTGGGCGGAGGGGTCCGATGCGGCTGAGGCAAGGGCAGAGCCGGTGTTGGGTGGGAACACAGCAGAAGAGAACCTGTACTGTCGATGAGTTTGTGGAGTCAGGCACATTAATAGGGTTTTGTAAAAATCACTGAAGGGCAGGGCAGATAAAGATCTGCAGTCTGCCTTCAGGAATAAATTATTAATCTTATTTCCCTTATTAACTGCTTTCTGGACTGGTTGCGAGCGATAACATACTTTGCTCTTTCAAGTTCTTCTATCTGAGTTTCACATTGAATTGAGATTTAAAGTGAAACAGCTGTGTGTGGGAGAGGAATAGATGGCAATGGAGATACACGCGTTTATTTTTGATTTATAAAATGCCTATCCCAGGCTCAGCAGCTCCCTCCTGTCTGATGCGAGGCTCTCCTGCGAGGTGCCGAGTCCTCTCCACTCCCACAGCATCTTACAGCTCAGGAGCCTAGATGTGCTATAAACCCAAGCTAAACAGGGTAAAAATAGGCTGATTGCGTTTAGTGGAGGAAGTATCCGTACAGTAACATAAGTTACCCACTGCAACAGATGCTATAGTATTATCTCGGACAACTCTGTGCTTTGGCGTGGAGGGAGGAGGACGGAGAAGGACCTCAGCTGACCAACATTTGCTGCTGACCTGTTTATGTGACACGCTTGCGTCTCCCAGTTCTGGTTGTAAATTATCATTTATTGACTCAAGCAAAGGGAGACCTCTGCAAACCACCCTATGTGCAAATAAATGTCAATATTTTTATAGGAATGTAATCTTGACTGCAAACCTCTTAACGTCTCCCTCACCACCAAATTGGGACGAACCCAATCATCCTTTTTTTTTTTTCCAAAGGCTGCCGTATGGGCTGCCTTGTTTCCGATGCTTATCTTCAGTCTCCCCCCTCCGTTGCTTTTTGATGCAGTGATGCTGCAAAAAGATAAAATATCAGCTCTTTCCTCAACGATGGGATTTCAGTTTGAGCTTGGGGAAGGCTGTCTGGAAGCAGGTGATGGAGGGATTGCAGTGGAGTAGCAGTAAAGAGCATCTTCTGCAAGTGGTATGATACTCTTGATTTGCATGTAGATAACCTCTCATCTGTATGCCTTGGAGAACGGCAAAGGTGCTCTACAGATGGCTTAGAGCCGTCAAGGGGAAGGAAAGGCAACCTTAGAGCGGAGGAAAGATGTTAATAAAATTTAAATGTAATTCTTCCCATTTCTCAGTTCCTAAATGTGAAAAATATTAGCTTGGTGGAGACTGAAAACAGATGGTGAGCAGTTGGAGCAGATAAGCATGTTATTCAAAATAAACATTCGCCAAAGCTGGGGAGGTGGCGAACCATATTTCATTTCACCCTATTTACATTATCAGGTCAGGTTCCACTGATGCTGCCTCTCGTTTGCATTCAGACTATCAACAGGGAACCCTGCGACGCAAGCCAACTGCAGCGTGTCCTTTTCATCACAGACGCGCTTGGGCTGGGATGGATGAGTTTGGGCCATTTCCCTGGCTTTTTTTCCAGAACTGTGTATTGAGCTAGTTATCTTAAAGCTGCTCTCCTCGGCTGTAGGCAGGGTCCTGCCTGCCACTGGAGAGGGCACCCCGGCTGTGTCCTTCCTTGGTTTCCCCCTTTGAAATGGTCTCTTTATTTGTTTAGACAAGCTTTGTGTTGCGTTATCTTAAACCAGAGACTCTTACCCACGCAAACGGTGGGCAAAGGAGCCTCTGGGACTGTTTCTAGGAAGGGTTCGTCTTGTTGACTTGTAGGTGATTTATAATTCACGCCTCTAGCCCGAGGGGTCGTCTGAGGTGGTAGGGGCAGTGGAAAGAGAGGTGCGTCTGGAGTGTGGCTCATCTCCCTTGCAGTGTTTTGGGCTGGGCAGAATCACCTTTGGGAGCGTCTGTTGGCTCCAGAACGAGCTCGGACTCAGCTCCTGGGGGACCAAAGACTTAACCTTGGCTGCTGCTGGGATGATTCTCCAGTCCCTTGCTCTCAAGAGGCAGGTATGAATTTTGGGCTCTTAACTTTTTGAGGTGAGGAGTGGCTTTTTAGGTTATAAGCGTATTCTGCCTGTTCTAGATGAAAGTCGAAAACATCTGCTCTGATTAAACCTCTTCTTTCTGTATGAAACCGTTACGTGCTTGCGCTTCTGAGACTCTGCACCACTGGGCAAACCCTTGTACGCAGTCTCTTGTTCAAAAGTTGTCAACTAAAACCAAAACTTTGTTAATTTACAGACTTTCAATCAATCCGCTTAGTGGTCAAAGCCTTGTTGACAAGGTCTGATCTTAAATCTGCTCTGTCTGTGCTGCAGAAGGGAAAAGCAAACCCTTACCGGTGCATACCTGCCAGTTACGCAGTGCAGTCTCGTGTTTAATGTGGTTTTCTCTTATTTCTTCCAATGTGTTTCATGTGTTAACTTCTACGGAAAGCTGGAGTGCTTCAGTCTGGCAAACGGGTTTGTGAGAAGCAGTTTGGACTCTGAGCAGCTTGTTCATAAATGGGATCTACAAAATCACTCCCAGGCCAGCCAGGTTCCTCCTTCCTTCCGAACTCTCGCGACAGTGAATCAAGGGGAATCCTATGCCTGCCTCAAGAATGGCTTGAAGATATCGATGTTCATGCTGTATGTGCCGTCCAAACACCCAGCCACAGACTTTGAATCAATTTCCCATGAGGGAGGAGGAAAGGCTTTACTGTCTTGAGCTGTTAGTAGGGTTTAAGAGCCTGCACGTGCTCCATGTGCTCAATCACAGAGGTTGCTAGATGGTGTTAAATAGTGCCCATGCAGACGCTGCGGTGTAAATTCATATAAAGCATCCATGTTTTCTGTGCTATAGCAGTGGCTCTTTCTCTCTTCCCTTGCTCTCGGCAAGCTCACGGCTCTGCCATCGCAGTCGGATCAAGGCTTTCTCTTGAGCATCATTCTGCAGAGCGGAGCACCGCCAGCCTCGGGCGCTTCATCACTGCCCATCGCCTCTTCGAAATGCGACTGTGCATACAGGAGATGCAACCGGGAGTCGCGGCCCCAGCAAGGATGGCAAGGCAGGTTCACGATCCGCTTTGTTAGTAAATACAAATCTCCCATCTTGATGTTATTCTGCCGTTTGTCGGAACTGTATGTCGAACTTTGGGAAGCGGACAGGGAGGAGAGCGTTCGTGTCTGTCTGGCCCCGGAGTTAGTCATGGCTGTCTTCTCCAGTTCCTTATCTTGCTTTTGGGGGAAGGGAACATCCAGTTTTGCTCATGCAGTGTTTCTATTTCTTTTCCATCGCTTAGTTTATTCTCTAATTGCCAAAGGCATTTAAGGATTAGTTTAAATTCCAGTGTTTAAATTCCAGATAGCCCCTGACTTGTCACTGTTTTTTTTTTTTTTTTTTCCTTGTGCCTTTTGCCTTCTCTCAAGCCCACAGGCGTGAAGAGATTCATAAAGTGGCTTCTTCCTACAGTTTATAATGCAAGTAAATGCCAGCCATTCTTCAGAGGTTACCTATCACAGCAACACTCTCTTGGTACTAAACACTCATAGGTGGAAGAAAATAAATATGATGAAATCTGTCTCAAGTGGGTGTTGAAACTGTCCCTTCTAAAATGTGCTGCTGTGCTGGAGAGCTGGAGCCTCGGGGCCCTGGGAGCGCAGGAGTGGGACTTCTCTGAGGACCAGTGGAGACCCTGGGTTTTCTCCTGGCGTGCTGTCCTCTGGTCTCACCTAGCTCTTTCTCATTTTCCTAAGAAAATGATCAGCTGCACTTAATCTTAACATATGCTCCTTTTAAATTTGTTACGCTAGGATGGAACTGGAGCAGCAAAGGAGACTCGGTGCATGCTGACAGTCAATGTGGAGAGTCAGATAAAACCGGGGCCTTTCGGTGAGTCGCTGAAGAGCAGAGGGATGAAGGGTTTCAGGTGTATTCAAAGCTCTGGGGCTTTCTAGCCTCTTGCACACCTGGGCTCCTTAAATGGGGCACGCAGATATATAGGGCACGCAGCATAAAGTGCTGTATGCCTACAGCTGTCCTTGCCCAGACAGCAGCTTTGCCGCATCTGAAATCTGGAACTCCGATCGCTGTGAAATCTGGTCTTCAGGCTTCGTCGGCTTTCGGAGAAGATGAGATTCTTGCATCAAGCCAAGACTAAAACAGCATCTCTGTCATGGGGTTCCGTTTTACTCTGAGCGAATCATGTGAAATTCCAGTGCATTCGGGGCTGGGAAGGCAGGTCTCCCGCCCGGCCGGGTGGCCGCGTCGCTGCCACCTCTTCCCCTGGTTAACCTTTGCAGGTCCTGGGCGCAAAGCCGAGCGTCTGTCACTGCAAAGTTTTGACGTTTGGCAGCTTGACGGCAAAAGTGTTATGCCATAAACACCTTCAATCTGTGTCCTGCAGGCACCGCTTGGAAAAATAATGACACAACATTTGTAAATGTTTCCCAAGTCCAGGTAGGGTTTGGAAGGAGGTGCTTTTGAAGGAAAACAACCCAATGTTTCCAGTTTAGGCAGATGTCCCACTCTGACGTGTGGAGTGTTCAGTCACTGACAAGAATCATTCTTCTTAGAGCGTGATCCGATAATCTCTTGCAGCCCTTGACACTCCGGCATGATGTCAGATGACTGATATGGTGGAGCAGCTTGCAGGCATTGTGAGGAGCACCTTCAGCATCCTCTGGGTGCATCTGGAGGCAGCGCCGAAATGTTGCCATTGGTGAGCCAGTAAATATTTCTGAACAGCGAAACGCAGAAGAAAGAGAGGGGGAAGGTGGCGTTTCTCCAGGGACCATCTCACTGGCTCGTTTTTACCCCGGGTCAACTCCAGGCTGGCTCAAGTCCTCCTTCGCAGCCTGGTTTGCTCACATGACTCTCATTACATGACGTGTTTAGGCTAAAAATGAGGAGGTTTAGAAAGATGTTTATCTGCGTTTATAGATGCCCCAGGTCATTAGCAGGAAGCTTTTAAATTTAACAATCCTCTTTGCTTCTGGTCTGTTGGAGTGAGCTTGGGAAAGATGATGTTGGCCTCTTGTGGGCTTTGGTTTTGGTGCCTCGTGCAGTAGCCCCAGCAGTAGCTGGTTTTATTTTGGGGTTATAAATTCAATGTGACACTGCCCCCCCCCCCCCCCCCCCCCATAAATTAACCAAATTAGTTCTGCTTTCTTAACGTGCCCTAGGAGTGTTTCCTAGGAGGGAAGAGAAGAAGCCTTAAGGATTGGTGTCTCACTCTTTCTCCCCCAGAGCACAGCAATACCGGGTTGGCCATATATACCTGGGGAGGAGGGTTTCATAGGAAGGGGGTGAAGAAGATCAAGCGAGGCAGAGGGTGGCAATGCGCTGGTTTTGGGGGTGTGTGTTAGGAAAGGGCTCGCGGCAGGCAGGGAGCAACGCGATGATGCTCTCCTTGGCACGCCTGCAGCTGAGCAGGCACAGAGGCGGACAGAGAGCTCGCGGAGAAGAGTGTGAACCATGTCTCACGTCTCTGTCCGCGGACGATGAGCAAACAGGTCGCGGTTCTTGCGTATGAGCTCACGGTTTTGCAATTATTCCCGTATTCTGAGCAAACACGTTTCTGTCCCCTGATGCCCATCAGGCAGCTGGCACCAAGTGGTGGATAGGCGCAATTAGTGCTGTTTTGATTGAAGAATTTGGGTCGTTTAGCAACATTTCCCTTCCCTGGGTGAGTGAACTCAGACTTTTCGTGCTAGAAACGCCCCTGACCGTGCACAAACCCTGCTCTTTTTGACTGTTTTGCTGCATTTATTTCGAGTGGGAGGAATGGCAGGGGTTCGTCTCCTGCTCTCACCAACGAGCTCACCTGCTGGAATGGGTACCCGTGTGCATGGGTGATGTCCTGTTCCTACATCAACGTGGGGTTATTCATCTGGACATCGTATTCATGCATGGATATGACAGGGAGAGTCTGCATATCAGTGTTAAGTCATAGGAAAGTCGGAACAAACATATCTGAATAGTGGTTCACAATATTATATTAATACAGGTATTAAGTGTTAGAACTAGTAGTGTGTTTGGTGGGTCCCCGCTTTGTTCATGAAAGTAAAGCCTAGAAATATGTTGGGGTTTTCTTTTGTGGAAAGCAGGTTTGAATAAAGACAAAAAATTTCTGCAGTGGAGGTGTCGTGGGCACAGGTTTTATAGCGGTTCCAGCCCCACCACCTCAGTTACTCCAGCTGCGCTGAAATGGCAGGGAACCATAGGTTTTCAAGGTGTGTTCGTCTCCGCTCCCCCTTCCACAGATCATCCTGCAAACAGAAAAAAAAAAAAAAAAAAAAAAAAAAAAAAAAAAAATAGGCGCTAGGAATAACGAACTTCATTTGTTACCTTGCTGGCGTTAACGATGACTTGCCATAAGGCAAATAAATGAGCCAGCTCGTGCCTGGCGCGTGGCGGCAGAGCAGGTGCTGGTGGCTCGCGGAGCAGATTCCAGGCCAGTGGCACGAAGGGTGCCAGTTTGCCTCTCTGCTCTCAAAAGCAGCATCTTTGTTGTCAGGAGTTGCAAAGTAGCAGGTTTTGTGGTTGCATTTCAGGGCAAAACTTTGCTGTCTATTCAGTGCTTCCCTGCTTTATGGGAATACAACATTTAATTGCTTTGCCAGACCTTGAAAGTGGAATGTCTTACAGCCGATAGATATTTGTGAAAACTGTGGATCACGAATTAGATTGTAATCCAATTTGATTAGATTACAGCACGCGCTTTAATACCTTTCCTCTTTGGTGTCATTTGTGGACAACACCAAGCTGTGTGGTGCGGTGACACGCTGGAGGGGAGGGATGCCATACAGAGGGACCTGGACAGGCTAGAGAGGTGGCCTGTGCCAACCTCATAAGGTTCAACAAGGCCAAGCGCAAGGTCCTACATCTGGGTCGGGGCAATCCCAAGCACAAATACAGGCTCGGCGGGGAATGGATTGAGAGCCCTGAGGAGAAGGACCTGGGGGTGTTGGTGGATGAAAAGCTCAATATGAGCTGGCAATGTGCAATCTTAGCCCAGAAAGCCCCCGGCGCCCCGGGCTGCGTCCCCAGCAGCGTGGCCAGCGGGCGAGGGGGGACTGTGCCCCTCTGCTGCGCTCTGGGGAGCCCCCCCTGCAGCGCTGCCTCCAGCTCGGGGGGGCCCAACAGCAGAAGGACACGGAGCTGTTGGAGCGGGGCCGGAGGAGGGCCCGGAGATGCTGCGAGGGCTGAGCCCCTCTGTGGGGAGGACAGACTGGGAGAGGGGGGGGTTCAGCCTGGAGAGGAGAAGGCTCCGCGGAGACCTCAGAGTCCCTTCCAGTGCCTAAAGGGGCTCCAGGAGAGCTGGGGAGGGACTCTTCATCAGGGAGGGGAGCGATGGGATGAGGGGGAACGGTTTTTTACACTGGAAGAGGAGATATTTAAACTAGATATTAGGAAGAAATTGTTGACTGTGAGGGTGGTGAGACACTGGCCCAGGTTGCCCAGAGAGTTGGTAGATGGCCCATCCCTGGAAACATTCCAGGTCAGGCTGGATGGGGCTTGGAGCAACCTGGTCTAGCGGAAGGTGTCCCTGCCCAGGGACTAGGTGGCCTTTAAAGGTTCCTTCCAACCCAAACTATTCTGTGATTCCATGATTCTGGGTGATGCAGAGCCCCCGTGCATGTGTCATTTTTCAGCAGTGCCCCCTTCCACCGCCTCGCCAAGTGGTGATGTTCACTTGTGTGTGAGCTCCTGCATCCAAAGTGGTGCGCTTGGCTGCCATCCTGAAGCTCCAGTAGACTTTTCTGCTCACCAGAAGCCAACAACTGCCTGAGAAAATTCACTGGTCTGAAGCCTGGCTTGGTTGCCCTGGAGAGAGGTGACAGATGAGTGTCCGCACGTCCCTCGCCCCCCCGAGCCGGGCTGTAGATGGGCGCGCTGGGAACCCAGCGGTGTTACTGCATGGGGATGTGCTGGAGTGTGGTCACAACTCGTTAGGGAGCTAATTGAACGAGGCGAGCGGTGGGCTGAGGAGCGGGCAGCGGTCGGCACGTTCTCAGAGGGGCGATTTGCCTCATGTCACATCGTCCGGCGTGGCGAGCCCAGCAGCCAGGCGGGTGCCGGAGCCACCAGCACGGAGCACCCTGGGGTGGTGTTGGTTCCCATGGGAGCTGTGCTTTTGGAGATGCTTAAGCTTTGTCTGCTGAGCTGTCTGGTTGTAAAAAATTAAAAAAACCAAACCAAAACAAAAAAACTGGGAAAAAAATCCCCCGTGTGCATAAGCGTAAACACATATTTCCTCCTTTTTTTCTCGTTTTCCCCTGAGGAGGATTTTTGAGGCTGAAATAGCCAAACTGCAGCCAGGAGTGTGGCCACACCGTTCGGCTGAGCTGGGTGAGCCTGGGCCCTCGGGACGGACCCTCAGAGGCTGAAAAAGCAGCTGCGGTGTGAGCTGGCGCTGAATTAGACACTAGAGACTCCACACGGGAGAAGGTGTGAATAGCTGACGTTGGCTTATTTTTACAACCCTGTGACAATTTCGGTTGCTTGCTGGCACAGCTGCCGCCAACGTTGCACTGATGCTCCCTAAACACCAGGTTCCCACCCAGCTAAAAACCAGGGTGCCTGGTGCATGGCTCCGAGCTGGTAATTCTGCCGGAGGAGCCGTCTCGGGGCCGGGCAGTGTGAACGTGGGGTGCGTGCAGGGCTGTGTGTATGCGCAAGGATGCGCTGGGCAGCGAGGGCTGCCCTGGCGTAAGAGGAGGTGCGGGAACACTTAATTTGTGAGTGGTGGGGTTGTTTTTTTTTTTTTTTTTTTTTCGAAAAAAAAGTAAACCTGCAAAACCAATCAGAGAGCTGTTTGCCAAAGCGGCTGCTTCGGAGCGTGTTTTTGCTGGGAGGGGAGCAGGGCTGGGGGTGAGGCCTCGGCACCCTTCGCTGATGCCACCCCGTGCACGCCGGCGAGGTGCGTGTGAGTGCGCCTGGCGAGTGCCAAGGGGGTCTTAGGCAGGGCGGAAAAGCAAAGCAAACAGGTAGAAATGCTTTGAGGAAGCATCTTCAGGCGTGAGGGGTGAGAAGATGCGGTTGAGAGACTGGGATGGTGAACACGGGCATCCTGAGCCTGCCTGGCAGTGTCCCGGGACACCCGCTGCGCCCCGGGAGCCTTGCGTGACTTCTCCCCCTGGTCTCTCATCTTCACCCTTGCAACTGGACTTCGTGTGCTGGGTGGGGAAATGGTTGTCTGTGACTCTCGCTAAGCTTTACCACCTTCTCTTCGTACAGTTGCTGGTGAGAAGAGGGTGCCAGTGATGCCTGGATCGCCCGTGGAAGTGAAGATACAGTCCAGGTCCTCTCCTCCCAACATGCCGCCGCTGCCCCCCGTGAACCCCGGCGGCCCGCGGCCGGTGTCCTTCACCCCGACTGCACGTAAGACGCCAGTAATGCTGCTTTTCCCTGGGGCCAGCTGTAGCCAGGGGGAAAGGCTCTGCTTGTACGAGTCACCAGGGGGTGTCCCAGCTGTGGCCCAGGGCTGCCCGCCGGCCTGGGGAACGTTAGCCGTGCTGCCCGGCTCTCAGGAAGGGGGGACCGGGGCTTTCCTGCTGTTCCGCTACGCATTCAGGGCATATAATAGGGTCTGTAATCCCCCTTACCCCCCCTGCCTGCTCCTGCCTTGCTCCCGGTGCTGCCTTGAGTCCCTCTCCTTGCAGGTGCGGCCTTGATTTCTGCCATAAATTCCTTAAGAAATTGAAGTCCTTTATCAGGTCGGCTTCAAACAAGCCAAGAGCCGGGCTTTTCGCTCTATCTTTTGGAGGAGTTAATTCCCTCTCTGCCGTATCTCACTTTGCAGACAGTTTTTGCAGCTGAGATTAGAAAGTTTTCCTTTTTTTTTTTTTAATTTCCCAGCCTCAGAAATCCCTTGCTGTCAGTCCAGTTTCTCTTTTCTCCACCTTCACTTTGTAATCTTTGCTATTAAGCCACAGGAGGTCCTGGCCCTGCGCGGCCGTAGCGCAGCCTCGCACCCACTGCTTCTAACAGGGTGTTGCTCAGAGGTGACTCCACGGACGGGATGGACGTACAGCCTTTTCTTAGAGCCTAGAAAGACTCTTCTTTTTTCCTCCCTTAGCCAATAATTCAGCCACGTAATGTCTTTTAAAAAGCATCATTCCGGAGCAAAGCTGCTTTACTTCGTTGGGCATGGAGTTATCTGAGCCCAGCACGTGGCAGGTATTTTCCAGGCTCTCCTCACCCCTTTTCCCCCGTGTTGAGCATCTCCCTAGCTGGTTTTGCATCGCTTTGCTGTCCACAGCGGTGTCTGGGATATCTCAGAGCTTCACGCTGGCAATGAATTTTGGAGATTTACAACCCAGCCTCTTTCGGGACACACACTGATGTATTGCGTGATGCTGGCAATCCCGCTAACTGCCGGGTTATCCCGCCAGACACGTTGTCCCCATCTTAATGCGCTGAGGGGTTTTTAATGGCTCTCCTTTTGCTGAGGCAGAAAAAGACCATTAGCAAAGTGACAGAAATTAATTTTTCCAATGAGGTTGCTTGGCACGCTGCTAAGGGCCGAGGAGCCTGAATCTGCTGATTGCAAATGACTTAATTGTCTCTTTCTAAGAGAGATGAGAGATGCAACCTGTGGTGAAGTTCATTCGTGCTTTTTTTATTTCTCGATTGTGCCTAAAGGTGTGGGTCAGAGTCAGCGGGTGTGTGCCCTGCCTTGTAAAAGCCCGTGGCTTGGGCAGGCGAGGAGGAGCACGCTGGAGGAAGGCCGTGCCTTCCTGCAGATCGCGAGCAAAAGGGGTGGAGAAACAGCAAAAGCCTTCAACTATTGAGAGCTAAGGCAGAATTTTAACAGAGCAGCCCTAGATGATGACTCTTATATTCCTGGGAATTTAGCATCCTCCTCTCCCCAGACCACTAATCTCGGTAGGGCACGTCACTTGCTTCGTCACTGTCTTCTCACCTGGAAACAGAGGTCCCAGCCCGGCTCTGTGGTCTGTGGCAGAGCAGATCCCGGCGATGCACAGGATCAGATAACTGCCAGCCGCCCTGCGGTAACGCCGTTTGCAGGAGGGTCAGGCAGGGGAAGCCTAAAAACGCAGAGAGCGGTTACAGGGGCTGCGCCTAACGGCAGCCCCGAGCCACCCCAGCTCGCTCCGCTTCCGTGGCATCGCCCGAGACCATCAACGTCCGCCGCTCCCATCCTTGGCAGCCTCTCTCGAGGGTCCCCCGCAGCCCCCCAGGTGGGCTGTGCAGCCCCGGCCTCTCCCGGGGTATAAATAGAGCCCGTTGCTCTCCCTCCCCTTTCATTTGAAAGAGGAAGAGGAAGCGAAATGGAGAAGGGGGTGAAGCGCCTCGGTCGCAGCCGCCGGAGAGCGCAGAGCTGCGCAGTCCTCTGCTGTTTGAGAGGAGCTTCTCTGGGTGGCTTTCCCCCCTATTTGTAACACTTCTATTGTGAAATAAATACTCTTTACGAGTAATTGCCAGAAGCCTTGCCTTTCACATAGCTCTGCGTTTGCCGGTACCCTGCAGCAGCTAACTGCGAGTCCATGCAGGACACCTCTGTCCCTTTGCTGCTTTGGTGAAGCCGGTGTGGACAGGAGTTTTTCAGGTTGCACTGCTCCGTAACAAAAGGCGTGAGCTCGCTTTGCCTTTGCAGCTCCATCCTCTCAATCCCGGCCTTCGCCTTCGTTTCATCACATCTCTGTCTATGAAAGGACATGGCTTTGTTGTGCCCTAGAAGAGCCTGTCACCCCCTGGTTAGCAGGAACCACTTTTGATGGTCTCCTTAGCCTTATCTTTCCCTTGCATCTTAACTGACTCTGGTTAATCTTCTCGGGTTCCTTCACCGCGGCAGGTCCAGGTGCGTGGAGCCTTTCCAGCCTCCCACCCTGGCGTGCCCCAGAGCGGTTTAACTGTTCACGTACCTCCTGCCTTCTCCGAAAAAAAACTCGCTGGGGTCACGAGGATTTGGTGTGATCCTCGCAAAGCTGCAGTGGAAATTTCGGCATCGTTTTTTTTTTTTTTTTTTTATAAGCTGCTGCTCCATCACGGCATGCACCTTCCCTGCCCCACGTGCGAGCGGCAGCTCTGCCGGGTGGCTTCAGTGCGTCTCCTCTGAATGCCATTGTTTGAAATGGTTTTTAGAGCTTGTGGCCTTCTCTTCAGCGCTTTACATCCATAAAGGATTCAGGATTGGGCTTTTAAGGATAACCCAGTGGATGAGCTAAAACTGTATTGACGATGATGTACTTTTCACCTCTAAAATTCTGGGTTTATACTGAGTTGGGGCCCCCAGCGCACAGCTGCTCTTCAGACAGGGCTTTAGATTGCACAACGGCAGCGCGGGGATGTCAACAATTTATTCTAATCCCTTGCTGAGTTCCCAAACTTCCAGCCCTTCGGTCTGTTTTGACGTGCTTGCCGCTTGCAGGAGGCAAAGTTGCAGATGGGACCAGGTTGGAAAAAACAACTGTGTTTGCGAAACTCCCTGTAAATCCCCGGGGAGGTACGGCGGGCGGGCAAGCACTGCGGGGCAGGATTGTGTCGGCTCTCCTTGGGGTGAGGTGGAGGCACCTGAGCCGCAGTATCTGCTCCTGGGACCCCGGCTGTAACGAGCGCTGATGACTTACTGTAAATGACAGGGCTGGGAAGGATCCTTGGATCATCTCGTGTAGTTGTCTGCCTGATGCAGACCAGAAAACACTGCTCGGTAATTCTTGCTGAGGGCTGTAAACTTTGAGCTAAAGCACATTTAATTCCTCGGGCTGAGCGTATGGCACGACTCAGTCTGCCGCGGTACGGGCTTCGTGCAGCCTGACCCTGCGTCCTCCTGGGCTGCCTCGAATGCACACACCTCCCTGCTCCGCTGAGCCCTAATTCTGTCGGTGTTCGATGGCCCTGGAAATGAAGCTCGCTGAGCGGAGGAGAGAGATGCCGGGGAAGTGGCTGTGGTGTAAATAACATCTGAGTGATCCCATAAGGAAAACTCCTGCGGACGCCTTGGCTGGGCAAGTGGTTCTCGGCGCTGGGGGCTGCGGAGCATCCCCACGAGCGCAGGGGAAGGTCGAGGAGAAGGCACAGAAGTGTTTAGAGCTCCATCGCTGGGTGCCCTCCGGCGCTGCCTGCGGGCTCTGCTCTGCCCATAGCCCCTTTTCCAGCTCTCGCCCTGTTTGCTCACGGCAATTAACCATCGGCAGTGGGTTCTTGGGTGGAAGATGGATCCTCTTAACCACCAGACCGCAGGGACGTGCCCATCTGATGCTCAGTAACGCTTCTGTCTCCCATTTGCAGTGCCCAATGGAATAAACCATTCCCCCCCGACGCTGAACGGGGCACCATCCCCACCCCAGCGGTTTAGCAACGGTCCTTCCTCCTCCTCCTCCTCCTCGCTGACGAACCAGCAGCTCCCGGCCACGTGCGGCGCCCGGCAGCTCAGCAAGCTGAAGCGCTTCCTCACTACCCTGCAGCAGTTCGGCAACGACATTTCGCCAGAGATCGGGGAGAAGGTCCGGACCCTCGTCCTGGCGTTAGTGGTAAGCCCCGCGCAGTGGCCCCGGCCTCTTTGCTTTCGCCAAACCCCGTTGGCGCTGGGATGCTGGCA
This sequence comes from Pluvialis apricaria, assembly GCA_017639485.1. Lineage (NCBI taxonomy): Eukaryota > Metazoa > Chordata > Aves > Charadriiformes > Charadriidae > Pluvialis > Pluvialis apricaria. The sequence continues at coordinate 2,702,550 of CM030021.1, read as the reverse complement.
GCCAGCCCGTGCCCACCTTACACAATATTATCTGTTTACGTCTTTATAATCAGAGCTGTTGACTGAGCAATACTCTGTAATGTTTAATGCTTTCTGCTAAAGTTGCTGACTTTTTTTTTTTTTTTTTCCCTTCATGTCTTCAAAAAGCTGGTTTTCCACTGGCTTTGGCAGGAGTTTGCATGCAGCTAAACTTAAGAAAACCTGGAAAGATTTGGATTAAGCTTTTCTATAAAGGCCACGGGTCCGATGTCACGGCCTCGCTGGAAGCCATGGGCTGTGCTGGGTTTCTCCGTTATTTTTTTTTTTTCCCTCATAAATGAAACTTTTCACACAATTCAGAGGAGCCTGTAGTTTTGTACTAGAGAGGTGTTTCCTTGCTTACGTGGGTTTGTGATTGCCTGGCCCTGACCACAGATCAGTTTACAGAGAAACGCCAGTTCCAGCCACCGCTTCGTTAGCGCTGCCCTGGCTTCGGTGTGTTCAAACACGATGTGTAATGGAAAAAGCAGAGGTGCCCATCGGGGACTGGGTCCTGGCGCTAGCAGGGACTCGCTCCGCAACGCTGTTAGCGCTTCTCTGCTCTCAAGTCGCTTCTGAGCGACCTGATCTAGTGGAGGACGTCCCTGCTCATTGCAGGGGGTTGGACTACATGGCCTTTAAAGGTCTCTTCCAACCCAAACTATTCTATGGTTCTAAGCGTGCAGAGAATATCATGGTGCTTCAAAGATCTCATTTATGATATAAGCGGTGAACATATTTAAAGGGCTTTTTTTCCTCTTTATGGGCTGCTCCTGCATGTCTTAAGCCCACTCACACAGCGACGTAGACTGTTGCCAAGGTCTGCAGAGGACGGGAAGGCTGCTCTTGCAAAATAGGAGGTCTGGGCTCCTGGTGTGCTGCTGCTTTGCTGATTGCATATTTGCCCGCATTACCAAAGGCGCTGGTTCTTTGTTTGTGACAGTCTGAAAGTGCAGCTACAGGAAGAGGCTTGGTAAATAACTTGTATGCATCTTCTGCCCTTTCTTCTGTATTCCCACCCTTGGATTTTGGGGTTGTTGGTGGTGTGTGTATGCCCTCAGGCCCTTTTGCAGCTATCGAGAGCTGAAAACACCCTTCAAAAAACCAAATGAACAGGCCTTGCTGAAGAATTGGGACTAATATTTGCAGGTATACAAACTGAGTGGTAGAAATGCTGTGCAAGCCCATACCCTGGACCGAGACCCTGGAGCACAGCATCACAGCTGCGCTCCGGTGCGGCACCCAGCGCCGCTCCCGAGCTGACCTCTGATTTTTGGCAGGTTTCTTTTGAGGCTCAGCACACAGCAAAGGTAGCTAGACTGCAGCCTGGAGTATTTCTGCTTCCAGGGTTGGTGTGGGCAGAGCGAACAGGGGGCTGTCCGCGGCCTCGGGAGCTTGAGCACTGGGTGCAAAATGCCGCTGCTGCGTATATATCGCCATGGGTGTAGGGCAGCGTCTTAGCTTACCCTTTTGGAAAGGAAAGGATAAGCTCTCCAGGTTCCTCTGGCTGTCCTTCTCACTGCTGATTGCAGTAATTGCTGCAGGGCTGAACTCTGTACGTGCGAGTTATCGAATGCTGCTTGCCACGGGGAGCACCCGGTGGCCTAAACGGCTGTGAGGGATGCAAGGTTGAGCCAGGGGAGGACCACGCTAGTGGGGCGAGCAGTGGGCCGGTGGTGACTTCGTGGCTGGTGGACGGGTTAGATGAGATGAGCTGAAAGGGAGGACGGAGGAGAGGAAGGCGTGCAGCTCTGAGCAGCTGGAATCGCTGTCTGGCTCCCTGCAGCCTGCCCCGGGCTGCCTGGCCAAGGTGCGGGAGATGCCGGCTCGGTCCTGCTGCCTCCTGGAGCCGGTCCCTGCCTCCCAGCCCCAGAGCTGGGAGGATGCTAGACTGGGCAGCGCCCGGCTGTGCACAGCCTTCGCCCCCTGCCCGCTGCTGCATTTCTACTCCATTGGCTTGAGTCTTTTTGGCTGCGTTAGGCAGGATCCGATGCAAACACTGTCAGTCCTGTAGCGGCAGATGCAGTCTCCCTTCCAGTTCTGTTCATTTGGAGCTGTTTCCCACATGTCTAAAAATAAGAACAAATTGTCATTTCGTTTCTTAATTTCTTTTCCCAGAACTCAACGGTGACAATCGAGGAATTTCACTGCAAGCTGCAAGAGGCGACGAACTTTCCCCTCCGGCCGTTTGTGATCCCCTTTCTGAAGGTGACAGGGAGCTGGTGGGGTTTGCTGACTCTCCGTGTGCCGGTCTGTGCCGCTTGGCAGCATGGCATCGCTGGGAAAGCTCTTGTTTCAAGCAACACGGCAATTTTGTTGAAGTCCAAGACAGACTGCACAGACCGTAGCAGTGGCCATGTGGGACTGGCTTGCGGAAAGCTAACGTTGTAACGAGTGCCACATATGTCTGCTTGTATGTTGGGGATAAAGGAGACAAACCAAGCTCCATTCGGCAGCTTCTGATCCTATAATCTAATTTGCAAATGTTCAGATCTAGAATATTTGAAGTGCTGGCATACGGACCGTGTCTGGGGCGGTTAGATGCTGGGAGCGCAGAGCGCTTCCCGCGCCGCTTGGTTTTTGGGTGCACTGATGTGAGGTCATCCTCAGCTCTCGAGAAAAATATGGGTAAATCTGCCAGTGCAGGCAGCGGGAGCCGGCGGATCCCCAGCGGGGGCCGCAGGCTCTAGGTGTTATTGCTCCGAGGGATTATATGTAGAGTAAACCTTCTGCAAGCGGCTGGAGACGCCTGCCCGCAGCCTGCGTAACCCAGAGCCACGCTTGTTTTCCAGGCCAACCTCCCGCTGCTGCAGAGAGAGCTGCTGCACTGCGCCCGGGCTGCCAAGCAGACGCCCTCCCAGTACCTGGCGCAGCACGAGCACATCCTGCTGAACACAAACACCGCGTCCCCCGCTGACTCCTCCGAGCTGCTCATCGAGGTGAACGGGAATGGGAAGAGGCACAGTCCGGACAGGTAAAACCAGCTTACAGCACTCTAAGTTATTGAAGTCGTGACTTTTGTTTCAGCTTTGCCGCTGTCAAAGCTTCAAGCAGCATCCAGTGCTAAACCGTAGGCTCTTAGCACTCCTGACGACTATTCTGGCTGTTAATAAGACACTGATGATTGCTCCTCCTGTGCTGTGAGTTCAGGTTGGGATCCTCTTTCAGGCGGGTTCTGTCCCAGAGGGGGCTTTTTAGGTGGCACGGAAAAGCCTGAGCTGGAGAGCGGGGCGGCCGCCCGCCTCCCCGGGCGGCGAGCGGAGGCACTGTCAGGGCTGGGAAGGATGCGGTTCATTTTCACCACTTTTTATTCCAAGTTTAAAAGTTGTTACGTAATTATGTGGAGCATGCCTCCAATTTATAAAAACTGTGAAATTTTAATTTGGTCATGCTCGGAAAGATGAATCACAACACTCGGGCATCGTGAACTTTTTCTTTGACAGGGTCATTTTGTGGATTTGTTCACAAGTTGAGCGTGTTTGGTTTAGCTCCCTGCTTTTACCCCCTGGTAAAATCATCGCTGCCCAAACTCTGCTGCTTCGAAATGTGCATCTTTCCCTTTCCGAGTATGTTTATGTGGTACTAATGAATACCTCTATCTGCCGGTGCGGTTGCAGAAGGGAAGACAACAGCTTTGAGAGGGAGCCACTGCCGACGGAGCCTCCGGCCAAGAGGGTGTGCACCATCAGCCCCGCGCCCCGGCACAGCCCTGCCCTCACCATCCCCCTGATGAACCCCGGAGGGCAGTTCCACCCCACCCCGCCGCCCCTCCAGCACTACACCTTGGAAGATATCGCAACCTCCCACCTCTACAGGGACCCCAGCAAGATGTTGGAGCACAGAGAGATTCGGGACAGGCACGGCAGTCTTGGTGAGAAAGCCTGGAGGGCTTTTAGTTGTAGGAGCTGTGAAGGTCCAGCAGTTGAGCTTCAGCATTGGTGCCTCCTTGGCCGCTGGCACCCAAAGCTGCAGAAATGCTGTGCCACCTCCTCAGCAGAGTTTTTGCAGGGAATTCAGAGAAAACAACTGACCATGAGAGGTCAAAAACGGGAAGATTGCGAGTTTGTATTGCTCTGTACACATGTAAAGGCTGGAGCCACCGAGGATGAGGAGGAAGGACCCGGTGTGTGAGTTGAGTATAGCCAACCCGGCAGGCGAGAGTGGAGGGCAGGGAAATAGAAATGAACCTTTCCAAGATCGCTAAAGCAGGAGAGCAGAGCCTGGCCCCTCGCCCCGTTTCTTCCCCGGGGGCGTGTGGGAGGTGTGCGCTGTGTTTCCACCGGGGCAGCCGGAGTCACAAGCTCTGAGCTCCTGGGGGTGTGTAATAGGGGAGCCGGCTCCCCAGGCAGGTCGCATCCAGACCCGGGAGTGCATTGTAGAACTTCCGAGACAGTGACATAGACAAGGATAAAAGCACCGGTGTGGAATTGTCCCTGTAGAGCCACCTTCTTGAGCTGGGTTTTAAAATCCCAGCTATATGTAGCTGGAAATACAGCTTTTTATTACTGCTTTGGGGCCACCTTCCCTCTCCGGCACTGAAAACAGTTGGTCCATCTAATTGCTCTTCTGGCTGGGGTTTGTTGCAGGTTTGAATGGGGGATACCAGGACGAGCTGGTGGACCACCGCTTAACGGAGAGAGAGTGGGCTGACGAGTGGAAGCATCTTGATCACGTAAGGAACGGCAGGAGGTGTGGGAAGCTCTGTGGGACGCAGCAACCCAGTGCTCCACCTGCTCCAATTCGTTGTTTTCTTGTTGTTGATACCATATCCAGACTTTCCTGGTGGCTTGTAGAGGAACAAGCCACCGCAAGAAGGTGGATGGTGGGGAGGGCAGATAGCAGTAGCACCTTCCTGGCAGATTTTCTCTGCCCGTGGTCAGTGGAAGCCAAAAATCACTCTGGACAAAGCGTCTGGAGCTGAGGAGCTTCTCCTGCGGAGCATGGCCATGTGCTGCCCTGGCTGCCTGAGCAGCCAAACCCAGCCTTGTCTCTGCACGGGTCTGTTCTGCAGCAGCCCAGGCCAGCACTGCACAGACGCGCGTGCAGATACGCTTTGTGCAGCGAGGATGTGGAGTTTACAGAATAAGTAAACACATCATTATTTTTTAAAGACTCTTTTTTTTGTTTTTTTCCTGAGCTGCCAGACTTTCTCGGGCCTCAGCCAGGTACCAACAGCAAGAGTTGGTGCTCCTGGCAGACTTTGCCTGTTTTTTTTTCCCCTCTGAGCAAGGCTGTTCATCCAAGCACTTCACTGGAGTGTTTTCCCCAAAGACGTGGGACTGAAATTCAACTCTGATCACAAATGCAGTGAGACCCCGTGCTTGCTTTTGCTCTAAAGCTGATGCTTAGGGGCGCGGGGAGTAGAGGCGCCATAGCTGAATATTTGTGAGTTGGGATGTGGCTGTGGAGAGCTGGCACCAGGATCACAGCCGCCCCTTGCGTGGACGCCTGATTCCTGTAGGAAAGTGGGGTTTTTTTTCACCTCCACCTTTAGAAGCACAGCCCTAGGCCTCCTGTGGTGACCAAAGCCCCATGGCGTAGGTGCGATCGCCTCCTTTCTCGCGTGGCGCCGCTCGGCATCGCTGCTGCCCGTGTGGGTACGGACCCACTCTTACCCACCTGTCTGAATACTGCATCATCCGAAACACTGTGCTCAGAGCCTGCTCCTGTGAAATGACCTCGTCTTTCATCCTCCTGGGATGGTCTCTGTGGTACCTCCGACGAGAAATTTGGGAGATGACCTCATGAGCGGGCAGCAAGACTGAAAGAAAATGCGTTCCTCCCTGCAGGCACTGAACTGCATCATGGAGATGGTGGAGAAGACCCGGCGCTCGATGGCCGTGCTGCGGCGCTGTCAGGAGGCCGACCGGGAAGAGCTCAACTACTGGAAGAGGCGATGCAGCGAGACGGCCGAGCCGCGGAAGGCGGGCAGCGAGCTCATCTCCAGGCAGCACAGCCCCAGCAGCTCCGACTCCATCGGCAGCGGTAAGCGAGGCGTGGGCGTGCTGTGCCAGGACCTTGTAAAGTAGGTGTCTAATTAGGACAAAGCTATATTAGGCATAAAGTGATGATAATATATTCAAATGATAATATAAATGAAATACTTAAGCAGTGCGTTGCTGTTCTCAGAGCTTTGAAGCGAGAGAAGTCATTGGACAGGAGCTGGCTGCGCTCCTGGAAGCAGCGTTTGCTGATGTCTGAGGGCACCTTTGGGCAGCAGCAGCAGCACCTTCTGCGGGTGCCGGGAGAGGAGCGCCTTCCTTCTCACCGAGCCGCGCTGGCTGCCCAAACCCGGCCAAGCTCATTCAAAGCTGAGAAACCCCAGGGGGGCATGAAAAGGCAGGAGAAGATGGTTGGTTCCACCCCTCTTCCTCTTCCAGGCTGTCTTGCCTAAAGGATTTTAAATGTCAAGGTCTACTAATTCTAAAAATACCAAAGACTGCTGTAAGTGTAAGAGCTACTACCTGAGTTATTAATTCTATTTTTGTATCATGAGTCAACTCAACTTTATTAAAGCTGACTATTTTTCCCTTCCAGTATGCAGAGGTTCTGACCCTTTACAAAAAAACAAGTTTATGCATTTGGACGTAATTCTAATTTCCATCCGAATAAATTTGCTGCAAATCAAACATTAAAAACAAAACCCAACCCTGATCATTCAGTGATGAAGATGGATGTTTTCTAACAATAATAACAGATGTCAAACTAAAACTTTCAATTTCATATTTCCACCCCGACCGTTCTGTGATATATGTTCAACTTTTTTGCATACAAAATAGAGTTAACCCTCCTGCATGTCAAAAAGAACCATCCGAATTAGAGCCCAGCCCGGATTTAGCTGCAATTGAACAAGTTTTGATAGTTCCCAGACAGCGAGAATGAGAATTTCCTGGGAAAACAATAACAAGTACACAGGCAGAAGGAACTAAAATAGAATATATTAATCTGAGTTTCTTGGAAACCAAGCGCCGGCGGTCCCAGCGGTGAGGGAGAGCAGCGTGCGATGAGCCCGCGGGGTGGCTGGGCGCGCGTGGCCGCCTGAGGGGCACAGCCGGCATTCAGCTCTTCTGTATTTATCATGACTAATATACGGACAAACCTGTGTTAAAGGTGATAGGATTTAATTATTTGTTTTTTTATAAATTGGGGACATTGTTGATGCGTTCTCCCCTTGGGGAACCCAGGGCTGGTTTTCAGGCTGGGTTGCTGTTGCGAGAAGGTGCAGTTAAACACCAAGGAGCACCCCCAGGTGTGCCGCAGGCTTAAACAACCTCACCGCCTTCCTGGGGTGCTTCTGTTCTCCCTCCAGCCTTCAGCATTGAATGAGTTGTTGGTTTGGCCCTTCAGAAAGTTACTGTGAAGCCTTAAAAGAAGAGAGGCAGAGAGAACACAGGACGAGGCTTCTGAAAAGCTGCCCTGCGTGACTGCAGTCTGTGATTAGGTGCTTGCGAGACCGTCCCCATCCGTCACGCAGGCTCTTCGCAGGCGGGTGGGTGCTGGGGAATGCGTACACCTCTCACCGTAAGAGGTCTCGCAGGACAGTTTGTCCATCGGTTCAAGCCTTTGAATCGCCCCTGGGAGTGGGCAGTGCTGCCTTGAATGTAAACTTCTGGACATATAGATTGATGCTCAAAGTCGCTGGGCAGTGCAGATGTTTGATGGCCTATATTTATAAGCATCGCCTGTTTGTTATGGAGTACCAGGAGATGGAAAGGGGTTATGCAGTGTCATAAATTATGCAAGGCACTAATTAAATGTTGTAATTTATCATCTGAGTGTTTGATGAATGGCTTTAACTGTAGGAATCCTCTGCTTTGAGTTTTCGCTGGTTAATTCTACCCCGCCGCGCGATGTACCGGGTACCACCGGGCACTGAAGCAGCTGTTGGGTGGGACGAGGCTTTGCCAACCTTTCCCTCTGTCCCTTACTCCAACAGATTCGTTGCGGGAGTTCAGCAGCCGGTCAGGAACGGGCTACGTCACTGAAGAGATCTGGAAAAAAGCTGGTAAGTGTTTGCTGGTAACCTCGGCGAGCGATCCTGCCGGATTGGCTGAGGTAAACACATACGCCGCAGTTCTGCTCTGCGCGAACTGGAGAAGCGCAGCTGCAGGAAAGCCCCAGGATGTGCACATCTGGCTACCGGTGTCCCCAGCGTGGGTTTTCTGAAGGGCTCTGCTCCTTCTGCCCAGTGCCAGCGAGGGGCCGAGCTTGGCCCCACCGCTCCCAGGAGCGGTCACGATGCTGGTCCTGACCGTGTCCCTGCATCCCCCCCTGCCCGCGGGTGTCCCCGCTGCCGCGTCCTGAGCTCCGTCATCTCAGAGGCTTCGCCCCGCGCCTCGGGCGGGTGGGTGAAGCTGCTCTTTTCTTCCAGAAGAAGCCGTGAACGAGGTGAAGCGCCAGGCCATGTCGGAGGTGCAGAAAGCGGTGGCGGAGGCTGAGCAGAAGGCGTTTGAGATGATTGCCTCCGAGAGGGCTCGGATGGAGCAGACCATCGCGGATGCCAAGCGCCAGGCCACCGAGGATGCTTTCTTAGTGATAAATGAACAGGAGGAGTCGACAGAGGTAAAGTGCCCGGGCACATCCTAGGAAGGGGCTTCCAAAGGTTCGCAAGTCTCCGGGTCCTGCCCGGCGGTGACTCGGAGCCTGCGGGTCCCCTGTCCCTTTTCTCTTTTAAAAGTCTCTCTCTGATCAAGAGCTTAAAAGAATGCATTGATACCCTAAAAAAAAACCCTTTTGCTTTTGATTTTGCTGGCAGGGGAATCAGCCTAATTAAATTACTAAGCCTCGTAACACCTAACGAGACATTTGCCCATTGGAAAAGAAGGGATGACTCTTAGTTGGTTGTAGCCAGCGACACATGCTCAGTGCGTGTCTCTTACCGAATTTCTTTCTGCTCCTCCAGTCACTGATTACCTTCAGTGTTGCTTAGCTGGAAGCTCACTTCGTTAAGCTTTGGAGATCTCAGCCAGATTAGGCAAGGAGAATTGCGTGGCTAATTCCTGTGCCGCCGCGTCCCATCCACGCGTGGTTTGCCTCTTGTTTTAATTTCTCTGCACAAATGCAGGAGCAGAGGCTTTATTTTGGCCAAGTGATGGGAAGGGGGAGTTAATGTCCGCTGGGACTGTGCGGGCAGCCGGTCCGTTCCCTCCTCCTGCGGGGTTTGGGCTCACCCTGCTGCCCGGGGCTCGGGAAGGGCTGCTGCCAGGGCCCCTGCGCACGGCAGGAACCGTGTAAATATTAGGTGGTATTGGAGAGAAGTGTGTGTATACTATTTCCTGATTAAATCACTGCAGGACAAACGCACCCGTCAGTAAACACATGATGGGAGTGGGTGGAACTGCTCAGGGAGCCATGGAAGAAATGAGACAAGCGATGATTTCTCCATAGGGGAATACCAGAGGAGTGTCGTCCTCCTCCGGCCGTCCCGGGGAGCAGTGCGGGACCTCGGGAGCAGCAGAGCATCCCCCTGCCCGCATGAGCCCCGTCTCCCCAGCACCCAGAGCTCCTCTCGAACCGACATATTGACGAGCTGGCACATAGTCTGGCACACCGTGTAACCTTTGAAATACAGTTTAAAAACACCGCTTGAATTATAAACAGCTGTAAAGCAGTGACCCAGTTTCCCAAGAGTTACTGCAGGCTTCAGTTGGGGGTTTTTTTGGTCACGAGTCCTTCTTCTCTCGGGAGACTGAGGAGCCTCGGGGACGTGCTGGCTCTGGAGCAGCGCGCTCCAGTCTCGCTCGCTTTGGCGCTTCGCTGCCGGCCCGTAAATCATCACCGGGAGCTGGTGGCCCCGGTGCAGACCCCGGGAGCGGGAAATCTCACTGCCCTTCCCCACACCAGGGCTGTCCGATACAGACCGGCATCTCCTGCCACCCCGCTTTCCTGCTTTGGCAGCTTTTTGCTTGTGGCCGCAGAAGCGGTGGCCAGCGAAAGGTGCCCCGTTGGGTAGGGATTAGAGGCAGTCGGGCTCCGGCAGAGGCTGCTTTTCCGCAGCTGAACTTGCCCTCCCCAGTACGCGATTGCTAACGCGCGAGTCCAGCTGCGGGGAAAGCTAATCCGCCCGCTCCCCTCCTCGGAGCAGCTGCAGCCGCAGCTCCCGGCGCTGGCCCCTTGCCCCCGCGCTCAGAAGGAAGCGGTGGCACGCCGTAAGCCCACCAGCTGACGCCTCTCCCGGAGGCCAGCTCCGCTTCCAGATTGAAGCCTGGGCTCTGGCAGTGCTTCCACCTGGCTGGGAAGCTTTCAAATGAGCTTTTTTCTTTTCCAAATTAGCCTGCTCCGACCTCTTGTGCAGCTAGGCAGGGTGCAAAGCAAATGGTGCCTGTGCAGCACGCTGTAATCCCTGCGGAGAGCACTTGGCTGGGAGCGATACCAAAATAGAGCTGCTTAAAACAGGAAATAAAAAGACCAAATAGCAGCATCTGCAGCGTGTTTTTTAGTCTCTGCCTGCTGTTTCCTCTATGCATTTTGGGTGGATCTAGGGGAGGGGATGTGACCGGTGCAGTCTGGCAGGCGGTTTTGGGCAGAGCAGGGGTTAATGCCTGCTCTTTGCCGAGGGTACTAACGGGTTGCTCATTTTAATATTTGTAAATTTGGGCCAGAGGGGGATTAACAGTCCCCTCCAGAGCTCTTGAGTCAGCACTGTCCTGCAGCTCTTGGAGACTAAACCCATTTTGAAGTGCACTGTTTTTGGTCTTGCAGAGTTGCTGGAACTGCGGTCGCAAGGCCAGCGAGACCTGCAGCGGCTGCAACATCGCCCGGTACTGCGGCTCCTTCTGCCAGCACAAGGACTGGGAGAGGCACCACCGAATCTGCGGCCAAGGCCTGCACGGCCAGAGCAAGCCGCTGGCTCTGCCCACGGGCCGCTCGGCAGCCGCTGCCGCCAAGAGCCTCGACGGCGTGCCCAGCCCGGCCCTCGAGAAGACTTCGGCCACCACCTCCCGGTCCTCCACCCCGGCATCGGTGACAGCAATAGAAACGAACGGACTCTAAAGGGGAAGTTTTGGTTCGCTCTATTTGATTCATTTTCCTGGGTTGGTTGGTTGGTTTTTTTTGTTTTTTTTTTAAAGCCAAAAAAAGACCCCACAGCAACTTGTATCACTTGAGACACTTGACCCATCGCGCCGCCTCCTCGGAGCACCAACACTCGGGCTTTGCCATCTCGTTCTGCCTTTTTCCTTTTGTGGCTCGTGAAGAACTGGTGCCGGCCTTGCCCGCAGCGCCTGCGTGCCCGTCTCTCTGCAGGGGGGTACCAGAGCATCACTGGGGACCTGGAGGAGGCCGAGCACTCGCCTGGGGGGGACCTGGACTCGGTGGAGAGCGCTGCTGGTGCGCGCGGGAGATGCTGAGCCCTGTCCTCACGGGTCAGACGTGCTCAGGCTCCTTTCCTGCGGTGTCTGAGCCGCCCCCTCCTTCAGCTGCCTTTCTTCCATAATGTACATCGGTGTTTTCCCTCGCTCCCGGGCAGCGGTGGCTCAGGTGGCCGTGCTGGCCCGTTGCTGCAGTGAACAGACCGGAGCCGATTTCCCAGCAGGAGCATCACGTCTTCTAGTGCAATGGCAAAAGCCGAGCCCGCTTCTCTTCTCCTGCCTGCAGGTTGGCAGCTGAGGATTGCAGAGAGGGAGGAGAGGATTTGGCTGCTTTAAACCAAATGTCAGTACCGGGGAAGTACGGACGGTCGCTTCTGGATGGTGTGGCTTTAATCCCGTTCTGTGAGAGGACAGACAGACGGTTGCGTGTTACCCTGGGTGGGACCTTCACTGGGGAAAAGTGTGCAGAGCAAATCTGGGTTGGTTGCAGGCGGTTGTTGCCCTTTCCACCCGGGTACCGTTATTTTGCTATGCAGGAAGCTTTTTTTTGGTTTTGTTTTTCACTGCATGGAAGTTGTTGGTTTGAGAGTTACTGCCGTTTTTTAACCACAGAGATCCTCACGCGATTGCGATGGGTTATTTATAGTCCCTTCTCTTCACGCGCGTTGGCCAAACTATTAAAATAAATGTAGGACTCGATGTCCTATGTCGGTTCTTACCCCCAGCCCCGGGGGGTCCTGCGGTGCTGCTCCGATGCCGGGAGGCGCCTGGGGATGCGCAGACACCGCCGCCTCGTGCGGCCGTGAGGAGGTGGGCGCAGAGTGAGGGCCCGCGGGGCTGCCGTGCTCAGCCTGGGGAGATCCGTCGCTCGGACAGTCCCTGCTGCGGCGTGGAAGGAAGGATTCAGCGCAGCGCAAACGCTGTCAGCGACGCCGCCCCTCGCAGGGCTGCCGCAGGTCACGGCAGGGCTCCTCTCGGGCGCTCCACGGAGGTGGCGGGAGGCGCAGCCCGTGGGGGGGACGGGCACGTCCCCTGCGGGCAGCCGCACCGCTTTCCCACGCTGCACACAAACGGGCTCCAGGAAACCATCTATTCAGCAAAGCCGCGTTTCCGTGACTGTTCCTGGGCGATTGCTGGGCTGGAGCCCAATGAGGCGAATAATTCCCAAATTATTTTTGATCACTTTTTCAATTGGAGGCAAATAATAGAGATGTAATGAATCCTCATTGAGTCTGCAGTGTGTAGCTGGCTGCCGCCTGCCCGGGGATAAACAAGCGACCCGCTGAAACAGCCTCGTCCCTGGGGGAAAGCTGTTTCGGAAGCCGCCGTCGTGGGATAGTGCGGGTGATTCCCGTGCCTGCAAGGTTCTATCGTGCGGAAAAGAAGCCACAAAGTCGCCTGGTGGTTGCGGGAGCTCTGGAGTGTCCCGCAGGAGCCGGTGCCGGCGCTCCCGGCTGCGGCAGAGCCCTGTGCATGGACACGGCTCCTGGGAGCCGAGCTCAGCGGCGCTGTGCCGCCAGGATGAAGGCGGCCCTGAACGGGGGTGGCACGCGGGCCACCGCGACCTGCAGCCGTGGCGAGGCCTCAGCAGCCTGGGGACGGCGTCAGCGGTGTGGGGATGTTCACCCCGGGAGAAGACGGAGGGGGCAGGGTGAGCCCCAAACTGCAGCAGCCCCATCATGAAGGTTCTGGGCCGCGGTGCGGTCCGTGCCGCTGCGGCAGAGCTCGGGGATGATTTGCCGTGCCCGGGTCTGTAGGAGCAGGACAGGATGGATGGGCGGAGGAGGACGGATGCAGGGTCGAGCAGGGAGGAGCGGGCAGTGCTTTGGGCTGGCGAGAGCAGCGGGCTGGGGGCTGCCCTGGCCCCCCCTCCCCTCCCGCGGGGCTGAAGATCATTCCTGCCCTAAGGGGACACTGCAGAGTCGGAGCAGCCTCAGGTACAGAACATCATCGGGGTCGTGACGTCCCAACCCTCAGTGCAGCCCTGACCTCACACTGAGGGGCAGCGGCGGCCAACGGCCCCGAGGGCGGATGCGGAAAGAGCAGGGCAGGGCTGGAAGAAATTGCTTGTAAATAGATTGTCTTCCATAATTCTCATGCAACTTTGATGGCCGTGTATTAAAGTTAACCCCAGTGTAAATGAATGACATACTAACAGTCATGATTAGAATGATTGCGTCTTTTTTTTTTTTTTTTTTTTTTTTTTTTTTTTTAACATGGAATGATAAATGTGAAATTTGGACATGGGAAGACATTGGGTTGAGGTTTCTATTTTTTTTGACATTGAATTCTGTAATAGAAATTTGTTACTTCATTCCTGTGCATAACTTATTTAATGTACTGTATAAAGGAACCCAAACTGTTACAGATGTATTTAGTTTGTTCTACTCCAAAGTAGTCAATAAAAGGACTATATTCATCGTACAGCTCCCCCTTCCTCCCTCAGGAGCGGCGGTGGGGTTTCTGCGGGAACGCTGCCACGCCGCGGCCTCGGCCGGGGGAGCTGCGGGGATGAAAGCTGCCTCCCCTGCGGCCGCAGGTCCTGGGGGCATTGAGTTGGGTTTGTGTTTAAAGATGTTCTTTTCGGAGCTGTTCTGGTTTGTTTTGTGTTTTTTTTTTAAATTAGAGCACCGAAGAGCCCCCAAGGCGCTGTCGCAGCGGGGCTGCAGTGCCAGCCCTCCGTCCCCCCCGGCCCCCGGAGGATGTCTGCTGGGCACATCCTTGCCTAACCTGAGGCTTTCGGGCTCCAGGTTGCTGCAAACGCTGATGCCAGTGGGTAGGAAACCCCAAACTGGGGCCAAACCAAGCGGGGGCGCTGGGGCTGCCCCTGCAGCCGTGCTGGGAGCTCGGGAAGCCCACAGCCGGTGCCTGCTGCAGCTCTGCCCTTTGCGGCTGCCCCGGTGCCGTCTCCAGCCCGGCCCCGGCTGCGCCCCGGCACAGCTCAGCCCTTACCCGTGGCCCCAGCGCTTTCCTGGCCCCCTCGTGTGTGGTGTGTGAGGTGGGACATCACCCCTGGTCTGGCACAGCCCGGGCCTCACGGCTCCCCAGGTCACCTCCCATCAGGGCAAATCATGGTTTGCCCAGGGAAATGAGCAGTGATCAATAATTGGGTAAATAATTGGGCGCTGGGAGCGTGGGTGCTCACCCTCTCCCCGGGAGGGATGGGTGCTGTTGGGTGGGATGGGGTTTGAGGGGCCCATCGGAGCTGGCGCCGCTGGCTGCTGTCCCCCCCGCCCCCCCAAGGCCTTTTCCTGATCCCATCACTGCAGATCGCTCCCGGCGTCAGCCACGTCCCCCGCGCTGCACCCCAAACGCAGGGAGCCCCGGGAAGCTGCAGGCACCCCACTCCCCGCCCCCACCCCGTGGCCGCCCCCAGTACCGGGATGGGATGGGGGGGACACAGGGCCGGACCCGTCCAGCACAGCCTGGGAGCGGTGTCCCCGGGATGGAGCTGTACCCACCGCCCCTTCAGCCGGAGAGTAACTGCACTTTAATTCCCGCACCCACAGCCCGGGGAACAAACAAACAGTCAAAGTAACGCTTCTGGGAGCAGCGCCACAGGGAGCGGGAAAAGAGGGTGGCGGAGTGGGGCTTGGCAGGAGGGAGCGGGTCCGGCACGCGAGGGCTGGGGCTGTGGGCTCCCGTGGGGAGCGGGGGACAGCCCGCGGGCGCGCCGGGACAGGCGGGGGCAAGGACGGGGCCTCCTCCCTGCCAGGAGGCGGTTGTCCGAGGGCAGCCCCTGCCCGGCCTCGCTCGCCCCGGGAAGCGCTTGCTCCCTGCGTCGCACCCGCGCATTCCACCCCGGCTGCTTCTGCAGCACAACTGCAACCTGGTGTGCATTGCTGTGCTCCAGCCACTGGGGCGTCTCCGCTCCTCTCACACCCCCGTCACCATTAATTCAGCTCCACACGCTTTGTGGCAGCACCGAACCGGGTGCCAACGCTGGTTTATGGCGATTGAGCCACAGGATGAAGCAACAGCGCTATCAGCCACGCTCGCCTTCCCCGGGAGGGGCGCGGTGGTTTATTGGGGGACGTGCAGAGCCATGGGCGCAGCTGGGGCAGCACAGCGCCGGTCTCAAAGCCATGGCGATGGCGGCAGGAGCTGCGGGCCAGGCCTGGCGCACCGTGCCAGAAATACTTCA
This sequence comes from Pluvialis apricaria, assembly GCA_017639485.1. Lineage (NCBI taxonomy): Eukaryota > Metazoa > Chordata > Aves > Charadriiformes > Charadriidae > Pluvialis > Pluvialis apricaria. The sequence goes on along the minus strand of CM030021.1, from coordinate 2,687,079 downwards.
TCATCGCTGTTTGCTATAAAACACAATTCACAGTGCGGCCGAGGTGGCGCGGCTGCCCGGGCGGCCCCACTGATGGCCCCGGGGGGCTCCAGGGCGCCGGGTGGGGGACGCCACATCGGGGCAGAGCCATAGCCCCCACCCCCCCGGCACCCTGTGGAGCCTCGGCCTGGCCTCAGAGCCGGGAGGAAGAGGAGGATGGGGAGGAAGAGGAGGATGGGGAGGAAGAGGAGCCGGGGTGGTGCTGGGATGTGGCAACCGACCCTGTGCTCCCCCCAGGGCCAGGCTGCCACCCCCAAACACGGCTCCCCCAAGCGCTGCTGGCGGGTCCCAGCTCCCCCAGGGCCAGCACGGAAACCCTCCTGGTAAGGGGAATAAATAAATTAACATGAACAGAGCAAAAGGGTCAAAACACAGCCGGGGGACCACGGGCAGGCAGCCCCCACCCAGACAGCGGGAGGGGATGAGGGACAGGGAGGTGACAAACGCGAGGGAAGGCAGCGGCGGCACCGAGGGCTCCCCATCCTTCGGCATGCTGACGGCGTCCTGGAAGCGGCTGCCCGGGGTCAGTTGTTGTTCATGATCCACCAGGAGGCTGCGGGGAGAGGGGAAACAGGGATGTGCAGTGTCAGACACAGGTTGGGGTGGCAGAGACGGGGGATGCGGCCCTGCGCCCTTCCTGCGGGTCCCTGGCACCTGGTGCTAAAGCGCCCACCACCCCGCGCCGGGGAGCGCGGCCATGGCACGGGCTGGAGATGGGCGATCCGCTCCAACCGCGGTAATGGCTGCGGGGCAGCACCGGGAGCGCGGTCAGTGGGAGCAGCGGGGCAGCAGGAGCACTGCCGGCAGTGGATTTAGGCCAAATGGATCCCCATTCCATGTTATTTTATTCAAGACCCAAAAGCCATAGCAAACGGGGGCTTAATTTGGTGTTACCCGTCACCAGGCGCTCCCCGTTCCTCATGTTTCGGTCAGATTTCTACCAGCACCGTGGGGAATGTGCATTCTCCCTGAGCTGGTCTCTCCCCTGCCGCGGCACCACGGAGCCATAAAATGAAGGTGGGCCGCAGGCACTGGACGGGTGCTTCGGAGAGAGGGCTCCGGTGCGACAACACGAGGCCCTGGGGGTATTCGAGGCGGGGTGGGGAGCGCCGCCGGCTGTCGCAGCTGCCGGGGAGAGGCCGCGCAGCGCTGCCAGCACACGCCCCCAAACCTGCCCGGGGGAAACGGCTCTCACTCTGGTTTGAAAAAACACAATTTAGGTGACTCCCAAACCAATTTTGTCTCCTCTGGAAGGAGCACCTGTTCCCACTCTCTGCGGAACACCCCGAGCAGCGGCATGGGACTGTGGGCATCGCGCAGCCCCCCCCCCAGCCCCCCTCACCTGGGAAGAGCATGGTGGTCAGCAGCTCCGGGGACTCCAGCAGGCTGATGATGGAGCGCTGGAAAGTCCTGCTGCAGCTGGACTGCAAGTGGCTGTAAGGCAGTGCGCGGGGTCAGGAGGGTGCAGGGGTTGCGCGCGCCTCGGGGCTGCAGGAGGGCGCTGGGACCCCCCGCCCGCGCACGGGGGACGGGGCTGCGTTCGCACCACGCGGCGCAGGACATCCGCTCCCGCCCCACAGCCCTCACCGGGGCGTTCGCCCCCGCACACGGGGCCCAGCGGCCCCAGCGCCGGGAGAGGGCTGCGCACGGACGGGGGGGGCAGTGGGGTTCCCTTTCAGCCGCCCCCACCCGCAGCATCCAGACCCACAAGGAAAAACTCCGACCTTCTCCACGAAGTCACGTCCTGCCAGAACTCGTAAAGGATGAAGCAGGCCTCGTCCGTCAGCTTGCAGGCGGACACGCTGCGGGGACAGGAGCAACCCTGAGACGGGGCCTGGCAAGCTGGCACAGCGCGGCCACGTGGGTCCCGCCAGGCCCGCGAGCGAGGGGCACCAGTCCGCACATGAGCCTCAGCACGAGGCTTTCAGAGCAGTTTGGATGCACCCATGATTCGTGGCTGCCGGGGCCGGCACATGGCTCCAGGGGATCCCAAACCCAAATCCTTCATGCTTCGCAGTTCCTGCAGCCAGGCAGCAGCGGAGCTTTGCAGCTAGTAAACTGGTCCTTGCTGCTGCCCCAAAACCAGCACGTCGGGTGTTTCATTCAGTATTTCTTAGCGCAGCCCGAGCACTGCAGCACGCAGCCTGACGAAGGAGCTCGTCCTTCCAACCCTCCGGAGCCGGTGTGTGTCACCCCATACCCTTCACACGGAGAGAAACTGAGGCACGAGTGCAAGAAGCTGAGATGACAGCATAAAACTGCATCTCGCCGCCCCCCAAAGTGATGCTGTTTCACCAGGCAATGCTTCCCACGCTCCCTCCTGCCGGAGAAACAGGCTGGGGCTTTCTCCAGCCCATGGGAAGATGCGGGGAGGCGAGAGCACGAGGCTCAGGGTACGGGGCCTGGGGAACCATCTGCACTTGGCTGCAGCACCGTTAATTCCAGCTGAGGATGAACGTTTCCTCCAGCTGCTGCTGAGGGCTGCAGGAAGGGACCAAGCCCTGGGGGGAGCGAGAGCAGAGTGACCCAGCAGCTCGGAGGCTGCGTCCCCCTGCGCAGGGGCCACAACGCACTTTGCAATTCCCTGGTGTGAACCAGGACAGCAGAGTCTCCCCCAGGCTCCGCTCCAGCTTTCCACTCACACGGAGAGCCTGCCCATGCAGTGCTACCCAGTCGTCTATACTAGTAATTCTCCTGACAGAAAAGCCCGTCAATTCCAAAGAAAAAAATACCATTTTCTCTGCCACACGTGTCAAAACAAGTATCTTCCTTTTGTTTCAACTGAAAATGCAGTTTTGTGCTGTTGGAGCTGAAGAGCTAAAAAATGACACGTTAAATGGGAACAGCATGAACATTTCCCACTGAAAGGGGCCTGAAGTCTCCCCTGGGAGAAGGGAAGCGCCTCTCTCAGCGCAGCTGTGCAGTCTCCAGGGACGCGCTGGCAGGGGCATGTCATTGAACTCGGACCTGGGCTCCATCCTCAGCTCTGTTCGGAGCCCCGGAGCAGTGCTGGGGGCAGAGCCTTGCTCTCACGCGGGGGTAAGCTTCAGGTGCTCAGGGCTGCTTCCCACCAGCACTACACACACTTCACGTAAAGCAATGCTCTGGCATGAACTCTCCCCTTGACTTTTCCCCCGTTGCTTTCAAGTCCTTCAGTGCTGGAGGAATGCACGCACTCGCTTACGTGTGCACGCCACAGCCATTCCTGCTGGCATAAAACCCATCCCGCCCTTGCCAGCGTCTGCCAAGGGGCTCTTGCTGGAGTACCCGCAGCAGCAGCCGGGACAGGACTGCACGCAGAGACACTGCTGCAGCTGTGACACTGTCTCATCCTCTCTGAAAGGCCAAACCTCCGTGCGTCGAGCCCACCCCTTCCCCTAATCAGCACACAAAATACTCCACAAAAAACCCTTTTGTCCCCCAAGGGTGCTGTGTTAAAAGCCCCTGTTTTTGGGGGAGCCACAGCACAAACAACCCCGCCGCCTGACCCACTTACTGCAGGCAGCTGCTCTGCCCGGCAGTGACCTCCGTGTAGGACCTGAACGCCTGGCGAAACTCCTCAATGCCGCTTGTCGCCACGGAGATCTGCCTCTTCGCCACCAGGATGTGCTGTGAAGGGACAGCAGAGAGCGGCATCAGGGACTAATCTGCCCCTCCTGCGGGACAAGGCAGCGCCGAACAGGCACAGCGCCACAGGGGAAGCCGCAAGAAGGGGCTGGCACCACAACGCTGGGGACACCACCACCACAAAGTGGCTTCATCCTATGGGGCAGGTTGCCTTTACAATAAGGACCGCACCGACGGGAGATGCTCCATCCCCCAGTGGCAGGGTCCTGCTTTGGGGCTGCTGCAGTTCCCCGCGTCCTTCCCCCAACACAGAGGGGCCTCGGGGCCCCTCCACCGGGGCTCTGCGGGCACTCGGAGCAAACCTGGGGCATTTGGGCACTCACAAGCAGAGCGTGGCCTTCCTCTGGGCACTGCCCAGGGCTCTCCTGGACCCTGACAGAGCTGCATTCGCCCCGCGGATGGTCCCACGCCCAGCTCACGGCTCTGACCCCCACCCCGCCGCACTCCGGGCAGCGGACCCCCCGCCACAGCAAAGCCCGCAGCTCACGGGGGTGACCCCACTCTCAGGGCACGGGGGCCGCGCGAGCACACGGCTGCGTGCAAGAGAGGGGATCTGCACGCACGACGCGGCTACCTGCAAACAACAAAGAGCAGGACAGGGACTTACTGCATCTCTTCCTTTGCACATCGCTTCCTCCTTCAGCGGCTCCAGGCGCGGGCTCTGCATTTAACACCGCAGGAAAAAATCATCATTACTGGGAGAAACTGTGCAACACGATAAAACGTGGCAGTAACCCACAACCCAGCCCAGCTCAGTGTGACAGACAGGTACTGCTCTGGGGATGTTCCTTGGGGTACCTGGGGGAGAACAGGGACGCGACGTGCACGCGCGTGGGGCTCAGTGTGTCCAGACTGACTTGTCAGATCAGTACGGACCGTGGAGAAGCCAGGGGAGGGTCAGCAGAGCTGAGGGGAGAAGGGGGCTTTGGAGACAGCCAGGGAGGAGTAGCTTTGGAAGTCTGGGCCTGGTGAATGGGTGCAGCTCTGTAATGATGCCAGGACCAAATATCAGGGCCGTTGGCACAGGGAGAGGTCCCAGGACCGACCTGGCCAGTGCCAGGGTGTAGGGCAGCCCCCAGCCCGCCTCCCCTCTGCCACACACCTTGCACTCCAGCTTCTCGATGAGCTGCTGGAGCCTGTTGATCTGTGCCATCCACTGGCTGTTGTCTTCAACGCAAATGCCTGCATGAGGAAGGGCAGAGAAATGTCACCAAAAAAGCTTGCTTTTATCATTGCAAAAGCTTGCTCAAGACCCAGAAAACCACAAAAAGCTTTTAAACTTCTTATTTAACTTCTGATAAACACTGGCTCCAGTGGGGCAGAGACACCAACGTGAGGGATGAGCAGGCTATAGATACCTGTCGTTAGCATCCCAGAATAGGGGTCCGTTGGAGACAGACAGACATTCTTTTGTCCTCTGCGCCCACATCGTCTCCCTGACCTCAGGCCAACCGAGGTCTCAGATTTCGTTATGTCCTTTCTGAAAGAACAAAATGCAGAAGGAGGGGTTGAAGTCATTCACTACATGGGTCAGCTTCACAGCGGGCTTGGAAAGGGCAGATCCTGCTCCCAGATGTCCCTCCCAGGGGGACCCGCAAGTCCTGCCCCATGCTGCAACCCCCACAAGCAGTGGTGGGGAGAGGGGAAGGACCAGCGTGTCCCACCCCATTACCTCTCCCGTCCTGCCTGCTCCTCCACCGTGTCAACAGCGCATTCGAGCGAGGCCTGCAGGGACTGCAGCTGGTGCATGGTTTCCCGCAGCAGGAAACGGGTCAGGAACTGCTCCATCTTTGAGGAGGTCTCGTACCTCTGTGGGGAAGGGGAGAGGATCTGTCAGACGCCTCCAGCACTGCGCCGGTGGAGCAGAACCACATCTGGAAGGAGCTGGCCCTTAAATAAACCCAACAGGGTGGACTCCAATCAAATTTTTTGTTATTGTAGGAACAGTGACGCTGTTGGACAAAAGCATCCTCTGGGTACACACCTGTGAGGCCACGATAAAATGCACAGCATGACCCCCTCCATCCCAGCCCCAGCACCCACAGCCCCCAGGAGCTGTGGAGGACCGCAGATGGACGCTCCCAAGCTGCAAGGTAAAGGCCACCTGCGGAACTCGCCCCCAGCTCCGAGGAGGGCTGCGGGGCAGGCAGAGCGTCCCTTGCGGCACCCAACAGTTCACACACTGCTCTGCTTGCACCAGGGCTCTGGGAACCAGGCTGGCGGGGCTGAGAGCCTGCGGCTGCCCCGAGGCACAGGCAGCGCCCTCCAGGGAGCACCCCACCGCCGGCAGGGCAGGGCAGCGGGCTGGCTTCATGCTCTCTCTCCCTGGGAAGACAGCACCACACCTCTCTGCTCCGACGGGAAAAGATCCCTCCTGAATTTCTGGCATGTGCTTGCGCTCAGGGCCACCCCACAGCCTGTCCCCATGTCACCCACCAAGCATCAGTGACAGCCCCTGCCAGTCTGCCCTACGACGCTGGAGGGGTGTCCAGCAGGAACACGGGGCTCTGTGGCCTTTACTCACCACCCTTCTTCCCAGTCTGACGCGCGCTGCGCACACCATGGGTGTCAGTGCTGGGCGCGTGTAAAGGCGGGTCCAGGGGGGCACACAAATACGCACTGGGGAGAATGAAAGGGTCACCGTGCATCCTGTGCATCCTGACAAGAACACAAACCGGCCTGGAAGGCACCCAAACAGTGGGTCAGGCTGCACACCATGCCCCAGGATGGCACAGCAGCACGGAGGGAGGGCTCAATGGCTCACATCACTCATCCTTCCAGCAAGCGTGGACAGCAAAGGGCAAGTACCAGGGCCATGGTGCCGAGCACATGCACAAAGATATTGCGTTAGGCAAACGACAGCCATGCATTCAACCCGTCCCACCGGCAGGGCACAGCTCCTGCGGCAGGATTAAGGTCTCTGAAACACTGCCTTGCTCCAGGCAGGGCTGCAGCGGCGGTGGCGACCAAGGGCCAGCTCCCGCAGTGCCGCAGGAGTGCAAAGTTGATTCAAATGCCCCAAAAGAAGTAAACATCTTTTAATTTACACTCTGGGTTATTTCTGTGCCTATCCTCCAGCACTCCAATAAGCATGTGTCCGATCAGGCCAGCAACACCACCGTGGCTCATGCTGTGAACTCAGGCCATGCCAACTGCCTGGGTACAGCTGGTCCACAGCCGAGCCCTGACGCTCCAGGCTGGAGGCCGCGCGTGTCCAGAGCACTGCAGCAAAGCTGTCCTTTTTGAATGCACTCCCTGCAGCTGCCAGCACAGGGAAGGCGGCTGCTCCAGCAGGCGGGAAATTTCCTTCTAGCAGTCAGCACAGCAGGACCCCCGAGGTCTGCGGGGAGCCACAGGGGTGGGAGGAATGGCTTTAAGCTGGAAGAGGGCAGGTTTAGATTAAACATTAGGAAGAAATTTTTCACTTTGAGGGTGTTAAGGCACTGGCGCAGGTTACCCAGAGAAGCTGTGGCTGCCCCATCCCTGGTCCAAGGCCAGGTTGGACGGGGCTTGGAGCACCCTGGGCTGGTGGGGGGGGTCCCTGCCCAGGGCAGGGGGGTTGGAACGAGATGGTCTTCAAGGTCCCTTCCAACCCAAACCGTTCTATGACTCTTCACCCCCCTCACTCCCAAGGGCACAAAGATCCCCGCCAGTGCTGCTCCTCTGTGCTTACCAGCCCAGCCACACATCCCCTGCTTACAGGGGAACAGCCAACACTCAAACCTCCCCGGGACAAGCCTGAGAAAGGTGAAGAATATTAATGGCCCGAGTCCCCGCTGGGGCGCAGTGGAAAGGATACATTATTCATCCACTGCGTAGCCGGGCGCAGTCCATTTCATTTCAGGAGCTGGTCCAAATCCAAACGGCGTCACCTCTCTTTCTGCACAGAGGGCACTTCCCACAGCAAGCAGCCTCCGCAGCCGCGCGGACCCACTTAACGAGGTGTGCTCCCATCTCTGCTGCATCCCCCCCAGCCCCCCGCCGGGGCTGGCTGCGGCCCCCGCAGCCCGGGCAGAGGGATGCCTCCCCTTGCACGGGGGTCGGATGCTTCTCCCCAGCCGCATCGCTCCCCTTCAGAGGGCCAAGCGCTGGGAGAACCCCCGGTGTCAAGCCGGCCTCCCAGCACTCCCCATCCTCTCAGCCTTCCTCCTGAGGATGGCCTAATCCTGCTCTCCTCTGTGGGTGATGTTGGTGCATGGAGTTTTATCGCAGAAGCAGGCAGCTGCTCCTGCAAACATCGTGTCACGGCTGCGGGGGGCACTTTCAGCCTGCCCTGAGCCCTGCACTTCGCCCCAGCGCAATCCTTACACCCCAAACACGCAGGCACAGGCACCAGCCTGAGATGCCACCCCCCCAAAACTCAACTACCAGCCCAGGGCACGCCGTGCTCGGAGGGAACTCAGGTCTGAAGCTCACCACGCAGAAGGCTCCCCATCCTCCTGGTCCCAGCACGCCCCGGCCCACCTTACAAGGGCAAAGCAGGGTCCCACATGGACACGTCAGTATTTTAGGCAAGCACTGCACACGACGAGCCAGCTGCCTCCTGTCTCTCGCCTCGTCAAACACAGCACGCCCAGGGGAACATGCCGAAGAGAAGGATGGAAATAACCATCTCGAGAGAGAGCCCCAAATGCTGTTTCACCCTTCTGCATTGACTTGGAAAATTGCACAGCTCCCAAACACAGAGACACAGCATATTCCGAGGGAGGCAATCAATTAAAAAAATGCACTTTCCCTTCAGTTCAGCTGCCCCGTCCCCTTTGCACTCTTCAATTTGGGGCAAGCAAGCAAAACCTTCATCAGGTGTTGCACCACGCAGTCCAAACCCCTCTGTAAACAGAGGCTCAATAAAAATGTGTTCTGTCTCACTCAGCACAGCATTTTCTGCTCATAGCAAAGACTCTTGGAAAGGAGTCATGGAGGAAATAACTCAGCAAGCACGAGACATGGCTTTTTGGTCATGTACTGGTATTTCAGCTCCGTTGACCCAGATGAAAATCCCAAAGTTGCCAAGAGCTGGTATAATTCTACTTTTGAGAGGTTTTATTAGTTCCTTATGATTATAGGTAAGCTCAGGACAGAATGGAATAGGTGATCGCATAATTTCTGCCAAAGGAGAAATATGAGCGCCTAACTTGGAGAGGTATTTATGGGCAAGTGTGCAGTGTCTGCAAACTGGAGAATGGAAATATTTTAGCATACAGGTCCCCTGTGAGAAACATCAGTCCCCTTCCCAAGGTATTTCCACAGCTCACTTCTTACTCTGACACTGTTATATTGTAAATGCAAAGTTTAGCCACAAGATAAGCTGTAATTAGTATACTGCAGCATAGCTATCAAGTTATGTTTTACAAATGTAAGTAGGAATGATAGAATTTGGAGGAAAAAAAAAAAACTCTTCTCTTGAAAAGACAGCTTTTTCCTTACCATGTTTCTACCAACCCAGTGAGGAAGGATGGGAGCATAGGGACACCTAATGATTTGGTTTCCTCCTGCCAACCTGTGGATCCATAATAAAAACCACGAGCAGGTTTGCTGCCCACACATACGCTATTTCCTACAGTAATTGCAGTCACTTACACAGTGAGATGGATGAACCCAGCTCATGTTTCCTGTACTTTATCGCAGTGTTTATCCTGCAGTCAACAATGTGCATGACAGGCGTTTCGAGGAGCCCACCAGCAAGGAGACGGCTGCTGAGACACGCCATTGATCCATGCCAGGTACCCTGGCCCACAGCGACCGTGAAAGCGTGCACAGAGGTGGGAATCCTCGATAGCAGAAAGGCTTTCGGCAGCACTGCTTCAAACCACAACTCCCAAACACAGAGCCACAGCATATTCCCTCCAAGCTCTGGTTTCCTTATTTCCCCTCTCCTCCCTGTCGCTCATTGCCCTGGCATGGTCTGAACAAGCCGAGCACACCGCCCAGGCTCTGCTTTTCTTATGCTAACGAAGCAGCCCATGCTCTCTGCCTATTTTCCTCCTTGTAAAGTGGTCTCATATTTACACGAGCCTATTTACAGCTGCAGGTAAGTACCTGGAGGATGCAGGGGTGAGCATACCTGGGGCAGGAGAAGTAAGGAACTACCAGAGATGGACCATGCCCTTAGCAAGAGATGTAGTGGTTCAACTGGTGAGACCCAGCTCAAGTCAGAGATCCCCTTCTTCTAGCTAGTCCGGATACCACTGCCTCCTCGGGGGTCACATGAAGCTCTCAAATACAGTCTGAGGAAAAACGGCCAGGGACTGAAGATCCATCAATGTCTGTTGACTCCACAGCCCTGCTCTGGAAGCAGAGCTTTACGGTGAGGGCCATGGAGCAGAGACCTCTTCCAATTTGCCCAGCACACAGTATGGCTGCACCTCCAGCAAAAGCAGCTCCCCAGGATGAAGTTTCATTCAGCTCTTCCAGGAGGGTTGTCTCTCTGCCAAACTGGGGCTCTCAGTCCTTGGGCCTTGTGGCATTAGAGGTGTTTGAATCAACAGAAATGAGGGACAGACACGTAATATGGGAAACCTCTGTTCTCTGCCCCCTCCCCTGGCTCAGAGAGGTGTGAGCTTTGGCTAAAATGTAACCTAATAAATCCACTAATCCTGCAATAACCCAAGATCAAGTCCCGTTCTGGAAATATAAACGTGGGAATACGTTCAGGTCACGGCAGGTAAGAATGCAGTATTTGTCATCTCTGCCAGCCTCTAGCAGCGGCAGATTTCCCACAGCTCGGCAAGAGCCCTGACCACAGGGTTGGAGCATCGCCCTCTCCTGCTTTCTCCCAGGCGCAGAGCCCAGCGGACCAGGGAGCGCAGGGAGGTGCTCCCCGGGAGGGTCAGTATCTGCATCGGGGCACCCAGGGGCTCGGGGCTGGCATCAGAGCACCCGGATCAGCACAGACTTCGTGTGGGTGACAGCAGCGCTGTGAACATCAGGCTGCCCTGGCCCCAGGCAGATCCAAACAGTGGTGGGAAAGCGAATCCACAAAAATCTTTTTCAATAGGGAAAACCTGCTTCTCTTTTCCAGGGAACACCTGTGGCACCAGAAACTATTAAGTGAATGAATGTCTCATGCCAATACCGTGAAGCAGAGAGTAATTGCACTGTCCTTTGGAGAAATACATGAATACACAAATTCATTACCAGAAAAAAACCCACCAAACCAGAAAAGAATGGAAATAAAGCGTAGCTCTCTGAAGAGGATTCATTCTCTCCCCTCTGGACTTGCATTTAATAACTGTGAAGGGGGCCAGACAGCTGAACCAAAGAGAAAATGCTTTTTTCAAGTGATTCCCTCTCCTGGCATGAAATTTCCCAACGTACAGGGAGATGCTGCTGAGGCTGGATCGGGCCAGAGGAAAACTGTAAGAGAGGCGAAGATCATGACCGACACTAGAGGCACAAACACCACTTTGATGACTCTGCAGAGCTGACGGCAGGACCAGTCCCTCTTTGCTTCTCTGCCCGTCAACAGGTCAGTGGACGGTGTGCGTGTGGATGATGCCCTTCATCTGCTTCTTACCAAGCATCGAACCACCACATCACCGGGAAAGAAAGGGCCGGCCCTTCCCATGGCTGTAGAACAGCATCAACCCCAAGCACACAGCTAAACCATTTAATACATTTCAGATGCAAAGGGGACTGCTGGTCCCCAAGGAGGGTCCCTTCCAGTCCTGGCCACTGCTCCTTCGCTGCTGTATTTAGCTGCAATGCTGTGCACTGCAGACCTCTGCTCTCCGACACGGAGGCAGGGGGGCTCACAAAGCAGGAGGCTGCTTGCTCTAATTAGCAGGCACCAATCTGCCTCCCATCAGCACAAGCTGCAGGGAGAGGGAGAGCATTCACTGCAGGGAGGAACTCGGCACAAGGCTGAGAGTCAATGAATTTCACCATTTCCTACCTTCTCCCAAGTGCCTCGCTGTTTCCCAAAGCGGCCCTCCTCCCGCCGTGGCTCCTGCCCCCTCTCCAGCAGTCAGTTTTTGTCACTGTGAGCACAGGCTTTGCTGAGCAGAAGCTACCGGGGTCGGTCCAGAGCAGGCTTGACCCCAGAGTTCCCATTTCCCACCACGCTGTTTTGTGGAAAAGACCTTGCTTTGGTTCAGAGACACAACACATACGCTATCAGCGATGGTTCCAGAAACAGTGTCCCCAGACAGGACCCCGCAAGTGATCTGCAAAGAGCTGTTGAAACAACCACTGCCAGAGTCTTACAAGGAAGAAGACGTCTCCAGAGCACAAAAGCAGAAGCCCTACCCTTCTCCTCCAGCATGGCTACCCCTCCTCCAGGCATGCTGCACGCACCGCACATGGGAGACAACTGAAGCACACACAGGCAACCCTGTTTATCTGGGAGGTACCACATTTGCTGCCTCTGACACTTAAGTTAAACGCTAAGCAAGCAGCCAAGGTCACCACGGCTTCTGTTACGCACCCGCCTGCCCCACCACCCTCCCACAGTCCCATTCTTACCAGTTTGGTTTTGTCCATGGCTGCCAGGACTGCAGAGTTGAGAGCCTCCAGGGCAGAAAGCACGTTCCTGTATTCTCCGAGATACGCCGAGAAATAATCTGAAGCAGTAGAGAAGACCATGGTAAGCTTGCTGAGCGCCTCTATCTCTGCCTCCCTTGCGCCTGCTGCTTCCCACGCACAGCCCAGCGCTGCAAGGGGAAATTTGTGTCCCTCTCCATAGTCACACTCCCACCTGGACTGAAATGAAGAGTCCTTTTCTATCCCCAGGGACAAAATGTCCCATCCCCTTGGGAAAAGCACAGATGTCCTTTGTGCTGGGATTCAGGCACAGGGGCTGGCAATGCCACTTGACCACCCAACTGGCCCAGGTCAGATATGCACAAAGCGCCACCACAGACCGAAGAGAGAGGAAGCCCTCCGAGGCAGGAATATCACCCTACTTACCGCACAATTTCTCTGTGTCCACGTTACTGCAAGAAACAGAAAAAAAACAAGCTCTTGTTAGATGGTGGGGCTGGTCCAGGAGAAACAGTTGTGGTGAACAGGGTCTTGAGGGCTTGTCTTGACCCCCAGTGGATTTACTGCTCCTCCCATGTATTTTCACAAGCCGTATTAGAAAAATAAAAAGCTGCACAAGCTTAGAGCCAGCAGCTCAGCAGCCATGGCCAGCACCTGCAGCACCCAGGCAGGACTGCAGAGCATCGCCTCTGCTTCAGGGGCTGAAGGAGCAGCAAAGCTGCTCCACCAACACCTGCTGGAGCTGCAGTGTGCTGGGAAAGTGTCTGTGAGAGCCGGATGGAGCCTCAAGAAAGGTCAGGGGAGCCAGGCCCCTGGGCTGGCAGCCCCAGGTGTGAGCCCTGGAGCTGACAAGCCCCAGAAACTGCTTCTTCCATGCAACCTCTTCCCTGAAAGGTGCAAAGAATTCAGCCAGGGCTCCATCCTCCTGTCTCCCTTGACCTCAGCCCAGGTCCACCCTCATGGCTTGCCTCCATGGCACCAGGTCCCCTCCTCTCCCATCTGCCCCATGGATGCCCCCGGCAGTTCCCCCCTCTTCCCTGCCGTCAGAGCCCAGGTGATACGGGGCTGCCTTCAGGCTCCCAGGGCAGGGGGCCGGATGGCTTCACAGCCCTCAAGGGGGGTCGTGCCTGCTGTGAAGGCCATTAAAGCAGGGATCTGGGTCCAAAAAACCTGGAGGTGGGGACGAGCCCCTCCACCCCTTTTCAATAACAGAGAGCACTGCACTGGAGAATCAATGCTGGCATCCCTGCAGGGCCTGGACAGGTCCCTCCCATTGCTAATAAAGGCACTGCCGGAGTGGAGAGGGAGGAAGAGATGTCCTGAAACAGCCACATCGTTTTGGAACAAGATGTCACGCAGAACCATGGGTTCACATGAAGCTGTTGGATGCACTCAGGTGGACAAAGCCACAGAAGCAGAGCTGCTTGCAATGCCTGGCATCGCCTGCAGAGAAATGCCCCAGGATATCGTTTATTCAAATCAGCCTCCGCTCAAGAAATTCTGCTGTCTCAAAATCCCCTAAATGATTACAACCATTTTTAATCCTGATTGGGAAAGTGGAAGAGAGCATAAAAGAGAATTTTTTAAGTGTTTAAGTGCTGTCACATGTGGAAGAACTGGTGATACCTGCAGTTTGCTGGGCTCCAAGCGCAAGGATGGCTGCAGCGCCGCTACCCAGGGGAAGTCAAACCGCAGCCACATCACCCTGCCCCGCAGCTGACACTGCTCACGGGGCAGAGGGGCAAAACCACCCCGAGGTAAAATCAGAGGAGAGTGTGGGAAGTGTACAAAACACCATGCGAAGAACAAGTGTAATAATTCAGCAAAATCTTACTACAGCTTTTCCCCCAAACATTAAAGGCTGACTTCTGCGTCTCTCTGCTGGGCTTCCACTCAGTGTACTTTAATAATAGGCAGTGATTCAAATCATGAAAATATTTTGGTGTGAGACGTCATTGCAGACCCGCGGCAGTGGGACTGCAGACCCCTCTGCTTAGCTAATTGCATCAGGCGCCTTCTTAACCAATGGAGACGGGCAGTTTTAGGATGTGATTTGACTCATCTATTTTAAACACCTACCGCAGGAGCTGATTAAGGCAGGGCTCTGGCGCACTGTCCTGGCACTGCAGACAGTTTTTAAAGTGGATAAAAAAAAAAAATCCCCAAAACCTGTGTCCCTTGAGACACAATACAAATAATCAGCAAAACCACAGCCCCTTTTTCTGCCGACTCCACTCCATGAACCTTTGCTGATCCCATCTTTGAGCAGCTTCCACACATCCAACCACAGCCCTGCTAGCCAGAGTGACTGGGGTTTGAAGCACAAATTTAAATTGGAAAAATGTCTTGCTCCTTCTTAATTTTTCCATGTATTTCTGAAAGCTGCCTGGAGCCTGCAGAACTGCTGCTGCTACACTGCCACAAGAGACTTGGCACCGCATCACCCACAGCATTGCCTGGTAGACCCATGCCCCGAAATAATAACTGCAGCCATTGGTTCCCATCCAAGAGATGGGTAAAATGCAGAAGAGAGGGGATGTGGACATGAGATGATAAAATACACACCTAATGCGTACCTTACCCAGGTGTTTGCATCTGTCCCCAGTGAGAACCTGGGGCTGGGGCTGGTTTTACCAGGAAGAAGGGGCCACCAGCTCAACCCACTGCCCTGATCCCCATCTTGGCTCTAGCGAGCAGGTGTCCAAGTGACAAAGAGCTACTATCAACACCAACCCTGTGGCGTCCAAGGAGAGGCCAGAGATTATTAATAACTATCTTATCTGTTTGCTGCTGACGTTAACTGATCAATCACTAAAACACTGAACAATTAAACACTGAACCAATCACCAAGAACTTGTGCCAAAAAAATCAACCCTCTGGGAGTTGTCCAGTGGAAGATCTGCTCCCTTCCCAATGCAGCCTGCTCCGTCAACAACCCTGTACGTCCACCTCTCCCCACACTCCACATCCTGCAGTGGCCCCTAGGGCACAGTTAGGGGCAGGACAGACAGCAGCAAGCAAATTTTAGGACTGCTGGTGCTATTTTCATGCTACCAGAAGCTACTTCATACCAGAAACCAGGAGGAGCTCATGTGAAGAACCTGCATGTCAAATCCCAACCCATTTTGCAGGGCTGCAACTGAGCAGCAGGCTTCCCTCTGCTCCTCTCTCTGCCATTCCCTCTCCCACTCCAAGAGAAGAGCCATCCTCTGCCTCCGAAGCACTCATCCTGAGACTCTCCACATTTCCACATAGCTGTATTTTGACTGTGCTCAAACCACTGATTAACTGTAATTAAGCTTGAACTGATGATGAAGGATCTTGTCATCATTATGCTGTTGGGATTTTGTGAGAATGCGCCTGGAATTTATGCAAGAAAACAGCAATCAGCTTCAGCAAAGCAGATGGGAATTCTTTTATTTTTATCATTTATCATGTTGGGAACCTCTGCTGCCATCACAGAAAATTGGTTCTGTTTTACCTCAAACCAGAACAGGTTTCCAAACCTCTCCAGTGTGATCCAGAGTGTTTCAGTCACTCTCCATCATTCAAAGACTGGCAGATGCTGCGGCTCCAAGTCTCTGACTAAAGAGAAGGAAGGAAAGTTCAGACAAGTCCCTTCTTCCACAAAACCAGAGGGGTGCGGTTATTCCCACTGGGAGTTTTTAAAAAC
Organism: Pluvialis apricaria; assembly: GCA_017639485.1. Classification (NCBI taxonomy): domain Eukaryota; kingdom Metazoa; phylum Chordata; class Aves; order Charadriiformes; family Charadriidae; genus Pluvialis; species Pluvialis apricaria. Next base: position 2,671,259 of record CM030021.1, on the reverse strand, counting down.
CACCAGATCAGCAGTCGCACCTCCTTCACTTGTGGCTCAAGGTCAGAGACACAGGCTCTGGGCAGTCTGTACCCAATTCCTGCCACCACCATCTGACCGCTCTCATGCCAAGGAGGATTTGCCACACCTTTCTACATTTTCCCAATGGATGCAGGACAGAATGACACGTGAGGTCCACCTGCCCGTTCCCTGGGCAGGTTTCATAGCCTCCCGCAAAGAGCAGTAGCCACGTGACCTATGCAACACTACAACGTCCAATCCAAAGCCTTTTGTAACCAACTCTCCACTAAGTTGTCCCATTGAGACCCTGGGATCTGCTGCCACCCTGCCTGGCTGGGCTGCAGACGGACGCACGGCTGCTCAGAGAGCAAATTGCACTGTGCACCTCCCAAGATGCTTCTGCAGCAATGGAACTTTTTCATCCCTTCAAAAACATTTGTCTCTTCTCACCCAGATGTTTCAGTGGATGAAAATTCCCTTTTCCGGGAAGATGAATCTTTCTGTTTTGCACCAGTGCCAGAGCTGGGGTGGAGCTTTCTGAAAAGTTAACAGTGGACCTAGCTGTTGTACCAAATTGCAATAAAGAATGAATTCAGTTTCAGCGTCATCTTTAAATGCCAAAGAATTAGAGCAAGGAGATACTTTAAAGCCAAAATGGAACAATTTTCAGAAATGCAGAACAAAAAAAAGCCTCGTGGGGAAACATAAAATCTGAACCAAACCCAACAGAGGCACCCGATACACAGTCCACAGCACCCAACCTGAGCACCAGGCAGACGGAAGGTGGAGCAAATATCAGATGGGAAGGATGGGGAGAAAAGGAGAGTGTGGTGCCATGGGCTCTCTGGAAGAACAAGCAACGTATGAGACCTGAAATATTCATCTTCCCAGATGTCAGCGCTGGGACCCAGGGGAGCAGCAGCAGGTTCGCAGTGATGGGCGAGGGTCAGAATGTGTCTGGGCAGCACTCCATTACCCAGACACGGAGAGTGCCTGGGTATAAAGGTCTGTGTTACTGTCTCTCCTTGGATCAGACTGGCACTGACGAAGAAACACAAGTTTCAGCCTAGACCTGATGAACACAGCACCCTTGTAGCCAAATCCACCCACTGCATTAATGGTGAAACCTTCCCATCATCGGAAAAGCTATGGGATGTGAAAGAAGCACGCCAGATATGTTTGTAGAGCTTATAGTTGCTTTCCAGCTTTCTAATACTTTGAGTATTACCTTGGGGTAATAACTCTTGAATCTGGCAGCAAATTTCAAAAATATTAAGTTCCTGCAAGTGCAAGGCAAGCAGGCAGCCCGGAGGAGAGGGGCTGTCCAGCCCCGCCATCGAGGGGACAGCAGGCCACCAGCACAGCTCTTACAAGACACCAGAGATTGTACAAAGGAGCAAGCCCCCCTGCACACCTCAAAAAACAAATACCAGAAAGTCCAGCTCTACACACAGAGCCACAGAGACCTCTACGGGGTCCAGCATGCTGAAGACTGCTTGATTTCTGTAACGTGCTGCTATGCAGCGGGCATGCAGTCCCTGGGCAGCCCCTGGGGACAGATGGAGTCATGCCTCCCTGGGCACAGGCCTGTCTCTCCAAGCCCCTCGTCCCAGCAGGCACGCGGCTCTGGGTCGGGATCAGAACACTCTGGCAGACGCAGCGTTGCCCCACGTTGTTCGCAGGGGGCAGGATGCCTCTTACCAGACAATAAACTGAGCTCCAGGCTCCCTCTCTAGGAGGTCCCACCTCTTCCTCCTCCACGAGCTGGGGATGAAGCTGAAGAAATCACGTACAGTTCCCTGCTGCCACCTCCCACGTCACATCCCGATCCCACCTGCTCACACCGAAGCTGTCCTATGCACTGATACTGTGCACATGCGCATGGACCGTGTCCCAGCCAGGGACAGAAACAAGAACCACACCTGCAAGCGCTGCAGGAATGGGCCACTCTTGCAGAAATGAGGGCATCCTCGCAGGGCTGGAGGGACAGTGTCTCCTATGTTTGCTTGGAGTGTCTGAACACAAGAATTTGGAAACGAGCTCCGTCCGCAGGGTCCCTTCTGCTCTTCATGGGAGAAGCAGATCAAAGACCCAACGGTCATGCCCTGCTAATAGTTGTCATCAGTTCAATGCTGCAACTGCCACGTTGTCATAGCTACCACATCGTCATTACGGGTAACGAGTTATAGAGAGCACCGCTGCAGCTAGGGTCACGCATGGCTCTCAGCCAGCCAGCTTGCACAGGGCCCTTCGGTCAGTTCTGCTTATCTGCTCTGGACGGACAGAAGAAGGGGGTGGACTAGATGACCTTTAAAGGTCCCTCCCAACTCACACTATTCCATGATTCTAAGAAGCCCAACCTGAAAGTGATGGTAAACCAGGAGATCTCCACCGTTCAGTTAAGGGCACAATTAAAACTCTCTGCTTTGCCGCAACCCGTGTTTCCCAGCAGTATTGCACAGGGGGTGACTCCAACGCCACGCCAAAACAGAGCGAGACGAAAGGAGCATTTGCAGAGGAAAGGGAATGCCTCGCTGCTGACTCCCTGGGATCACACCCCAAAGAGACAGAGGTATTTTCAAGAGACACCTCCTGCTGCCCACATCCAACAAGCCCAACTGGCAGGGACAGGCAGCAATGGGCAGCCAGGCTTAAAAGAAAGCAGCACCAGGGGCTGCACACACCAGCCCACTTCTCTGCCCCATCACTAAAGCGGGAGCATTCGCTAAAGCCACCACCTCGACACTCAGCAGGAGTCAATCATCCCCACTCCCTCAGTCCTGGGTGGGTGACGTGGGGAACTGCAGCCAGGGACTGCTGGATATCCGCTGTCAGTGGCTCAGTGACATTTGGTGGCTGTTGGCAACCCAACAGCCCTCCATGCCACTGCCCTGGCTCCCAAAGGCCCTGGGAGCAGCACGTGCAGCAAAGGCTGCTCCACGTTTACCCCTCCCTGGCGGGGGCCTGCTCAGACACTACCCCGGCCAAGGGCATCAGAGGGGTGCAGGAGATGCTTGCTGGGATGCCAGGGACACGAGGCAGAGCTGAGCCTGCCACCCGAGACCAGGAGGACGCTACAGCCACCCTCTGCCCCAGCAGCACTCCTCCATTTGAACAGGCAGCCTCCAGACACGGAATTTTTCAAGGGCCAGTTTCTCCTAGTGACAAAACATGTTCATTCACAGTGGCCAGCAGGGCAGAGGGACCACAGCAATATCCGAAATACCGGGATAAGAAACCCAGCCGAGCCCAGCAGACTCCTTTAGATAGCACTAGTCAAGAGGAGACCAGGGCTGAGTGCAATTACTTCTCCTGTTCTTTGGGGGTTTCTTTTTTTAAAAGTAGCTGGCCTAAATTCACAGTTACACTCATAAGGCCCACTTCTGGTGGAAAGCAGCTCTTACGTAAGTGAAAAGCAGCTCCCTGTGTCAGCAGTGGCAAAGTCTGCGACTTTGCACAGTCTGTGCATCGTCCTCACACCACCACATGCTCCTCCTGCAGACACACAACCTGCTCTAGAGAGCCGCATATTTCTGGAATACATTTTTCAAACTAGCGTAATGTAATTTTAAATGGATAGTTGCTTTTGCAGAGCTACAGTAAATCTGATAACGACTGTTCTCAAAATGTCTGGCTTCTCTCTTCGCCAATGCTCATAGCTGATGTTCAATGGGTTTTAACATCAGCGTGTTACAAGGGGTAGGTTTATCTCACCCTGACTATCACACCCGCCTCCAAACATCCTCCATCTACAGTCAAGCCGTTTTATATTCTCCTTCATCTCTTCTCCTCTGTGCCACCACAGTACTTACTCTGAATGACGCCTGTCAATGCCACTGAACAACTCCCACAGCTCCTCTGAGCTCAGGATCCCATCAGCGAAATAGTTCTTGAACTCCTCAAACGACAGCTTCCCATCATCTGCATTTAAATAAAAGGGAAGAATAATTATATATCTGCAGAAAGAAGCATACAGGCCCCAGCGATCCTCCCAGCAGCCTCTCTACCAGAAGCGTGGGACGATTGGGCGTGTTGTGCATAATAATTAGAGCAGATATCTCATTGAAAGCATGGCTCACCAGTGCCCATCAAAAACCCAGGAGTGCTGGCAAGCAGGGCCACTGCTGCTAGAATTTCAGGTGGGAATTTCAGCCCCTTCCAAAAGGCCCTTTTGTAATGTTTTCAGAAACACATGCAGACGCTCTGTACTTAGATGACTGTCCAAGCACAGAGTCCATTACAAACAGCATAGTGAGGACAGCATCAGGTTTTTATGGAAAGAAGAGTTCTCCATTGACTCAAGAGCCTTTTGCTGCATCTCTGTGGAGGACTTCAGCTCCTGGGCTGCATTTTGATGTGCAACAAAAGCGGCTCCTGGACCCTGCAAACTACTGTGAAGAAGAAGAGCCCAAGAGGGGCTGGGAAGGCTCAGAGAAACCACTTGAGATTTTGGACGTCTTGGTTTACGGGTGCCAGATTAAAAACTGGGTAGCAGAGCCTACCTCTTAAATGCCAGGGGCTCCAGTGGGCCTCCAGGAACAGGGCCACCTAACCAGGGGCACCTGTAAAACCCTGGACTGAGCGCAGAGACTGAATCAATCCTGCAAAGGATGGAGCAGAAGCCTGATTGCCCCTGGGCAGCCTGCTGCACAGCTTGCTTTGCCTTCCCTTCTCACTGCTAGCATCGCAACAGGAGAGATTGTGTGCACGCAGGCAGGAGAAGGGCTTGGAAGGGCTCTGTCCTCCGTGGCGCATGGACAGTGAATTAGGGGAGCCCACTTTTCCAGCCCCTGGCCAGGCCCTTTGCTCCAGTGCGTTTTCCTCCAGGCGAAGCAGAAAAGCATTTTTCTTGCAGCCAGAGAGCTGCTTGCCCTTATCCTCCTTCACTCTTTCAGCCAAACCTCCCAGCAGGGACAGGCTGTGCCACTTCGCCCAGACCCAGGCAGGGAGCAGGAGGCAGCGGCAGGAACAAAGCACTCACCGTTCTTGTCGGCTCGCCGGAAAATCTGCAAGAGAAAATACAAGAGGGTTTAGTGAGGGGATAGGGAGAGCAGTGTGGCTGAACAGCAAGCCAGGTGGCACCCAGCACTGGCACCATAGGAAAACCCTCCTGGAGCCTAGGGAGCAGTGGAGAAGCCCCGGCTGCCAGGGCTGCACAGGCCAGCGCTGCACAGGCTGCTCCAGGGAAATTCCCCTTTGCAAACGATTAAAAGCATTTCTCGCCTCCAATGCGCAAAGCTCTCAGTACAGCCGCCGCTGCCGCAGCGAGTCCAGCACTCATGCCGAGCATCTTTTAGAGAACGCGGAGGGAAACAAAGTAGAAAGGGCTTCCTTGTGATGGAAAGTGTTTAATTTTTCAGACCCTATAAACGGAAGAACATTAAGCACAAAACCACTCCATAACAGTAGTACTTTGTGCATCACTGCTGACACTTCAACTGTCTGCAGCCGTCTGCAGCGAGGAGCAGCTCTTGTCCTGCACTTTGTAATCACTCTTCACAACAATCCTTCCTGCGACACCTCGACATGCACACACACTGTAATTAATTATTAATAAATTAATTAATCTGTAACTAATTCTGCCACAGAGCACAGTTGGAGAGCTGCTCCAATTCAGGGTCTCAACGCAGGCTCCCAACCACGAGGCTTCTGCCCGTGACCCAGAAGAAAGCTGGGGCTTCTTATCCCTGCCTAGCTCCTCTTTCACCAATAATTATAGGAAGGTGTGGGGCTGACTCCGGTGAAGAGCAGCATCATTTCTGAAGCCTGGGAACATCTTGCCAGACTGAACAGTATGAGGTTTTGGGCAGCACATCCTAACAGAGCAAACGAGAGGAAGTTCTGTGTGTGGTAACTTCCTTGATGAAGAAATCTGAAGGTCTGAAGAAAGATCAGGAATGAAAAAGGACAGGAAAAGGGGAAAGCTGACTTTGTTATATTCTTTTCCACACACCTGCAGTGGAGACCGCCGATAAAACCGCCCCCGGACAAGCTCTGTTCCCTGCCGCAGGAAGATGTATTGCTGCCAGCTGCCCCCTCCACCCCCAGCTCCCTTCTGCACCACTCACTGACAGCTTTGCTGCACGTTTTGAGGGCACAAGCCCACATCCAGCCACTGTAATGTCCCTGAAAAATTGCTTTGAGGTAAAGAAACAGCTGCCCAGACAAACCTCTGCTGCTCACTCCTGAGGAAGCCACTGGCTTGCAACTGGGCAGAGGCTTTTCTGATGCTGGTCCCAGCAGGGAGCTCCCTCGTCCTTCCCCACAACCAAAACCAGGAGCAGGGACACCTCCTTGGAGGATGCTCTTTTGAGCCAGGGAAGCTCCTCCCGACCTGAGCCACTGCAGGGAACAGAGGCTGCCCTGAGCCGACCGGCGTTAGGTAACTGTCCCTCTGGGACTCGGGCTTCCAGCCGGCAAGGCTGCTTCCCTTGCAGGAAAGCAGGGCAGGCACTCTCTGAACACCCCGTAGGAGTCACTGGATGCACTTTGGAGCTTTACCTCTACCAGCTGAGAAAGGAACCCGCAGCTCCCACACGCTGGGGACTTCTCTGGGTTTTAAAGCAAAACTTTCTCCAGGCTAACAGGTTCGTTTGTGCATCAGGGGTCTCATGGCTGCAGGGTTACACATGCCAGCGCTCCCTGGCTGCAGGGGCAGCTCTGCCCACAGCCACGTCTCACCTGCCTGTGCCACCCTGCTGCCTCCCTGCCTCGGGCATGCCACTTTCCATCAAAGCAAAAGCTTAATCTTGCAGAGCTCTCTGTCATCAGAGGGACATAGGGCTTATGCAACAACATCTCTGACTCCAAATGTCACCAAGGCCAGCTAGCTCATCCCAAAGACAGTCAAGTGTCACCCAGGCACTTAACAAATGCAGATTTAAGTGAGGTCAAACATTACCCACTCCCAGGCTGGACTTGCTCAGCAGAGTCTGTCTGCGGGCTAAGAGGGAGAGCACAATTTTGGAGGGGGGGATCCCATGGGGCTGAGAAGGTCTCTAATCCGGGGTGAGCCCACCCTGGGTTCAGCATGAACCTCAGCAAACACAGCCGATGCTTCTCCCCCGCACATGGGATCCTCTGCCCCAGCAGTGCGTTAGAAAAGCACTGCCAATGCACACATGGCAACTGCCTGAAGACCAAAATAAATAAATGTGGCGCAAGTAGCTGAGCTGTAAGAGCCCTGCAAGGTGAGGCCACATCTGGTCCACATCCCCTGGGGATGGCAGGGCTCTTCCCTGCCTCCAGTGAGCCCACATGCTTGGCCGATCCCAGCTGCAGAGGGGTGCCTCGGTCAGCACCGCATGCTCTGGAAAACACTGATGGCTTCTGTGCACAAGGCAGGATCCAACTCCAGCCAAGCAAAAATAGCGCACAGCCGGTTCCAAGCTTCATGGGGCGACCCCCCGGCCCCCCCCCTGGGTGCAGGCACATGCACTGCAATGGCAGGTAAGCGCTGCTCCCGGTGCAAGAGCCAGGTACTGACAGCAGCCCTGGGACAAAGCCAGGGAAAAGTGATGCAAAGTCAGGCTGGGAATGGGATCAGGGCTGCATCGGCTGCTGACAGGCAATCCCTGGCTTGCAGTGGGGGGGGGGGGGGGGGGGGGGGGGGGGGGGGGGCTGGCAGTCTCGGAAACACAGGGACACCACCTCAAGCCCAAGACATTTCCCTTAGCCCCTGGCTCCTGGGCTTGGGTCCAAGCAGCCGCAGCCCCGCTCAGTGCCTGCAGCGGCAGACACGCTGGGACTGCTGGAAGAAGCACTGAACTGGCATGTATTTGGGGATAAAGCCCTCACACCCTGGGAAGGAGGGACATTATAGGGATTCTCCCTGCCTACAGCGCTGGAAGCAACTGTGGCTGCTAGACACATAGCCAGGGACGCACCGACTGTTGGGGAGGTGACAGCTGCCCTGGGGACACTGTGCTCATCGACCCACCGCAGGCTACTGCGGGCTGCAGCCAGGTGCCAGTGATAAAAACCAGGTGGTCTGAGCAGCTTTTCTGAATCTGTCGTACACCAAGAGGGGAGTAAGCAAGCCCTGAGTACCAGGCTGGGGAACGAATCTCGCAGAGGCTTGAGATGTCTGCACAGAGAAACAATTACGATGGCAGCACTGCAGTTCATACCATGCCTGCAGCGAAGCATCTCAGGCAAAGCCGCCCTCCTCCTCATCACCTCTCCTGAAGGCAGGCGATCTGCAGGCAGGGAGACAACTCCCGTCCCAGGGGAAGCGCAGGCTGCCACCTGGGATTTGTGGTGGGCAGCCCTCCCTTCCCACTGCCCAAGGCTGGGATCCTGCCCCACTGCGTAGGGCAGCAGCTTGCCCTGCCAAGCCTGGAGGGGCAGCTGGAGACCAGCCAACTGCCCGGACCCAAAAGCGGAGACATTAAACTCACCCTGCCAAGTTCCAGACCTGAGGCGGGAGCAAAGGGAGCCATGGGGAAGAGGAAGGGAGCCACAGGGAAGAGGAAGGGAAGCCGCCAGAACCTGGAAAGCAGCTGCTAGCGCTGTTAACACTTCCCATTATAATTGCTTTAATGATGCCCTGAGGGATAGATGTGGGACTCAGGGAGTGCCCCGAGGAGCTGAGCTGAAACACAGCTGTCACCACCAAACCCCCTCCAGCCCATCTTCCATCAGCCAAGTAATTAGTTCAGTTAACGATTTTGGCTGGAGAGCCCTGCAGCCTGAAATCCCCCCACAGCAGGAGAGAAACCCTGACCCTCAGCTGGAAGCACCACCGCAGCAGAGGGAGCTGCACTTTCCAACTGCTCCCTGGTGATGCCAGGAGGTCTCCCAGACTGAGGACTGGACCAGGCATGGCATTCACCTTCCCAAAGTGCTGCCCAAGATCTCCTGCTCCCCTCCTCTGGGATGAACTGGGACACAGGGGGCACCACCCAGACCAGAACAGGACAGAGATGACAGCTGGCACCAACGTGGGCTGTCCGGATGCTGGAGCACCACACCAACCCTCGTCCTTAACCCTCACTTGCTTTCTCCTCCCCAGTCCCTGCGGCAGGGCAGGGGCAGCACCTCTGCTCACATATCTCCTTGGCTCCACAGGGCGACCCCAGTGGTGCTGGACACAGCAGAATGCCAGGGCTGGTGGCCCACGAGGAAGATTCAGCTGCTGCCCACCCAACCCAGGCACCCTGCAGCTCACAAAAGAGTGCCAGGAGCAAGGGAGCTGAGCACCTCTGATGTGCTCCAACAGGAGAGGCTGCCTCTGACCCAGCCTGGGTCACTTACCCTGGGAGACGGCCAGGCATGGGGGCCCCTGCCCACCCTACCAGGTGCCACAGGGGGAAAGGTGCTGCCTCCCCAAGCCCCAGCCCAAGGGCACACAGGTCCCTCCGGACAGGAGCACCCTCACCATAGGGCTTGAGGGGACATGGCACAATGGGAAGCATCTCACCAGGACCCGTCCTGTGAAAACAAAGACAACCACCATCCACATCTTCAACTCCCCCAAGCCACCCACAGCCGCCAGGATGCCCCGCTGACCTCCAACCTGCACAAACAGCATCTTCCTCCACGACTCCTGGCGTGTTGAGAGCGGGCAGGGATGGGGGCTGCAGTGAGCAACGGACACGCTCTGCCTGTGGGATCCCACAGCTTTTAACAGCTACACGGTACCTTCTGCAGCTTTCCTGCCAGACACACACAGCTCCCGCTCCCAGAGTCACGACAACCAGCTCTTGATAAGGAGTGGGCTATTTCTAGCCACTCAGAGGCCCATAATTCAGGAAGGGGACACAACACCATTATTTAAGACATCACGATCCATGCCTTGATTCACCGCTTCAGGCCTAAAGCAGCCGCGGGGCCCACTCGCTCATCCCTTGGGTTTGGCTCCTCAGCCCGGGCAGGCGGGAAAGGGCCTCACCCTGACACCTCCGTGTGAGGCCCCGCCGCGGCTCCCTGCCAGGAGGCACCGCGGCCCGCGCCAGCCCCGGGGGTGGGACAGGGGCTCGCTGGGGGCCCGCCCCGCGGTACTCACGTCGTGGAAGATGGGGAGCGGCTGGCGGCGGGGCGCGGGGCCGCGGTCGGCCGACAGCAGGCACACGGCCAGCAGCTCGGCGCACGCCATCATGGCCCCGCCGGGCGCGGGCGCTGCGGTGCCGTAGGGAGCGGTGCGGTGCCGTAGGGTGCGGGACCGTAGGGAACGCTGCGGTGCCGTAGGGTGCGGTGCCGTAAGGGTGCGGTGCCCCCCCCGGGTACGCTGCCGTAGGGTGCGGTGCCGTAAGGGTGCGGTGAACCCCCGGGTACGCTGCCGTAGGGCGCGCGGCGCGGAGCAGCACTCAGCCGAGCGGCTCCGCAGCCGCCAGGCAACTTTGCCTCCGCCGAGGGCCCGCCCCCGCGGCGATCCGGTTGGCTGCCGCCGGTGATTGGCACCTCAGGGCCGCGCCTGCCGTTGGCGGAGGGGAGCGGGGCGGGGCGGCGCTGTGAGGGACGCGGGGGCGGCGGACTGTTGCCGTGGGCCCGGTCGGCGGTGGGGTGGCCCCGGGCCGGTCCCGGTTGGCTCTAATGCAGCCCACGGTGGTCCCGGCGTGGCCCTGGGTGGTCACAGTGTGGTGTGGCTGTCTCTAGTTGCCCCAGCTGCTCCCAGTTTGGCTATGGGTGGTCCCAGTGTGGTCACTGTTGGCCCCACGGTAGCCCTGGTTGCCCCACGGTGGCCCCCATTGGTCCCAGTTTGGCCATGAGTGGTCCCAGTGTGGTCGCTGTTGGCCCTGGGAGAGTGCTGGTCGCTCCTGTTGATCCCAGGTTGACTATGAGTCGTCCCAGTGTGGTCACTGTTGGCCCCAAAGTAGCCCTGGTGGCCCCAAAGTAGCCCTGGTTGCCCCAGTGGTCCCAGTTGATCCCAGTTTATCCATGAGTGGTCCCAGCGTGGTCACTGTTGGCCCTGGGAGAGCCCTGGTCGCTCCTGTTGATCCCAGTTTGTCCATGAGTGGTCCCAGTATGGTTGCTGTTGGCCCCAGGGCAGCCCTGGTTGCTCCAGTTGGTCCCAGTGTGGCCATGGGTGGTCCCAGTGTGGTCACTGTTGGCCCCACAGTAGCCCTGGTTGCCCCACGGTGGCCTCCGTTGGTCCCAGTTTGGCCATGAGTGGTCCCAGTGTGGTCACTGTTGGCCCCACGGTAGCCCTGGTTGCCCCACGGTGGCCCCCATTGGTCCCAGTTTGGCCATGAGTGGTCCCAGTGTGGTCGCTGTTGGCCCTGGGAGAGTGCTGGTCGCTCCTGTTGATCCCAGGTTGACTATGAGTCGTCCCAGTGTGGTCACTGTTGGCCCCAAAGTAGCCCTGGTTGCCCCAGTGGTCCCAGTTGATCCCAGTTTATCCATGAGTGGTCCCAGCGTGGTCACTGTTGGCCCTGGGAGAGCCCTGGTCGCTCCTGTTGATCCCAGTTTGTCCATGAGTGGTCCCAGTATGGTTGCTGTTGGCCCCAGGGCAGCCCTGGTTGCTCCAGTTGGTCCCAGTGTGGCCATGGGTGGTCCCAGTGTGGTCACTGTTGGCCCCAAAGTAGCCCTGGTTGCCCCACGGTGGCCCCTGTTGGTCCCAGTTTGGCCATGAGTGGTCCCAGTGTGGTTGCTGTTGGCCCCAGGGCAGCCCTGGTTGCTCCTGTTGATCCCAGGTTGGCTATGAGTCATCCCAGTGTGGTCACTGTTGGCCCCAAAGTAGCCCTGGTTGCCCCAGTTGGTCCCAGTTGATCCCAGTTTGTCCATGAGTGGTCCCAGTATGGTTGCTGTTGGCCCCAGGGCAGCCCTGGTTGCTCCAGTTGGTCCCAGTGTGGCCATGGGTGGTCCCAGTGTTGTCGCTGTTGGCCCCACGGTAGCTCTGGTTGTCCTGCTGCGGCCCTAGCTGGTCCCAGTTTGGCCACGGGTGGTCTCAGTATGGTGGCTGTTGGCCCCACAGTAGCCCTGGTTGCTCCAGTTGGTCCCAGCATGGCCGTGGGTGGTCTCAGTGTGGTTGTGGTTGGCCCTGGCATAGCCTTGGTTGCCCCAGTCAGCCCTGGGGTAGCCCTAGGTTGGTCATGGGCAGTCGCACTGTGGTTGCGGCTGGCCCTGGGGTGGTCCCCCTGCCACCCAGCGTGGCTTCAAATGACTTCTCGGTGGCACCAACTCCTCCGTGCCCATGGTGCTGAGCAGCCCTTGCTCAGCACTGCTTCCCTCCGGTGTGGCATGCGGGTGTGATGGGGTCATACCGCTGGCACTGTGTCCCTTGAGCAGATGTCAAACCCCCTTCTCGCCCCACGCGGGGGCTGCAGGAGTGGGGGACAGGCTGGCTGGGGAGGAGGAGGAGGAGGAGGAGGAGGTAGAAGCTGCCTCCACCCTCTGCCCGGCACGGGCACCTGGAGGCCTGTGCATGTGAAGAGGAATATGATGGACATCCATATCCGTACCCCAGCCTGTCCTCCAAGGTTTTCACAATCAAGAAATGGATAATTAGATAAATAAACAAGATAAAGCTGTGCCTGGGCAGAGCTTCACACTGCTCCCGGGGTATGCGCAGTGAGGTGACTTCTTGAGGTGGTGGGCTTCTTCCCATCCCTCTTCTGAGAGGGATACTCCGGTATCCCAGGATTTTGCTTACAGAAAGGGACATGCACCAGTTTCGCATGGATGCGAAATCCCAGCCAGGCTTGCCTCCATCTGCACCACCTCTCCCTTCACATGGACCTCTCGAGGCAAACCCATTTTGCTGAGCTCGGCTTCTCTTAACCTGGCTCTCGAAACCGAGACACTTCCCTAGCCCAACGTGCCCCAGCTGTGGCACGTGTAGTTCGCTCACTCTCCTCCTCCCCCCGGGGAAACCGCAGCAGTTGTAAGGATGCATCGTGGTTATTTTTACCATCTCCCAGCTGCTCCGGGTGTGTGCAAGGGAAAAGAGGCAGAAAAAGTGCACCTGGGACCTGGTGGGGATATCTGAGGGCTCCGGGGACCACGTGCACCCAGCCCAGGCGGCACAGGGCTGTCCCCTGCCCTCCGGGGAGGCAGGAAGGGGTCCGAGAGCTGGGTCTGTCGAGCATGGCCATCATCAAATCAAACTAAAATGGGGGCAGGTACTATAGAAACAGGCAGGGGAGGCCCTACGGTAGAGGGAACAGAGGATCACCCTGCCAGGGAGCACAGAAAGGGGCTTGGGCAATGGAGGGAGTCTGCCGCGGATCAAAGCAAAGCCCCAGGGGAGGCCTTTCTGCACTCCCACATTGCTAAAATCCATGCTTGGTCCCCATCGGGGCTCCTCGAGGTTGACACAAGTTTCAGCGTGGGAAGAAGCTGCCGGAAAGTCCTGAGGGCGAAGTCCAGAGTAAAACTTCTGCTGGTGGCAGGAGGCAGCGGGTGCCCCCAGCTGCTTCCACGGGCGCTTCCAAAGCGCGCCCCGAAAGCCACCGGCAGGGAAAGGGGACATAGCCTTGGCCCCGGCTGGGGGGGACTACCAGGGCTCTGCTCTGCTCCCCAGGTGTGGGGGGCACAGGGCCACGACTGGGCAGGAATTAAACGAAGCACTCGTAGCATCTTGCGAATAAATGATGCTGCGCTTCACCTCCCTGAGTTACCTCCTTGTGGAAGAAATGTGAGTGGTTTTCAGAAGTGGGAATATCCCACGTGGGGCGGGATGCAGAAGCCCGGCAGGCAGCGGGCAGCGCTGGCAGGGGCACGGCACCCCGGGGCAGATGTACACAGCACCCCAAAACCTGCTCGGACCTTCCAGGGGGGATTAGATTAAAGGTATAAATTCTGGCAAACTTTATGCTGTGTCAGCATGTAATGCTGCCCCCCCCAACCAGTACCAGCCTGCCCCAGAGCTCGTCCCATGGTTGGGCTCTCCTGACTCCTCTGAGTCCGAGCCTCGCAGCACAGGGACAGGAGACCCCACGGCTGCCTGGGCTCAGCACCACGTCTGCATCCAGCACAGCTCAGCCCGTGGATGCCCGCATGTCCGCCCGCCACAGCGTTTGCCGGTGCCAATGGAGCCACCACTGCAGCCCAACAGCACCGGGCACCCCCAGAGCTGGACGGGCACGGTCCCTGCCGGGGCGCTGCCAGGGAGTGGGAGCGAACACGAGATGAGGACCCACGGAGCACGCAGGATGCGTGCAGGGTGCCCATCTCCCGCGCTGCCTGCTTCACCCGATGAAGAAAAGCATCCGCCGTGCAGATTGCTCATAAAACCAGGCAGCGCCCGGGGCCGCTTCCCAAAACCGCCATGTGCTCTTCAGAAACGAGAGCCCCTAAACGAGCTATCATCAGCTTTCTCCAGCGATTCAAAATAGCAGGAGGGAAGCCCTTCAGCTGCATCATGAATCATCCCTGGGAGGCAGAGCGGTTATTTTTAGGGTGCTCTGGCTTGCCTGGAGCTGCCAACGCATTCCCCCTGAGATGGGCAGCACTGCCACAGCGGGGGACATGGTCCTGTCCCTGCCGGGGGGGCTGCTTTTGTGGGGACCGGGAGTCCCAAGGGCCCATCATCCCATGAGGTTCCCTATTAGGGGAATGTGATGGTGAATTCCATCAGAGAGGAATTCCATCAAAGGGAACAGCTGTGCTGCCAATGGGGGTTAGCTCGCTCGCGGGAGCGAGCTCAGGACGTTGGCGTGAGTCCTCTCCCCTCTCCCTGCGCCCGCTGGCTCCCGTGAAGGCCAACGGCCACTTTCCCCTCGCCGGGGTTTCACCCCTTTGGGCAGCACCGCATGTTGCCATCACCCTCCATGAAAACAAAACCAAAACGGGGGGAGGAGAAGGAGGGCCGGATCTTGCTAAGCACAGGGGTGAGGATGCGTTGGCATATGGCTGGGCTGGGCGCCCTGCAGTAAATCATGAAAGCTTCAGCACCTCTGTCACCTCAGGTGACAAACATCGACCTTGTAAAGGACGCAGCAGGCAGGGGACCAAGCGCCATGCCCACCCAACCCTGCTCTCCCCATCCTCCTGCCCCTGGCGCTGTAGGGCAGGAGTCCCACGGGCCGGAGTAGCAGGAGAGCTCTTTCAGTTTAATTGCCTGAAAAAGCCCCATTTGATGGGGTGACAGCGTGACAGCGAGCCACCGGCTCACCCCACTCAAGCAAGAGGGGCCAGACAGGCTGTGCGTGCCGGTGCCCTCCTGGCCGCCTGGTTTTGGGACAGCACAGCATGCTCCCCTCCTCGCCGGGGCCCCGCTGCCGAGCCCTGGCCGGTCCCCGGGGGCTGCGGGGAGGAGCGCTGGGAGTGGGGACGGTGCGGGGAGCTGGCACCACGGATGGGGCTGAGCCGTGGGGTTTGCCGCCCTGCACCCACACGCCGCTATCCCGGCGCGTCCTGCAGCGAGAACAACCCTGCGGCAGCACGACGAGCTGGGGACCGCGGGGACGGAGGCAGGAGGATGGAGGATGGAGGCAGGAGGCAGGAGGATGGAGGCTGGGTGGCAGTGACGGGCTCGCCGTGTCACCCCAGCACCCGCCGGCAGCCCGACCTGAACCCCAGCTCCCATTCCCTGCCAACGCCGGCGCAGGAGCCGGCGTGAGCTTATGCAACGCGGTCCGGGGTGAAATATTTATCAGGCTGTTTAAAGAAGAAACAGGCAGGAGGCCGGGCAGAAAGAGGAGGGGAGCGAGTGCGCAAACACGGGAAGGAAGTGGCACGTCCCTGCCTGCCGCTGGGTGGGGGCCATGGCCCCCCCGGGCCCGCTCCAGGCTGCCGGGGTATCTCTGGAGTCTCCAAGCATCCCTGCCTAGGGGCTCCCCGGTGTCCCTCGCCCCCCGGGAAGGGGACGGCGTGCCGCAGAGAGGGTTGGGACAAGCAGGGTGAAGGCCGCCGCTTGCAGCCAGCTTGTCCCCAGCGAGCAGGGACATGGGGGAACCTTGAACTTTGGGCCATGAACCGGTGCCGGCAGCTGCTTTCAGGCAGGACCAAGAGGTGCTGGGGCGAATGGGGGAAGCTGGGAAGTCACTGGGAGCTTGTTGGTGTGGTTGATGCATGGGCTGGTTTCACATCAGCCCCATGTTGCCGTCCTCCTCCCCACACCCCCCATGCGAACGCTGCCCCAAAATCGGAGGGCCGGGGGGAGGGCAGTGGGGGGAGGCCAGGCGGGAGAGGAGCCGAGTGGGGACAGGGGCTGCCGGAGGATGGGGCTGCCGAAAGGTGAAGCCATCCCCATCCAGACCCATGGCCCCGTCCCGCTGGGGCTCAGCATCTTTGGAGGAGCAGAGGGGGCAGGATCAGCCCCTGCTCCCGTCCCACGCATGGCAGTGCGCGGAGTTGCAGGGGAGGGAAAAACCACCACAAACCCAAGGACCAAAGCACTTCCCGCAACCCCGGGCAGTGACATACCTGCTCGTGCATTTCAAGTTCAAAATTGGAAAAAAAAAACCCCAAAACCTCACAAAATAACCCCCCTAAGCCCCCTCCTTGGTTTCTCAGATTGGGGTCCCTATACCCCTGATGCCCTCAGCCCCCTGAGTGCAGCCCAGCACCGAAGGCCAGAGTCAGTAGAAACCTTTATTAAACACAAAGCTCAGAGGAACACAAGCTTATTAAAAGGCAGTAAAAGTGAAAGTGCGTCTCTAGCCTGGCCCTGGGGGAGACGGGGAGCCAGGGCCCCCCCTTCTCCTCCCCTCTACCTCTCCCAGCCCCAGCGGCCCAGAGAGGGGGAGATGGAGCCCAAAGGCCGAACGGCGGCATGGGGAGGGGAAGAAAAGCCTGGAGACAGCATTGGGTCCTCGCCCGCAGAGATGCACCCCCTCCTCAGGACACCCCTGTGTCCCCCCGAGGGGACACGTACATGGTCCCAGGGCCGCCAGCCCCATCCAGCCCCGTCCCCGCAGCCCCCTGCCACCGCGGTGGCCTCGCCAGCAGACCCATTCCGGCCACGAACAAAGCCGGGACGTGCCGGCGAGTCCCCAGCGGGACCCTCCGTGTCGTGCCCCCAACCAGCACCATTCCCCCGCTCCCTCCTGCCCCCCCCGTCCCCCCCCGTGTCCCGGGGAGAGCTCCCACACACCATAAATAATAAATAAATACCCCGCACTCAGCTGGGCTACGGGCAGCCCCCCACGCAGGGGGGGGACAGCCCCGACCCAGCGCTCCCCGCATCTCTGCCACCCCCTTTCCCAGCGTGACGAAACCTCTCCACACCCCCACTCTGCTGCACGGCTCCCCCTTACCCTTACCCCCACCCCTAACCCCCCCCCCCCCCGGGAAATTAAACGCTGTCCCCAGGGGACAATAATAAATTAATCAAACCTATACACAGGACTGCTTAAAGCTCTGTAACGGGCACCGGGGGGGGGGCAGTGGCTCTGCCCTGGGCAGCCCCCCACCCCCCCCACCCTGTGATCAGGGCCCTGTGGGGGGGTCCCCTGAGGTGGGACCCCCACCCTGGCATCCCCCTCGCGGGGCCAGAGCTGGGGATGCCACCCACCCCCACCAGCCTGGGGAGGGGAGTGGGGGGGCGCTGAAGGGGGTAAGAAGAAAATATTGCAAAAACGGACAGGGAGAAGAGCTGTGGGCGCTGCAGGCGGAGGGGCCGCCCGCCCTGCCCGCCCCGGCGAGGGCAGGAGCCCAGGGGTGCCCCCCCGCCGCCTGGCAGCGCCCCCGCCAGCAGCCGGGCAGAGCCTCAGAAGTCCAAGGGCGTGAAGTCCCCAAAGTCACAGTCAAAGAGCTCGCTGATGCCCTCGCCCTCCTCCAGGCCAAAGTGGTAGTCCTGCGCCTGCGGCGGCGACAGGTTGATGAACTCGTCCGCCAAGAAACCCGAAAAATCCTCCCTGCTATGCTCCAGGAGGGCGTCCATGGAGGCCAGCGGCGACAGGCTCACCTCCTCCGCCGGGCACTTGCTGGGCAGCGCGCTCGTCCCCGGCAGCAGTGTCTCTGCGGGGATGAGAAGCAGCTGTAAATGCCACACTACTTGCCAAAAAACACCCAAAAAAGCAGTTTTTAGCTATGGAGGAGATCCTGCCATCCCACCTCCCTGCCTCGCTGAAGTGCCTGAGCATCACCCCAGCTCCTTGCTTGTGCCAACGGCAGAGGGGCTCCCAGCTGCAAACACAGCAAGAACCCCCGGCCAGAGCCACCATGCCACCAGGCCAGCACCCCTCCTGTCCCCAGCTCCCTCCCGTCCCCAGCCCTGGCCACCCACCTTGCTCTCCGGGCAGCAGCGGCATGTTCATGTCTTGGGCGGGATGCAGGAGCGGGGAGGCTCTGGGCTGCGAATGGCTGGGAGATGACTCCTCTGCGGTGGCTTTGAAGGGGCTCTTGACGGGGCTACAGACCCCCGAGCTGTCCTCGGGGCAGAGGAAGACGTCGATGGGGCCCTGAGTGCTTCGCACGGAGACCTGGAAAGCCTGGGGAAAGGGGAGAGGAGTTAGACGAGGAGGACAAGGACGCCCCGGGAGCCTGGGCTGGGCTTTGCGGAGGGCTGTGCAGGCATGGGGACCAGAGGGTGGCCCCAGCTCACCTCCGCTGGGTCTGAGACCTGCAGCTGGGTCTCCGGGGGCGCTTTGATAACCATCACCATTTGCTCCGAGGGGTCCACAACGCTGCGGAGATCCTGGCAGGTCACGTAGGCTGCGGTGTGGCGGGTCAAGGAGCAGACACGGGGATGCTTTCACGCGGCGGCGGGGTGGGCTGCGAAACGCCCCGTCTGCAATGCGGCCGGGCTCACCTCGGGGCTCGACCGCATCCCCCCCCCCCCAGCCAGCCCCATCCCATCCCCGCACCAAAGGATATTGCTGGTTGGCGGGATCCTCGGTGAGCAGGCGCAGCTGCACCGTGCACGTCTGGATGAGGTCGTCCAGCTGCCGCTCGGCCGCCTGCAGCTCCCGCAGCTCCTTCTCCAGCAGCCGGTGCCGGCCGGGGGCTCCTACGGTGGCCTGGCTGCCCCTGGGGAGCACCACGGCCATCAGGAACCAAACCCCACGGCTCCCTCTGCCCCACACCGTGACTGTCCCCATGCACTGTCCCCACCCGGGCCAGGCTATTTCCCACCCCATACCCAGGCAATCAGCTTTGCGGGGATTTCCCAGTAGGGCACAGCCCTGGGGTCCTCTCGCCAAGCCTGGACGCAGCCCCACACTCCCTGGGCTGGCTCAGGGGCCCCAAGGAGGGACTTGCAGCTGCCACAGGGACACCGATGCTGGGGAGCCACCTGCGCTCCAGCACAGCCCTCACTCAAGGCTGTGGCCCACATGAAGGGGGAGCCATCACTCAACCACTGAGCCTGGTGAACCTCAACCCTGGTGACACCACTCTGAGCTTCTCCATCCCAGCAAGACCCCGCTCCATCCCAAGCCTGGCCCAGGCTTGTCCCCCATCCCAGGGGACAGCCAGCCACAGCCCCGCAAGCCCGGCCCAGGGACATACAGCCACTGGATGTTGTTCTTGGACTTCTTGGTGATGAGCTGGATGCCCTCCAGGACATTGGTGATGTCGTAGATGCGTCTCTTCTGCACCTTCAGGACCTCGGCCGCCCAGTTGAGGTCCACCACCCCATCAGGCGACTGGCTCAGCAGCTCCAGGAAGCGCTTGGTGGTGAGGTTCAGCGAGGTTTCGTAGCGGGACTTCTCCCCAGGAGACTTTGCCCCTGTCAACCGCCAAGGACAAGCGTGATTTAGCGACATGGGAAACCCAGTGCTTGAGCTGAGAGGTCCCAGAACATCCCCCTCCCGCTTGCAGGTGGACCAGGACCGGCATGCCGAAACCCATCTGCATTCTCAGGGCAACGGGGTGACCTCTCCACAATCTCCACAGGAAGGATGCCGCAGGACTGGCGTGGGCTCTGACAACGGTGCTCAGTCACGACCGTAACCTCGGTTGTGACACCAAGGTGCCAGACAGGGCTCAGGGGGGAGATGACGGAGGGTCCACCTGGGACACTGCACTGACACCGTGCTGGTGGCTACAGCTCCATCCCACAGGGAGGGACGGAGCCGGTGGGGTGCGCAGCAGATGAGCAGGACAACTGCGCCACCAGAAACAGCCCAGCCCCAGGAACGGCCTCTCCAAACCGATGTAAAGGGATGGGAAAAAGCTGCCAGGGACGTGCCTGGAGGCACAGCCCAGCCCGTGGGCAACAGAACGGGGCTGCCAGATCCCCTGCTCCAGGCTGGGCTGGCCCGGGGGGAGGTCGGGGGAGCAGAGCCTGTACCTTTAGTGGGGTTCCTGGCCTTGCCCCGGCCCACTGGCAGGCTCTCTGCTATGTACTGGTGATCCGTCTCCAAGTTCAGCTTCCTCTTCACCTGCGAGGGATGTGGCTCATCAGAGGGACGGCCACCACTGCGGCTCCACGGCCCCCACCGCGCTGGCGAAGGAGCGCGGACGGCACCGCAGGGTACGGAACCTCCCGCACCCGGCAGGAACGGCTCCCCGGCTGCCACGCAGGGCAGCGGGGACACGGGGGGGGGGCTGGCCCTGCCACGCTGCGGGGAGCGCCCCAAAGCAGGCGCGGGCTGCAGGAGCGGGAGGCAAAGCACGGCCCAGCGGCTTCCAGAGCGGCGCTGGGGAAGGGCCACGCTTGGCAGGTGTGCTGCGTGGCGTGGCACGGCATGGCATGGCACGGCATGGCATGGCACAGCATGGCGCAGCATGGCACAGCACTGCCGGTATAGCACGGCACAGCTAAGCATGGCACGGTATAGCGCACGGCATGGCACAGCCTAACAGGGTATAGCAGGGCACGGCACGGCGCAGTATGGCACGGCACGGCGCAGTATGGCACGGCACGGCGCGGTATATAGTCCCGGCCCGGTATATAGCCGGGCTCGACGCGGCCCAGTATTTGCACGGCTCGATATATATAGCACAGCTCGATATATATACAGCACGGCCCGCTGTATTGCACAGCCCCAGCGGAGCCCGCAGGGTCCCGGGCACCGCAGCCCCCGCCCCCGCACCGCCCCCTCCCCCGTCCCGGTCCCGGGGGTTACCGGCGGGCGGCCCAACGCGGGCCGTCTGGGCGCGGCGCCGGGACGGGTGGGCTGCGGCGTGGCGAAGAGCAGGAGGTCGGCGTCGGGGTGGCCGCCACCGCCGCCGCCACCACCGGCGGGCTCCTCGGCGGCGGAGACGATGAGGAGGTGCGGGGAGGCGCTGCCCAGCAGCGCCGCCAACCCCGCCGCGCCGCCCGCCGCCGCCGCCATGGCTCACATGGCCGCCGGGACGGCGGGCGGCGGGGCGGGCAGGGCGCGGGCAGGGGCACGGCCCATGGCGGGAGCGGGGACCGCTCCGCTCCGCTCGGTTCCGCTCCCGCCGCCGTTATTGTTCGGGGAGGGCGCCGCCGGCCCCGCGCGCGCCTTTGCGCGCCAAATCCTTTTTTGCCGCGAAAGCGGCGCCAACCTCCCCGCCGCGCCTTCATTGGCTGCGCCTTCCGCCCGGCGCGGCGGGGGCGGCGTCTCATTGGTCGGCGCCGCCGGAGCGACGGGCGGTGCCGCTCGCTGATTGGCTACGACGCGAGGAGAGCGGCGGAGGCGGGGAGGGGGGGGGACGGGAGGGGGGGGGACGGCGGCGGCCGCCGCCGTCCCCCCCCCCTCCCGTCCCCCCCCCCTCCCCGCCTCCGCCGCTCCCCGGGATTCCCCTTCCGAAGCTGTGACTTTACCCACCCGTGGGGCCGAAGGAGCCCCACCCACGAGGCGCGTTTCCCGCGTGCAGCGCGCTGATAACCCTCCCGCAACGTGAGACGGCACAATTAAAAAAAAAAAAAAAATAAAAAAAAAAATTAATATATACATATACACCCCACACACACACCCCCCTCCACCACGTCCTTCTAATTAAAAATAACCCAACTGGCGTTACACCGGGAGGTAGGAGATGGGGTGGGTTTATTTTATTTATTATTATTTTATTTTTAATTTATTTTTTTCCCCCCACACTCCTCAGCGCGTGGGATGCAGAACAGATCCCGACACGAAATGTCCCGGCCTAACAGGTTTTTTTTAAAGGGTTTTTACGCTGGATGCGTTGGCAGCGGCTTGCAGTTCGCCTGCGGGACGGCCAGCCCGCGAGCGGCGCGGGCGATTTCTCCCCATCTCTCCCATCCTTAAATACACCAGCATGGCCGTGACCACCTCTCCGTGCCTCATTTCTTCGTCAGCAAAGAGCAAATAGCAACGCTGCCTTACTTACAGGAAATTAATACAGTTAATTAACGCCTGGCCCTTCTAATATTCAAGGGCCTGCTCTCCGGCGCCCTTGCGCTGCAGTATCATTATTAGCATGA
Organism: Pluvialis apricaria; assembly: GCA_017639485.1. Lineage (NCBI taxonomy): Eukaryota > Metazoa > Chordata > Aves > Charadriiformes > Charadriidae > Pluvialis > Pluvialis apricaria. Next base: position 2,649,073 of record CM030021.1, on the reverse strand, counting down.
AGCATAAGCAAGTTAGACCAGATGTTTGCACACAGTTAATGTTTCTTCCATCTGGGGAGGGTGTGTTTTCGGGGGGAAAAGGCAACCCCAACGGCCGGCGGGAGCGAAGGGGCTGGCAGTGCTCTCGTCCTCCCCGGGGAGCCTCGGCCAGGCGCTTCCTGGGGTGACGCAGGGTTTGGGACGCAGCTGCTGCACCAGCTGCTCCCGCTCCGCTCACAAAGGCTGAGGTTCTCCCCCCGCCTCCCCTTCCCAATTCATGCGGGAGCTTATTCGGGGGGGGAGCAGGCTGTGCTCTGCCCCCCTCTCCCCCGAGCTGCCACGCTGCCTGGTCCCCCTGCAACTTCTCCGAGGGTTTTAGCGCTGGCGAGGCTGAAAAAGGGCAGTTGCGAAGGAAATGAAAGGCAAATACTGGTTGAAAAAGGCAGGGCAGGGGCTTTTCTTGCATGCATATGAGGGAAAGCAGATGAATCCTCTCTCCTGCACAGCTGAGCCTCCTCCCGCCCTGCTGAGGAGTGGGGACACGCTCCCAAGATTAGCTGTCTGGCGGGTGCTGCACAAAGATAAAGTCCTGTCTCCGCAGCCCGACTCGGTCACGGAGAGGCTATTCGTACGCTTTGTACTCCAGCTGGATTTACCCCGCAGCAGTCACCGAGTTTGGGTGGGTTTTGGCTGCTTTGCGCATTGGGACACTCAGGCCAAGGGGGTTCTGCTGGTCCCTGCGCCGATGGAAAAGCGCAGACCGGGGCTGCGGACGGAGCCGGAGCTGGTATCTACGCTGCAAAATCATCTCCTGGCAGCGGGAGCAGGCAAGAGGAGAGCTGGCAGGATGCAAACCTGCATCTCCCTGCTTTGTGAACCTTAGCATGTAGGTGTCCCAGAAGCACACGTACCGCCCTTGTCATCCGTAGCGTGGTGCTGCTTTCAGCAGTTCCCGTACGGACCGGGCTGAGCTGTCGCACTGGAACAACTGCATCATCGTGTGAAGGGAAGTGCGGCTTCCCCAGGGGTCTCCTGCCAACGCTCCTGTTCCCAGCGCTTCGGTTCCGGTGAGGGCGAGCCGACAACGCGGCACGCTCTCGCTGCAAGGTGGCCTGCGGAGGGGACAGGCAGCTGCAGAAAGCCCAGAGCCCCACACCGTAGTCCTGCTGCTGCCGATATCCTGACTTTACCCGCTCTCTGCCTTTTTTCCACGGGAACTGAAGTGATTTTGTGATAGCACAAATACAATAACTAAAGCTTACTTGAAGCATAAGGAAAGTATCGCTGGTTTAGGTGTCTCCTCTCAGATCCCGGTCCCCAAAAGCTGGGAACTGCCCATTTTCTCCTATCTTGTTACAAAAGACTACACCGTTGATTCTTCTCCCAAGACATCAGGTCAGCTACTCTTTTGGATGCTGGGCACAACAAATTCAGCCCTGTTATTTCCTTCTCTCATGTGATGTTATTTCCTTCTCTCATGTGATGTTATTAAAGCTCAACATCAATCTGTAGAGTCTTTTGGGAGAAGTGACAGGGGCACAGAGCCCGTTTGCCCCCTGCTCTGCTCTTCACACCCAAACAGGGCGCTCTCATTCCAGCCTCTGTAAGACAGAGCAGAACAAATGCCGGCTTCCCACACCAGCTGCTAAAAGCCACTCCGTTGGACAAGGCTCTTCGACCTCCTTCACCCAAGGCCGGCCCAGGAATGGAAGGAATGGAGAGGCTGAAATGTTTTGACGGTACGTTGCGCAAACAGCCCGGGAGTCACCGTGGAGTACATTTGGGAGTAAGCCCTTTGATGTTGCCTTCTGCGCTTTAGCTTCTACCTAGTCTTAGTAACTCTAGCCAGTCCAAGCTCACTTCCCAGCAGGTTCAGAGCATGGTCGTTGGCACTGTGAACCCAAAAGGCAGGTAAAGCGTTGGAGGAAAACCTGTAGGTGTGAACTGTGAACCCAAAAGGCAGGTAAAGCGTCGGAGGAAAACCTGTAGGTCACTCAGAACTTCACTTGGAACAGAAGAAGGGCTCAGGTACAGCATGATGCTTTGAGAGGGGAAAAAACCACTTTAAGATAGGACTGATATCAGCTTGGGGGTGTTTATTTGGCCTCTCGTGGGCACGGGCTGGACACTCCAGTGTTACAGCAGCTACAGAGCAGGAGGTTTTGTCTCACAGCTACTCGGTGTTCCCCTTGCAGAGACCTTCTCCTGCTTGGGATCAGGGCCTCCCTTACCTGACCATGCTCGAAGGAACTGCTTTATCTCCGCTACCACAGCTGTTACCTCTACAGCATATTCCTAGCTCTTAGCTTGGAAGAGGCACCACAATCATCTATACACATCCTTATTTTGTCTATTTGTATGTGTCCTTATTTTGTACAGCTCATGGGTGAGGCAGGTTCAGACTCGTGTCCAGTGCCTTGTACCCACGCCCTGCTCTGGCAGACGGCACTGCCGCAAGCGGTCTGCCCTGCCGAGGAGGATCCGGGCAAGGACCAGGCACACAGGCTGAAGCCAGGACTCCGCAGGCAAGCGGGGCAGTCACCGACAAAGGTTCCTCCAGCTGACTTCTCTCTGAACAGTCGCGTGCTCTCCGCAACCATTCCTGTGTGTTCCTGGTGGACCGCAAGGCACCAAGGAGCAGTCTGCCCCGCAACCGTGACACCCCAGAATACCCAACGGGACACACGGACTCTTTCCTCGCTGCAATACAAGAGCCAGTCATGTTCTTTCCCATTTACACTGCGTTTGAGCGTGTTCAGTTTCTACATGCTACGAACCCCCTCAGACTAGCCCTAATTTGACTCACTTGGTCTGAAGATACGGCCACACTAAGCAATACAAACAGCTACTGCACAGGAAAGCTCATGCTTCAAAAAAAAAGAAAAATAACCCCGATGACAATTGTCTTTGTAGGCAGGATCCTTACCCGGGTTAGCCAGCGCGGCAGTAGTTACATCTGATGGCATGGTCAAAGTGTAGCACTGGCTATCGCCTCCGAGCTGGTAACACGAGGGCACAACCGACGCCAAAAATGCACTCCGTGTGTGACTTCTCTACATCTAGGGCTAGTAACATGCAATAATGAAGCGTTACTTTATATATTTTAGCTTCGTAATGATGACAGTAAAAAAAAAAGGACAAAAAATTAGGTTTTATTATTACAGAAAGCACAGTATTAATATTCAAAGAGTGATTATACAGAAATAAACGGCAAATGAATTTGGCAGAAAGCCTTACATTGGGTTGATGTACCACACCGACTGTACAAGAAGTCAATCAACAGCGGACAGAGCTACTTCAACAACCCACTGCCCCCTCTTTCACACGGTTTAAACCCAAAACCCCAGATATTCCTACAAGCATTCTGATCAGCGTAATGACAAGTTACCTGAGTTTATGTTCTTTACATTATTCTACGCTGTCAGAAAATCACAACCTGGATTACATAGCAATTATGAACACAAAATATATACCAAAAGCAAAGGTAAGAATACTTGTATTAAAGAGCATTTAATTTGTTTTCCCCTTCCTCATCACCAGTCTCATGAGGAAATGAGACAGACGAAAACTCTTCTAAGAAAAAAAGGTACCTCCTCCAACAATCTGGTACGAACACACAGGTTGAAAATTCAAGATTAGCACCCCTAAAATATTAACAGTGGCAGACAGACACTACGCTGGATAGCATTACGCCGGATAGCATTACGCCTTATTTTCTCTCCTCCCTTATCTGCTGGATTTCAAAACCAGCATCAGAAGACCAACCACACGTTCTGCTCAGGTTGGCATGATGCAGGAAGACAAACACAACCTGGCAAATAAGAAACAGTGTGCGGCTCGGGGTATTAGCCAAAGGTCATATTTCTGCTGATGCAGTGAAAATGAGTTTGAGTCACACCAGTTTCTCCTGCGTGAGGGTATCTGCACTGGGTTCTGCTTACTTCCACTAGCACCAGCCGTCCACGACGACTCCCAGCTGGCTGCAGAGCGCAGTAGGCACAGGGGACCCTCCGCAGTCACAGGGGGTCCCCACGGACACCTGGTTTTGGTGCACTTCTGCAGCCAGAGACCATCCCCACCTACCCACGACCCGGCTCAGTATAAAGCACAGCCTGAACTGCTCTACCAGGGCAAGAAAGTCTGGCAGCACCGATCTCGAAGCTCTCCGGGAGCCTCTCCACCCTGAGCCAGCTGCCCGGAGCAGGGGTGGCTGCTGCCCAGACGCAGGGATGGTGGCCAGGACAAAGCACGGCTCACACCTTCCGGCAGCAGTGACCTCCCTAAGCACTTCTCTCTGGCACTAATTGGACAAGCATGGGGTTTTTTTTCTTTCAGAATATCCTCCCCTCAACTGAAAGGATCAAACGCAGTACAGAAAACCTTAGCTAAACCAAATGTCACGCAGCCATTTAATTTTTACCTTTGTTAAATAATGTAACTGTCCCGGAAACGGTTCTTCAGCAATGCTGACAGCCAGCGCTAGCACACAAGCTGTCCTCCAAAGAGAAGTGAAGCACAGTGGGTATGCTAGGGCAGCACGCAGCGGCAGTAAATAACCCTGAGATTGCTTTGTTCCTTCATAAAATAAATGATTAATAGCTCAGTATAGTCAGTCTGCTATTCAAGGCTTGCTGGTAACTTTTGATCAGTTTGATTCATTAACCTTTAAAACTGCCTCTAGAAGAGGCTTAAAATCTCAAGGAGAAGCATCATTTTAAAATGAACAATTTTATCCAGTAATCCTAATTTTTGACAAACTGAGCTAAGCACTGAGATACTCTGCTCCTCTTTAGAGGCACTCAGTATCTCACGGTCAGGTGTCAAGGAAGAAATAACAAGGGAAAATAAAGTTGATGTAGACAAACAAACCCACGTTCGTCTTAAAATTCAAAACTGATGAGGGCTGGGGAGACAAAACGGCACTTCTTTGTGATTCTTAAGCATTTGGCCGATTCGCAGGTGGCTTCCCAACTGTCTCTTTATTTCTTTTGGTTTTAATGCTAATAAAAAAGGAACACAAACAGGGGACTCGATTCCCCACACAATGCACTGGGGGAGGGCAGGGAGTGTAACTTATGTATCCGAAAAAGTCTGACTCAGACAAATTACTTCTAGTTCACTTCCTTACTACACGCCCGCATTGTTCCAACACCTCGGTAGCATACGGGGTTCATCCCCAGCTATCTGGTCACAGAAACAGCAATGCGGACTAATGCCGTTGTAAGAACTGTTCCAATTACTTCCCTGGGGAAAGAAGTGACTTGCAGCTTAACGTCCTGCCCCGACGCAGCAGGAAAACCAACCGTCCGCAAACGCCCGGCTAATGGCTGCTGCTATACGGCACCCGCTCCTGGGACGAGCCGCAGTTCGTCTTCCAGGGACGGCAGCTGGTTCCTGGGTCAGAAGTACAGATGGTTGGAGGCTCAGGCGCAATTTGCTTTGCAAGTGAGGTCGGTGATAGATTCCCAAGAGAAAAAGGGTGTTTTGAACCAAGGGCGACCAATGGCCACTGCTGCCGGGTTGATATTAGAAACTTGCTATTGGCTTGGTTTTGCCATCTAGAGAGGACAGCGATACTACTGCCGCGTAAAAAGGACGGGACAGGTCTCTCGTCAGTCACATGGCCAGAGAAGCACTTCACACGCAGCCACACGGTTGCAGCAGCAGAACTAACAGCAAGAAGAAAATGATTTCACCTCTAAGGAAATCACAAGCCTTTCTCAGAGAAAGGAATGCCAGCCATAAATTAAAAAGGTTAAAAACTTCTTACAGCCACACAGCTTGCCTAACCAGCCTGCGCTATCTTTTGCTACGATAATTATACACAGTCAAGGATTTGAGAGTTTAATAGTTTTAGGGAGAAATTCTCAAGCTGTCAGATTGTGGAAGGGTTTTCTGAAATCCCATCAAAGCTTGTAGGAATTCAGCAATAGTAGCAAAATGCTAAAATTCTTATTTGGAACAACATCGAGGCTTCCGACATAAAAAATAGCGTGTGACACTCACGCTGCTTCAGATACCCACCAGCGGTGCAAATACAGATATGATAAAGAAATGAGATCTCAACTGTCGCTTCAGTATTTTCTCTGTACTTGAATCTTCACGCTTATCTACACCAAACAAAATATTTACCTGTAAAGAAACAAAACCAGTTCCTAACTTCTATATAGCTTTCCTGGGGTGTATCTGATTAAATACTGATCAGTATTCAAATTCAAGTGTCCCGTACAGACCATAATAGCAGATGAAGTTAAAAGCTAAGGGTACCACAGACAGTTGTTATGGCAAAGCAGTATCTTGTCTTTTGGGCACCAAAGATGAGTACGTCATGGATTTGCACGGGATGAGCACAAAGAAGCTTCTGTCTCTACGCTGTAAGATCTCAGAGTGAATGCAGTTAGACTCGGCACTTAGATTCGCTTCAAGAGCCAGAAGACTCTATTCCTACTCGACCCGAGCCACGCAGGATGCGATTCAATCCCAAACGCCGCAGCACCAGGCAGACTATGGGGAAGAGAACACTTCACTCTCCCTCTTGCTGACACAGAGAGTAGAAAAACAAAGAGCAAAGCGGCACTCAGAATATGCGTAACAGTAATAAGAGAGCTTAGGAGGACAAAGAGAAATTGCTTAAGAAGAAATTGAGAATTTCTGTCTATTCACAAGCTACCTCAACTTAAATATACTGTTTCAGTCATGCCACTGAATATGACAAATTGCTAGAGCCCGGAGTAAGGAGACTGCAAAAGACAATGAAGAACAGCATCAGCGGGATTATAAAATGACACGGTCGTGTCAGGATGGAAAAGCAGATGGATACAGGGAGAGCGAACAAAACAGTCCTGACTGAGCCGAAAGGGAATGGTTAACACAGGGACCTTAACGACTGTTGGGAATATCACGACGTAAAAGCAGTGTGTCAGCAATTACTTTAATGTACATCATTAAGTGAATGGTATAGTGTTATATGACAGTGTAAGTGCTTTGCACTATTAACAGTTTGATTTTATTAATTTTAAAATAGTTTTTCTTCTTTCCCAGCTATCTAGTCAATCTTCTGTTAAAGGCCAGTGTGTGCTGCACTATTTCTGGGGCTCAGCAGTGTATCTTTAAGAGGAAGATTCACTCACATACTCAACTGCGGCCTCAACCTGGCTCAGCAACAAGCCTGCACAAACTACAGGTACATTCAAGTTTGATTACAGCTAACATATGCCACTGCTGTGGAGGGTGGATTCGGGACCTAAGAGAAACCCATGTGCTTATCTCCCACCAAAATAAAAGTGCTTGTTAAAAGTGTTGCTTATTTCTACGTATAAAGCACCCAGTGTGAGATCCGAGGGCGTGCAATGCGCCTCAGCATGTTCGCAAAGGAGTCCAAGTTGCGTAACTGTTTTTGGTATTTAGTTCAAGCAGCTTTTAAAAACTTTACAAATAAGTTTAAAGTAATTACAGGGTTTTAATTAGTGTGCTCTGCAGAGGGACAGATTCAGCCCAAGTGCATGAAAGAAACTGAGCAAAAATAGTCCTTCCGAGCCTGATTTAACAGGCTTGTACCAGACAACCTTAAGAGTTTTATTTTCAAACATCTTACTGTCTCCTTGAGGGAAAACTGCAGAGAAACACCCTTAAGGAGCGCACAACCGTCCTTGCAGTTTAAACAAGATTTCCAGTCGTCCACAGAAATCAAGGAATTATGTTCCTCCTTTCAGACCTGAGCAGGTCCCCCACTCCCATCACACTACAGTGAGCACAGCAACACAGAACGACACTTCTGTCTTGTGAGCACTCAGACAACTCCTAGAACATTTTTTCATGATTAGACGTGATCACATGACCATAGTTAGACCACTTACTGTTAGGCTGTCATTTTATAAGTAGACTTAGTTTCTTTAAAAAATAAAAACCACATACTTGTAGGGAAAATAAGGCCTCTTTTCAAAAAAGACTTATTTTAACTCAAGATTCCCAAGGCGCTTTACTCTCACTGAGGACTGCAACAAGTTTCTGTGGGGCATTTACTTGCTCTAAACAGAGCAAATAGAAGACTAATCAGAACATTTTGGCCAGAACACAAAAAGCAACCATGCCTGATAGATGTCAATTTAAAAAAAATCACCAGTCAAGAGCAACAGAATAACCTTTTCCCTTATCTGCTGGAAGGTACCATCCTATTCAAAGGTGTTTGACGATGAATCACCTACTTGCTGTCTGTCCTTTTGTTATAAATGAGAAAGTCAGAAATGTCATGCCATACGTTACTATCATCATACAGGTAGGTCATGGAGGACTGCAGAGAAGGCTGCAGAGTTTGCCGGTGGTATTCAAAGAGCCAGAGAACTGTCCCCCATACCAGAGCAGCGACAAGTGGAAAAGGATCCTGCTTTGGCTGTGGGACATAGCCCTTTTCCACTGCCAGCCGAGACAAGCCGAACAGGATACGAGACAGCAGGTACATAATGATCTGCGTGAAGAAAAAACCCAAAGAACATTAGGTAAATAACCTGACCAGATATACTAGCCAAGTTAAGTGATTTAGAAGTGATAAACCAGGCAAGAGGGGTGGAACCAATTTACCCAACTTAACAGCAAACAGGCTGTAGGTTCACATATCATGCAGTCTTTATAACTGGAGATGTTTGTGTCTTCCCCATGTCCTCAAAGTCCTGCTTACTCTGCTGGTGCTCTAATTTAGTCATCAACAATTTACACTTGATGCAACAGATCTTTGCAGTTGCACAACTTTTGTCTTTGCTCATTTAAAGCTACCTCAGATGCTGCTGGTGATAGAGCAGTCACGGAGCAGCCCTGCTAACCTGCCACGCAGATACAAACCCGATAGTCTTGGACACATCCTAAAACCAGACTGAGGGTATGCTCTTGCAGGGTACTGCATAAGTAAAAACCCTTTTGATTAATCTGCATCTGTGTGTTTTGCTGACTGATTAATCCGTGACCGTGTGTTAACAACGAGCTTTAAATCAAACATCCCCTGAGCGGCTTTTTTCAGTTTAACCAGTTTAGTAGCTCAGTAACTGATGGTGCCCTACACTCACAACACCCAAGCTAAAGGGTTTAACCCTGCGAGTGGGCCCAGTAGGGGCACACGCAGTCAGTCACCACAGCTCCGATGACAGGTGGGGTAACCCAAGGGCTTTGGATTGCATCACTGCCTGCCTTCCTAGGCATGCAACTGCAGCTCCGGAGGTAAACCTGGGCTTTTAGCCCTCAAACTGCACACACCATCCACGGAGGCACAAAACCACCTCTAGGATTTGAGCGCAGGGCAGCCAAAACCAGAACTTGTGCAAAGAGAAATATAATAAAAAGAATAATGCGACACGGTAAGAACCACCAGAAACATGCCAGGCTATACCAACCGCTTCCTGGCACATGATCATCCATCAGTTGTTTTTTTTTGTCAAGGAAACTTTCAACAAACGCATTTACCTGGCTGTTGATGGGATTGTTCTCACCAAACACTAGCCAACCTCCAATGCAGGCTGCAAAGAAAGAATGAAATGGAATTTTTTTCCCCTGTAGTCGGGACTGCAACGCCATCAGCCCCTTGTAGGTGAACACAAAATACGCCAAGTTCCGGGAATGAGTGTACGTAGCCTGAGCAATCGATTTCAATTTCTCTCTTAAACTGAAGAAAAGAAACAGACAATTAGGAGAGCAAAAAGGCAGTACCACTGCAGTCACTCAGCCTGGACGCTACACCCCATCTAGACTGACAGCTCGGGCACCCCACAGAACAACTGTTTTATGAGGGAGGACGTGTCCCTTTACCTCAGTCTCACATCAGAATACAGGTCTACTTAGACTGCAGACTGTGCTTCTGTCTAATTCTATAAATAGTCAAGCAACCTTTTTTTTTGTTTGTTTGTTTGTTTTTCCTACGTGCAAACCTCTGGCATAAACGGGCAAAGCCACAAGGTGCACGGCTCTAGCTTGGCTTCCCTTATTTGAACCGTGAGCAGAATGCTGCTGTTTGCATCTGCTAATTTCTTCTCTGCCCACGGGTTCTCATCAACCACTGCACAAGCGGCTGACCCCCATGAGTCCCCATGAGTATGTATGTTTGTGTATGCGTGCACACACGAGTTGTCCTGCGTAGCTATCAGAACAACGGCTATGACCATGGCTCACATATCTTTCTGCTTTTTAAGCTCTCTGGAAACACAAAAGATTGAATTCTTGAATGAAAGCATTCTAAGCAGTAACACAGAAATACAGAAACAGGGTTCGTACCTTCCACTCTTGAACAAGAAAGTCATCACCAGGGCATGGGGGGCACGGATTTTTGCTCCGTAACTGCAAAAGCAAATAGGTATTTCAGACTTTTTGTATTGTGATCGTGATGCAATCAAATGACTGTATTTCTATTCTATTGACATGCCACTTAGTAAGTCAGCCCAGCAGCAGCAGCACACCCAACCAGAAGCAGCCCAGGCCACAGGCTTCAGTGAACACGCACCCCAATACACCAGGCCCAAAGGAGACCCCAAAACCAGTTAAAACCCCGCTTATAGGTGAGGGAGACAGAAACGCCTCTCCCAAACCTCTGCCACAACAGCCCGGGCCTTCCCGCGGCCCTCGGGACGACTGAGCCCCGAATGAACTGAGACACCCCCCACCCCGCCCCGGGCCCGCCGCCCCCTTCCGCCGCTCAGCCGCCCCCGCCGCACTCACACGGCCCCGTTGCGGAAGCCCTTGAGGACGGCGAGCGCGGCATGGTAGCGGCGCTGCTGCAGGAGGGCATTGGCGGCGCGGAGCAGGGCGCGGAGCGCGTCCCCGCCGCTGGCGGCCATGGCGCACCTCCCGCCGGCCCCGGCCTCGGCTGCCCACACCGCGCTCGCTTCCGGGGGCGGGGCCCAATCCGCCGCGCGCATAGGCTCTCCCGGCTGTCTATCGGCGCTCTCGGCCAATAGGCGGCGCCACCTTAACCACTCATTGGTGGAGAGCGTCTTTCCTGCAGCCAATGGGAGGCGCGCGCGGAGCATCCCGCCCATCCCCTCCCGCTGAGGGCGGCGGCGGGGCAGCGCCGGCCGCTGTCGGCCCCGTGGGGCGGCCCGGCCCGGCCCGGGTCATGGCGCCGGGGGCCAGGCCTTCCCGCGGCAGCGGCGCGGGGTGGGGGCTCCGCCGGTCCCCGCAGGCGCCGCGCCGTGAGCCCGAGCGGGGCAGGTGCGGCCGCTGGGCGGTTCCCGCCCTTCGCGGCGGGGCGCAGCCTCCGCGGACCCCCGGGGAGCTGCCACAGGCGCCGCTCCGCCGCGGCCCAGGTTAAACGCGAGACCCCCGCCAGGCCCGGCCGCCCACGCCGGGGTGCCGCTGCCCAGAGCAGCCAGCCGGCCCCCGGGCCGCTCCCCCCCCAGCCCCGCCTTCCCGCCTTCACCGGGTCCCGTCGCGGTCGGAGGGCGCCCCCTGGCGGCGGGCGGCGGCGCTGCTCCCGGTGCCCGCTCCGGCTGGCGGGTCGCGGCCGCCCCGGCTCCAAGATGGCGCAGGCGATCTTCGAGGCGCTGGAAGGTAACGGGGCCGCCGCGCCGGGCCCAGCCGGGCCGCGCCGGGCCGACAGCGGGGATGCGCCTCTCCTCGTTCCCCCCCTTCCCACAATCGCCCCGGCCCAGCGTCGCCGCACCGCGCTGCCGCCGCCGCGGGGGATGAGGGGCCGCCCTGCGAGGCCTGGCCCGGCGCGGTGCGGTGCGGGGGGGGCTCCCGGTAGCGCGGGGCCGCGCTCCGCTCCCCACCGCCCCTCCACCCGGCGGCGGCGGCGGCGCGCACCGGCGCGGCCCCGGGGCAGGCGGGCGGCGGGGGCGGGGCGGGACCGCAACGGGCATCCCCCGGCGGCAGCCGGGGGCTCGCCTCGTCCTCCCCGGTTCCCTGGGGCACCCCTGTCACCTCCCGGCCTTGTGCCACCCTCTCCCTGTGCGACGGGGTGGTTCCGCACCGCCCGTTCCAGTGCCCTGTGCACCGGGCAGTCACCGTTAACCCCGTGCCCGGCGACCCGGGGCACCACATCGCCTCCCTGCCCCTGCGTCCCCCCGCCCTAGGGCACACCATCGCCTCCCTGCCCCTGTGTCCCCCCACCCTAGGGCACCCCAGGGCCTCCCTGCCCCTGCGTCCCCCCACCCTAGGGCACAGCATCGCCTCCCTGCCCCTGCGTCCCCCCACCCTAGGGCACAGCATCGCCTCCCTGCCCCTGCGTCCCCCCACCCTAGGGCACAGCATCGCCTCCCTGCCCCTGCGTCCCCCCACCCTGGCGCACACCATCGCCTCCCTGCCCCTGCGTCCCCCCACCCTGGCGCACAGCATCGCCTCCCTGCCCCTGTGTCCCCCCCACCCTAGGGCACAGCATCGCCTCCCTGCCCCTGTGTCCCCCCACCCTGGTGCACACCATTGCCTCCCTGCCCCTGTGTCCCCCACCCTGGGGCACCCCAGGGCCTCTCTGCCCCTGTGTCCCCCCACTCCGGGGCACCCTATCGCCTCTCTGTCACATGTCCGCTACCCCGGGGCACCCCATGGCCTCCCTGTCCCTGTGCCCCCCACCATGGGGCACCCCATGGCCTCCCTGCCCCTGTGCCCTGCGCGTTGGGACACTCCTATCACCTCTGTGCCCAGTAAATGGGATCACTGATCTCCAGGGCGGCCCCGTTGCTCCCCATCCCTGCGTCCAGCATGCTGGGACACCACCGTGTAGCAGGACACCCTCAGGCCCTGCATGCTGGGGTCCCCCCATCCTCCCTGAAGCTCACGCTGCTGACCCTGGCATCACCGATGTGCCACGCTCCCCACCCGGGACGGTCCCCGCGTGGGTGCTGGCCCCTGTGTGCGTGTGTTAGTGTGGGGGCTCCGTGTGGCACATCCCCTGGGACACGTGGAGGGTGCTGTGGTACAGCCAGGGCAGTGCCCGGCTCCTGTCCGCTGTGCGGGGGAACGGTCACACTCGTGTTCGTTTCAGTTCTGCGTTGGGACGCTGTAACAGGCGGGTGCTGTCGGAGGGAGACTCTTGGACGTGCGGAGCTGTGGCAGCCTGAGACTGAGCTTAGGGTCAGCCCCTTTGGAGAAAAACTATTTCACAAGGCATTTATTTCCTAAATTGGATTACACACATATTTTCCTTTACATGGGGGAACACCACTGACTGGAAGGCCTTGCATCAGGATTGTCACCCTATGCTTTGCAAACAGCACCTGCGATCACAGCGGCAGAAAGAAGAGCAAAGAAGAAATGTTTTTCTCTATTTTGTCAGGTTACTTGGTGCATTTGACAGCGCTCTGTGTGTAATCAGGTTCCCTCTTTCCTCTTTGCAATCGGCTCCTCATTGTGTGGGTTTCCTCGCAGAATTCAGGAGAGCAAAACATTTTAGCAAATTAAGAAAAAAGTGTGTTCTTTTTAAGCCCACAATAATTGGCAGCTTTTAGTAGCTGAGCTTGTTTGTTTTGCCTTGTTGATTCGATTACAAGTCGATGGTGACTTGGCGTTTGTGCGTGCTGCGGAGAGCAGCCATGTCCTCAGCGCCTGCTGTGGGGCAGAGGTGCATTTTCGCCTGTCACTAAAGCACCTGGCGGTTGTGTCGGCAGAAAAAAGACTCAGTGCATGAAAATCAGGGCATGAGGGAAAAGTAGCTCTTGGGTGAAATGGACGGTCTTGTTTCCTTCTCTAAACTGAGAGAAATCTGAAAGGGGGGGGAGAAAAAAACCCACATATCAGTATTCTTGTACTTTTTTCCTGGATTCCCCAAATCGCCTTATTTTTGTTAGGTTCTGGGGAAAACCTCCTACACCAGGAGAGACAAGCTGGCTTTTTTCTGGCTTTTTTTTTTTAGATTTCATGACTGTTCAGAACATCCTGCAGGCTGGTGCTGGCTGTAATCAGTGCAGGATCGATCCAGAGCTTTCTCCTGGAGTCTGTGGATGGCCATGAACAGCATCTGTGTAACCAAGTAACTCTGCCTGGTTGTCTTCATGGCTTATTAAACTTTGAACTTGGTGATTTCCCTCTGTGTTAAGTGTGGCGTTGTGCATTTACCTTGTGAAACTGCAGGGACTCCATGGGCATTTGCGTGAATTGCTAAATGAATGAAGAGCGACATTATTTCTGTTGTCCTGGGCTGCTTTTCTGTGGCACAAGGCTGAATGCAACGCTGACATTGCGGCTGCATCCTTGTCGCCCGTCTTCAGGTCTTGGCTTCTCCTCACGCTTCTTCCTGCTAGTGGGATCAAAGCAATCATCTGGCTTTTTCACTTGGAAGATCTGGCTACGGGAAACCCGGTTGTCCCATGCTGGGCACACAGAGTGTGGCATTCTCCATGCAAACTGTTCTTAATTATCCGCGTAATATACTAAACCTGAATTTTTGATCCCCCTTTTTCTTTTGCATCCTGCTAGCTTGCTTCTGCTGAAGAATGGCTGCTCTCTTTCACTCTCTGGTTTAGATGTGCCAACAAGAGCCTGCCGTGCTGCCTTTGCGGTTCACCAGAAGCTTATTTGCAGAAGAGGAGGTATATTTTAAAGCAGGGCTTTGGTCGGTGTGAGAAGATCCACCCAGGAGTGCCCCAGCGGTGTTCTGCTGGCGGGGCTGTCCTACGGGGCTGGTTGCAGCTCTCCCCGCGAGCGAAGCCTTGCAGAACTGGACCTGCAGCTTTGCTCTGCCTCCCTGTGATTTATGTGAAAGGGTTCCCATAGGCACGGTGGTAATTTTATGGTAGCGTGTGAAGTAGTGTGATCTGCTGTTTTCCAGTAGCTGCTCGTGCCCTCCGCTCCCCGGCAGCTGGAGAACGGTGCTCTCCTCTCTCCCAGGGGCACGTGCAGCGTTTGCAACCTCTTATTGGTGAAATGATGAAAAAGCTGTTCACGGAGTCATAGTGTTATTTGCTTCAGACAGGAGATGCAGGAGAAATGGGTATTTAGAGTATCTTTAAAGTGCTGTGGATTATATGGGTTCTTCCTGTTGGGAACATAATATCCTGCTCGTCCAGGAGAAATTTTAAAAGGACAAGAGGAACTTGCAATGGGAAGATGAGGTGTTTGCTTCTGCTGCACTGTTCCTTTATGCTGTGGTCTGTTACGGTGTTTCACCGTCTTTCCTGGTGCTGTTTGCTGGGCGACCCCTCGTCAGGAGCGGTCCTCACCTCACTGCTTGGGAGTGATCAGGCATAGATTTTCTTTTTACTGTGGCATGTAATTTTGAGTGCAGAGCTTTACAGTTTTGTTTTGCAAAGGTCTTGAAGAAAAGTGAAAAGCAACCTAGGAACCCCCCCCTCTTTCTTTTCTCCTTTCACCCACAAGGTAAAACATACAACCCTGGCATGCCATTTGTTTTATTCGTGGGTTCCTTGTCATAAAGGAACGGTAGGGAGGAGTGGTGCATAAAAATCACCCCTTTTTGCTGTTTTTTTTTTTTTTCCCATAATCAGATTGTTCTATGTGTCTTTACATCTGATTTCTAAAAAGAAAGGGTGTCTCGGGCTTGATCCTCTGGTCACATGCTGCTGGCCAGGTTGTTTCCCTAGATGAGCAGTCCCCATCTCCTGTATTTATCTGGAATATTTTAGAACATTTTAGCCTTAGTGAAATATACTTGTGCCAAAGCAAGTGAGCTGATTCTGACAACAAATCTGGCTGGACGTGTGTGCTCTTGGGGAGTCCTGAGGGAAATGGAAATAAGAGAGAGCAACTGGCAGCTCTTGCTTGAGAGGAGCCTGTGGAGGAGCACAGTCCTCGGAGTGGGGGGAGCCATGGTCCCGCTCTCCTGCATGTCCCAATATCCGGGTGGCAGCTGGTGGCTGAGCAGGTCCCCCCCAGAGCATCCCTCCCAGGAAGCCACACATAATATTTCCTTCTTAAAACTGTATCTAAATCCTCCTGTAGTTCATAGCCCTGTGTCTGATTGGAGCTGAGAACACTGGTCTTGAAAACAGGGGGGCATTCCTAAGACTGCTGCTGAGACAGAGTTGCTGCACACCAAGGATTTTGTATTCGGTGAGCTCAGTGCTAGTCTGTGATGTATTACACTGTGTCCCCAGGGAGATCCACCCAGGCTTCTACCCCGTCTGGCCCGTGACATCCCAAATATCTACTTCTTAGCTCTTTTTATACCTACTGTTTGTAAGCATCCTTATTCTCTGCAGCAAATGCCTGAAACCAAGCCCTCTTTTGACTTTCTTTGCCCTTCTTCCCTTTTCTTCTTATATCAAAGAGTGTATGGAGACAGGTGGGAGTGTTGCCTTAGTTGACAGTTAATGCTGTGGAGTAGAGGGGGATGAGAAGGTGACAGTGGCTCTGCAGGAGAAGACAGCAGCAGCCAGTGAGCGACTTCCCTCCACGACTCATGAGTGAGCTCCCAGCACCTGAGCGCTCCGTGTTTGGGCTGTGCTTGATTTACCACCCGTGCTTGTGTCTCCTTTCAGGAATGGATAATCAGACAGTGCTGGCTGTGCAGTCTTTACTGGATGGTCAAGGAGGTGTGACGGATCCATCTGGTCAAAATGTCAACTCTTCCACCGCCATCCAGTCGATGGGTGAGTCCTAGTAGCACTGGGACAGAGAGAAGAGGGGCAGGGACTGCAGATTTCTTCCTACAGCGTGCACTTGTGATTATTGGAACAGCCGGCAGAGCGGCTGTATCTGTAGGGTGCTGCTACGGGTGTTGTGAGCCCTCGGCAGGACTAGGCAGAGCAGGAAGGAGGAGACGAGTGCCCAAGCGAGCAGAGATGATTTTGGAGGTGGTCATGACAATAGACTTGACCACGCGTTTCCAATAAAGGCATGAAGGGAGGGAGTAGTTACTAGTGCTTGTTACTGTTCCCATTTTTTATTTAATGAGCGATTCCTGATATCCTCTGGGGATGTACAACTACTCCTGTCATTGAGTATCTCATCTATCTGTGTGAATGAATACAGCAACTGGTTGTTCGTGTGCACATGAACCCTCGTATGGCTTGAGTAGGACTCGCTGGGTGGATAGTGAGTTATATCCTGGAGGAGTTACCGTCTGTGTCCCCAAAAACGTTCTGCTTCAGACTGAGTCAGACAGGAGATGCAGCCTTGTAGGTCCAACTGGGTCAAGCACAAAATGGTGTGTACTTGTGTGGTTTGCCAACGCTGCAAACTTCATTTAGGACATGGTAACTGGGTTTTGTTATTTCTGCTTTTAATGTCAAGCAGAGGTAGCAGAAACCAGCAGTCTTGGCGGGCGGTGGGTTTCGGACACAAGCTGCCATTGACTCTGTGCCCTGATCCAAGTTACTTCTTTTCCTTTGTGCAACCTGAGTAATAAAATCTGCCTCAGGCAGCATAATGCAGGTCCTTTGGAAGAAGCTGTTTTGACTAAACGCAAAGGGTGCTACAGGAGCAAGGCTGGGTTGGTTGTTCATGTCTTTGAGATGAGAAGACGGACAACGGGATTCAGTTTGTCACAGGGAGACGGCAGGTTTCCCATATAGGAGCAGGGCTGAGACAGGCGCGATCACATCAGTTGGCTTTAGGGAGAGCTTGGGATTGGGGAGGAGGGACAGTTTGGCCCTTGCAGCTGGTCTCTCCTGATGATGGTGTCCTTGAGGTGTTAAGATCCAAAAGGTGTCTGTTTTCCTGCGGCTGTGGTTGTTAGGTGTAGTACTGGGGAATGCAGAAGAAAGCCCAGAGCAGTGATCTGGTCCTCTTAATTGCAGATGATGAAGACGTGTTCCTCTGTGGGAAGTGTAAGAAGCAGTTCAACTCACTGCCTGCCTTCATGACCCACAAAAGAGAGCAGTGCCAGGGAAACACCCCTTCCCTCTCCACGGTCTCGCTGGCCACCAACAGCGTGTACACCCCCTCCATCACATCGGTGCAGCAGGCTCCCAGTGCCAGCCGGCAGGTACTGTACTGCAGGCAGAGGCTCTACTGCTCTGTCACCGTGGTTTGGGGAGTGGGGGGAACTCCGGGTGATGCTTTTAGATCCAGTGGTGCCTCATGACTGAACTCTCTTCTAGGGAGCTCAGTTGGGGTCCTGTTGGCTTTTGACCTCATGTTTAAAGCTGCCTGGTCCCCTGCAGTGAGGTGTCCTCCAGCACGAGCGTCTGATAGCCCTTTTTTCAGGACAGGACGGGTTTCATATCGTATCTGTGCTACAGCCAGACTTTGGTTCTGCGGAAGAGCCCCAGTGTCACAGCCTGGGGGGCTGGCCGCATGCCTGGGGGGCTGGCCGCATGCCTGGGGGGCTGGCCGCATGCCTGGGTGCACATTGTGTGAGGCTCAGGGTGGAATGGCTCTTGCTGTTCCCCGGGCCGTGGTCCGAGTCATGGGCAGAAGAGGAGGGCAATGTCTGGCAGCTTCATCCCTGCATCCCTCCGCGCAGTCTCCTGCAGATAAACCTGTGTAATGTGGTGTGATGAGTGTCAAGGGAATATTCTCTCTGGGATAACTCTCCTTCCCAAAATACTACTCAGGAGCAAGTCCCTTGTGCATGACTTGTACCGTACCTACAATCATGGTGGTTTCTGAAGTGCTTTCAAACCAACTGCTTTTTTTCAAGTCAACATAGTGCCAGTGGATGGCGCTGCCCAGGGCTGCAAAAACGGGCTGTTTCCACCCAGAAAATGGGAGAGCCTCTCTGCCCTCCTGTAATCTGACTTCACTCTGAAGAGATGAGCCTGACATTTGCCATCTGCAGCTAGAGCAGCCTCCTGTAGTTCTCCGCCTTTCCTAGCTGGGGGAAGCACCCAGGAAAGGCCTGAACTTGTCTGCGACCAGTTTGTCCTGGAGATCTTGTTTAATAACCCCTGATTGTAGCTAGTGGCCACTTTCCTGAGCCACTGTGATATTTTTTACCTCCTTTTCTGAAGCATGTTTCTGGAGCTGCCTTATTGTTACGGCTACAAACTACCATGGACTCAGCAGGAAGCTGTAGATAATTACTGTGGCTCACCTGCTGGCCGGAGGCTGTGAAAGCACAGACTCCAAGGTTCAGTAAAAAGCAGCGTTATCATTTTTTGGTTGTTGTTTTGTCCTGTTGCTGGTCAACAACGCATCTATTTTTTTTTCTTTCAGCAAATTTCTACGTACATCACTGTTCCCCCATCACCTCTGATTCAGACCCTGGTGCAGGGGAACATCTTAGTTAGCGATGAAGTACTGATGTCAGCCATGTCTGCTTTTACATCCCTGGACCAGCCCATGCCGACGGTGCAGCCCCCAGCGCAGGTGAGGGGCGCGTGTGGGCGTGGGGAGTCCCGCTGCGAGGGGCTGTGCCTGCGCAGCAGGAAAGTCCTGCCAGTCAGACTCTGGAGATCTGCTTCGATGCTGAATCCTGGGCGCCTTCCCAGAGTGACAGCCAGGCTCGGGAAGGAGTGGTGGATAAAGGACAGGATAGCTCCAGGGCTTGCTCTCTCCTGGTGTCCTTGTTGCTGGATGCCCAAATATTTGTAACACGGTCTCTCCAGCTTTTTGTTGAGCCCCCGAATAATGGTTGGCTTCCAGAGCCCTTGTCAGTTTGTCCCATGGATCACTCTCCTGGGATGGTTGTATTGGGCTCTCCCCAGGGCTGGGCTGGCTGGTGAGGTACGTTCTCCATGCTCCGAAAATGTTCTTTGTAACAGAGGGATTAAAAGCTTTAAAAACAAAGCAAAAAAAACACAAGTGGGATTTTGGAGGAGACGATGTCTCCCGGCAGGTCATGCCAACGCTCTGCCAGCCAGCACAGCCTGGTCCAGCCTGCCGGTTGAGCAGTGTTGCATTGTGTCAAGACATCATCGCTGTTCCTGCAGGTGCCGTTTTGAATCAGGATTTTGGGAATGTGTTTGAGGGAGCAGTATCTCCAGCCCGCTGCTAGAGCAATGCTGCATTTTCAATGTCTTGTCTGTCTGTCTCTCCCTGTTCTGGTTTTAGAGCAGCTTGAGTATGCACGCTGGGGCTGGCTACCTCTCCCAGCCCCCCCCGCCTCCGCCGCCCCCTCCACCACCCCCTCCTCAGCCTCCGCCACCTCCCCCTCCGAGCATGGGGGCACCGGGGCAGCCCAGCGCCGGCGGCAGCGGCGTGGTCGAAGTGTACAGTGCGCCTGCTCCTATGGCACCAAACAGCACGGTGGAGATCCAGACGCTGGGGATGCAGCCCTATCCGCCCATGGAGGTGAGGCCGGGGGCTGTTCGCGGGGGCTCTGTTCTCCTGCGCCTCTTCTAACAAGCAAGGCTGCTCGGGAGTCACCCGGACTAGAAATAACAGAGTTAGATTCTGGGAAGATGCGTTAGGGGATTTGACAATGATTATTTCCTCTGGGAGAAGGTACTGAACAGAAGGATGTTGGCAAGACGACAGGGATTCTGAGAACAAGAAAAATGGTTAAGAGGGTTGGAGGGCTTGGCTGGCACAGGCTTAGGAGACCTGAATGTGATGTGGTTGAAGGATCCCTGCAGGTGTTGGGAGTGAGAGGGAGCTGAGGTGAGGGGGTTTGCCTCCCAGAGGGGTGCAGAGCAGGACCCTGTGCTCTGCAGGCTTAAGTGGAGAGAAAAAAAATTAATCTGAATATCAATAAGCAAACTTGACAAAGCAGCTTCTCCCAAAGAGAGGCACAGGCAGGGGTGGATTTGCCGGTGGGTCAGCTGTTCACAGCCTCCACGTTAGCATTGCCGTTCACAACGGAAACTACTGGGTGTGACAGGTTTGTTGGCCTTGTCTTTGTAGCTGGCATCTGATCTGGAAGTGTCAGTGGTCAGAAATGGACAGGGATGTTGGATACTTAGTGTTCTGTATTAATTTATCAGGGTGGGCAACAGAAATGTCCTCAAACCATGTCACCCCAGGCTGATGCCTCTGTCTTTTTCTCTAAGTGTCCTTTTCTAATATTTCTAATACATAAACAGCTGTGCTTTTCCACCTGGAGTTTTCTTGTGCTTTCCTTCCCTTCTGCGATCCTGCCGGGGCAGGCAGCAGGGCCGGGAAATCCCTGCCTTCGGGGGTGGTGTGAACCCACAGGGGTCAGTGGTGATCGTTCTAGTAACGTGCTCCAGAGGGATGAGAAACCCTTCTAGGCGTAAGACACAGACAGATGAGGCATCAGATGGCTCTTTCATAGTGTTTCTTTGCTGTCCTGTTCCTGCTGTAATAACTCCTGGATACTTTGTGGTGTTCGGTGAGAGAGTTTCACACTGTGCAGGGTGTTAGTTTTATTTAGAGACACATTGTTGGACTGGTGAACCAGAAATTTGATCCAGTTTGGCAGCAGGCAGAAAACTCAGCCAGACTAATAGCGTGGTATGGCCGGTGTTCCTGGAGGTGGGGGTTAGGGCACCGTATGACTCTGTGTAGCAAACCTGTTTCCTCTGATAAATTGCACTCTTGCAGGTACCGAGCCAGTGTGTGGAAAGTCCTGTGTACCCTTCTCCTCCTGTGTACAGCCCCGGGAAGCAGGGGTTCAAGTCCAAGAGCACCAGCACTCCCACACCTTTGACCAGTGCAGGAGGAGGCGGTGTGGTTGGTTTTGATTCCACCTCTGCTGCCAAAAGTCGGCGCTGCAAAAACGAGAGCGGGCTGCAGGAAGGTAAGTGTCCTTATTGTCTTTGCCGTGCGCTAACCTGTAGGCCAGCGTTCTTAGCCTGTAGGGGACTGTCGAGCTGTGGGCTCTCCAGGCCCTGCGGGATGCCACTGGCTGTGCATGCGGCTCCGGAGGAGGAACACGATGCCCTGCACGAAGCTACCAAGAGCAGGTTGAAGTGTGGACGCACTTCTTGTTTGTCACCTCTGAGTGCACATGAAAGGGCGGTCACTGTGCTACTGTACGGGCGAGCTAAATCTACTGCAGCTACGTGCTTATTGAATCACACCTGGAATGGGGAGATCCTGCAAAGTAAGGTGTTAGAGCTTGGTCCGTTTTAACCCAAGGAAGACTGCCCAGCCGCAAGGCCAGTGGGCTAGAGGTGGCCTGGCCCTGCAGACTCTTCTCAGGGGCCCAGCTGGCCCTCTCTGTTTCAGTGCCTGTGAAGAAAACACGCCTGTCCCCAGGTGAGGCAGGACAGCGGCATGCCCCATTACAGGATGGAGGAACGTCAGGTCCTCCGCTGGGGACCCTGCCCATTGCTGGTGTGATGGGAGCACACCTAGCGGAGTGACAGGAGAGGTCCCAGGCGTGAGGTGAAGGAAAGCCATGTGGCCTTCCTCCCCAGGAAGGTTGGACCTCTGGAGTTAGAACCATACAAGTGCTAGGGTTTAACGTTATTTGCAGAGGTGTGAATGATCATGCAGGCTGCAGCTCTCAGTCCAGAATTTCCTAGAGCAGCCCATGGTTCTGTTGTTTTGCATTGGTTTGTACCTCATCGTAGTAGATAGAAGATGTGACTGATCTTCTGGATGGGAGAAATATGCATGTGTTCTGACCTTGGTGGTTTCATAGGAGAGAGACAGAACTGGGGCGCTTCCTCTCACTAATCCTGTGTCTTTTCCCAGTCTCCAACTTGCCTTTAGAGTAGGTGCACAGCTGGAAGGGTCTCTGGAGTGCTTAATGCCTGGAGGGCATGCCCTGCCCCCTCCACTACTACTCTCTTCAGTACTTCTAGAGTTAGCTCAGGCTACGTTAAATATATGTTTGTGCCCATAACCTCTCCCCAGTTTGGCCAGGCAGATCTTATCCTTTCAGAAGCCCTTTATTCTTGGTCTTGAGTAGACATGTCTTGGGGTGAGGGCACTGTGATGCGGGGAGGGACAGGGCCGTGCCACATGATCTGATTCCTGCGTGTGCTCTTGCTCTTTCAGGCAAACCCAAGTCCCCCAAGCTGAAATGCACTTACTGTGACAAGGCCTTTACCAAGAACTTCGACCTGCAGCAGCACATCAGAAGGTAACGGTGCCGCTAGCCCGCAGCAGAGTGGCTGGGGTGGAGGTGGGCACAGCCCTGCTGAGGGAGTCTGCGCAGTCCCGTAGACCTTGCATTTGTCATGTCCCAGAATCTGTGCTGTGCTGGGAGGTGATCCTTCACCCTCCTTCCTCCGGGACACCTTCTCCCCAGTGGCTGGGGTGAGGGTTGCATCATGGATGTAATCTTCTTGCTGATTATGGGCCGGGACTGGAGACTTGTTTTCCTCACTGATGAAGCCTTGAAGGCCAAACCTGTTGTCACCTGATCACTGGAGCAGCAGCATCTCCACTACTTGCCTCTGCCCTTTCTTCTTCTCTCCTTCTCTAGCAAGCTGCAGCCTTCATGACTGCTGGTGTTAGCTAACCATAAGCCGAGCTCAGTGTCTATATAGGGGGGTCTTATAAGAGAGCTCTTCTCTGGCAGGAGACAGTTGAAATCTTCAGAGTTTCCCCCAGTGGAATCTGCCAGACTCAGGACAGATGAGAAGGAAAAAGCGGTGGTTTCACTCCTCCTCCCGGCCTCCATATATTAGAGTCCGCTGTTTCTCCTGAAGCAGAAGGACAGGGTAGAAAGACCTTTCTGCTGTGGACAGGGGAGAGCAAATTCAGGGAGGTGAGGGGACTGCAAGCTAGAAGAGTGTGCAGGGGGAGGAGGGTTGACAGGGATGAAAGGGCTTGTACACCTGAGAAGGCAATGGGGTCCCAGAGGTCTGTGTGGAAACCTTGACAGTGAACGACCTGATATTGCTGCGGAGCTCTTTTCCTCTCCCACTTCTTCCTTTGATCCCTTGTCATCCCCAGACTGTAAATGTGCCAGGCTTGTTTCCCCAGGCCTCTCACAATCCATTTTCTCCAGTTAAATCAGGTCTCAAAGCCCTTGTTTGGCTGGTCCAGGTGCTGATCTGCCAAGCAGAGCGCCTCTCACAGTCCTGCAGCAGCCATCCCACCGCAGTCCCTGCCTGGGGGCTGCCTCCTCTCTCTGCCGGCTGCTGATGTGGTGCCTTCTGCCTTCAGTCACACAGGTGAGAAGCCCTTCCAGTGCATCGTGTGTGGCCGAGCCTTTGCCCAGAAGTCCAATGTGAAGAAGCACATGCAAACCCATAAAGTGTGGCCTCCAGGGCTGGGGTGCACCATCTCCCGCAACTCCATCACGGTGCAGGTCATGGCCTTGAACCCCAACCAGCCGGAGGATGAGGAGAACACAGGTTTGCTGCTCGGGGATGGGACATAGTAGGGGCAGAGCAGTGGTATGAGGAGTCTGCACATCCCTGCATCTCCACACAGGGAGGGAGGGGAGGCAGGAGCTGTGTGTGCTGTTTGCATTCCTCCTGTGGGGTTTAGCAGCACACACTAGAGAAGTGAGTCACATCTGTGACATTCCTGCTGGCAGTTGCATCCTTGGGTTGCCCCAGGTGTGATGGATTCAGGAGACAGTGGCTCCGTTGTGATGGATTCAGGAGACAGTGGCTCCAAACGCTGTGCCAGTATGTCCATGGGGACGGGGTGAGGTGTCGTCCCTCTTCTCCCTGCCTGGCAGGTGCAGCTTTGGCAGCGTGTGAGCCACACTTGGCAGCTCTGGTCTAGTGGCTGAACAAGCCGGTGGTTTAGCATAGCCCAGTTCTCGGTCTTGCGTGCCTGGGCTTGGTCTGGCCCCGATGGCCAACTCAAAATACTTGAGGCAGAGAAGAGCTCCTTGCTGGCAGACGGTGTCTGCATACTCTTTCAGCTGGTGGCCTCAGTCCTGGTGGGAGGGGAGGGAGCACTGTGACAATGTCATGTCTAGGACAAGGTCCCACTGGAGCTGCTCCATGCAGACATCACGGACTGTGTGTTACTGGCTGGGTCTTACTGTCTGTCTGCTGCCAGAGATGGGAGTAAATCTGGCTCTGGTTCCCTGCTGGGGGCCTGCTCTGCTGACTGCTCCGCAGGGCACAATTAGGTCCCTGGAAGAAGAGAATGGGTCAAGGAGAGGAAGATGTAGTAGTCAGAACCCTTGATAATCTGTAGACAAACATAAAACTACCCTGTTAGAGAGTGAGATTCATCAGATCTAAATAATCTGTCTTCGAAAGGGAGGAAGAGCCTGGCCCCAGAGCCAGGCCTGGTGTGTCTCGGCACTTGCGTAGCAGCTTTCAGACCTGTCTCACGGCAGGCTGTGACTTTCTCTCTCCGTTTCTCCAGGTTTGACTCAGCCCTCGAGGAACCCCGCAGAACCACCCCAAGACATGAGCCCCTTGGACGAGAGTGAGGCGGGCAAACTGGAAGCCAAGCAGGTTGTCTTGATTGATAGCTCTTACCAGTGCCAGTTCTGCCCCAGCAAATTCAACACCTATTTCCAGCTCAAATCGCACATGACACAGCACAAGAATGAGCAGGTAGGGACAGAGGGTGCCCTGTGTTGGTGGCAAGATTGGGATGGGCTTCATATAGTTGCGTTGGCTCCCAGGGTCTGTCCTGAGCCTCTTGCTCTGTAAAGCTGCCAACGCTGCGCATGCAGCTTGGCTCTCGGCCTGTGTGGGTTGCAGCTCTGTGGTCTTGGGTGGCTTTGAAAAGCTCCGCTGCCTCCACCCTGCTGAGTGAGAGGTCAGCCGCGCAGGTTTGGGTGGCTAGAGAAAGAAACAAAGAAGTGAAGTCCAAAGTTTTCAGTGGAGGTGGCAGCTCTCAGGTCGTGGGACAGTCACTGCTGCGGTGTTGTGGTCTCATCCACTGGAGTGGTTTCAGGTGCTGACAGCAGCACCCCTTTCTCCCACCTCGCTTTCTTAGGGGGCTGCCCTGACAAATCTGCATTTGCAGAATGTTCAACTCCCAACGGGTTCTTCACCCGGAGCTGTCAGCCACGTTTTGATGCTGAGCTGCTCTGCACTGTTCCTTAAAGACCCTTCCTCTGAGGAAGGCAACAGAGGAAGGGGATGTTTTATCACCACGTTGTGTCCCGCTGTGCCTTGACTGAGTGCTGACAGCCCCATGGCCGTGGGCACGGTGGGGTGCTCTGGGAACTGCAGTGCTGTTTTGTTCATAACATCAGCTCAGCTATTCTCCAGCACAGTGGGTCAAGGGGCAGTGGTCACTTTCTGGAAATGACCCAGTGGCAATGATTTTTAAAAAGGAAGGCCACTCTGTCTGTTGGCAGAGGACTTTCCCTGTTTATTTCCATGGTGTGCCACTCCAGTTACTCTTTCTTTGCCCAGGTGTACAAGTGTGTGGTGAAGACCTGCGCTCAGACCTTCCAGAAGCTGGAGTCCTTCCTCGAGCACATCAAGAGCCACCAGGAGGAGCTGAGTTATCGCTGCCACCTCTGCAGCAAGGACTTCCCCTCCCTGTATGAGCTGGGCGTCCACCAGTACTCCCACAACCTGCTGCCCCAGCACAGCCCCAAGAAGGATGTGGCCGTGTACAAGTACAGTAGCAATCGGTGCTCACAAGGCTTGTAGGAGTGAGTGGGTGCAGAGTGTGTTTGGCTGAGAGGTGGGGACGTTAGAGGGAAGAGGGGGCCACGTGCTCAGTGGCCGCGGTTCTTCTGGGCACCCAGGTGGCAGTGGGGAGCCCCTCCACTGGGCTGCTAGGGCAAAGCGCTTTGAGTGCAAGGCACCTTTCAGAGAGACAGTGAAAGCCTGGGATCAGTTGCACGGGAAGATGTCATCACCGCAGGTTCTCTTATCACCAGTCAAGAATGAGATGGGCACAGTTGAACCTGCGCTGGGCTGGGGAAGAGACCCGAGGCAGCCCCTCCCCAGCCTGTTTTCTGTGATTCTTAAACACCTGCAGCAAAGCGAGTGCAGGTTGTAGAAGCTGTGCCCGGGTAAAATGAGTTATTTCGTCTATCCCTTTGCTGTGAAGGGGTCTATTGCCTGGGCAAACCTTTCTATTAGTGTCGAGGGAAAGGGTGAGGAGTTCCACGAAGAGCTCTCTGCAGTTTTTGAAATACCTGTAGACACATACAGGAAGAGTAGAAAGCCCAGAGGATACTGAAGTCACCTGGGAGCAGAGGCCTCCAGCAGAAATACTGCCAGGACGTGCGAGAACAGGCAAGTTAGGTGGAGAGGGCCCAGGTGGTGTGGGAGAGGTGGTGGCCTGAGCCAAAGCTTTGCTAGGTGCTGGAGTAGTGTCTCCTATGTCTCCTTGTGGCTGCCCCAGCCGTGGGTAATGCTGCGGCTGTGCTGTACTCCCATTCTCGGATCCTTCACTGGGAGCTGCTTCTTCATGCAATGAAGATGGAAGGAGGCGTTTTAAGTAAGGTGAAGTCATTACTTAGGGCTTGTCTCCATGAGGAAGCAATGTGGAATATGTGCTCGGGTCCCTGGGTGCTCCCATGGGTGTCTGTGTGGAAGAGCACGAGCAATTTAAAGGCTTCTCCACCCAGTTTCCCAGCAT
The DNA here is from genome assembly GCA_017639485.1 of Pluvialis apricaria. Classification (NCBI taxonomy): domain Eukaryota; kingdom Metazoa; phylum Chordata; class Aves; order Charadriiformes; family Charadriidae; genus Pluvialis; species Pluvialis apricaria. The sequence continues at coordinate 2,621,899 of CM030021.1, read as the reverse complement.
CTCCCCCTCGTGAAGGATGCTAAGTGTGAGTGTGAGCTGGCCATGTGGGTTGCTGAGTTTTCAGAGCACCTGGGTGGCGGTGTTACCGTCTGTACTAAACCCACCCTGTCAAAAACCAGCCTGGAAGGTGGCTGGTGAATGGGCTGGGTGGCCGTGCCTGGGGTCTGCCAGCGGTGTGGGCTTTGCTGGCGATAGCCTCATTCACAGGCTCTGTCCTTTCTCTCCACATTCAGATGTGTGAAGTGTGTAAATAAGTACTCCACCCCGGAAGCCCTGGAGCACCACCTGCAGACAGCAACGCACAACTTTCCCTGCCCTCACTGCCAAAAGGTGGGTGGGCGACCGTGTCCTGAGCCTGTCCTGGACATGTAGCTAGGGTTCTGAGGCGGACGGGAACCCTTGGCTCCCTTTCCTCTCCCTTCCTACCTCAGTACGGACTGGCAGGCTCGCAAGGTGCTTTTCAGAGAGGCAGAGGTGATTGCACCCCTGGCCTCCGGCTCTCTTGGCCTCTCGCACAGAGCACGTTCCTCCCTGCAGCGCTGGCTTTTCTCCCAGGTCCCGTTTGCTGAACAGAATTTGCCAGGGGAGCTCCCTTACTCCCACGACAGCACTCCTTGCTGCCAGGACTGCACGCTCTGGTCTGCTATTCTTGTTTCTTAAAAGCAAGTGTATCAGAAGGAGCGAGGCTGGTTTGGGGAAGTCTTAGAGTGGCGGCAGTGCCTTTGACCCACCGTGCCTGGAAGATCGGGCATGGAAAGCCCTGGGTTCTGGGGCAGCTCGTACACCTCCGTGGCTGTCGTCATCTCCTGTCGCAACAGAAGTCTCTGGGTTTCCCCTCGTTCCCCTCCTTTGGATGAGTGCTCTGTGTCCTTGGCAAAGAGAAACCTGTCTGAGTGATGTGACTGGCACTGGAACGATGCCTGGGTAGGTTTTGGCTGGAAATACTCTCTTCAGCACAGCCCCTGAGGGAGTTTGAGAGGCAGAATTTTGTGGGATTTGAATTCTAATAAATTATTTTTTGAAATCCAGACTAAAATTTGGACCCTTGCTCCTCTGTTTATAGCAAAGGAAATGAAAATCCTGCAGTGGGGGCAGGGACAATCTCAAAGGAGTGACCACTCTGTACTGAGGTAGCTCAGGAAGGGGAAACGCTCTCCTGCCATGGTTAGTAACCCGTCTTTCTTTACCTGTCTTCTCTTCACTTCCCCCACCAGGTGACAGATGCCTTTCTGAGCCTGGGTGGGACTTTCCGCATGCAGCACAGGGGTTTGAAAGACCATTATCTGCAGCAGTATTTTTTACTTCTGTTTGTATTTTTACTAATAGTGCTGTTTTCTGGAGATTGAGAGCACAGTCCTGGTTACCAGAACTCCTGGCTCTCCTGTGTTCCTGTCAGATGTGCGCTTGCAGCATCCTCATTAGGGATTCACTTAGCTGGGATGTTTCCAGTATCCCCATTAGCCAAAGGAGCCATTCATACTGGCTTTATAAAGACCGTGGATGGGAGCCTTTGGTAAGAAATGATTGGGAAGCACAAAGTCAAGTTAATGCTGTGGGAAGGTAGTACCTATTGGGGGGTCCTTGCCCAGCCCACCCTACTGCGGTTCCGGTGGGAGATCTGGGCTGCTCGTCCTCAGCAATATGGTGTTACAAAATTTAGCAGCAAAGTTGCAGCTTATGTGTTTCTTAAGGATAAAAAGATTTGGAGTTTTTTCTCGTTTGTATTTTTAAAGGTCTAGCGGTACTTTCCTTATGCATACTAAAGGTTTCCTCAGCGCATCCTTTCCAAGAAAGCAGTCATCATGAACTTCTTGCGCTTTGTGTACAGGCCACACCTCCCATAGCCCTGCAGGCTCGGTGATGTGCCTTGTGTGCTGCTGGCTCTTAGCCTTGTTTTTGTGTGTTAACAGGTGTTCCCCTGCGAGAGGTACCTGCGCCGCCACATCCCCACGCATGGCGGGGGCAGCAAGTTCAAGTGCCAGATCTGCAAGAAGTTCTTTCGCCGGGAGCACTACCTCAAGCTGCACGCCCACATCCACTCGGGTACGGGCTCCCCCGGCACCACAGCGCTCGCTGTCTCCGCATCACAGTCCTTGCTGCGCTCTGGCTATTTTCCTAATAACCAGAGGAACAGAGTTGACTGTATGAGTCATTTGTAGTAACATGGGCTTTAGGAAATGTATGGTTTTGGTTCAGCCGCATGCCCAGTACTGCACCAGTTAGAACTGGGATACCAAAGTGGCTTCCCCTCTGCCCGCAGTCGCAGAAGCTAAGGAAGCTGGCCCTGCAGAGCAGGAGCAGTGCACGGTGTGGATTGTATCCACCCATTTACCCGTCAGGCGGGGTAGGGAAGCTTTGGAAGTTTACAGAGAAGCAGAGCGTGGCGCTGCTGCCAGAGTGAATCCTGTGTGTGACTAGAGCAGCCCTTGGTGACTGGACTCTCCCTGACTCTTGGTCTCTTTTTTATCCAGGTGAAAAGCCCTTTAAGTGCTCAGTGTGTGACGCAGCTTTCAATCGGAAAGACAAACTCAAGCGACATATGCTGATCCATGAGCCTTTTAAGAAATATAAATGTCCCTTCTCGTACGTAGTGTGTCTCCATTGTGGTGGCATGCCTTAATGGGGTTGGGATGGGGTTTGGGATAGAAGAAGTGTCTTCTGCAGGTACCCTGGGGTACATGCACGGCATCCACCAATCCACTGCTTCTTGTGGGGGCAGGAATGCTGTGTGCTGTTGAAGTGGGAGCCCAGAAGTCCCAGTTCTTTGTCATTGACTTCCTCTGGGGGTATACTTCATCTCAGTTCATCAAGCCCTGCAAAATAGTGCCTGCCTGTATGGGAGGCTTGGGGGTTGCACCTGGGGAGCACTGGGGAAGAGAAGGAGTGTTATTTGACCACAAAGCACAGGGTTGGCGGAATGATGGGCTCTCCCTGACTGCTATGTCTCGGAAAGCATTTGACAACATAGGAGCTAATGTATGAGCCAGAGAAACCGAGGTTTGTAATGTGCATTCCCAAAGCCGTGGCACAGCCATGGGCCTTTTGAGATAGCCAAGGCTGACTGGCTTCTCCCTACTTCAGCCATCTCGTAGCTCTTTCCAAAGTATTTCTGTCTCCAGCTGGGATCTTGAACCAGCTGCTTTAGGAGCATTCATAGTGAGACACAGACCATGTTTAGTCTAGCAGAAGCCATGTGTCCCTGTAGCAGCCTGTTTATTTCTTGCCCCTGTCCAGAAGGGTTGAAACAGTTGAGCTGAGACTGCACCGAGGGACCCCTCTGGGTGCTGCTAAGGCGAAGGGTTGTGGATCTCTTTGTGGTCCAGGATCTGTTTATACATTGCTCCTCAGTTGATTCGTGCTGCTCACAAGCATTTGTTGTTGTTACAGAAACCACACGGGCTGCAATAAAGAGTTCAACAGGCCTGACAAGCTGAAGGCTCACATACTGTCCCATTCGGGTAAGTGCAGTTCTGCCTGTGCTGCCAGTGGCTGGGATTTGCCATGGTGCTGCCGGAGCACGTTACAGAAGGAGCGAGCCTGAGGAACAAGAGAGAGCAAACTGTGAAAGTGCTTCTGCTTTATACCCCCAGAAGCACAAGATGTTCCTTCCAGGTGCTTTTCCTGCGGTGTCTCTCCACCCACCGCTCAGCTAACACAGCTACTGTGGAGTTTCCTGTGGGAGAATTTTCCACTGCATGCGGTACAGTGTTTTCCAGATATAGGCCTGAATTCTTGATATAATTTATTAGCTTTAGGTTTATTTTTTTTTAATCTCAGTTGCTGCAGGCCTGTTTAAGTGAGCTTGCATTCACAGCTGTGTCTAAGCTTTGGTCTGTTTTCTAAGGCAATATACATCTGTAGGCAGGGGCTGGCAAAACGCAGAAGCAGAGCTGATTACTCATTGTGTTTGCTGTCAAATGAATATCCAGAGCGCTCTGTGCACTGTTCCCCACTACCATCTCACACGCAAAAGGAGATCTTTTGGGATTTGTGTCCCTTCTCTCTGTGTTCCAGAAATGATGCTCCCACTCCTAATAAAGACAGATAATTTATTCCTGTGCCCTAGGGAACGTTCTGACTTTTGTCTCATGGGGTAAAACTGAAACCTTTTTCTTGTGCCTCTCATGTCCAACGCCCCGCAGAGTGTGATCAGATGGGACTGTGCTGATGGTGCAATGGATGGTTTGTTTCAGACTGTACATTCCCATACTTGGGAGGAAAAAAAAAAAAAAGTTTTTTTACTTACCAAATACACTTGAAAAAAATCAGAGTTTAAGATTGTTTTGCATTTTCATCACAATTACCTGACATTTTTTTCTGGTGATATTTTAGTCCTCTTATTTGAGGCAAGAACTATTGTTTTAGTCCTTTGTAAACACAGAGATTCAAGGTGTAGCCACTCACCCTTTTCTAACTGCAAATTTGCCTGCCACAGTGTCTCCTCCCTTTTATCAGGGAACATCTCCTTGGAAGAGGAGATGAAGCTGTCATGCACTCCCTCGGTGTGGTGCAGATTTTCCTAAAGATCTGCATTAGGATGCAGGGTCTCTAACCGAGCTCTCTCTCCTCCGATGCTCTGTGCAGGGATGAAGATCCACAAGTGCCAGTACTGTAACAAGTCCTTCAGCCGACGAGCCCACATGATAGAGCATCAGCGCTCACACACCGGCAACTACAAATACCGTTGCCCCACCTGCAGCAAAGGCTTCACGCGCCACAAGTACATGAAAGACCACAAGTGCCGGCTGGGTTCACCCAAGGACAAAGACCTGCAGCTCAGGAAGCCCCAGAAGAAGCGGGTGGCGCGGGGGCGCAAGGCGGGCCTTTCCCTCCCCAACCAGCTGGGTCTGGCAGAGCTGAAGGACGGTGCTGCTGGGGAAAGCCCCCCTGAAGGTGGCCCTAACAAAGAACCGTTCCAGGAGTCGGACGCAGTCCTGTCCATCGTGGTTGGTGGGTCGGGAGCTGCTGACTCGGACCTTGTCGTTCCTGGGCAGGCCAACAGCATTGCGTCCAATTTGGCCCTGGCAGAACTGCAGGCTGCCTCGGACGGCCCCTGCACCATGCTGGCTGTCCCTGTTTACATCCAAACAACGGAGTGATAATACGTAGAGCCACTGTGTGGCTGAGGGCTGCTGCTGGGGCTGTCAGACTCGGTGCTGAAATTTATCCCAGTGAAAAAGACCAAAGCTCTTGTGGGAAGGTAGATGGATATGGGAGAGAATGGCTTTCATCTCCACTTGTTCTTCCCGTCCTTGGGCAGAGGACTGCTTGGAAGCCACCAACGGCTACAAAGCACTGAAGAGAATGGCTCCGTTGTTTCTTGTCCCTCTGCATCACTGGTCAGCCTAGGGCAAGAAAGACTAAGATCCCTGAATCAGGGTAAGAAGAAGGAGCGTGCAAACTTGTAACAAACAGAGCTGCTGAAATCAGGCGGCTTTGCAAATCACAGCCTGTCCCATCTGTGGTTTTTCTGACCTAAAAGCTGTATTGCCCAGTATTTGGGTGGCCTTTCCGAGAGCAAACAATTGATCCTTCCTAGTGGAAGCAAGTTCATCCTGAGATCCTTTGGGAACACTGTTCAGAAATACCCTGATAGACTTATCTCTGGTATCTTTCTCCTCTCTGTCTCTATCAGTAGAAAGATCACCTTGTCTGTACTACATGTGTTATAAACACCATGGACCTCATGTGCCGTGTGGAGTTGGTGGGTGGGAGCACGTGCGTGTGTCGCCTCTTCTCTCTGGTTGGTATTCCTTCTACCGCGTTTGTTCTTTTCATGTTTTTTCTCCATATTCAGGGATCTCCAAGTGCCTTAGACATCAATGAGTCAATCCTTGTGACAGTTAAACGTGACCTTCTGTGTCCACTGAGGGAGACTCAGGCCTGGGTGAAGTGACCTGTCCAGGGTCACACAGGAAACCTGTGGTGCATCCATGCGCCAGTTTTCTAGCATCGTCTCTGGGCTAGGTGCTGCAGCGTACTTCTGTGCACTACTCTGTCAGCTGCTTCCCAGCTCGCGCATTGCCGTAGCTCAGTTCTATGGGCCGGTTGTTAGTAGTTTCAGTGGGTCACTGGCAGGTGGGGACTTGGTGTGGTTAGGTAGCAAGAAAGTCTGGTCTGACGGACAATTTCTGTTGTCCGCTTGGCTTCTCCTCTCTGATTTCCCAAGCAGGAGTCCCAAAAAGCCAGCACGAGAGCACCAGACCCGGGAACTGAAAATTACCATTGTGCAATGATGGTAAAGGAGGTGGCTCTGCTTTCCTGTGCTTTCTTCCTTCTCCACGTGTAGGCTGAGCTGAGCTTTCCCTGGTAAACATGTGCGATAAGCCGCTAAGTTGTCTGTAGATGTAAAATGTCGCATTTCCAGCCTGTTTCTCTGAGGGTGGTGCAGAGCAGAGCATGGGTTCAGTCAGTCCCAGGTGCCAAAACTCTGGCTGCGGAGTCCCCTGCCTTATCGCCTGGGACACGGTGGGTGTTTCTGGCTGCTGGAGCTGTCGGCCTAGCGTTACTGGTCTTACTGGCCTGACCCTGATGCCTGCCTGAGCTCCAGCCCATCGCTTGACCTCAAGGTGCTCTTCCTGTCGCCTTGTGGTGTATTTTGCTCAAATCTTAAAAATAGCAGCTTGCAGAGAGAGCATGCTGGTGCCATGCCCATTGTGCTCCTCCTGGTGGCATGTGCACCCAATCTAACGACGGGTTACGTTGTCACCCCTGGAAGACTTGTCACGTGGTCCCTGTCAGGATGGGTTCTGCCACTTTGCTCACTCCCTTTTTGCCCATTTTGCTTTTTTCTGATGCTTCTGTGCCTCCTGCTGTTGGCGGCTGTTAGGAAATGGAGCGCAGGGTTTACAGGGGGAGGCTGGGAGAAGGGGTTGTTCAGGCTTGAGAAGAGGTTAAGGAGAGGTCTTGCTGCTGCCAGCAGCTGCCGAACAGGAGGGGGTGGAGAAGGTGGAGCCAGGCTCCTCAGAGGTGCACAGGGGTGGGATGAGAGGCAACAGGGACATGTTGGAATGTGGCAACTTCTGACTCGAGATAAGAAAAGAAATTTCTACCAAGAGGGTGATCAAAGGAAGGAGGCTGCAGAGAGGCCGTGAGATCTCAGTGGTGGTACTCCAAATTCGACAGAGCATCCTGCTCTGCGTGGAAGTGCTTGGGAGGAGGTGGCTGGGCCGGAGACCTCCAGATGGCCCTTCCTACTTACGTGTTTCTGTGCTTCTGTGAAATGTCTTGTCTGCTTTGAAGGGCAGAGTTTATTTGCCCACAATGTTTGTTTTAAATACTTAGTTCTCACAGGAGGGGAAGAGTTTTCTAAATATACTTTTCCTATTTTCCTCCCCTCCATGCCCACACTGTACGGTGTCATTATGTGGTCTCTGGCGCTTGCCACGCTGCAGTCAGGTCTATTTTGAGACGAAGATGTGTGGGTGCAGCACTCCTTTAGCTTGGAGGCACTGTCTGGAGGCCTGGCACAGGACAGACGGTCTAAATGAGATGCTGGAAGCTGTTTTCCACTGGCTATGCTGAGTGTAATTCAAGGGGTGGAAGCAGAGCCACGAAACAGCCTTGTATGTGACTCTGGGACACCGGGGCTGAAAGACACCCCGCTGTTTGCTTGGTATGTGTTTGCATGTGTGGTAGTGTTGAACCGAAACAAGTTTTATCAAGTTTTATCTTCAGCATAATGATTGTCCTCTTAGAGTAAACCTCAGAGTGATTATGTGTAAGATAATATAACAGAGGTCCCTGGTCAGAAGAGGGGCCAGGCTGGCAGGTTGCGCAGCTCTTGCCTTTGGAAGCTCTGTGGATGCGAGTCCTGTGCATGTCTGATGGGTGCTGCAGCCGCAGGGGGACTGGCAGAGGGAAGAATGGGCGACTGCCTGCAAGCGTGGTGGCCCCTGTCCCCTGCTTCCCTGCTGGGCTAGCTGCACTGGAGCAACAGCGGGTCCTGGCAGCCCGTGCGGAGCTGCTCCTGCAGCCTCACTGCCCTTCCTGTGGAAAGGAAAAAAAAATGCAGTTATTTAAAACAACAACAAATGAAGCCCTCTCCTCTGCAGCCATACTGCTTGCAGATTAAATTTTGCCATGGAAGGAAATGTCAAGGGAAAGAGAATTTAATTAGAAGAGTAAATGCTATCACTGAGACATTGTGAGTTACGTGCGGTCGTTGGTACTATTCGGTACGTGGGGACCGGTTGTGCAGGGCAGGCGCCTCATCACAGCAGGCCACGAACTTCAGAAACCCTTGTTCTTCCTTGATGTCCCAGTCCCGTCCAGCTGCTTATGCTCCTCTGCGAACCTGGAGTCGGTTAAGATGGCTACAAGCTCTTCTGTTTCCTGCTGGCCAGAAGGAAAGAATTCTGCCCAGAATTTTACCCCATTTCTGTTTCTGTAGCGGGGGTCTGCCCACTGTTCAGCTGCAGCGTGGGCTCAGGCGGATCTAAGCTGCTCGGGTCACTGATTTTGTTCCAGCACCTTTCCACGGGACCAGTTCTATCCTGCGTCCTGGGTACAATCGTTTTCTTTACAAAACCAGTCGGAAGCATCTTGGCATTTTCTGGAAGTTCCCTGGAGTAGCCCAGGGCCAGAGCCATCCCCTGGGAGAACTGGAGCCGATACTGGATCAGAACAAAGGTCCGTGGTGCTCAGCATCCACTTCTCACAGCAGATGTTTCGGTGACAGTAAGAAAAGGGCAGGTAAAAGCTCTGCTTCCCCTTGGAACTGTTCCAGCTTCCGATGTCATCAGCTGGGGAGTTCCTATAAGTCTCCATGGATTTTTGTTGTGGAATTTTTTATCTTTCTTCCGTGTCTGCCATTACAATGTTAAGGTAGAATGAGGCAGGACCCATTACACAGCCATGTCGCTCCCACCTTGTACAAAAGGAGGCCGTCTTTAATTACCCAGTTACCCAGTGCAGTGCTTTTCCCCACTTGCTGAGGGCATGAAAAGGCTCTCCTGCCCAAGAAGCTGTTGTTTTGGTTCATTTTTCCTCTTTGCCATTTGGTGTGTATATCCCGGCCTGTTTTACGGAGCACTAACTAGTCCAACCCTGCTCAAAAGCAATGATTAATTTGCTTGGGTGACTTCCAGTGGTAAACACTACTATTGTCTGAGCTTGTTATTAATTAACTTGTTTTCACAACACCGCTGTGAGTGGAGAGTGGGGTGTTTTTGACTTTTACGGATGATCGAGGCCAAGCACAAAGAAACAAAAACCAAAGTATCCAGTGAAGGTTGGTATGGGGCTGAGGCACTTTAGGACTCAATTTCCTCGTTGGACTTTGGACTCTGTACATAGGCACTGTGGTCACATAGCATGGAATTATGTCCGTGCTGCCTCCACAGGTGGGAACGGGTGACTCATGTATCCAGGAAATAAGGAGCTCACAATTAGTCATCACCAACTAAGCAACCGTGACTATTTTTGCAAAGTTGGAAAGTTTAAAAAAGGGAGTTTCACCCTGTGTTATCTCGATGCCTTAGTGGGCTGTGCCCAAGTGGCGGCCTTTGAGCGGCACATGAAGGGCGGTGATGGGCGGTTGGTGCGCTGTCACCTGCTGCGTGGACCAGCACCGGAGCAGGAGGTGACATTCTGGGACGGGCACCCAGGCGCCCTCACGGTGGGGACAGCAGGCTCCGCTCCCGGGCCGTGGCTGGAGAGGGCGGGCTCCCAGGGGAGTTTCTTGGTGGCCCATTGTGCCTTGTTTCTTCCAAGCCGCCGGCCTGACCCTCGCTCCAGCCCTCAGCCGCCGGCTCAGCTCCACCTCCCACACCTATTCACGCTCCTCCGCCTTTCCCCGCCAGGCCCCGGGGATCCCGCCCCGGGAAGGCCCGTCCGTGGGGAAGGCAGAGGCGGCGGCCCCCACCCGCCCCGAGGAGGCCGCTGAGGCGGCGGCCCCCACCCGCCCCGAGGAGGCCGCTGAGGCGGCGGCCCTGCCCGGTCCCGCGTATCGCCCCGCTCGGGCCGGAGAGAGCGCAGCCGAGGGCCGGCCCCGCCATGGCCCCCGCCCCGAGCCCCTGACGTCAGCACGCTCCGTGACGCCGTTTCCGGGTTCCGCTCGGCACACCGCACCTCCCCGCCCTTCCCGTCGTGCCCCGCGCCTCTCTCCGGCCTCGACTACATCTCCCAGCATCCCTCGCGGGCGGCCCCGGCCTACCGGCGCGGCGCGGCGCCGCGGGGCACGCCGGGAGCCGTAGGCGGCGCGGGGGGCGGCGAGCGGCGGGGCGGAGGCGGGGCGGCGCGGCGGGCTGAGGCGGGCGGGGGTGCGGGGAGTCCTGCCAGCGGCCCGGGCTGTGCTGGCGGACCGGCGGTCGGTGGAGGTCTGTGAGGGGAGCACGGAGTGAGGGGAGCGGGTACCGGTGCTCCACGGCCGTCCTCGTCGCTCTCCACCTCACAGCGCGGCCTCGGCGGCCCGGCCCGGCCCGGCGCAGCCATGTCGGGGCTCCTGGGGAAGCTGTTTGGGACGGGCGCCGGCGGAAAGGGCGCCGGGAAGGGCCCGTCGCCGCAGGAGGCGATCCAACGGCTGCGGGAGACGGAGGAGATGCTCAGTAAGAAGCAGGAGTTCCTGGAGAAGAAGATCGAGCAGGAGCTGGCGGCCGCCCGCAAGCACGGCACCAAGAACAAGCGCGGTGAGCGGCCGGGCCGGGCCGGGTCCCCCCCCCACACCTCCACCTTCCCCCGGCAACAGGTCGGCCGGGCCCGGCTGCCTGGCGCGGGGAGAGCCGGGGCGGCCTGCCGGGTTGTGCTCTGTGTACGGCCCGGACGCGTGTGGAGCTGTATTTGATAGCTTAATGCCTTTAACGTTATGGGGCGCTGCCTGGGAGCTGCGGCAGCCCCCTCTCCAGCGCCTGCCGCCCTTCCCCGGTGAGGTTTGGACCGGAGCGGCCTTTCCCCGTGGTGGGAAGGGCAGCTTTTATCTGGTGGGGCTGGCTAACGTGGGTGCCGCGTCACTGCCGCGTGATAACGATGTCACGCTGTCGCTGGGCTCCTCCATGCGGGGTTCGCTTTCTGTTCCCTGCGCATGGGTTTGGGGCGAGGTTAAGAAAACGGGGAAAAGCAGAAGCCGGGGCGTTGCTGGTTGCGTACAGGGGTAGCTGCAAAAGCAGTGTATCGGCGTGGAATAGGGCCCGGCTTTACTGCGGCGTTGTTTTTTCTTCTAACAAACAAAACTTTGTACCAAAACCCTGCTTAATTGGAGGGTTTGGTTAAAGACACTTTTATTGCCAGGGTGTCCTCAAGCTATAGGCGGCTTATAAATGGATATTGTGAGTTGGTGTTCACCAGGCGGAACTGCGCCTTCCTGGGGAGGTCTAGCTACGTTATTTGCCAGCAGTGATTGCTATGCATTAATGGTCTGTCAGCCTGGAGATAAGAAGTGGGTTGTCAGCGTATGTATTTTGGTGCTCCGATGAGCTTCTTGCGTGTTTTACAACGGTCATGAAAAGCGGTGTTTTCAGGAGAGCCTAATGAGATTTTGGTGTTGACGTTGCCCTTTTTGTGGTGGGTTACTGCAGAACAGCAGTTTGAAGCAGGAGGCGTGGCTCTGTCTGTGGCACCCAGAGCTGCTCACGCACAACTGTTGGCCAAGTAGTAAGGGATAATTTACAGTAATTACCAATAACAGCTTCTGCTTCACGTCACTGCTTTAATCAGCACTTAAAGCCTTCTTTTGGACTTCAGAACAGTGCTACATCAGGGCTTCGCGCTTGCGCTGTGTGTGAGTGGCGGTGCGACAGGCGCAAGCTGACGACACTTGCTGGGTGTGGAGGCAGCGCTTGCTGCCCCAGGTGTCTTCTGAAGCACCTCAACAGAGCCTGACTTCAGGCTTAACTAAGTTAGTTTCTAAATCAAATTTATTGCAAAGGTTTTAGTAAGTCTGAGTTCGTGCAGTTTTTGGCCTAGGTTGGTAATGACCTTAAAAGGAAAACTAAAACACATCTCTTTCTGGCCTTCCCCACACTTTCTGCCTCCTCTGTCTTATACTGATCCTGTTTAATTTCTCCAAAACTTCTCTTTCTGCCGCTGGTTGTTCAGGTCTTTGTCTTCCCCTACTGTAACGCCGTCTCTCTCCATGCCTTTCTGTGCATGCTGCCCATCAGTGTGCTCTGGAGCACTTTGGGTAGTGGAGGGATTAAATTTCTTCGGAGGTGGAGGAAGGAGAAAAACCTGCCCATTCACTAGCGGGATTCTGGGTCAGACTAATTGAGGTCTTGCAGAAGGACAGGATCCTGATGAGTAATTAAGGAGCTGTGAAACGAAGAAGGGCTATGGATGGTTTTCTGGTGGAAAACAAAACCTCTTTTTTCTAGAGGACTTCTGAAACTAAGAGGCCAACTTTTATTATTGGGCTGCTGGGTAAGACAGCTGGTTATCTGCTAGCTTGCTGGGAAGTGAGTTCCCCTCAGGACAGAAGAAGGGACTGCTGGTTTGTTCTGGGTTCAAGATGTCAGTCATCAGCTGAGCTCCAACAAATTGCATTTTTTTTTAATATGTAGTTGTTTGGATTTTTCCCTCTCTGACTTCAGGCTGTTTTGTAATCCAGAAATTATGTAATTTTGGTGCGAAGTTACTTAAATCCATAATTTAAGTAAAACCAACAAATCTTCATTTTCATATGTGAAAGTCTGTCTTTCTAATCGAAATACTTTGATACAGTTGAATGTTTTAAGTAAAACTGAGCAAAAGCTAATTAATTAGAGATTATTTTTTTTTAAGTGTTACATCAACTTTTATAAAGTACAACTTTAAAAATCCTTAAGCTTTCTTAGTTCTCCAAGACTTAAGCATTTTCTCTGGGGATTTCTGTGTGTGCCTGCTATTTAGAGAGAAGCGTACTGTGGACGGTGCGTATGCTCAGCTGGACAGTCCTGCTGACATTAAGGGAAGCTGCTGTGGTAAAGCCGGCGGAGGAGCATAGGTGCCTGCAGCAGCGGGGCAGGGAGCTTACCTGAAAGCTTAAAGCCACCTTGGAAAACCTGGAATGATATTCTTGTTTTCTCAGAGGAAGGATGAGCATCTGGCACACTCGGGGTAACAAAAGGAAACGTTCTCTGCTCGCCAGCACACTGTGCGGTTGTTCGGGTGCCAAGCGAGCGGGGTTTCTAAAGGCTCATTGACTAATTCCTACAGCACTTGTGGAGCCTAATGAAAGCAGAGAAACTTATAGGCCTTCTGGTTCTTGTGCCTGCCCAAAGCACATGCAAGTTTTATTAGTTTATGAACTTGCTTTACGTATATATTTTTCATAATCTGCATTTATGATATCTAGACTGTATAACTCCTGATGAAATTCTGAAGTTAAAATGAATCACTAATTAGTATAGATTTCCTTAGGCTGTGTTGTTTCTTGGTATGGGAGGCTTTCAACTTTTAATAAAAAGGTCCTTTTTTCAGGGTCTTTCTGTTCTTTTCTGGCTGCACAGACGTGGCAATTTTATGATCGCCATGCCTTCTGAAGGAACTCAAGTAATTTGAATAAGTAGTAATTTTATTTTTTTTTTTGCCTTCAGTCTACCAATTCCTTCTCATTAGTCCACAATATCAAAATAGCTCCTGGTGGAGGGAGAGGGCAACAGTCTCCAAGTGTTAGGTTGGTGTGAAGGCACCTATGCCGCTTCTAGAGTGTGTCGGGGAGACCAGCAGCTATGGCTTTAATGTGCATGTCATTTTTTGTCCATGGGATGAAAAACTGCTGAGGAGAACCTTGATCATCTTTAGAAGCATGTCTTGAAAAGATGCAAGTTAATATTCTCTCTTCTGGGAAGCGGCTCGGTTATGCTTATGTTTTGTTTTGTGTTATCTCTTGGAAATGTTCGGCCTATTCTTTTGAAAACAGCGTGTGTTCTGGTGTTTTTATCTTTTTCTTTTTTCTCAAGAGGCTCTTCAACCCTTTTGCTCTAGCTCATGAGTAGTGAACTTACTCCTCTTGGTGAAGTTAATAGAAGTAGCAGTAGTACAGTGTGGTTTGAACGCCAGTCAGCTAGTATCTTACTGGATTTTAAATCTGTCCTGAAAATAGCTTTTGCTTTAACAAGAGAAGTGCGCAGCTGTGAGCTTGACGGTTTGGAAGTACTGTGCTGCTGCTGCATCCTTTTATTCCGCTCCAGTTTGTTGATATGGCATTGTTGTATCCAATCTGGGATACTTTATCAGGCACTCAAACTTCATGAAACAACAAAACTGCTAGATCTTGCCAAGGGTTACGAAGTTCTGGTGCTCAGTATTCAGTTTCAGGATAGCTCAAGCTGATCTTAATCACTGCTGCTCCAGTTTCACTCCTTTCCTTGTGGCTATCATCTCATCCTACAAGAGCTAGCTCGCAAAGCCAAGCTGCCAGAGAAATAGCATGCGCACAAAAAAGGCAATGGGTTAATTCCTTGATCTTTGACAACTTTGGATATAATGATTCCAGACTCTCTTTCTGTGTTGCCTTTTTCTGGTGGAAACCCAAAGCTCAAGTTATTTCTCAATATGAAGATTACAGCAGGGAGTGAAACCTGACTGGGCGCTGCTTTTGTAAGTAGTCCATTCCTAGAGTTTAGATCCAGGGTGAATCTATGCAGTTATGTTCCTGCCTGCCACTAGATTTTACATTTTTGTTAATGAACACTAGGTCCACAAACATTGGAATGGGTGGTAAGCTAACATCGTGCTAATCTGCAGTAAAAATATTCAGGCTTTAGCAGGAGGGCTGACATTTCATAGATCTTCTATCAACTCTGACTTCTGTTAGTTAACATTTTTTCTTTCCTGATGTCAAAGTTTCTCTTTCAGTGTAAATAAATATAATGCTGTTTTTTTTAGCACTGGTGACTGAGTACGAAATGGATGCAAAACCGCTGCTAGATTCCTGCTGTATAATTCAGGCTTTTCCTGGAAAGAGAACACTCCTAGGCTCCACCCCACGCATAAAAAAAACCCCAACAAACAAGAAAGTTGGGTGTAGGCTGAAGCCAAAAGCCGTAATTTTATGCCCACCTCCAGTTTGCAGTAGATCGCAGTGCTGCCTCAGGTGAGTCAGTTCAGCTGGCGGATCTGATGGGAAAATAACTGTTTACCATCCCCCTGCCTTTTCAGTCTGCCGTGTGGGTCTGCTGATCTGATGTGCCTGTTGCTAGAGGGTTACCATGGCTGGCACCAGAGAGAAGACAGAGCTGCCCCTTTCAGCAGCAGCTCGGTGAACCTGGCTGAAACGTGCAGCCGGTGTGGCGGTGGAACTGGCGCTGCTGGTCTCCAGGGACGGGGCTGCCAGGAGCCGTAGTGCCTTGTCCTGCCTGTTTCTCCTGTGCTGGTGTTAGCATTTGTGTGGGCAGTGCACGAGCTGGATTAGTTTGCTGATCCAGGCAAAACCTAACTCTTAATAAAAAAAAATAATAATAAAAAAAATTGTTTTCTTCGCTTAACCGCACAAATGCTCGAGCTGGCAGGAGAGGGAGTCTGGAATGTGACTGGAAGGAGGAGGGCAATTCTGCCTCTCCTGGCAACAGTCCCCTGCTTGGTCAGCGTAAATGTATTAGTTGTGATAAAATCTGAGTGACGTGCAGTCTCCCAGCGCGGGGGCCAGCTGATCCTTAATGAAAAAATGGAAGCAAGTCTGTGTGATGGCGTGGACATTTTTTATTTAGACATTTGAGTGATTCAGAATGTTACAATGATCTGGAATTCAAGGAAGAGAAAGCTGCAAGCTCAGGCCTGGGTGTGGGCAGAGGCTCAAATGAACTGTGACCGCATATCGGGTCTTGGACATTAATGCATTGCTTGCGATTGTGTTTTTAAGGTCCTGCTTGACTTTTGGTAAGAGAAGCGATCTCTGCTCCCAGAATCAAGTAACATGAACCTGGTTTCATTTCCATGAATCATAAGATGCTGATACAGGGGAAGCAGGAGTCCTGCAGCACACACTCTCCTGTCCTTCTTGTAGTGCTTCAGTCTGCCTGTGCTGTGTTTTAAGTCAGTGTCTAATGTGAAATGCATCTTTGAGTTCCAGGTGCTTAACCGTAAACCACAGCTTCAGTGTAAGAGTCCTGATAGCAGTGCTGGCCTGAGTCTTTCATCTCCCCTGAGACTGATGAGTTAGGCATTAACCATCTGGCTTGGTAAAAGTGTGATAATTCCTTTTTAAATAGCTGTTTATAAACAAGGGAACTTCTAGTTTATAGTTCTATCCTACCTATGTGTAACAGAGGCTTTTGGAGACAGATTGCTGTAGTATAGAACAGTTTGGGAGGAATGGGAGGATTCACAAACACCATTTAAAACAGCTTTAGAAAGTGACATAAATAAAAGTAAAAAAACCCCTACGGTTCTGCCAGATGTGTTTTGGTAACTGTATTTGATGCAATACATCCTTCCTCTGTTCCTGTTCCGTCAAGCCCTGTCAGAAGGGGAACCTGGCGTGTTTGCAGCCAGTGGCTTTGTTTTTATTACTTTTTCTCTCCAAATGTATTAGAAGTTGGATTCTAGTATCTCATTAAGCTCTAGCCCTGGTTACTGAATCCTGCTTAAGGGCTCCTAGTGCTAGTTCAAAACTGTAATTTGCAGGTGATGCAAATTGTTAATTTGGTTTAACCCTCTTTTACTTAGACTTGTGCAGAAAACTGCCAGGCTGTTTCTCACTGGCACAATTTGTGCTGAGTTGTGCAATGGTTATATGTACCAGAACATTGTTAGGCTTCACTCTTGTATCCTTCAGGCCTCTCTGTCAATCCCTTCTTGCTTGTTCCGACTGGATTCTGGTCAGAACGATGTGCTTGTACTTGCACAGCAGGATCCCAGCTGGACCTCCTGTAACGCTGGGGATGGCCAGGCGCTGCGTGCTCGGATACGCTCCATGGTGCGATCTGCAACGCTGCTCGGCAGACAGGTCGGCGAAGGAAAGGTGCTGTATTGGGGCTTGGAAGTAAAAGCGGGTTGCTGCTCCTTACCTGGCAAATCTTGGTGCTTCCAGGCCCAAAGTGATGGTGAAGGACATGGCCATGCTTCGTTGCTGAGCAGGGGATTAATTTAAAATGGTGAAGGGACGGACAGTGTCACATCGAGAGGATTCTGCAGCCAGTGCTGTCCAGGAGAAGGATTTTTTTTGTTGCCCAAACTGTTTTGCAGTTGCTCTTTGGCATTCGTGACTGACGTAAATTAAGGAGGGTGCCACCACCTCTAAGCTCTTGCAGGGCTCATGCAGACCCATGCGTTGCCCGTACTACTGGACTGAGTGGACACTCTTGCGAGAGGTCTGCTGCAGCTGTGGTGCGCCATGCGCCTCTGTGTCTCCTCCTCTGGTAGCCCGGCCTCTTCTGCCTGCGCACCCTGGGCCTTCTGCCTGTGCACCGTGGGCCTTCTGCCTGCACGTGGTGGTCTGCGTCGCTCCTGGGCACCTGTACTCGCTGGGAGCAGCAGCAGGCTGGGGGATGCGCTGCTGGCACTCGCCCCAGTCTGGCTGGGAAAAGACAACTGTGATGATTTTGGCAGCTTTTTTCTCTCCCCTATGAAATCCCCATCTGTTTTGGAAAAACCCAAAGTTTCTAACATTGCCCTTACTGTTTTTTTGGGGTAGTACGTGCTGCTTGTTCCAGAGGCTTTGCATGGGATGTGGTGTGAGCGGGGAGGATATGGCCTGACCTTCTGCAGCCGGCAAGGCTCTGAATGAGCGTGTGTGTGTGTGGGGAGTGGGGTGTAAAGTAAAATCTTGCTGTTTACTCACACCACTTAAAAATGGATGAGTTTTGCAAAACTAAAAGTTGGAGCAGCTTGCATGCTTTAACATGCTTGCCGTGAAGTTTGCAGCCAGGCGCCCTGCAAACTGGAACTCCTGGCACAAAGTGCCTGAAACAAAAAGGATGCAGTTGGAGAATCCTAAGTAGGCTGCGTATCAGATGTTGATAGACCTTTGCCTTTCCCTCAGACAACTCAAGGCTGCAGCATGTAGCTGATGATAAGGAAGTTAGTTCTGCTCGGAATCGTGCCGGTTGAGCCTTTGAGCAGACGCGTTCCAGTTGCTGAAGATGTTGGCAGATGCAGGCAAGTCTGCTTGCAAGGATGTGGCCAGCTTGCTGGTGAGGAACGTGGGGGTACTGTGGACCGTCCTCGTGGCCAGTACTGAGGGCAGCAAAATGTTCCCACCAGCGGAAGGTCACTGTGGCCGCGGTAGGGGAGAAGTTTCCCCTTAGTGAAGCGTAGTGCCTGACTGCGGCAAAGAACTATCTTGTTCTTGCGGTTGGAAGCCCAGTTGGGAAAGGTCTGCTATGGCTTCCTCCAGGTTCGTTGTTTAAATCAAGCCTTGCCAATAACCATTTTTATAGGGGCTAGTGCAAGTATAGGGTAATTATAAAGACAGCTGTTGTGTTGTAACTCTGAACTGACTGGCAGTGAATGATGGGAGTCTGGGGTTGTCTAAATAACCAGGATAGCCATCTCTTGCACGCACTGGGACATGCATTTTGATCCTTGTGTGCAGCAAGCGAGGGCTGAGCTCAGTACAGACTTCCATGGCTGCTGCCTTCCACATTCGGAGCTTCTGCACCAGCCTATGCTCCTGCATTTGGCTCTTTCCCCAGCTCCTCACCCTCCCCAGGCAAGGGCAACCAAGTCAGCAAGTGGTACAAGTGATAGTCCATCCTGGACTGTGCTGTTTCTGCTTGCAGGATCATACCTGGAGTGATAACCAGGTAGTACCACCTTCCACTGCAGCTGTTTTCCAGACAGCAATTGCTTCAAAACAGAATAAAAACTTAACAGGTCTCTGTTCCCTAGTCCCTCATCTAGTAGGTCAGACATGTTGAAGTCAAGAGTTGGTTGAGGCACAAGGTAAACCAAGAGACTTGTTAATGTCTGCATCCTGCTGGCGCAGCCCCCTTGAGGTTAACCTGCTAGTGATCATTAGTGAATTTGGCTGTGTAGCTGCGTCTTGAGCTGGTTTGGATACCTGCTGCCAGGTTACTCCATGCATGCGAAGACTTGCAACATCTTTCACTGCAAAACCTGTCTTTTTGGAGTCCCCCTTCCTGAGAAGGCTGTGATCAGCTATATCGGCTGTTTCACTGGTGTGGTGCTGTGTTAAGAGTTACCAAACATCTGTGTTGTGTGTCCTCTTCATGGCTTGGCAGGAGCTTATTCAGGTTTAACGATGTCATGTTTACTTCCAGGTGACTGCACAGAGGGTGCTCAGATGCAGTGGAACTGAAAAGAAACATAAATGCCAGGGTGACAGGAACATCAGCCGATGATATTCAGAAACTTGCAGGTGATTTTTGTTAGTTACAAAATAAAACAAGTTGATATAAAGCAAACTTCATAATGGGCTGACTAGGAACCGTGCACAGTCGTTGCATCTCCCCTGAAGGTGGTACCTTACTAAAATGTCTTGACAGCATCCCCATGGTGGGCTCGGCACGTGCAGCGTCCTGGGAGAAAACTGAGTGGTAGAAAGCCTCTTCTGGTAAGTGCTTTTCTGGCAGCACTGTCACCTTGTGATGCGAGGGCTGCAGTAACGATGCTTATTGCTGAACCTGGCTCCTGGAGCTAATCGCTGCCTGAGCGCGTGGGATTGCCGTTAAAAAAAATGAAATTCAGTTCTGTCCTTGAGAGACATACTGCAATGTTGCCGGTTAAGTGTGTAGGGGTTGATTGAAGA
The DNA here is from genome assembly GCA_017639485.1 of Pluvialis apricaria. Taxonomy (NCBI): domain Eukaryota; kingdom Metazoa; phylum Chordata; class Aves; order Charadriiformes; family Charadriidae; genus Pluvialis; species Pluvialis apricaria. The sequence continues at coordinate 2,602,275 of CM030021.1, read as the reverse complement.
AGTACAAACTCTTTTTCTTTTGGAAAATAAATATGGTTTGTTTTCTTTGCTGTAGAACTTCTGGGTTTCTAAAGGTTTGTGTTTTTTACCTTTTTTCCGCATAGTTGTTAGTGTTGGAGTCTAAGCTTTCATGAAAAAAGTTTAAATTGTCACATCGCAAAGTAGCATAACTTCATCAGATGAGATGTTAAGAGAAATGCTAAATATTATGACAGCCTCAACAAAATTCTTAGACTTGGCAGCATTCTAATAATAATTGCCCAGAGCTGGAAAATGCATGTAGATTATCCAGGCAGCCACTTGTTTCTTTCCCAGGAAGAGGAGGTGTCGAAGTGTACCACTGAAGGGTAGGATCTTCTGAATTTTGTGACTTAATCACAAAAATGTTGTTAAGCATAGGGAATTTGGTTGTTCAGGTTTTTTTTTCCCTGTAGAAAAGAACATTTTGAGATACTTAAGAAGAGCTGTTTCTGTTCTTGTAAAGCTGAACCTCTACCTGATGTGTTTCTGGCAGGGATTCAGAGGAAGATTATAGTTTTTCACTGGAATTCTCTTTAACAAGGTGTCTTCAGCAATCACAAAATAAAGGAAAAAAAAACCATAAAGAGTATTTTTAGGCTGTGAGAATCCCAGGGAGTCCTTAAGGAACATACTTTTCTCATCCTAAAAGTTTAAACATTTGACTTCTGAATAATTATTTCCTTTTACATACGTATAAAATAATGATGTGAAATACAGTGCAGATTTTTAACAGCAGAGTCATTGGGCAGTTTAAGAGGGTAAGGGAGGATAATTTACCCCAGCAGCTTTAGAAAATACCTGGTTTTATTTGGAAAGAAGAAATGTGTTTTGGTTAAATCAGTTTTGGAGATGCCTTGCAGTCTCCTGCTGCCATCCAATTACATGCAGGACCTCAAGAAGTGAAACACTGAAAATTGGGAAGTACGCTTTCCTTCCAGAGGGTGGGTCAGATTTAATGTAATAGTTGGAAGCGTTAGACCTAGATGATCTTGGCTGGTCCGGCATTTTTTAGGCTTATTCCAGCGCCGGGGTGGAACAAACCCGTTGGCTACTTCTCTGTAGTTGCAATCTGCCTTTCCTGGTTCTCTCACTTGGGCTACAAATCTCGCTGTAGTTGACATTTTTTCCTTTTTTTTTTTCTTTTTTTTGGACAAAACTGTCCCAGACTCACCTAGTGACTTTTTTACAGAGGATTATGGACCAGGGGATCATTGCCTTGATGTTCAAGGGGCAGAGGAGTCAACTTCAAGGCTGAAGGCTTGCTTGCTCTCTGGACTGTCCACCTCTTGGCTGAAGAAAGCCAGGCCAGGGCAGGTTACTCAGCTTGTCGCTTCTCCGTCCACAAGTGCGGTGCGTTTCCATCTGTAACTTTCAGCCGGAGCGCATTACTCGCTGTTTCAGGAATAAATAGCATTGTAATCCTGTATTCTGACCTTCGGAAACACACTTTCTGCACGCTGTATGAAAATGATTGCTTGTGACTAATTTGTAATAAGGAAGCGTGACAAGGAAGTGCGTTACGCTTCAGGTACAGCTGCCGTACGCCTCGGCCGTGGGCTGTGGAACAGCATCAACAGTTGCTGATGCAAAGGTCGAGCCGATGCCGATCGGAGCGCTGAGCAGCACCGCAGTCGATAGCGGCATGAAGGTGGTGGTTGCTGTATTGTTTGGGTGATGCATGTATCAAAGCTTTGATTGCTGTGGTACAGGATGCTTTCTTCTTTATCTTTTTTTTTTTCCTCTGTGTATTTATAGATTTTTTTTTAGACCAGGAATGCTTATTGTTTAGTTTAATCTCTTGCACAATAGACTAAATGTTCTGGCACTACTTTGCTTGAGAGGAAGTTGTAATCTTCTTGTTTTAAATACAGATAGGACAGAAACCTTGTATTCTCTGCCTGGGTTTGGATGCTTGGGTGATTGGAGTAGTTTTAATCAGTCGCTTCATCTCTCCGCTGGGAATAGTTGCATTCCTTTGAGGAGAGGATTTGGGAACTTTATTAGGTGTTTAGTAGACATACACAGAAAGATAAGTGGAGGATGAGTCTGAACTCTGCTCAGGGTTCCCTGCTAAAAGCACAGCATCTCCTGAAAGAAAGGCACAGGAGGCTGCTGCCGGCCCTTGCGAGCCGCTCTCTGGGAACCATGCGGGGGAAATTAGGCCCTGGCATGAAGGGGAAATGTGTGATAATGGCTTCAGACATTCAGCATAAAGTGACTTTTAGGCCTGTGTATATCCTCTAGACATGATGGATCTCAGCAGGTGATCCTCATGGGAAAGGAAATCATGCTGCTTTGCACTGTATTGGCCTTGGAGTTGATGTGAATTTATTTTTAACTGTGCTTCGGTACCTCTGTCTCCTGACTGCTTTCATACCATGATGCTTAAAATCAAACCCTGACTTCTTGGGCCTCAGACATTTTGTGCTGTGCCATCAGCTCGGCTCAGTGTAGCTAGGTGTTTAATGGGCAACCAGTTAGGAGTATCTTACGTATCAGCTTAGTGGCCACACTTGCTTTCTTCTGCTTCAGTCCTTTGTATGAGGTCTGTATGTACTGTCGCTGAAAGGCTTTCTGTTTCTTTTCACATAGAGAAATCTCACTAAGGTACGGGACGTGGGCAAGGCAGCGCTGGAGCGCGGGAGGGGTTCCCAGAACTGGACACAGCACCAAAACAACGCTCAAGCAGGAGCGTGCAAGACAAGGGTGCTCTCTAGCTGTTCTATCGAGAGTAGTTACATGGTTTTGGAAATACCCTGAAAAGATCTGACCTCTGGGACCCTGAACAAAGCATTAAGAGTCACCAGCTTCTGCATTTTGTGAGACTCAACTGGTCCGGGACGAGCACTCCTTGGTATGCGCTGCAGATCTGTTGTGGCAATATATTGCCTGGATGCTTTTATACTGGGTTAAGTTTGAGCCAACGTGAATATTCTTCAGCTGGTGGACAGTTTCTTGAGCTAGCCCATCCCTGCAGAACGCATGAACTCAATGGTGTGAAAGAAATTTGGTAAGACTGTAGTGGGATTTATTGCTATTGGATTTACATCTAACTCTTTATCTGTTTGTAGCATTGGAGGATATTTTGTGAATTGCTCTAAATTATCTTTTCTCTTTTTTAGGAATTTATTTTAGGATATTGTAAGCAGTTTGCTAATTGTTAATAGAATGAGAGATGAGCAGTTGCAAGCTAAGATTAAGCTACTCTACTGTAGACAAGGCAGCCACTTCTTAAATCTACTGTTGCCTCTTGTTTATCCCATTTCAAGGACAGCGAGGATGTTGTTGGTGATTAAATTTGCTGCTGAAGCAAGTGCCAGGAAGATGGAATGGTATTTCCAGAAGCAGCAAAAATAATGACGCTTGTTTCTGAGCAAATCGTAGATGGATACGCAATATAATGTGCAAGATAGTCACCCAGTATTAAGTTGATAATCTCAATCATCTCTAGGGTCTGGGCTTTCTGCTGGGGGGCCAAGAGACCCCCGTTTGGGAAGCTGCTCTGCAGCTACCTTGCGCTATTTATTCTGGCGTGACTGTCATTTGGTGTATGTTATTTTTGAGGCTGCTGTGGAATTTTTTCATCCCATATTACTACATCTGGTGACCTTTTGCAGCGGTATCTCTGCTACTGCCATTTCTCCTCTCGTTTGCCAGAGAGAATGTAAGAATTATATGTGAGATTACTCTAGTTGAGGGGAAAAATAATTTAATCACAGCTATTAGCCCATGTGTCATCCTCTGAATGAGAAGCCTCTTCAGTTTAGGTATAAGTGTGATATTTTATTATTTTTTTTAGCAGATTTTTGCAGAGGCGGGAGTTGGATTGGCAGGAAACGCGCACTTTGTGAGCCACCAGTCAGGACAAATGCCCTGGGCTCACAAATGCATGGACCTCGGTACAAGCATGGTTTTTAATTCAGGGAAACTCTTGAATTATATTCCCAGTTGTTCCCAGTGCTCTTTGAAGTGACTGGTCTTCCTGCTCTTCCCAAGTGGAGACGTGTTTTTGCTGGCAAAATTTGGAGTTGCAAGTATGTAGAAAAAGAAGTGTTTAGTTCTTCCTTGTTTTTTATCTACTAACCTATACTTTCCTGCTACTGATATTTAAAAGCATTAATCTTATAGAATTGGTGTGTGCATAAATATCCCATTAACACTACCTGTCCTACAAGTGTATAAGCAGCTCTTATTTGCAGGAGCGCTGTTGATTTTAAGGAAATCAACAACACGTTCGTAGGCAATTTTTCCTTTCTGAATGTGGCACTATATAATCAAATTGTAGTTTTATTATCCTCCTAACTTCTTATCACAGTGAACATTTTTCTTGTTTCACTAACTAACTGCTGTAAATATTGCAAAGAAAATCTTAAGACTTACAACAGCTCTGTTAATACTTTCTATACAGGTTGAAATACTTAAGAATATAATTTACATATTTTTACAGATAGCGTTTTGTGAGAACAAAGGGAAATTACTTGGGTGAGCAGTCAGGCTTCTCAGCCTGTGCGTGCTGACAGAGGAGGATAGTCCGGCAAAATGACTCTCCTCTTTTCGCTTGGAAGTGTTCGTTAGTCAGAAGAAGTAGTGACTGAAAACCGTAACGCGAGTTCCTGCTTATCAGTTGTGTTGGAGGGCTGGGTGTTGCTGTGGTAGGCATAATAATGAAAGGCTTGGCTGTTTGTTATTCACTGTGGTCAAATCGTAAGTGTAAAACTTCTGCTCGAATTTCGAGGCGGGGGGCTGTCATAGAAATTCAAATAAATAGGAAATTAAAAATAGCATTTTGCAGTTCATCAATTGAAGACTAAAAAACAAGCAAACCAGCCCCTAAAAACCAAAGGAAGGAACGGCTTTTTTTATGTATTAAAAAGTTTGAGTGTTTTAAAAGGCTGCGAAATGTTCTTCAAATGTACTTTTATGCATGTTTTTACATTCAAGTAATTGCTTCAGTCAGTCCACATCGAACTGCTTTTGACTCAGCTGCTGTTCTGCTGGACTTGCCCTCTTCTCTGGAAGTTAACTTTTTCTTTGTGAGTGCAAAAATAAGCTTCAGAGATTAGAGGCCGATGCTCGTTAACACTGAGACCTTTTATTTTGCTTTGCCAGTGGGAAAGAAGTCATGAGCTATTTGTATCAGTTTTAACTGGTCAGAGCGCTGCGGTGAAACCTTTGGGAATAAAAACTGGCTCAAACGTCCCAGTCATAGCTGATAATAAAGGCAATGAATATATCAAAATGTCACATGGAAAAGATAATTTTGAGCCTGCTTACTGTCTCCTAATGGATGGCAGAAATTACCCAGTTAGTTTTACATGTATTACCTTTAATTTAGTTGTAATAATATATATAACTGCTTTTTCCCTGATGCATATTTCTTTATGTAATCTGCTGAAAACTTTACTAAAATTCAAATAAAGTACAACTGAGTTTTGTTACTGGCTGTTATTTTTTTTTAGAGGCTATTTTAAGTGCATACAATTCCTCATGCATATTGGACTTACAACCTAAAACACACACTGTGCTTGTTAAAGATAAGGTGCGGGTTGTAAAGGTTGTCTAAAATACTGAGGGTTTATTGGTGTCTTCTTGCTGTCTTCTAGTGAAAACTAACTTCCCGTGTAACGATCAAGTACTTTTGCTGTCATGGGGTCGGCATTGATACATTAAGTGAAGGTTATCTTAAATGTTCAACTTCCTCTTTTTTTTTTTAAAATAATAAAGTCTAAGTCTACCAATAGCTTTCTCGCATCATTTTATCTAACCCCTGGCTGTTTAGCAGGTCGGGAGGGTAATCTGTCCGTTTGTTCTTGTAAAACGGTTCAGCAACTGCTGTCTTCCTCGCGTGCAACCTATGGGAGATTTGAGCTAAAAAAGAGGGGATGGGGGGAAAGGGGGAGGCGGGGAGGGCATGAAAAAAATCCCCTTCTAAACCAGCCAGTGATTTGAACTGGTATTACTGTTTTTATATGTAATAGGCATATTTCAAGAGTAAGTTAACCCTCGCCCAAAGGCAGGATGCTCTGGGAGGAGAAATCTATGGTGTTACTGAGCGACTTCAGTGGAAAGGCGCTTCTCACGGAGGGAAAGCTGCTCATGGGACAGTGAGTGCCGATAAGGGACACTGCCTGTCGTTTTTCTGTGCCTGTTCCGGCATCCCTCCTTGCGAGTCCCGTGCCTGGGAGCTGGGCAGGTTTGTGTACCGGGCGGTTTCCTTCACCTCTGTGCAAGAGTAACTGCGCGCGGAGTGATCCTGCGAGAGCTGCGCCTTGCTCCGTACTCACCGCCTGCAGCGCACCGGGCTTACCCGCTGTGCTCAAGTCATTAGTAACATGTAGAGATCGTAGTCGGTATCTTTCTGTGCTTTATTCTGTGTAAAGGCAGATATTTCCATAAGAAATCCACAGCCACAACATGGTGAGAGCAGGCATCAGCCCTTCTTTGTTTCGAGCCTCTGAATATTGGGTGTTTTGCAGAAGCTGCTGTGAGAGTCTGGTCCAGTGATCTTGTAATCTTCTATAGCTTTTTACTGTAAGATACGGAAACTGTCTCACTGTTGGAAAGTTTAAATTCGTAGTTTCTAAAAAAAAAAATAAATGTGCTGGTGATCTCTCTAGCAATATGTTCTGGGTTGTCAGTGAACTGTGTCTGGCTACGTTAGAGAAGAAATGCTTTAAAATGAATATATGGTTACAGGTCCTGCCGAAGCAGTTCCACAGTGATTAAAGCAGGGTATTAATTTACATTGCCTGACTGTGTAATTACTATCTTGGAAGCAGTAAAGGCATAATTAGGGGTGTGGGTCCTGAGGACTGCCTCCTCCACGGCTGCCTGGTGGGGTAGCAGTCTTTATGGAGGGCAAAGAGGGGCTGTGATACGCTTTGACTTCACACACACATCTGTTTCTTGCATGTGTGTAAAATAACGTGATGCTAGACGACATATTTCTAGCCTACTGTCTCTTTTTCATACTTATTTCAAATTATTGAAACTGATTTACTTTTTTTTTGAGAAAAAGAGCCAGTGTCGTTCCCTACAGATCAAGTATTCATAGCTTTGACTTCAATGAAAACTTAATAAAAATGTATTACTCTGGCAGTACATAAGATTTCAGTAGGTATTTATGCAGATGGTAAAGCCTGTTGTGTAGGAAGAAAAGTATGAGAACTGCTCATCAGTTTTCAGAAATCGATACCTAAATAGGAGAGTAGAGGTGAAGGAGCTGTAGATCAGAACAGTATCGCCCCCTCGGATCCATACCTCTATCAGATACCGCCGCTCTGTAAAGCGTGACAGCAACATACGGAAAATTTGCAGACCCATTATTTGCGTTAGCAAAGACTGTTGCTGGTCCTGCATTTCAAGCAGGAGTTTGTGGCTCTCCCCCCTTGCCCATGCCCAGCTGGGTAAGCCGGGCTCTCATTTTTGCCTCCAAAGGACCTTTACTCGAGAAATTCCTTGTGACCTCTGAGCTGTGGGTATTGATGTGATGGGCTCCTCCAGAAATACCTGAAAATTGACAAATGGGTCCTGAGAGATGGAAAATCAACTTAGCTGTAATGGTCTTAAGCACGCAAACATGATTTTAAGTATTTCTCTTGAAAGAAATGAAATTAGATGCAAAGAAACGATGAGTTCGTGATGTGTTTTTGTAGCTGAGACTGATGGAGCGTAGAAAGGTCTGCGGCGGATCCTAGCAGTCTCTGCCAAGCTGTGTCGAGGGCAGACGGTGTTCTCCGAGTGGTGTTTGCATCCGGACATGGGCACATCTGTGGAAGGGGCACTGATAACTGCAACAAAGGGCTGAGCCGCTAACTGCAACAAGGGGAATCCTGAATGTAAAGTGCAAATCCTCTTCTGTGGGGGGAGAAATATGGGAAATGAATTGCCAAAACTTGCAGGATGAAATGAATGCAAGTGGCCTAAATGAAATTGGTATTTTCTTATTTTTTCAGCTTAATAAAATCTCTTTATAAACAGGGACTTTACATTAAAAGATAGTTAAACAAGGAAACACAGATGAAAACAAATTGCAGGAAGTTGTTATCATCTAATTTGAGGCACCTTGTTCTACATTCCTTAGTGCTTCTAGCTGCAAAAAATTGCAATCTCTTACGTCAGATTTTTTTCGTCGCAGAAACTCATTTATCACTTTGATGTTAAGCGACCTGGGCTAAATGTTTATGCTGAACTGTCCTGGCACAGAAGCTTTACGCGTGCCGCTGTGTTTATAAGGACTGATGCACAGTCCCAGCAATTCCGTTCAGGCTACTGACATAAGAATTTCTACCAGTTGGTCTTCAAGAAGGTACAGGTGGGCACTGTGGCTGGGAGACGCTTTGTCCTTGCCTTGGCCTTACTGGAGAGAGGGGAAAATGTAAATATCTTCCTTGGCCACTCTGGGTCCAAAGGAGTTGGAAACATTTCTAGAAAATACCACAAATCCATTTTACGTTTTCACTTGAAACAAGGCAAGTTTTAAACCCAACATGTTTCTATTCCCGTTCCTAGGCAGGGATGTGTGTGCCGGGCAGATCGTAGCAGGTCTGAGCGTGGTCGGTGCTTGGCTGAGAGACCATCAGGACCCAAGAGGAGGTTCAGCAGTAACTCGGCAGGTACCGGTGCTGCAGAACCTGGGTGGGAGATGCGTGCTGTCTTCGAGGTCTTGTGGGGGCATCCCTGCTCAGTTCTGCAAGCTAGAAGATTATGCGCTTTGTGTTTGTAAAAGCGGGAGCCTTGATTTGTGTGTACAAGTGAGAAATTAATCAAGGAAAGGATTTATAAAGCCGAGTGAAGGCTGGGGAGTGCAGTTCTGGTACTGGCGTGCGTGGGAGCAGGAGGGGTAGGGTTACCCAGCAGTCCTGATGAAAACGCCTGATGGCAAGCTCTCTTACAGCGATGCTCGCAACGTTTGGTGTCTGAGCAGCTTGTTTCAAAAGTACATAAGCAGGAAAAGTAGATAAACTGTAGCTATTCTCAGAGAAATCTATAGTGGGGAGCAGTACATAAACTGTAGTACTCTACTTGAGTTTGTATAATGGTTATAAAATCTCTGGTTTTGCCAATAATTCTCAGTGATGCACAAAATCCTCAGTAAAGAACGTCCTATTGCTGTCTGACACTTTCCCAGCATCTGTCGCTATATAAACACAGCCTATTAACAGTTTTATCTTTCTAAGAAAACTTTATACATCCTTATTTAAACCATTAGCACAAAATTAACCAGACTAAATATCCCAGTAATGTGTTGCTCATCACTTTATGATCTGGCATAAAGCTGGAATGTTTCAGATGGTATTTGTGTTGTGCTTGATTCTGCAGACCGAATGCTGTCCTTTGTGTTACATGAAAATCCAGTCCTGTTCCCAGTCCTGTCAAATGAGAATGGATGTTGGACTGGCCCCAAAATAGCGGGGAGATTTACTGGTCGTTGGACTGAAAGTCAGTGAAGGGGCTCGTTTTGGGTCTTTGGCTCGTGTTGGGAATAGTCGAGGTGACCTGTGCTTTTGATCACTTCTGTTAAATCAACCTGGCCTACTTTGTGTGCTTGGCAACCTTAGCTGTATCTTCCTAAAGTACTTTTTTTATTCTCTAATTCATTAGTGTAATTTGAAAGTAATCAAATACAGCATATTCATAACCAATTGTAGAACTGAAGGTCTGTGTAGGGCTTCTCAATAGCAGGACGTTATCTTGCGGGGCTGTCAGGCTTCTCACGCTGGCATCTGACAAAACACGCAGGGTGCCTGCAGGCTTAATCCGCGTTTAGGAGAGGAGCTATTTTGCTCCTGTTGCAGGAACATACTCAGCATGTCACCAAGTTGTCATCCCTCTAGTAGGGGAGATAAGGGAAGCTGTCTGCTGTCGGGATTGCCTACTCCTTGTCCCCCACATCCCCCCATCCTTCCATCTTCTGTGGAATTGTGAACAGGTCTGCAAAGGTTTGAAATAACATCTTAAAGAGTTAAAGCTTTTATTTGCCACCATTCCTGGCAGTCATGACTGGTCTGTCGGGAGGTCCAGGATGCTGTTTTTTAGCAGAGCGTGTGTTCCGCGTGTGGTACGCTTGTATCAGCTGGGCTAGAGCTGATCCTGTATCATGTTAACAGTTTTCTGCTATGAGTTTCACAGCAATTAGAGCATCGAAGAAACGAAGTGTGCACGTGACTGTGTTCAGAAACCGAGAGCAAGGCTGTTAGGACAGCAGCGTGTGTTCAAGCTGTGATTTTTAAGTAGGTGGCTGTATTATATGGACAAGTCTGTCACGCAGTGGACAAATCTGTTCGTGTCGGGAGGGGAAGCAGAAATGCCGTGAAGGGAAGCTCTAGCCATATGTCTTGCTCCGTGTGACACCTCGCCTTTGTTGGTCAGCCGGCACGCTCAGGCCTTGGTAGGTTTTTGCCCACGCTGCAGCTCCTGCCAAAACTTTCAGCCCCGTGCAGGCAAGATTATATGTAAATCTAGCTTGTATTCGCTGTCTGTGTTTCGGGAACTGACAGCGTACCGGTCTGTTGTCTGTCCGGGTGTCTCTGGAAGAGCTGTCTGTTGACTCTTGTCACCAGTTGGGTGCATACGTGTCTGGGTGAGGTGGAGCTGAGCGTTGCAGAAGGAGCTGGAGAGGCTTAGCTGTGCGGCGAGTTGGACCAGTCCTCCTCCGCGGGGTGATCCACGTGGGTGTGGAGCTCTGGGTTGGTGCTGTCGTGGGTGGGCTCCTCTTGCAACGAGCAGGCATTGGACTAGCGCTTACGAGCAGCGAGTTGCTCAAACCAATTTAGGCGATGGCATCTCTCTTCTCATCTCTCTCAGTAGAGACTGTTGTGTGGCCGGTACCCTGTAGTAGGAGTAATACAAAACATGCACAAAGTTTGTTTATATATAAATATTTCTGTATGTGTAGGAATATGTGTATTTCACAGCATTAAGTAGCCAAGCTGTCTTGCTTTACATTTGAAGGAGCTGCTTCTCCCGTTCAGCTGGCTGGCAGGGACCCCGCAGCAGCATCGCAGCCTCATCGGCCAGGAGCCACACCAGCAACTGTGCCTTCGTGTCCGAGGGGTGATGGTGAACAAAGGGGGTTTTTGGGGGATCAGCTTGTGTATTGAAGCCTCCTGTTCGCTGCAGCGTAGCCTCTGGTTTGGGGTGTGTTACGAATGACTGGACTGCTGATCCTCGAGTTGCTTCTTGGCTTGCGTCCTCTCTGTGGCAGGGGATGAACAGTAGGCATCTGGCCACCTTGAAGCAATTTTGTTGAAGGCGGAAAACACAAGGGTTAGGCAACTTAGTTTATCTAGGAAGAAAAGTGGACGGCAGACAATAGAAGGTGCTAAATACTTCTCTCTGCCGAGTTGCGTTTGGTACAAAATGTGAATGGCTGTTTCGGGCACAAATCTCACACATCCTACTCTTTTTGTTGTTCAGCTGCTCTTCAGGCCCTAAAGCGTAAGAAGAGGTACGAGAAGCAGCTTGCACAGATAGACGGCACATTATCAACAATTGAATTTCAGAGGGAAGCCCTTGAGAATGCCAACACGAACACTGAAGTGCTTAAGAATATGGGTTTTGCTGCTAAAGCTATGAAAGCTGCTCATGACAACATGTAAGTTATTCCTTTCTGCATCTTTCCATAGGACCTTTACTTTGTCATTAGTTTGATCTGCTAAATGCTAGGTGTTTCATAAGCAAAGGTAGAACTAGAGTAGCAAAATCTTCTTTTAAAAGGCTATAACTTAAATTAAACTAAAATACTGGGTATACATTCATATTGGGCAAAATGCGCAAGTATCGATGCTTTCTCAGTTTGCCACCATTTTATACGGCACACAGCCGCTGCCTTTGTCCAAAAGAAGGCAAGCACCAGTGTAGTCTGAAGCAAACGGGAGGGTGCACCAGTTACAGATCCACCTAGTAGCAGGGGGAATTTTAAGCCTCAAGGGGAGACTTAAACTTCTTTCTGTGCAGTGGAGTTTGGGTATGTAGCAATAATTAAAGGTAAACTGCATTATGGGAATGTTGTACTTGTTCCAAAAGCAAATATTGTAGACGTAATGTAATAATGCTGGATCAGGGAACAGAGCAAATTATTATTAATACTAGTAATGCAGAACAAAACCTCTTCATATGAAGTCTCTGTATATAACTGCTGGGAGCTAAGCTTTTAGGGAAAAGTAAAAAATACATGCATAATTTTGTTGAGACCAGGGGGATAAAATTCAGACTTGCATGCAAAGTATATTTTGGAAAAGGACCTTGTAAAATGTCACCATGGTGTGGCATTTCTACAGAAACCAAGAAATATGATCTTAAGCGCTGATTGGGAAAGTGCCTGATAATATAATCTCTTCCTTTCTTTTACAGGGATATTGATAAAGTAGATGAATTAATGCAAGACATTGCAGAACAGCAAGAGCTGGCAGATGAGATTTCAACAGCCATCTCAAAGCCAGTAGGATTTGGGGAAGAATTTGATGAGGTATGCTTTAAATTTGTCTGTTTTCATGTCATAAAATCACAGAATCATTTAGGTTGGAAAAGACCCTTAAGATCGTAGAGTCCAACCGTTAACCTAACACTGCAAAGTCCACAGCTAAACCATGTCCCTCAGCACCACATCTACATGTCTTTTAGATATCTCCAGGGATGCTGACTCGTATGAGATCTTTCTTTTAAGATCTGCATATTGCATGTGTCTAGTGTAGTGCTAGGGTATAAAATCTGTCCTAGAACTTGTTACCAGCTGTTCCTACGTACAGCACAGCTGCATATAGCAGCTGTGACCCTGACTTGATGCAGAGAATGGTCTGGATGGTCTGATCTGTTTGGACTTAGACATCTGCTCTTCACTGCTTTCCCCACCCTCCTCACCCTCCAAGAGATCACATACAGGAATTCAGATGAAGATTCAGACTCCTCATCTCCTCAGTTTGCTCTGACCCTATGTTTTTAAGCTATTTTCTTTAATAACAGAACCAGCTAAATCTACTTGCTAATAAATATCACTTAAAGTCTTTTCTCTTTTTTTTTTTTTTTTCCTTTCCTTTAGGATGAACTCATGGCAGAACTAGAGGAACTAGAACAAGAAGAACTAGACAAAAACTTGCTGGAAATAAGTGGTCCCGAGACAGTACCACTACCAAATGTGCCCTCAATATCAATACCGTCAAAGCCAGGTATGTATGGAACTTTACCACAAACAGCTTGGATTGTTAATAAGTACACTTATTTAACTGCAAGCTCCCCAGATTTGAGAGATCTAGCTGCGGGCAGCACAGACGTTTTCTTGAAATTGCTTCATGAATCACAAATTACATCTAGTGCCGTTTCTCCGTAGGGTTACCTGCCTTTCATAAGAACCATGAAAATCACAGGAACAGTTATTATCTGTTCTAGCGCTACCGGTTTATCTACGTCGTGGATGACACTCAGGGTAGAGTGGAGGTGTGGAGAAATGTAGAAGCCTTCTACCAGTTAGCGCTGGCCCAACAGGGGAGTAATCCTGACAAACGTACCAAGGCTGTAAAAGGGAGTGGAGAGTAAATTAGCTCTGGGAATTAGTCCCGGTCTGGTTCAGGTACCCCCATTGAACCATGCTTCCTTGCTGCCGCTTTGTTTTTTAATTTGACCCCTGCTTACCTGGCTTTTGGGAGGAACTAACCTCAGAGGACGGCTCTTCGGGGACAGTTGTTGCCGCCTCTGAGGTTTGCACGTACTCAGGCCAGACAGTACCAAACTCGGGGTCATCCCAGTGTTAGAGCACATATACCTAGGAAAGTTTAGTTAGTGTGATGATTTGTCATGGAGAACAGGCAAGAAGTGGTCCTCTTTACACAGACAGTTCAAAGCTGCTGTTAAATCTGAACTGATCGCTCCTCTATGAACTGGAAGTGATACCTCTTGAAATATAGTTGAGTTGGAATACCTCTGGCGTGCATTAATGGGATATGAAGCTTTACTAGACTATTTTGCTGAATCTGCCTTAATGTATTATGAACAAGTTGTAGACTTAGCGGCTCTGTTTCATGGACTGACTTAGGGAAAAAAAGGTCCAAAAAACTAGAGGATGAAAATAGTCCCAACTGGTCAGTGTATCTATAATTACCTTGCTGCCTTTCTAGGCTTAAAAGGACCTGGGAAGCAGCAGGCACTGCCAGACAACAAGCTTCTGCTTTAGGTGGCATGTAATGAAGTTTGCTCCTCGTGCATTATAGTTCTTTTATTCTGATATAATTGATTTTGTGTTGTTCTAGTTCTGTTTTGCCAGGCAGAATTGCTGACAAGTATTGAGAGGGGAGTGAGTTATATCAAAATATCTTAAATCTGAGACTTTATCAGATCCAACAGCAGGAGAAATAGTTTAAATAAACGTGTGCGTTACCTTTTTATTTCCTAGCTGGTTTAATGAGGTTTGTTCTCTAAATATTCTTTGGATATGGACTTCAGAACATACTGACGTGAACCCAAATATACTTTTTTGCATTATATTAGGTGGTAGTGACTCCACACTAGTAAGAGGCATTGTAATTGTGCACACATTTAAGTAACTATACAGCATAAGACTTACGTAGACGTAGCACTTCCTAAAATAATAGAAATTAGGAATGTCTTTTTGTAGTAAAAACTATGAGTGTAAAACCTCAGTGTCTTATAGGATTTATGTTAAGCTGCTTTTGGATGGAAATTAGAATTCCATAAATGTATTTAAATGGCATGCTACTTAAATAAGATAGCCTCCAAGGCCAGCATTTGGGAAACCTGGGGATTCTGGGCTGGTGGTGGGTGGGGATTTTGTATGGTTTGTTGTTTGGGTTGGTTGTTTGGGTTTTTTTTTAACCTAAATTGTTTTTCACTTAAAATTGACTTAAGATACACTGGGATTGAAAGTCATGGGTCAGACTTTCAAAGGGACTACTTTACCTAACAATGCAGGTACATGTTTAATGTGTTTTTTGGAAATAATTAGTGTGTCTCCAGCGGCACAGCTGACTCTTATTACCTTCTTTTTATTCATCGAATGGAAAATAAGCGTGAGTTTTCCAGCTTTGCAAGTTCTCAGGAGCTGTCTGGATTTTGACTTAATCAGTCTGAATGAGAAATTTGCTGCTACTGCTTGTCAGCTAAATTGATGTCAGAAGAAATTCAGGCAAAAGCTGGTTTTGTTTAACGGAGAATGGATGAGTTAAGTTAGGAAAACAAATTCCAAACTTGTACAAATTGGTAGGTCTTGAGTTTGACTTAAAGCTGACTCAGTTCTCTCTTACGTAAATGTTTCGTTTGGAATGACAGAAACCATTCTGAGTATGAATTATTTGACTCTTTCTTTTCCCCCCCTTTTTCGAGCAAAAAAACACTGTCTGAGGAAATGACATATTTCTTTGGTATTTTCCAAAATTATTGCAGCTATTTCTGGGTTAAAGCCTTTTTTTCCTGAGTTAATGGTTTTCATCCCAGAAAACTGCACTTGTCACGTTACGACAAATAGCAGCATTTGCTCCCTTGGAAGGACCAAAAATGATACTGGGGGCAGCGTGTAGGCTGCTGCTTAACATCCGCGTCCGTCCCTCTGCGGGCGAGCGTGGGAAGAGGCGGGGAGCGGCAGGGACCCAGTGCTAGTCAGCTCTGCAGGAGCTGGAGCTCTCCCAACTCTGTACCGAGCTAGATGAAAACACAGTAGCCTCATTTGTTGCACTTTGAGGACTTCATGATGGAATAAGGAATTTATTTTTTAGGGGAGAGACTCTTACACTGGACATGTCAGACAAGAAGCCGAAAACTCGGGGTCTTCTGCTTAGAGGTTTGGTGATTATGGGAAACGGTGCGCACCGCTGGTGTATACATTTTACCCTGTGTGCACGTTTGCGTTCTTCCTATGTGAGCTATTGGCTTTTTCCACTTAAAGTGGTAATATCAGGAAGTTTAGCCCGTTCTGGCTTCTTCAGAAGGCACCTTTTACTTCAGTTCAAAAAGCTCTTGTGTATTTGTTTTCCTCTCATGGCATTTGGTGCTTCACCTATTGGTTAGGTCAGCGGCACAGAGGCTTCTCTCCTACAAAGAACCAAGATGCGATTCTGTCAAGATTCCCACTCATTTGTTTTCTTTTAATATTTTTGCAGCCAAGAAGAAAGAGGAAGAAGAGGATGATGACATGAAAGAGCTGGAAGCTTGGGCAGGAACCATGTAACCACAGCAGTGACTGGCTGGAAAAAGACTTTGATTACCTATTCTGGGTGCAAATGTGTTGTGTTGAGGAGAAAGCATAAGCAAAATGTCTTTATCTTTAATTTTAACCCAAAGCAGTGGGAACTGCATTGCTGTTTTCTGCATAGCATGGTCTGCCCAAAGGAAAGAAAGGGTGGCAGGGGGAATTGCCTGCCATTTATATGGTTGAATTTCTGTAAAAAGGTATTTGCAAAATCAAACATTCAGCTTTTGGACTGTGCTACTGCCACTGCTGGATCTTCATCTTCAAAAGTTTGGGTCATATTGAATTGAAGTAAGCTGAAAAACACTCTGTAATTTTAAGTTGGTTTTAGTGTGTCTAGAAGTCTTGTAAGGCATTTAAAAACAGGAAAAGTCGTAAGCCACCATCGGCTTCTTATTGTGTTTAGGTGCAAGAATGCTTTAGGTTTTTAGTTCTTTGCAAGTTATATTTATATCCCTTGACTGATGTGTGGCCAGCCTTGTGTTTGTCACCGCAACAATGTAGTCACTATTCCCATTTTAATTGGTGATAATGATTTGCAATTGACAAACGCTGTCTTGGAAATAGGGAAGATTTAAATTTCAGTTGTACATTTTTCTACATAGCACTACAATGTTTATTGCTTATTTGTGATAATTGATAACCCATTCAGATACATGCACACAATTATTTTAATTAAGAAACTACTATGGATTGCACTGTATTAAATATCTTGATTAATTTTCATCTGTGGCTGCTGTTGTCAATTCTTTGTGACGTTTAAGTAATCTGACTATAACTTATGTGCAGTTGGGCCTCTTTCTACATGAGCGACGTACACTCTTTAAAAGTAGCGGAGCTTCGGTTGTATGACCGTAGCTGAGTTGTGTAAAACTACAGTCTTAGCTGAGCAAAATTGCCAGAGGGCTGCTATAGCCGGTTTCTTACTGTAATAACATCCTGATCCACCACGACAAAATCCTCACACTAAGGAGAAATCAAAGCTGAATTGATAGGAGAAGCAACAGGTTTAGGGACAGAGCTGGGAGCCTTGGCTTGATATTTTTTGACATAGAAATGATACCTGTTGTGCACTGCGCTAACAAATTTTGTGTTTTAGAGCAGTAATAGTTACGGGTGAGCAACTCAAGTGCAGCAAAGTGTCTTAATAGAAGTGTTCAGATGTAGCTGGGAGAGGAAAAAGAAATCCCATAAGCACTGTTAATGCTTTTAAGGTTACTGATGGAGAAGATGAGAAACGAAGTGACAGAGACACCACCTGGCAACCCAGCTGTTTCCTGGGTTATGTTTTCTTTCCTGTTCATTTAGCCAATGGCTTCAACTAAAGGAAGAACCTAGTCTGCACAGCAAGGAGAAAATGCAGTGATGAGTGCGTGTCGTGATTCATGTTTACTTTTAGCCAGACAGCTAGGACAACCTTATTTCTTACAGCCTATTTTGTCTTGATTTTTTAAATAAATGATGGGGTGGTTTCTTAACCCTACAATGTATTAGTATGTCTGAGGACCGATCACCTTTCTGCTTTGAATACCGCTGAATTCCTTGATATGTTGCATAATATCAGTGAATAGCTAAAATGCTTGGAGTAACGCATCTTTCTGCCTTGCTCACGCTCATTCTGTGGGCAGAACTTTCCTGTGAGGAGCACCGAGGTGCAGTGTGAAAGGAAAGGGGCTGTGCACTCACCGCCCAGGATTTCCCCGTCCCAGGAATAGCAGTCTAGTTCCTGCTGGGAAGCTATTCTCAATTAACTCACCCTCGTTGGGCAACTTAACTTGCAGCTGCATCAGTGTTTCCTTGTAGAGCTGCTGTTAGGTGTTACAGGAGGTGAGCAGAAAACTGGGATGTGGGTATTCTCAGTTGGTGTTTAAGCTTTGTTTTTTCCCATAGGGAAGGTGAAAAGCGTCGATGTCACATGCGCGTATGAGACCGACACATTTAAAGTGAGGCAAAAATAGAGTGTGGGCAGATGGACCTCGTTACTGCTTTTCCCTTCTAATGCTTCCAGCCTTTTGCGGGGGGGATGGCTGTTATCTCTGCTACGCAGGTGGAGAAACCACGACATCGCATTTGTACTTTGACCTCAGGGAAGCACAACGTTTTCACCAGGAGTGGCAGGGAGGCGCTTTGTATTTATGCTGCGTGTTTGGATTGGGGGAGTCGGGAAAGATACCGCTGCCTGGTGGCTGCTCAAAGGCTCAGGATTTCGCTCACGTGAAAATCTGCTTTTATACCTTTGGAACAGGGCGAACAGGCAACGAGCATGTGCAACGGTTGGGGCAGAGAGCGGCTGAGGTGGCTTTGCTTCCAGCGCTGCTGATGACAAATCTCAGCACACGTCCTCCCCTAGGGCTGGAGCGCACTTGTGTTGTACATCAGGCGGGGGGCTCTTCCCTCCCAGGAATAATGGAAATCTGTAGCTTTGCCTGATACCGCTTTAGATGAAATCAATCTTCAGTGTCATTGGATCTTTACCTTTCCGGATGTATAAATGGCTTTTCTGTGTGCCTTTCCTGGTCTTCTCTCCGACAGATGCTCTTTCTGGGAATGTTTTAAGAAACAGACGTTTAACTGCAAGAACCTTCAGCGTAATGTTAAATAGCCCAGAAATAAGAGGGGCTCCATTAGCCACTGGTGGCAAATCACTCTCCAGTTGCTTAACTGATGAGTTGTGTGTAAGTGTGCTTGTTAGTTAATGCGTGTTAGTAATGGGCTCTCGGGAGGCGCTTCGTGGCTTCGCTGGTGCCAGCGATAGCAGGTCGCTGGAGAGCGGTTGGCCTGGCACGGGGCTCCGGGTGCCTCCTGCGGGGGCAGTTGGGTACGCAGCACACCGGGAACCATCTCGGGGTGCCGGGGGGAGCAATATGCTCGCTGAAATGTATAATCTGCTTCACAGAATCACACAGAACCACAGAATCCCAGACTGGTGGGGGTTGGCAGGGCCGTCTGGAGCTCCCCCAGTCCAACCCCTGCCAGAGCAGGGTCACCTCCAGCAGTGGCACAGGACGGCGTCCAGGCGGGTTTGGGATGGCTCCAGAGTGGGAGACTCCCCCCCCCTCTCTGGGCAGCTGTGCCACTGCTCTGCCACCCGCACAGGAGAGAAGTCCCTCCTCAGGTTGAGATGGAACTGCCTATGGTCAAGGTTGTGCCCGTTCCCTCTTGTCCTGTCACTGGGCACCACTGAAAACAGACTGTTCCCATCCCCCTGGCACCCTCCCTTTGAGTATTTATAAGCGTTGATAAGATCCCCCCTCAGCCTTCTTTTTTCTAGACTAAAAAGACCCAACTCCCTGAGCCTTTCCTCATAAGAAAGATGTTCCAATGCCCTCATCATCTTTGTAGCCCTTCCTGGTGCTGTGTCTTCTCCAGAAAAAGTCATCAGACCCCCCCTGTCTTTGCTTCCCTGCAGGGAAGTGCTCCCCAGGAAGGAGTGCGCTGTGGTGGCTGCCCGTCCCTAAGGGACCTCGGGGGGTCTAGAGGCTTTGCTGCTGGATGTGCCGTGACTGTTCTTATCTTCACAGGTCTGCTCTTATTGCTTGTGGCTAAATGGCTGGCGTGGTGTCAGCCAGAATAGCTCCAGTGCCGAGAGAAGGAAGAGCTGTTTGTCTTCTCCACAATCCGAGCGTTTCACATCCAGCGTGGACAAGAGGAAACGGCTTCAAGTTGTGCCAGGGGAGGTTTAGATTGGATGTTAGGAAAAATTTCTTCACCCAAAGGGTTGTCAAGCACTGGGACAGGCTGCCCAGGGAAGGAGTGGAGTCACCATCCCTGGAGGTATTTAAAAGATGTGTAGAAGTGGTGCTGAGGGACATGGCTTAGTGGTGGACTTGGCAGTGTTAGGCTGAACTCGATAATCTTAAAGGTCCCTCTTAACGCAGACGATTCCGTGATGAAGCACTGCGTGTCGACTGGCGAAGCTGTGTCTGGGGAAGTCCCCTGCTGTGCACGGCCACGGTCTGTGCCGCTGGGGACCGATGCGGCTTCGACGCCACCTGCAGCAGCAGAAAAGGGGTTTATGGCTCTGGAGAGCGAAAGTTTGGGAGCTGGTTCCTGGGTTGTGCCAGGGCCTGGCTCTGCCCGCAGGCAGCAAGCAGAGGTCAGCAGGCGAGTGCCTGCATGTAGCTGGCGTTCATCGTCGCCGCGTGGGCAAGGCTGGACCCGCTCTGGGGTGGCAGTCCGTTAGCATGGTTGCTTCAGGGATGGATGGAGATGTGACTGCTCCCTACGGGCATGGAGAACCTGTGTCCTCAGCTCAGGAGGGCGACTACGGCTGTGGTGGGAGGCAGGAGGCCTTTTACAAAGGGGCTGAGGTGCCGCCTTGGCCATGGTTGTCAGTCTGCGATGGGGGGGGAGCAGGAATGCTTTCCCAGCTCTCTTCAGGAGCTGCTGCGCTCTGCACACGTGCAGGGCATGACATTTCGTTTAGGAGTGAAAGCTTGTGGCCGTCACTTAGTGGCATAAATCAGCGGCCACACTTGCCCTGGGGACTTTCTTTCCTGTCGGAGATGCTGGCTGCCGCCCCACCTCTCTCACTCTCCCCCTTCCCCTGGCATCTCCCCTGTGCCCGTAGGGCTCCCACATCCCCCCTCGGGACCTCATCCTCATCTGGGGGACAGCTGACCTTACTTCACGGCCAAATAAACCCTGCTGCCCACCCTCACAGCAACACGTTACAGCTCCCTGGCTCTGTCTTTACCCCCCAGGTGCTTCTGCCCACGGTTTTCCCCAACCCTAACCTGACCCTCAAAGCTCTGGACTCGGTGTGTGTCTCGCTGCCCGGCTTTCTTGCAGGACAGATGGATGCCACCAGGCCGGGCACCTCGGGAGCAGCCGGTGCGGCTGCCACGGGCCATGGGCTGGGATGTGTCATAGAACAACAGAATGGTTTTAGGTTGGAAGGGACCTTGAAGACCATCCAGTCCCACCCCCTGCCCTGGGCAGGGACACCTCCCACCAGCCCAGGGTGCTCCCAGCCCCGTCCAACCCGGCCTTGGACACCTCCAGGGATGGGGCAGCCACAGCTTCTCGGGGCAGCCTGGGCTAGGGACTCACCACCCTCACAGTCACCAATTTCTTCCTAATATCTCATCTAATCTTCCAGTTTGAAGCCATTCCCCCTCGTCCTATCCCTACATGCCCTTGTAAAAAGTCCCTCCCCAGCTCTCCTGGAGCTCCTTTAGGGACTGGAATGCCGCAATAATTTCTCCCCAGAGCCTGCTCTCTTCCAGGCTGAACAGTGTCTCTGCTGGAGCTGGGACCCCCCGTCTCCCTTGCTGTGGGGACAGGCTGGGGCTGCGACCCTCTGTTCTGGCACCGAAGAACTGCTGTCCTCTGGCCAGCCTGGCCCTGGAGGTCACAGCCTGGGCTCAGCGGCTTGTGCTTCTCCTTTTTTCCTCCTCTTCTTTAGCTTGGACCTACCCTGCCTGCGTCCTCTGTTAAACACCACCATGGAAACCCATCAGATGCTCCTGTGATGCCACACAACCCCTATGGCACATCACCTCCCGGGGTCCCGAGGCCACCTCCGTCATCCTGCGCATTGCTGGTGCCGGGTGAGTGTTTAACAGCACGGGGCATCCAAAAAGCGGAGCCCCCCATGGCTCCCTGGGATGCTGGCACCCCGGGGAGCACCGCGGGCTTCTCCGCACCTCTGTGGGTACCCCCAGCGTGTGACAGCCTCTGGGTTACTATGGCAATGTGGCTTCCTCCCCAGAGATGCCATCACCAGTTGCGACTCTCTCTAATCCCTTTGCAGCCGTATATTTAAATCTCAACCCTTTCATTAAAACCGATCAGCTTATTGAAGCCTCTGAATGCAGCGTATTTATGAAATTAGCCTGCCTGGAAGAATGAGTTTCTTCTCACTCAAGAGGTGTAATACCGCTAATCGATATAATAGGTTAAACCCTTTTATTACGGTTCTGCTGAGAGGATCTGGAGTTTGACATTTGTATGCCGTGCTCAACGCTCCCTTTCTCCCCTGTTAGTTATTTTTATCATTATTTTGGTTCTTATGACAAAATTGCACTCTGCTCATCTGGAAAGCTCTTCCCCCTCTAAATCCTGCTCGCGTTCGGCTTATGCTCAGCCCTGTGGCAAATAAAAGAGCTCTCTTGACTTAATTTTCAAACATCAAGGTCCATTAAATCAAAGTGATGCTTTCCAGATCTTGTGGCTCTCAGCAGCCCGTCCCCGTCCCCATCCCTCTTCCCTCCCCTGGCTCCAGGCGTTTCAGCTCTGCTGGACATCTCCTGAGCTGGTCAGCTGGCAGGATTTCGAGGGCACATTTTAGAGCACTGTCGGAGGTTTCCCCTTGTCTTGCCTGCGCTCTGGGAACCCGGTGACGCCCTCCTATGTGTCATCTCGGAGCTGTGGCCGAGAGCATCCCGTGTTGGCTGTCCCACTGGTGTGAAGGAGGAGGGATGGTTGGCCGGATCCCGCTGGGTCTGGGGCCATCTCGTGCCACCCTTCTGGCCTGCTCATGTCACCCTTCTGCTGTTCTCGGGATTCTCCCGCCCTTTGCTCTCTGCGTAACTATTTGCCTGCACTCGTGCTCCTGTGCTCGTTACCTGCCGTGCTAACGGGGGGAAGTTCCCCATCCTCCTCCGTGACCGGCTCCATGCATGCAATGTGAGGAGGTTTTGCAGAGAAGAAAAGTGTTCAGCAGGGAGGAGGGACACAGGAGGGACAGGCAGGGCCAAACGGCTCAGGCAGATCTTCCCCAGCCATGGTGGGTTCTCTAAAACCAGCCGCCTTCGCAGCTCCCGGCCCCAAGGACTCGCCCGTGGGCATCAGGGAGAAGATGGCTTTGGCATTAGGTGGAACTGAGACTTGTAGGGCTTTTTGGGGTCCTGGGTAGGCAGCACCCAGGTTTGAGGATCCCAAATGTCCCAGGCACCAGTGGGGTTTAGACTGGGCTGTATGGAACGCGGGTGCGTGCCCTGTCTCCGTGCCCACCCCGCCTGCCGCAGAGACCCCGCGGAGGCGAGGTGCAGGCTGCGCTGTGGCGTGCGGGAGGGTGAGAGCGGCCGACGCCGTCCGTGCAATCTCCTGCATGAACGCTTGGAGGCAAAACTGCATTTCTGGACAGGCAGACGTTCCGCAGCACAAAACTGCGTTTCTGGACAGAGGCGCTGAGGCCGCCGTGCGCTGCGCGGCCGCTGCCTCTGCTCGGGGCCGGGGCTGCGGGGACCCTTCCACCCGGGCATCCCCCTGCTCTGGGCAGCGTCTCCCAGTGAGGTTGGCAACTGTAAAATAATTTCTGTGTCTCTCTCTTTGTCTCTCCTGAACCGCCTTAAACTTCTGTAAATTAGAGACCAATATTTTAATGCTGCGACAGGCTTACCGGCTGCAAACTGTTAATGAAAACCATTTTTTCCCCGCTTAAATTTTCAGCTCCCTGTTTCCCCAAGGGTGAAGCCTGACCCTTGAAAAGCTCCAGTCCCCTTTTCCAGTCGCTTTCCTGGGCACACAGCAGCCTGCCGGAGCCTTCCTCGCCCAGTCCCTCCAGTTGAGGCCAGTGGTGCCGCTGGGATTTGGCCCTGGGCATGCTGCGGGTGCCCAGATGAGCAGCCAGAGGGAGCGAAGTTGCTCCCCAGGGTATTTTGGGGGGACGCGGCGGGGAAAAGGCTTATCTGAGAGGGATTACCAGCAGAGGGCAATGCCGTGATGGCTTTCCATCTCTGTGCAGTTCAGCAGATGTTAAAGCAGAGCTGGTCCAGCGTGGGCGGGGGAAGGAGATGGATGCTGAGCCCACGGTCCCTCTGGCCCTTTCAAACCGCCGCAGCCGTGGCCGTGTTTCGGGGAGCAGGCAGGAGCAGGCAGGAGGGCACCTTCTTGCCAGGGCAGGCGGCTCATGACTGCCCACCATCTCCCTGTCCCACCGGTGAGGGGTGGAGGTGACGGCTGGGAGCTGCCTCCCTGCCCGTGAGGTGCCGTTGTGGGCAGCTCTGGGGAAGCGGCCGTGGGATCAGAGCGGCCCCCAAATCAGGGCGGGCCAAATCCTGGATGATGCTGAGTGTTTTGACTGCTCTCAAAGACCACGGGTTGGGCTTTGCTGCTGGCCCCTTCCCCTGCGGGCAAGGCAGAGCATTCAGGAGGCAAGAGGAGAAGCCCTCAGCCCTTCAAACCCTCAGCAGAACAGGGAGGAACGTTGTCTTGGGCTTTGGGAGACTGTGAGCATCCTCATTGGGTTTGCGCACCTGTATCGTCGGTAGAGACAGGAGCATCCTTCCAGCAGGCAGCGAAAAATGCCGCTGCTCCCCTCGGCGTGCCGATGCCACCCGGGGAGGTGAGGAGCTCTCGTGTTCCCGCAGGCGGGATGTGCGTGGGGCTGGTCTCTTGTGAACGTGGTAGGGGAAGGGGAAAATCTGATTGCAAGTGGCAAAATGCAGTGGGGTCGCACCGAATACGCGTGGTGCGGAGCACAGAAAAGCATGCGCTTTTGCACAAATGACCCTAAAAAGCAGCAGCTGCATATAATAGGCTGAAAGTAGGGACTTGGGGATGAAACCCCAGGGTGCCCGGACGGTCGCGTGGTGCATTCTGGTGGCTGGGCTGACGGGCAGTAACGTGGCAGCTTGGCCACGAGGGGATGCGCCAGACCCTGCAAAAGTGTTAAATGCTCTTTATCGAGTAACTGTGCGCCCCCAGCTCGCCCACTGTCCCTTGCTCTGCCTGGATGGCAGTGTCCTCTGCGGCACCAGCGGTCCCCGTCTCTCCCACCAAGGTGTGCTGGAGAAGCAATTTGCATTTTCCTGCTCCGGCCACCTCCGGAGGTGACAGAGGTCACATCCAGTGACAGCAGCATCGGGTTTGGGGAGCACAAATGCCTTCCTCTACTGGACCAGTAAATTTTTGGCAGCTCAGCCGCCAGCATGGCATCCCTGTTCGGGGCTGGACACAGCTCCTGGGCGCTGGGCTCCGTTCTGCCCCGCTGTGCGCAGTCACCCCGCCAGAGGAGCAGCCCCTTCCCAGGCATCGCTGGTGCTTTGGCGCCCCTCTTGCTTTGCCTTGCTCTGTTATTTCACGAAGCAGCAGCACACGATGGTCTCTTTAGTCTCTATTAAGAGAGCAGTGCTGAGCAGAGGAGGTGATCCGTGCCTGCAGCTAGAGAGCGATGCTGCTCCGGACACCGCAGAGGCGCTCATCATCCCGCGGCCGTTCCCTGCAGAATCAGGGAGCAGCTCAGCGGATCAGCTCTCTACGCTTACGGCATTTATCTCACCCTCCAGGAAAGCTGCAGCCTTAAGCACAGCCCTGTCCCCAAACCCAGCGGACCCTGGCTGGGCTCCTGCTCTGCATTTTCCAAGATTGCACTTGTTTGGCTTCCAGGGAAGAAGTTTGCCTCGTTCTTCCAAAAAAGATCAGCACAAGGAGGCCAGTTTTGTCATATATAAAATATACCCTCATCTTCATTATTAAGTGTACACCCACTCCGGCATCAGTTATGGAGAAAGGGTGTTTCTGGTCCTGACGTTCGGGGCTGGAGCCAGAAGACTGCATGCCGGAAAGAAAATAGCTGGGGTGAAGCGTCCTCCGCCCTCCTCCTTTGCCCGTTTGGGAGCAAAGCTCAGGGCAGGTCCCCACCGCCGCGCTCAGCCCCTGCGATGCTGAATGGACGAGCACGGTGGGAGATGTCATCGCTTATTAATGACTCCTGTTTTGAATGGGGGTGTCGGAACCGACTTGGCTGATGGCCACTGGTCTGAAGTCTCTGCGGTCTCATCTGGGACCTCTCCTGGCCAGGGCCGGTGGCTTTTGGGGCGCTTGGCCAAGGGGCTGTCCACGTTCCTCCTCCCATCCTTCCCCCATCACCTCTGAGGAGCAAGAGCCGTTTGTGACGCTCTGAGCAATGAAATCCCTCCTTTGCAGAGCCGCTGTGGCTGCACCCGGCTCCGAGCAGCTCTTCCCTCCCTCCCTCCGCAGCGCGGTGGGGCGACGCCGGGGTCTGCGCGGTTTGGCGCAGCCTCTCCCGGCACTCGTGCTCGCCCCTGCCGGGGAGGGTCGGGTCTCCGCTCTACCCTGCCAGCAATGACACGGAGATAAAATGTAAAATGCGCTTATTTATTGCAGGGAAGACACCGTCCAAGGCTTTTCTCTCCCACGCTGGTATGGCAGTACAATTTATGCCCCGCTGAAGGTAGGAGGGCTATAAAGGGGCGGTGGTGCGAACTCTGGTCTGTGGAATAAATCCCGGGCAGGTTGGTTACGAGCTGGGTGGATGTGGCTGCGATTTGGGGATGCAGGGAGCCTCTCCTGCCCCCCCTTGCCCTTGTGAGTCGGGGGTTCCCAAGCGGGGCTGCGCTGTGCCCCAGCGTCACTGACATATCTGCCCAGCTTCCACCTCGGATGGCTCGGGGTTGGGTTGTGGCTCTCGCGCTTCCAGCAAGAAAACCATCAGCTGATGTTTGGTGGCACAGGGGAGGATTGGGCTGGTCAGCCCGAGTGGTTAAACTGGTTTATACGTGGGGAAACTGAGGAGCAGTGCTGCCCCATGGGACAGGCTCTTGGGAAGCACGGCCACCATCTTCGGACACGGCCATCTCGTGCCATGTCGGCATCCTGATGGGCAGCGCGTCCCTGCCCTGTCTGTGGCATCGCCGTTACTCGATTAACGCTCCCACACCTTTCTCTCCTTCACCTCTGCTGGAAGATGGAGGTGGAAATTTGCCGTATGGTTTCTTGATGGCGTGTTGCTGTAAGTGGAGCTATTAGAGATGCAAATGAAATAAAATTGTGGCTGTGAACCCCAACGGCAACAGGACGCTCTTCACCTCTGCGACACTTTTGCCGTGACAGAGGCTCACGCAGCCGCGTGCCGCCGGTGATGGCTCTGGCACGGTGGGACCGAGCTCTCAGCGGTGTTGGGATGCCGGGCCTGGAGGCATCACTGGAGCTGGAAGGCTTTGCTTCGCGTGGGGAGGGATAAATGACTTTGTGCCGGCTCGGGTGGAGCAGCGGAGGCAGTAAATGCTGTGCTGAGCATCCCCAAAAACAGAGGCCCGGCTGCTGGGAGGGGAACATCTCTGCTGCACGTCCCTCAGGACCCATTGCGGTGATGGAGCCGTTCCCGCTGGGCATCTTCAAGGTGTCCCAGTTTTGGGGCTCCTGTGCGCCACATGGGAGAAGGAGGGATTGCTGGGCTGGCGGCTGTGGCTGTGCTGGGGCTTTCTGCAGCCCCTCGAGACACGTAACCATTTTTTCTGTCTGTTGTCCTAAAGAGCCCTTCTGCCGGGTCTGAGTCCCACCAGCGGCAACAGCGCGTGTCCATCCTTGTCCTGGCCCCGGTCTGCTGCTCCCTCACTGCAGAGGTGCAGAACAGAAACACTTGTAATGACTTTCACAGGGCCCTGCTGGCATTTTTGGGCGTGGGGAGGACAGAGAACCCCCCAGCCCCGGGTCAGACGTGCACGGAGGCAGGGTTTTGCGCCCATAACCTGCATGTAAGGAGAGCAGCAGCATCCAGGACAATTTTTTTTTCCCCCAACCTTTGCCTTAACAGCCTGCTGCCCGCGGGCACGCGCCGGGGAGCGAGTGTGAAAGCTCTGCGATGGGACACGCGTTCCCCGCAGAAAACGCCGACATGTGTCCCGCAGACCGAGGAGATGCTCGTGAGAGGATGTGTGGCGCGGGCGGGGGGGGCGGGGGGGGGACAGAGCCATCTGTCACCGCTTTCTAATTAACGCTGCGTTTGATATGATAATTAAATCTGACTTTTGCATTAATTTTTTGCTAATTATTTACAAAAATGTTTTGGGTAACTGTCATGGTGTTGTGCAGGAGCGATACCCAGCAGCCAGCTGGTGGGCGCTGAGGCTGAGTGTGATGCTGGGCTCATCAGCGCGCGGCGCCGTGGGGCCAAAGCTGCCGGGGAGAAGGTAGCCCCAGGGCCACCACAGCGACGGGGGCTTTTTGGGAAGCTCCACATCCCAAAATGTGCTGGGACGGGGGTCAGGGCCGGCTCAGGGGGGTTGGCAGTGGGTCTCCTTCACCCCAGCCGTGCCGATGGACCAACCCCCCGGGGAGGGCGCGGGAGGGGTCTGGGGGGGCATCCTGGGGCTGCCCCAGGCAGCGCAGGGGTTGGAGGTGAAGGGGGGGGGCAGCAGCATCGTTGCTGTCTAATGGGCGACCCAATTCTGAGCATCCATTGATGAGCACGGGGCGCTGCTCCCACCGAAATGCCGCGGCTCCAGCTGCGTCGGCGGGAGCTCCGCAGGCTCACCCCTTTGGAAAGTCAAACCTGCGACCGTGTTTGGTGCTGCCACCGGGTGCTGCGGCCGGGCTGCTCGTGCAGGTGGCTCCCATGGCCGCACAGACATCCGTGCTTGGGGGAAGCTGCTCAGGGATGCTCTGCCCATAGCGGGTCCCGGACCCAGAGAGAAAAGCAGCCCCGGGGCAGCCGCTGCCTTGCGGGTCGGGAGGAGAACAGTGCTGGAAACCGGGGGGGTTCCTGCAATGGCAGCCGCCCCGGAGGAGCTGTGCTCTGGGCACCACAGCCTCCGCAGCGCCCCTTCGCCTCCAGGTGAGGCAGCATTTGCCCCATCCTCGGGGCGCCCTGGGGCGGCTGTGCCAGGCGCTGCCGAAATGTCTGTGGGCCGCAGAGGAGCTTCCCGGCATTTGAAGGCACTGGGGTTCGAACGAGCTGGAGGAGGAGAGCTGGTGTCAGCGGGGGAGGCGGGGGAGCACCGAGGGGGCGGCCGAGGGACGCAGATGGATGCTCCAGCGCTGCCGTGCAGCAGAGAGGGACTGTCGGGGACTGTGACAGTGCCATTGGGGTCTCTGCAACCTTCTTGGCATTACACCCACGCTGCCAGCGCAGGTTCAACCCCGGGGCTCCCTCTTCGTCCATGGTGAGCAGCCGAGGGGGCTGGGGTCTCCAGGGGCTGTAAAGGCCAGCCAGGCTCTGCATAGAGGCTCCATTTTCCCCTATGTCATGGAAACTGTTTTTTGTGGAACTTCTCTTGCCCTACTCTGCCGCTCCTGCTCTCTGTGTCACCCAAACCCCCTCCTCTCAGGTGCTGGCACCGCAGGGGACAGTGTCAGAGAAGCCCAGTCCCACCGTGTCAGCCTGAGAGCACTGTGTTGGGGATGTCCTTCCCCAGGAAGGACCTGAACTGGTTCAGCCTCCTCCCGCTGTGGAGGGAAGAACGGCAGGACGCTGCCTGGCAGCTCCGTGGAAGGATGTGCCACCACTTCTTTTATTTTTAGGGGTATCTGCATTGAAACTTGTCCGATGGCCTCAACGGGGAGCAGCTCTGCGTTGCACGCAAGGCTGGGGTGGGCACCATGGTCTGCCGGCCCTGCCAGAGCATTGGTGCCTTCCCAGCGCCTCCCGTCCTCATGCGTTTCGCCGGCTCCGCCAGCCCTTGCGTGGTACCGAGGGTCTGACTTTGCTCTCCGCGGTGAGGCTTTGGCGAGGGAGGAGTGGCGGCTGCGCCGGGTCCGTGCAGCGCCAGCCGTGCTGCCAGTGCCTCGGTGAGCCTTGGCCGCTGCCAGCTCTCGTTTCTTGCACAGGGGGAGCAGGAGCATCTCAAAACCCGCAGTTAAAAGCTGTACAGAGCAGCTGTGGCAGATGTTTTAAGTAAGTTTTCCTCCGCCCAGGGCGAATTTTTGGGTACGAGGTGTTTAAATGTTAAATCTGTGGTACTCACTTGCTGCTTTCGTGGCTCCTCGGGCTCTGTCCGTGGCGTTTGAGAGGCATGGTTGGGGGGGGGGACCGCGATGCTGAGGTGGGTGCCGGGGGAAGGCAGGGGGTAGGGGGAGCTGCCCGGGGCTGAGCGGGCTGTCGGGGCGCAGGACGGGGCGCACGAGCTGCAGCCCGCGGCACCCTCAGTTCCGGCTGTTGCTTTTCCCTTCGTTAGTATGAAGCACACGTGCGGATTAGCTCACCCTGCTGAGCATATTATAGGTTGCCGGTTTACTGCACCGGTCGGCTCTGTGGCTGTACGATGTGTAATTCACAATCAATTTACCTAAAGTTAAAACACAAAGAAAGGGGAGAAAAAGAAGAAAAAGGGCCTTTTCACTTTAACAATCGGCGGTGCCTCAATAGCCGCCACCGTGGGCTATCAACGGCACTTCACAATCCAATAGCTGACATTATTTCTTAGCCTCACTCAGTTCAGTTTCACCTCAATCCTGAGCAAATATTGACAAATCTCATATAATCCCGCTGGCAGAGGACTAGAGAGAACTTTATTTTGTTTGCAGTGCGCTTGGTACCATCCATATCCCCCGGATAGGAGCCAAGGGACACAAGCACAAAGTTAAATCGGAAGAGCGGAAGGACGGGAGAGCAAAGAGGCTGTGTGTGCATGCGGTTTGCTGGGAGTGCTTTTTTTTGAGGGGACCGGGGTTGCTCCTTCCCACGTGTGTGTGCCCAGCACCGGGCTGGGGCTGCTGCGGGCGCATCCCCTCGTGGGCATCCCCCTGTGCCCGGGGGGGGCTCTGCTGCCCTGGTCCCGCTGCAAAATCCTCCATGGCACATCCAGGAGGAAACCTTCTCTCTGTAACATTTCCAGGGGCACAGGTACGGTGCTGTCTGACCAGCGGAGACCCGGCACATGGGGACAAGCCATGGCTCACAGACCCCAGGCCAGAAGGGGCACCCCGCACTGGGTACCGTGTCCCACCGCGGGAGCCTGGCTGGGGCTCAGCGGTGCTGCGGCGAAGCAGGACGGGAGGAAGCATCGCTCAGGAGGGCAAGCGGGGAGAGTTTCGCTTTGATATTTCCTGCCGGGACAGTTCCTTAGTGTTTGCTTTCGGAGAGCGTGACAAATCTTCCTGCACCCACCGCTTTCATCGCTCACCTGCGGGTTATTCTCCCCACCTCAAACCATCTCTCAGCGAGGCCGGGAGGTGCTAAATCAGCTCCTTCTCAGCGCCACGGCTCGTGTTATTGCTTGGAAGGTTTGGGGCGCTTTTGTTTTACCAATCCATCAAAAAGCAATTCCGGGTCAGGGAGAGTGATGGGTGCATCGGGATAAAGACTCAGCAAGTGCTGCAAATTCTCCTGGACACGCGCTGACGGGGTCCCTATCGCTCCTGCGGTGGCCAGCAAGGAGCTGGGGACGGTCCTTGCTGCGGCTCGGTGAGCAGAGCGGTGCTGTGGGGTATGAACTGGGTCAAGTCTGTTGCCTTGAACTTGAGCCAAAGGTTTTGGCTGAGGCAGGGGGAAGGTCTTCACCCACGGAGGGGGCAATGGGTGCTCAGTGCTCATCACAGAATGGTCAGGGTTGGAAGGGAGCTCTGGAGATCATCTGGTTCAACCCCTAATGCTGAGCTGATGCCTGGTTCAGCAAAGTTCATCGCAAACCAGCATTCGTGCTGCTGCGTTGCTTCTCCCTGGGGCAAAAGGGGGTCCTTTTTGGGGATGGGCAGAGCTGGGCTGGCGCTTGAATCCTGGAGGTAAAATCCCAGCACTCGAATGGGAGAGCCCTGCCCCAGCTCTGCTCGTAGGAAATTTGGGGTCCACTGGGTGCCGTGGCGAAGCTGGGGTCCCCCGGGTCCCATGGCAAAGCTGGTCCCCAGGGTGCCACCACAAAGCTGCAAGAAAAGGGACCTTCTTTCCCAGGGTGGCTGCTGTGGTGTCACCCACTGCCCGGTGCCGGTGAGTGTTTGCACCTCCCCTATTCTGGGTGTGATCTCCCATCCCACGCTGCTGTCGCTCGGAGCCAGCACGTCCCACCGCAGCCGAAGGTGACCGTGTTGTGGCTGGAGCTGCCTTCGCAGCTGTGCGGCTCCGCAGGGGCTGCAACGGGGCAGGACCTGCGCCCAAACGCCCCTGTCCCCACTTTGGGAGCTCGGCTGTGATTTTATCCCCTGGGCTGTTAATTCTCCGATCAGCTCGTCATACCCTGCCCAGTGCAGGAGTTCCTCTGTCCCTGGGCTGCATGGGGCTGGGCTTTGTGGCCAGTGCTGGGCCAGAACATGGCACCGCCAGTGCTGCTGGTGCCATCGCAGAAGTGCAGCAGTGTCAGGGCAGGATGAGCCCGTTGCAGGATGAGCCATGGGGGGAGCAGTGAGATTTGGGGCACCGTGGTGCCCCAGCCTGAACCCCACCAGACCCCAGCCAGAAATTTTCATTTGTCACCACCACGAGCGCTAAAACGGCCCATCTCCATCAAAAAATTGGGCTTTTTATGCAGCC
The DNA here is from genome assembly GCA_017639485.1 of Pluvialis apricaria. Taxonomy (NCBI): domain Eukaryota; kingdom Metazoa; phylum Chordata; class Aves; order Charadriiformes; family Charadriidae; genus Pluvialis; species Pluvialis apricaria. The sequence goes on along the minus strand of CM030021.1, from coordinate 2,569,909 downwards.
AGGCAACTGCGCTTCTCACCTACATCATCCGCAGCATCCTCACCCTACCCAAAGCCTGCTGCAGCGCGGTCCCGAGGGAACGGCGCCGGGGCACCGGGATGGATGTGCAGAGCCGGGAGTGATGGATGGACGGGCGCCTGGCAGGAGGATGGCAGCGGAAGAGAAAGCTGATTTCAATCGACTGGTTAATGACTTCATAAAGTCAGTGACTTGTTGGCAGCGCCTGGCAGTTCATTTTTAACAGCAGAACTCCAGTGCTCAGCCCCAAAGCCAGCTGCCTCGGAAATTCAAAACTCAATAAGCGGCTCCGGAGGTGAAAAGAAGCTCGGTTTGAATCAAACTGCGCTCTTCCCCGCACCCCGTCCGCGCTCTGCGTGCTGCACCCTTGCCGTCCCCCAGTCCTGGAGGAGGAATCACACTCTTCCATGTGGTATTAATCATAACCCGGGACTTAGATTAACCTGTTCGACACCTAAAAAAGCTGGGGACAGATGGCATCTGTGGTTTGACCTGGACACGGCATTGATTTTCTTGCTGGATTTGTGCCCTTTTACACCCCGCTCACCCGCAGCGTGGGGCGGATCGGGTCGCTCCATGGTAGGCAGTGGCAGGCGCCGTCTCCGCCTCGGTTATTCCCTCCCCGGCCTTGTGTCCTGTCCCCTGGATTAAGACGGATCATTCCTCTCGTTGCTTATCTACGGCGCACGTCTTGAAACACTCCTAATATAATTTAATCTTTTTCATGCCCCGCGGCGTCGCTTGGTGAAATGCTGGGTATTACCGCTAATCTTCCTGATCTCTGCTCGTTTAATTATCGTACTCCACACCTCACCCCCACCCTCTCCCACCCCCGGCTCTCCAGCCCCTCATCCACAATCCGTGGTGGCTTCTCAGCACGGGGCAGAAAAGCCGACCCTGAAGCTGGGGCTTCATCTCCAGCTGTACGCTGACTTTAAGGACTCGTCTGAAACCTTAAATACCTTTAAAGTCTCCCTTCAACCCGCCCGTGTCCCGCTCCCCACCTTGCCGGGTGTCCCCCCTGTGACACCCCCCTACTCCTGCACCCCACGGAGCATCACAGCTTCTCCCGCAGGTGAGGCTCACTCCTGGCGAGGTCCGAAAAACCAGGATAAAACGGTAATAAGGGCCTCCTGCTTTGCACTAACTGTATAACTTATTTATGGGCACATGTGCAAAAAGCGTTTCTGTATTTAATCAACTCGCTGCCAGCAGCCCGACGGCGGTGGGCTGCGTTACTGCAGCAGCTTGGGCTCACGGTTATGGAAACGTGGGGTCACAGCCGTGGCGAGGAGCTGGCCGCAGAAGAAAAGTCTCTTCAGAGCGGCGGTGTGTGGTAATACATACTAATTAAGACAAATGTAATTACCCAGGCTGCAATTCATGCTTAACAAATTAGAACCAAAACATGGCAAACATGAAGAGAGAGAGGGAAAACAGGCGCGTGACTTAGGAAGGCGCAGAGCCCGGGCGGGAGCTCGGGCATCATCTCAAGTCAGCGGCTCTCCTAGAGTCCATCCGGGGCACAGGGCACGGGGGTGACTTTTCAGCTTCTCCCACTGTCCAAAAGTCACTGCTGCAAAGGAAAGGGGCAAAAATAAAAAGAAAAAAATATTAAATCATGGCTTAGATTGGAAGGGACCTTGAAGATCATCATGTTCCAACCCCCCCTGCCCTGGGCAGGGACACAGAATCACAGCATCTCCTAGATCGGAAAAGCCCTGTAAGATCATCCAGTCCAATCACTAACCTAACACTGACAGCCCACCACTAAACCATGTCCCTGAGCGCTGTATCTACACCACCCTTAAATACCTCCAGGGATGGGGACTCCACCACTGCCCTGGGGAACGCCTTCCAATGCCTGATGACCCTTTCAGGGAAAAAAATCTTCCTAATATCCAATCTAAACTTCCCTTGGCACAACTTGAAGCCATTTCCTCTTGTTCTATCACCTGTAACTTGACAGAACAGGGCGACTCCCACCTTTCTGCACCCTCCTTTCAGGGAGTTGTAGAGAGTGAGAAGGTCTCCCCTGAGCCTCCTTCTCTCCAGGCTGAACACCCCCAGTTCCCTCAGCCGCTCCTCATCAGACGTGTGCTCCAGACCCCTCACCAGTTTCATTGCCCCATCACCTCCCACCAGACCAGGTTTCTCAAAGGGGCAAAGAAAAAGAAAAAAATGTGTTTATTTGTGTACAGTGAGCTTGGGGGTGAAAAAATGAACCAGGCATCCCCGGGTCCTTTGCAAGGAGTGAAGGACGGGGACAACAAATCCACGTTCTAATCAGCTGTGAAACCCGTGTGTCTGCTCGGAGGCCACCGCTGGGGACAGCTGTCTGCCTGCGCTGGGGACAGCAGCACCGGGCGCTGCCAGGGCCGGTTGGGGAGGGCGGGTTGGGGGACCGCTGCCCCGGCTGCCGCAGCATCGCGGGGCTTTTGGTGACCTGCTGCGCTCCTTGCCTCCTGCTCCTTTTCTTGGATGGCCTCCATGGCATCGCTGCTCTCCCGGGCAAGCCATCGAAGGAGTTTAATGCAGACTGCATTAAAAACCTCATCGTCTTTATGCACAGCCGTAAACTCATCAAGCTCTTAGTAAAAATCCTGAGCTGGATCGCTTCAGACTTCAGGCTTTAATTTTTATCGGGCTTTAATTTTTATCACATCATCTGATTTTTAACTGAGAAATCAGGCTTTAATTTTTATCAGAAAGGAGCTGCTGGTGAAAGCTTCATGCACTGGTCACGAGTGAGTTCTAGTGAGGACAGTGGGACTGAGCCACTAAGGTTTCCCATGGGGACATGACCGTGACCAACGTGGTACGTGAGGATGTGTGAGTGCTTCTGCAGTGGGGCGGCCGAGCTCGGTGCCCTGCCTGGGCATCCACGAGCTGAGCGCGGGTCCCTGGTGGGTGTCTCACTTGATTCCCTGGCTCGGACGAGCAGCTGTTGGTCTACAGCCTGGTCTGGTGAGAGTGTCCCGAACCAGAAACCTGCTGGGAGGAGAAGGGGTTGTGGGAAAACAAGTTTCAATGAAACCTTTCCATGCTTGGTCGGGAAGAGATGCTGAATATTTCTTGCTCCCCTGGAAAGGCCAAAAGAGGCTTTTGAGCATGGAGTCGAGAATGAGCAAACCCATCAGAGAAGTAGACGCTGCCCAGGAGCAGATACTGCCCAGAAGTGGACAGACATCGCCCATCGAGGCAGGGCAGGACCGTGCACTCCTGCCCTCGCGCGCCGTGAGAAAACGCGGGTGGCTGTGCCGACCCTCCGTCAGGACTCGACGGGGTCCGCTGGGGCGGCTCTGCTTGAGCCCCCCTCGCCCGGCTGCGCTGGGCAGGAGCGGGGGGCTGTGTTCGCCCTTTTGCGGTTTCCACTCACAGAGGGGTGTTAGAAAGCAGATTAATGAGTAAGACATTGAGAATTAAACCAATAAGAGTCTGCACAGGAAGCAGAGCTGCTGTCAAATGGTGTTCCCGAGGGAGATAATACCCCTCCCCTTAATTTCTTAGTAAATCCATTATGATTAATGCTATTACAGAGGAAACACTATTATTACTAATACATTGATGATGGCAGAGCTGCAGAATTAATAACACTGGGCTTTATTTAACTAATTAGCTGCTGTTTTCAATAGGTGTGTTATCCAGATGCATTGAACTGAGCCTTACATCGCATTGTTCTCTGGGCTGTCTTTGCTGCAAGGAGACGAAATGAGAAGCATCTCCTTATTTTTTGGCCCAAAGCCATCTCCCTGTGGCACCGTCATTCAGCTGAGCTGTCTGCTGGTTGGTGGCACCTGTGGGAGCCCTGGGAAGCTGGTGGTGGAGAGTCTTGTGTTGTTGGAGACCAGCAGCAACCCAAGGAGGAAGTGGAACCAGGACCTGGCATCTCCAGGTGGTCCTCAGCCCTCCATGGCTGCCCTTGCAGGGGACGCGAGAGGTCCTGAGAGGAACATGCTCATCCCTCCTTGCAGCCTTGTGGCTTCAGGGCTCCTCTGAAGGATTTTGCAACACCTTTGTTTTTGCTGGTTTTCCCACCTACTGCAGAAATGCAATTAGCAGGAGACCTCCTCAACTGGGGTTTTCCTCTGCCCGTTGCTGGTTGGCACTTCCACACTGGGAAATCCTGATAACTGTCTGCGTATCGAGCTTCACCAAGAGCGTGATACCTGCTTAGTGGTCAAACTTGGATTTGAAGAGAAGAAGCTGGAAAGAGGCAGGTGGGTTGAAAATGCTCAACACACTGATGCTGCACAGGTCACCAGGGTTTTGGGGAACCTCATCTCAACCTTAGGAAAGCCATCTCCTGTTGTCAGGTAGACCTGGGAGCTGTGGGCAGCCTTAACAGTCATTGAGCGCATCCCATTTCAGATCGGAGCAAAGGCCAGGTGGGGGCGAGGCAGTCGCCTGCCGTAGCAGGAAGGGTCTCACCCAGTCCGTGCCACAGTCACATCCACGGTCATGTCCTGCTCAGCATCATCAGGCGACTTCTTGGCAATTGCTGCATAATGTCCTGGAGCTGGGCTGGCGCCGGACCACCTCTGCCAGCACTGCCCCTGCTCCCCAGGGCCCGGGTCCCTCCTCTGCACAAGCGTTGCTGTCCCCAGGTGACGGAGTGGGCTCTTCCCCTCCTCTGTCCCCCATCCCCATCCCTGCTCCTCCTGATACAAACGGATCCTGACGCCGCCGGAGGGCTCCTTTCAGTGCCTTCAAATTAACACCTACTTAAAATTCAAATGCAAATAAATTTTTAATTTCCTTAATTAAAATGATTTCCTCGTTAGATCTGAATAATGGGATTTGAAGAACAGAAGTAAGGAGACGTGCCTGGCCGTGTCGGAGGGGACCGAGGCAGCAGCGCGCAGAGTGAGAGCCCAGGAGCGGTGGGACCGTGCCCCACGTGCTCGGGGAGCCGGAGCTCAGCACCTCCAGTAAGTAAAATTCACCCAAGTGGCAGCTTAAAATGCCATCACAGCAGCCCCTGGTTTCAGACAGGTTGAGGGGGATGGATTGCCCCCCACGGCCTCCCCAGCCCAAAGCAAGGTCCAAAGGGGCTGCTGGGGGGCTGGAGCCGCTAAGGGGGCTGATCCGCTCTCGCTCGCGCTGCGGGGGGACACGGGAGGTGGGGTATGGGATGCAGAGCCCTGGGTGAACATGGAGGAAGATCGTCCGCGGACAGAACTGCTGCAGCCCGGTGGTGGACGGGGTGAGCTCCCTCCCGGTGTGCTGCTATGCCCTGCAGCACCTCTGCCCCCAAAATAACTCCGGTTTTCTGGTCTGCAGGCTGGTTTCCTCAGCTTGGCCGTTGTGCTGGTGAGATGCAGGAGACCCGTGTACTGGGGCTCTGGCGTACACGTGACTGGGGAAAAAAATAAAAGGGAAAGTATATGGTGATGATGATAAAAAAATGCATTTAGTCAGCTCTTGCTGCCCATACACACCCCAGTGCCTGGACTCACGGGTGGGAGGTGCTGTAGTACAGAGATGGATTAGATCTGCTCTGATCTGAGTGAAAGACTATTGAGTGAAAGCATAAAGGTTCGGACTCTGAATCTCCGAAACGCGCCTGCTGCTCTGTCTGCGTGTCTCCTCTCTGCTCCCAGTCTCTCCCTAGCATTGTACTGTCTTTGGGAGCTTTTAAGGTATTTATTTAAATTAACAATAATTTACCCATTAAAATGCTGCAGATCAATGAGTTATTCTTGAACGAGGTGAAGGGGAATTTATTAGCTTGTGTGTTTGCACCTCTTGCAGCATCCTTGTCAGATGCCGTACATGAAATGATTTATACAGATCACCTCCACTTGTACCAATCCAGCCTGGAATAATTCAAAAGCAATTGCATAAATCATTTATTAATTATCACTGGAGTATTTATGCAGCAAAGGGGTGCCTTCATATGAACTGTCGGCCTTTTTCAACCAGCATTTGCTGCATTGACAAAAAATTTTTGAGTGTGTAAGGCGTCCCGTTAACAAGAGGAGGTGACTGCAGGAGAGGCCAGACCTTTGCAGCCCCTCGCTGCCTGGGTGAGGTTTGGGCACGCAGCCTCTCGCTGCAGTCCCCGGCCTGACCACACCACGTCTTACACGCTCCCTCAAATAACGAGCAGGTATCCTAATTAATCCTCATTTCCAGCAGCTGCCGAAATGAGCTCCACCATGAGCACAATGCCATTTGATGCAGATGAACTGTGCTTTGGTGGGAATTCAATTACACAATTTTTCCTCGCTGAACATAATGCATTTTGACGATACAGTAGTTTCAGTGCTAATGAGATGCATTTTAACTGCTGTGAAGACTGTATTTCTCCCTGCACTTAGTACACAGGATCCACATTAATTACAGTTTCAGTGGAGAAAAACCCACAGAGTTACTACCTACATTTTACTCCTGGTAATAGCAGTTTCCTTGCATTGCCAGGAACATTATGGATTCACTTTTAAGCCACATTTTATACCAAACAACTTGATTGTGATAGCAGGGAGAAAACAACTCTGCTTTCCTTCGACTGCTCAGTCTGTGTTGTAAAAGGGTCATTTATAGCAGGGAAATGAATCAGATGCATTCGAGGCAGAACATCCTCGGAATGAAAGCATTTATGGAAGTTGGTTTAAGAGGTTTTTGTAAGACATATGGGACTCACGGCCAAATTAAACCACAAAGATGCGTGTGTCCTTCGCCCCTGGGATGGGGGGCCGTGGGCAGCTGGAGCACATCCCCGTGGGGCAGCACCCGGCCCTGGAGCCAGCATGGAAAATCACTTTTTTTTTTTTTTTTTTTTTATTCCAAGGAAGAAGCACTTTTGTTCCTTGATTTCTTTTTGAGAATTTTTGAACTCTCAAGCCTAGCAGCGCAGAGTTTCCCCGGTGTTTCTCCTGCAGGAGTTGTGCATCGTGGGAGGTTCCACTGCTTGCTGTAAGCCACAGCAAAAAACCACAGTTTATTTGGCCATAGGTTCATAGCCTCATAGAATCATAGAATGGTTTAGGTTGGAATGGACCTTAAAGACCATCTCGTTCCAACCTCCCTGCCATGGGCAGGGACACCCCCCACCAGCCCAGGGTGCTCCAAGCCCCGTCCAACCCGGCCTTGAACACCTCCAGGGATGGGGCAGCCACAGCTTCTCGGGGCAACCTGCGCCAGGGGCTCACTGCCCTCACAGGAAAGAATTTCTTCCTGATACCTCATCTAAATTGCCCCTTTCCATTTAAAATCGTTCCCAGTCGTCCCATTGTTCCCCTCCCTGATGAAGAGTCCCTCCCCAGCTCTCCTGGAGCCCCTTTAGGCACTGGAAGGGGCTCTGAGGTCTCCACGGAGCCTTCTCTTCTCCAGGCTGAACAACCCCAACTCTCCCAGCCTGTCAAGAGAGGTTTTGTCTCGTTAGTTAACGAGATGCAGTTCTTCCTGGCGCGGGGTGGCAGGAGAGCAGGCAGGCGGCAGAGCAGGCAGCGGCTCCCGCGGGGCGGGAGAATCTGACCGTTGGGATGCAGCGGCATTGAGGAGCCGCTGGGCTGCATCCAGCCGGGGAGCGCAGAGCAGCCTTGGGGCTGCTCTAATGCTCTGAAGCAGTGGCCTTGGGAGTTCGTGACCTATTTCTTTACCGCCGTTTCCCTTTCTCCACGCAGCGGTTGGGGCTGAGAGACCGAAGCAGACAGCTTGGAAAAGCCGAGCGGTTGTAAGCTGCGCGAAGCACGTGTTTGAAAAGGAGTTAGCAGTCAAAAGTACTGCAGAGCTATTTAATAAAAGATTGATCAAATGCATTGTAGCATGTTGTATAAATCGCTCTGTGACCTTCATTTAACACTCTTACTACATTTAACAGCCTCATCTGTTAATAGCTGGAAATCATTTGCAGCCTTCTGTAATGCATCTCGGCAATTGTTACGGAAAAAAATAAAACCAATTATTCCTGTTAATCATTCATGTCTTTATTCAAGTATTTATAAATCTCCCTTCGTTTAAAGTCCCCCCTCCCTCCATCTCAGCGCAGGGGAGAGACCGAGCCCACCGGTCCCACCGAGCACTGTGTCCGGGCTGTGAACCAGCACTAAGGCAGGTGACAAATAAACAAGTCGTTCGTCAGCCCGGCGAGGCAATTAGACTCTCACTTCCGTGGCTGGGGGAAACAGCTGAACAGACAAAGACGTATTTGCTGTCGGAACCCCTTGAATATTGGATAGGGTTAAAAATGTAATACCACACGCAAAGTCTTACTTGGCTGCCCCGAGGAGCAGCTGTGCGGGAGGAGGGGGAGATGTCGGTCCATGGCGGGTGCGGTGGGCACGGACAGCAGAGGGGCTTTTGAAAGCGGGTTTGCCTGGAGTACTGGGGAGAGAGATCCTTGGTCTCTACGCCAAGTGGAGTGCATTTTGGGAAAAAGCAGTGAGAAGGGTCTCATCCTGCTTTTTCCTTCTCATCCTGCTTTTTCCTTCATTCCTTCAGAAATTAATGCTGCTTTTTACCCAAAAAGGCTTCTTTCTTCCCTTTTCTTTCTTTTTCCCTTCTGATACTGATGGTTAAAGCAGAACCAGAAGCTCACAGCTCCGTCGTGCTCATGGTGCAGGCTCTCTATTTGCTGAAAGCTCACAGCCAGAGGTTATTTAAGGGGAAATGATCTTTTTTTTTTCTGGAATCCTCAGCACCTCCGGCGTGGTGGATGCTTTTGAAGACAATTGGGCAGATGCCGAGACCTTGAAAATCTGCATCCTTTGGAAAAATCAGAGCTGTGTTTCAGGCAGCCGTGCCCTGATGCCAGGCTCTGCTCCACGCCTACAGAGGTGGAGGTTGCAGCGCTGGTGAGCTGCACAGGCTTTGGCAGCGCAGGGCAGTCCCCGAGTACTTTCAAGTGGAAAACCAATGAAAGGATTTAAAAAAATAGAGGCTCACTGTCCTTTTACTTTCTCTCTGGTTGTGAATGAACCTGAATTGTGTTTTTATGGTGTCTTCTGCAGTGGCAACAGCTGAAAACATACTGATTTTGAGAACCCTAAAGCACGAGTCTCTGGGAATCCCAGGACTCCAGGAGGCAGGGCTTCCCGAAACGTGGAGATGGTGATAAAACCTGGGTGCTGGCCATGTCATGGGTGCACTAGATGGAGCTACAGGATAGCTGGCTGCCCTCAGCCACTCACCTGCCTGCTCACCACCCAGCGGAGGAAGGTGGCCGGACACAGGGAGCTGACATCCCGCACGGGGACATCGGTGGCCACCCTGTTCATCTTGGCAAAGCCCCCAGGATGCCTTAGGCTCAGCTCATTCGATGCTGGCTCACTGGCTTTGCTCTCTGCAAAGAAAAATCTCAAAAATGCGGAAACAATTTTGCAGGTACAGTAAGGCAAACTTACTTTTTTTAACCTACATTTTTTTTCACTTTAACAAGAATCAGTGGGGGATGAGAAGATGTTTGACTCATTTGGATTTATGTGGCCTCTGAGCCTTCTTTTCCGGCAAAGTACGACCATTCCCACTGGGCCAGCTGGGACTCAGCAAGGTCAATGTTAGCTCTTTGCACTCGCAGTGGTTGAGGCCGGCCAGTGCCTTCGCCACCAAGAGCGCTCACTGCCCACCCGCTCCATTAACCGCTCTTATCTTATCCCACCACCTTGGTGAAACATTGCTGGATGAGTCAAGGACCATTTTCTGGGCCAGAAATGCTTTCTAAAATACCAGCCTTTCTTCCACCAACAACCACCTCTTTGGTCAGCCCCATGTCAGAGCATGACATCCTCCTCGGTCTTGGGACAGGGAAGCACTGGTCGATCTTGCCCTCAGCTCACCTGCTGCTGGCATCAGCTGTGTCTTTGCGAAGGGGACGTCTGTCGGTCCCAGCAAAATGGGCATGGGAGCAGTCATGGCTGCTGGAGAGGTTTTGCAGATGATAGATTAAAATGGAATGAAGGGGAGCTCACTTCAGGTATGAAAATATGGAAATAGCTGGAAGTAGTGGGGAAAAAGCAGTAAAAAACGTATCTGGATGAATTTACTTGAGGGTAGAAATGTCAGTGTTTCTTTAAATAGAACTTGCTAGCAGGTTCAGGTAGTTCAAATTCTCCTTAAATCTCTGGGTTGGTAGACACCTGTGAAGGTTTAATGTAGCCAATAGGAAGTACTGGGCCTGGTAATTAAGGGGAAAGAAGTGAAAATGCATCAAGTGAATGGTCAAGGTGGGGCTTTTCAACATTGCTGAAGTTCTTGGGTACTCAGCGAGATCCTGCTTTCCAGGCAGGTATGCGCACATGAAGGGTTTTACTTAAAAGTTCATTTCAGGGACTAGAGCCCCTGGAAAGACTCCAAAAAAGAGATTGCTTCTTCTTGAATGGGGAAAATGACTCTGCTGGGGAGGTTCTGGCTGGCTTTTGGTGCTTGTGTGGCTGAGCCTGTGTGTTGATGAACCAAGCTTAATTGTGGAAGTGTGCTTGTGTGGCCTTCACTTGTGTCTCATCCCAGGCTCCGTTTCCAGGTATGGCTTGAGGTCATGAATTTTCAACTGTTTGTTATTTTTTGCATAAAACACTGAAAATATGTGTCTGTTGCTGTGGGTGACTGAAAATGTTCATGGGAATGTATCAGCTGGTGGAACCTCTAAAAGGGGAGATGCCCTGGCCAAGGGTGGAAGAGGGGGGAGTTGCTCTTTGGGGTAGAGATTGGCTGCTCTCTGGTGCCTAGCTCTGAGCAGGGTTGGGGACAGTCCCACTGTGTGGTTCCCCTTTGGATGTTGGCGAGTAGAAGACATTGGGGTTTTTTAGTTTGGACAAACAGCTGGTTGCCTGTGGCTGGGTTGGAAATTTGGCTGAGGTCCTGCTGCTCAGATCCTGCCCTGCTGCAGGTGGAGATAAGGATGAAGTGCAGTTTCTCATCTGTGGCCACTTCTTCTTTAAGTGACTATTGAGCTTTTGTAGGGAGGTGGTGTGACGGTCTGTGAGGTTGAGTCCAGCCCTGTGTTCTAAGTCATCCCAGGCTGCTCTACTCCCTTCCACCTTTCTCCCCCCAAACATAGGTAGTCTTCAGGGTTGTTGTTGCAAAGAAAAGGCAGCCATCTGTTCAGCCTGCATGAACTTTTATGTTAATTCTTGTTTCCATGTCTTCTGCAATAATGATCTCAGCTGGGAAGAGAGAGTACCTTGCAAATGCCATGTGCCCAGAACTGTTCCACTGCAGTTTCTCAGAGCACTAAAATCTCACAAGCAACCTCATCTAATGTGATTACCAGCCCAGTTTCCTTCACCAAATGGGAATGGATAGTTTGCATCTATTTCAGAGAAACAGCCATGATTTTAATACTTTTTGTGAGATTAGTTGAACCACGACAAGTTTTCTGGTTAACCAGCTCCAGAGGTCTGGCTGTAGAAATTCTTCCTCTTCTACTACTTGAAAGCAAATGGCAATTTATTCTGTAACAATGTTGGAGTAACATGTGTTTCTGTGCCTCCGTATATGGATGGTCAATAGGGAGCGGTCCATCTTCATGTAACTTTAGATATCTGGGGATCCAAATGTATGACCCTCCACTTGGGGACTTCATGTGGATGTGTGACCCTCTTTAGAGGAGCTGAGGTCATAAAATAGTGGCTGGAATTTGGGGGACATAAATATCATCTTTTCGTGTGTGGTAGCTATAACCTTGCTTGACTATTGTTCATGTTATTTAGAGATACTATGGACCCATTTAGCTTATTTAATCAATCTAAAAGTTGCAAGACGGGACAGAGGAAGTCGTTTTGATAACAGAATAAACTGGGCTCAGGTTGGGCCTCCAAGAACGGCCATGTGGTACGTGAATGTCCAATTTTGGTGTTGTCTTGTGAGTGAAGGTCCCATTTTCCATAGTCCGGAGCTACACCAGGGACAGTAGGCACAAGGCAGGCCTAAGATAGGTGCAGCACTAACTCTTCTTTCCCTTGTCTGAGGTCAGCCATCCATTTTAGGTTTTTAGGGAGTCAAATCTTATATATGAATAACTTATCGTACAAAGTTTTCAACTGTCAACAGAGTGATTTGTGAATAAATGTTTTCATTACTTGGCTGGCTCTATGGATGGATGAGTAATATCCATAAAATAAATTATTCATCTTTTTCTCTCCTTGCCATCATCAGATAAATTCTTTGTGATTTATATTTGTTCATTATTCATTTGGCTATGAGAAAGAGACATATTAGAGATGGGTTAAGAGCTAAATCTGCTTTATTGAAACCAACAACTAAGTTCTCGTTGATATTGGGGGCTGTACCAGCACAAACCTCATCCCATGTAGTTCAAGTGCCCTCTGAGCAGAGGCTCAGAGCTGCTTCATGAGTAATGAGAGTCCCCAAGTGCCATGCTGAGGGTAAAGCTGTGTTCTCCTGCTCTGATACCTAACCCCCAAATTCTGAACTTCCTCTGATATGTCAGGGCTGCCTTGGGCTACTTCTTGCTGGAAACCATGGGTCAGGGATGGCACCCTGGGCGGCCCATGGGTGGTGTCCTTTGGCCGGGTCATGGCTACAGCAAATAGACACGTGTGCTCTTAGAGGGTGCAATTCCCGAAAGGCACCTGGTGTACTGGAGTCCAGTGGAGAGGAGGGGGATTGTCTGTCTTTATAGCAGTTTTTGCAGTATTTGATGCGACGTAGGGGTGTGAGGCTGCAGCCCTCCCTTTCCCAGGCTCCCACTCTGCAGCTTCCTCAGGCTCCTTTTGCCCCCGACAAAGCCACACCAGCGGGCTGCCCAGCATCTTCTTCAAAACGCTCCAGCAACAGCGATACAGGAAGACTTTCCAGCAATGCCAGAGGAGGAAGGGAGGGGGAAAGGGCTTCGTTTGCCTCCTCTACAAAAAGAAGCAAAGCAAATCATCACGCAGAAGCTGACTGAAGGGACAGACATAGGAGATATCAGCTGCTGCTAAGAAGTGACCTTTCATTTGTTCACCTGATTTGCAGGCATTTTGTTGTTCCATAGCTTGGTGACTGAACGAGTTTAAAGTTTCAAACTTTCGCTTTTCTCTTTTTATTTTTTTTTTTTGCTTTATACCAGTTCTGAAAAGTGTGCCTATGGTTATTTTCCTGTTAAACCTCTGGGAAAAGCATCTTTCAATAGCTCTCCCGTGACTCAAAAAAAAATGATAAAATGTTCTTCAAACCTTTTTCCCCCCCTCTCAAAAACTTCAGGCAGACAGAAAATATAGAAAGTTTCACCTTTAAATAGCGAATAGCTGGGAAAGTTACCTCTAAGTGAAAAGCGGAGGTAATAAAGGAGCTTGTTTTGTAAGCTAAGCTGGAGTGTGCCATGCCAGGCACCTGCCTGTAATAACAGGCTGATCTACGTGAGGAGTTTGCAGATAGCCACAGAATGCAAGAAAAGCTTTGATTTTTTTTTTTTTTCATTCATGGCGTCTAACATGACACTCAGCTGAGTGATCAAATACAGACCTAAGCATCAAGATTCAGCTGAAGAGAAGGAATGACAACTGAAGGAAAAAAAGCCCTCATAACTGGGTGGATGTAAGGAAACGCATCCTCTGGAGGCAGGCGGCACAGGCAGCGATTCCTTCAGTGCTTCTCAGCCCACCGTGGTCTGGTGCTGGCTTTCCTCCCGAGCAGTGCTGCTCAGCCGGCCCTGCTCCGGGATGCTGAGGGCATGAGCACCCAGCTCCTGTCCCTGCCATGGTACCCCGCAGCCGTGCCCTGCGTGGGCTTCGTGGCTGTCATGGGCAGGGTCCTCTTAAACGCACACTTGAGCTGCCCCTAAAGAAAGTGAATACGGCAGCAAGCGGGGGACCTTCGTGCTTGAAGGACGTATTGGACTATAATTTGTGGAGTGATTGGTATATTTTTTTTCTCGTATATAATTTCTTCCCTTCCTGCCAGCTGTCTGGTCCAGGGGACACATCAATCTCTGAGCCCTTTTAAACTCAGAAATGTATTTCAGCGGGAATCGTGTGCCTTGCCCAGCTGCGTGGGACGGGTGGGTGCGGGAAGGGAAAGCAGCGGGGCTTTGCTCTGCAGAGCAGTGCTGGAGGAAGGCTGCTTCTGCATGGCTTCTGGTTGCCTCTGGCCTGGGAGCTGCTGCTCTCCTGGGTGTGCAGGAGCCCTCACCCAGCCCAAGAGCTGATCCATTGAAAGCTGGTACTTTAGAGGCTGTGAGAGCCTTTTTGCACAAAATTAAGCTGATTTCTCTTTTTTTTTTTTTTTTTTTCCCCCCCAAAGCTCAGTGGATCTTGGGAGCAATCATGGGGGACAAGGGTGCCCTGAGCCTCAGCCAGGGAGCTCACCTCTTGCTTGGGCCTCCTTGGGTTGGCTTTTCTGATGTGGATGAGGAAAGTGGTTGGTTTGTTTTTGTGTGTGGCTATTTTATTTTTTTTTTCTCCCCCTAGCAATGGCAAGGAAAGGTCTTTGACACCAGCAACTTGATGTTCTGTGTAGGATTGATGGCTGAGGGGCATCATGTTGGTGTGTGCCGAGGAGGGACCGTCCCACCAGCTGGAGCCAAGGCAGACCTGGGTGTGAGTGGCTGGACTTTGGGGTCTGTTCAGGCTGCTGTTGCGGTGCCCAAGATTGATTTAGCGCTCATGATTTGCTGAAGTTTAGACACATTCCTGGTCTCCCCTGAGGCCTACAGAGATCAGAGGTGTGTTGGGAGGGATGGAGAGCGTAGGTGAAACCAGCGCTGGGCCAGGTTTGAGGTACCCAATGCAAGAGGAGGTTGACTGCAGTCTGGTAAAGGGCTATAGCCTCCTTGGGAGCTTCCCTGCCAGGGGAGCTGCTGGGCAGGACTGGGGTACACCCCTTCCTGCTGTCCTTCTCTGTATGCTGTCACCGATGAGTCTGCCCTGACAAGCTCAAGCAGACATAAGTGAACGTGTGTGTGTGTTGGCTTAATCTACCCTGATTAGCTTCCTTTGAGCATTTGTATTGGGCAAAGGCTGCGAACACGTGCAGGGGAGCAGAGCTGTCAGTGTGTGCTGAGCTGCAAAGGCTGTGTGGCCTCATGGCTTTGCACCACCTGAGCACTGGCTTTCCTCACGGCTTGGTCGACTCCTGTAAGGTGTATCTCTTGAACTGGGGGAACTGGGGTCAGCTCACAGACCAGGAGCTGCAGAGACGGCTGTGAGCCTGAGTCCTGTTAAATCAATGGGACAAAGAAAAGGTGATGAGACATCTCCCAGACCTGTGTAACCAAGGGGACTTTTCCTTCAGGTCAGGCTACCAGCATCTCAGGAGAATCATAGAATGGTTTAGGTTGGAAGGGACCTTGAAGATCATTGAGTTCCAACCCCCTGCCATAGGCAGGGACACCTCCCACTAGAAGATAAGCTTATGATGGTTGGGAACTGCCTGTGCATGAAAACATAGCTGCTACCTGGGTAACAAACCAAACTTGTTTGTTCGTTTTGGGAGAGGGTGGATAAGGAGTTCTCAAGGTTTATATTCTTTCTTAACAGCTGTTTGTCTGTCAGAAAACATGGAAAATTGCAACCTCCCGTGAAGCTGGGAGAGGGCAGCACTCATCTGACTTGTACAACACGGCTTAGAGATGTCCTGAATTTTAGCCTGAGGTTGTCTCTGTGGCCAGCATTGGGAACTGCATCTTCAAGGTGTTCCAGGCACTGAGCATGTTCATTGGGTTACTCGGCATCTTGGGACATAGAGGTGATATTGAAAAGTTTTGGGCTAGGAAATTCACCATCTGCTCATCCTGCTCAAGGTTCCCTGCAGTCTCAGGCTGTTACTGGGATTTGCTGGGATGTGTTTTGATGAAGATCCTATTAGTCACCTCAAATTAACCAGCAGACAGTTACATTGCTCTATTATTAGCTGCTGTGTCTCCTGCAGATGCTGGAAATAGTACCACAAATGCAGGCTGGGAGGTGGGTGGATCTGGAAGACGAAGACTGGTGGGTCAACTGGTGTGTGTGTCCCTACTGATGAAGATTTGCAGACTTTTCTCTATCAGACAGCTGTGAGAGGAGCCAAAAAGTTTCTGAGATGGGCCCACACTCATGTTGGGGCTGGCGTTCAACAAGACAGTGTTTATGGAAAAGCAGTAGTGGACAGAAGTAAATGCTTGCTGCTTCCAGAATCCTTTAATCTGCGAGTGCTTTGTAGAGGTGTCACCTGCCCACTGTCAGAATAAAGGGGACTATTCAAATAGTGTCCATAGCTGAGAGGGCAACTGGTGTCTGGAAGGGCTATATGGCTCTGTAAAAGTGACCTGGCAAACTGCTGAAGGAGGGCACCTAATGCTCTGCTACAGCTGCTGGGCCATGCTTCATGAATTGCCTTTGCATGACTCTGTGTGTGTATGTGAAGGTCCTTGGTTCAACACTTTTTCATGGTCCAATTTTATGGGGGTTTATTCGAAGCCCTGGGCTTGACTCTGCTCTCTGGGGGGAGCCCCTTATCACCTCACCAATGATGCAAACCCAGAGCTTCTGCCAACTGTGGTTCTGACACTGGGAACAGGTTAGAAAACCGGGTCGCTGCATCAGCCCTGTCCCCTCTGTTTCACCATCCTCACCAGCACCGTTCCCTGGTGCCCTCCTGGTCAGAGGCTTTGGGTGGCTAGGGCAGAGCTGCTGTGAGGGTTTGGGATTGGCAACTGTCTGCTTTCGAGCCGGAGTGGTGGGTGGGCAGCCCATGGAGATGCTTCTCATGAAGCTTTGCAAAGCACAGGGCAGCGGCCTCTCTGCAGGGGCTGCTGGAGCTAAGCTGCCCCAGGCACCTTGAGGGCTGCTCCCTCTGTCTCTGGAGCGGATTAGAAGATTTTTAGACTCTTCCCCACGCCCCCTGCAGAGCAAGTGGCATGGGCTGGGCATGCTCTTGCGCTTGGGGATGTTGAGAGGTAGCTTTCCGGCAGGCAGACCGCAGGGCTGCTCATGAAAAAACATAACTTCCTTCCAAAGAAACCTTTCAACACGAGGCTCCCATGGATGCAGGGGCAGTTCTACCAGGGATGCTTTTTAAGTTTTCTTCTGGTAACAGGAACTCCAGGAGGCTTCTGCTGAGACATGCCACCTTGTGTGTGGCCCAGGTGTCTCTAGCTCAGCTGCTGGAGCTTCCAGCTTACTGGTAACAGTTTTTCTAACACTCTTATTTTACCCAGAATATTCTGTAGTTCACTTAAAATTAAAAATGTAAGAGTTGGGTAAAATACACTGTATTTAATTTCAACTTAAGTTGTCCAATAATACTGCATGGATGGTATTCTGGATTTTCATATTTTATTCAACAAACCCTTTGGTTTGTGATAATATATCTGAAACTGCAGCAGAGCTTAGCCGTCTTGTCTTGGTGTTTATGTCAAGCCTGCTGCAGAGTCGAAGGCACTTGGGCTGTGCCCTCTGTATTTTTTTGTGTTTGTTTTTTTTTGGTTTTTTTTTTTTTTTGTGGGACCAACTCTGCTCTTGGGTGGGCAATAGTAAACAAGGAGATGCCCAGCTGGGCTCACAGGTAGATATAAAATTGTCTGTTGGAAGACAGCCTGACAGAGACCAGATGATAAGCAGCCTTAGAAAGAGGAAAGACAAAAGCCGTATTTCTCGGCGACCAAGCGGGAACTCTGGCCGTTCCTGTTGGCAGGGCAAGTAGTTGGCCAAGCAGATAATCTTTCATCTTCAGCCACAGTTATTGTCGGCATTGCTTTTTATGTGAAGACCAGGTGGATGGATTCTGCTCTTTGAGGTGGTGTCCTTAAGAAGTGTTGTTTTGGAGGCCCCCAGTGGACCTGATCTCAAAGAGAAGACTGTCTCCCTTGGCTCTGGGGTCAAGAGACGAGCCTCAGCCCTGGCCCTGCCTCTTGGTTGCTCTCTATTTTCTGAGCCTCCTTCATCCACCAATGACTATCACTGAAGAGGCACCTATAAGGGGTAATTTTACTGAAGAGCCCACGTTAAGCCTCATGCAAGCATCACAGCCAAATTACACATGCAATTACCGAATCCACTGCTCTGGCCTATGGGTGGTGTTGAGAAGCTGAGGAGCTGTGTGGCTGAGTGGCACCGTGTCCCAGCTTCACTGCACACTGCTGAGTTTTTCTGCCTTGGACCTTCTAGCTACCCCTCATGGGGGTGACCCTGCTCTGCTCCTGGCCCTGCCAGTCGTTCCAGCTCCATGAGCAATGGCAGACTCTTTCAAAATCATTTTGCTTTATTGAGCCAGCACCACCTTGATATCAAGGCCAGGAAGGGCTGTTGCGGTGGCTTGAGCAGACCTTCCTGTGCCCAGGATATCCTTCCTGTGGCTTCTGCCTCCAGTTCAGCATTTTGTCTTTGCATGGCCTTCCACACACTGGTCAGCCTTGATCTGAAGACCCTGGGTGTAAGGAAGTCTCCATATCCACAGAGAAGGTCTTCCAGTGCCAATTTCTGGTGAAAATGGGGTTGGCCGCCAACCGTTTCTCTGCAATGTTGGGGAGTGCTTCTATTTTGGACAGGAAGAAGTGAGCTGCAACTTCCACATGGGCAAAGTCATGGGCTGATTGGGGTCCTGAAAAGGTGATATTTGGACCATCCCGTGTGAGCAGGTAAAGCTGCCCCCCTGTCCTTGGTTGACAGTGTCCCCAACACCAGGGAAGGAGTCTCCTGCCAGCTTGTCTCCTGCAGGGCAGGAGAGCTGTTAGATGGCAGGTCTTCGAGATGTGTTGGCCAGGGTTGTGTCTCAGCCGGGCTCTGAGGCTCCGTCAAGCTGGACAGAGTGGACAGAGCCCCAGGGCTCCTCTGTGAGAGTGCAAGTCAGCTTTGCTGTGGGTTTCCTCTTGCTGTGGGTACTGAGGTATCACTCTGGAGAAAAGCAGACAGGCAAGTGCAAGTATATACATTTTGGGAAATGCTGGGCAACTTAAACAGCTAAACTCTTGTATGTCTTTCTGAGCTGATGCAGGGGAGTGTTGTGCTTTGTCAAGTGGCATCAGGCTGTCCCCAAAGTGTCTGAGATATGGGGAGATGTAACGCTGCTGGACAGGACGTACTCCAGAAAGAGCCCTTCAGCTGGAGGGTAAGAGACAACCCAGGAGTTGGGGTAGAACAGCAAACTTCCCTGCTTCCATAGATAAAGCACGTCAGGCATGGCTGGTTGGTCTTGGGAAAGACACGCAGGCTGCTCAGGCGGGTTTGGGCAGAATGAGGTTGGTGCCTCTTGCTGCTACCTCTTGCCTGCAGCTGGGAAGAGCCTCCCCGGGTGAGCAGCGGGGCTCCAGCCCTGCTCCAGCCGTGCAGCAAACCCTGCTCGCCTGCCTTCAACTGCGCCGGAGCCTTCCCTTACTGTGCAGCACGTTTCAGTGTTGGAGCTGTGATCTCCTGCTGATGGGTGGTAATTAGCAGCTCCTGGGAAGAGTGGGGGGGGACTCATTTCTGAACCCGATCAGGTGTGATCTGCAGATGCCCATCTGTTCAAACTCTTAATTAATATTCTGCTGTGTGTCTGATGAGTACTTGACAAACCTTAGAAGTTAACCAGAAGTGGCTCATGGCCCTGTTTGGATGGGTCTCTAAAGCTCAGACACTGTTAGGTACGTATTAAGGGATTCAGTGAGCCAAGTATTTCCAGAGTCCTCTAGACAGTACTGTATGTGACAAGCTAAGGCTCCATTTTCGTGGCTCAATTATCCCATTCATGCCCTTTCTCTCATCGATCCCAGCCATTTTTAATACTCCCAAGTTCTACTTTCAATTGTGGATCTTGTTCCAGTGGTATAGGGGGAAAAAATCGTGGTGTGGTGTGTGTGGTTTTCAGTTTTGTGTGTTTGGTTTGTTTTTTTTTTTTTTAAATCGAAATAACCTTATCTGACTGAGCACATGGCACTATGGTCACTTGTATCAATCCGACTGCAGGGTCAGTTAACTGGGAAAATGAGAGCAGGGATGGCATTACCCTCCAAAGAGCCCATTTATGCTGATGTTGCTTTGCACCCACCCGTTTCCCATGCTGGGGCTGAATGTGAGTGTGGTCTGCCCAGCCAGGGCAATTTGACGTGTTCCGCCTCAGATCCTGGGGGACACCTAGCCTTCAATCACACCTGGTCCACAGGTCAGGACTGCGAGAAGGAGATGGTCTCTCTCAAGCTTGCAAAGAAGAAGAGAGAACCAGCCATGACCTGCTCAGAGGCACAGGGTGAGAAGCAAGAGCAAGGATGAATACTCCATGGCAGCAAAGCACAGGGCGAGGGGATGCGTTGGGGTAAAAGCAGAAGGAAGCAGGCAAGGCGAGCTGGGGCAGGGACCTGCACTCTCTAGCCCTGTTCCTCCTCAAGGCTGGACTGGCGTCTGGGAGGTAAGCACTGGGACTGTTGTGGTGCCAGCAAGGAGCTGTGGTAGCAACCCTCAAAATGCATATCTTCACTCCACACAAAAGACCATAACTCATCAGAGCTACAGTTAGCCTGTCTGATCGATTCACACCATCCTTTCTGTCTATGGGGGTCTACTTTTGCTGCTGACCCTATCCCATAAGACAATATTTCTGTTTTTAGGGTGTGTTTAATTTGTAATTTTCATGGGTGTTTCAGCAATGAAAGATCACCTTTTTGAGTGCAGAGCGGAGTGCTTGAAAGTCAGAAATGCCAGTTTTGTATGTGTTTGTTACGGCATTTTCTCTAATCACTACCTGCCTTTGCTTCTGCTGCGGACTTCTCTGCCCCCTATGTTCACATAAAAAGCATCTCCCAACAGCCCTGCAGAGCAAACAAGAATTAAGTTGTGCTTTGACTTTCCTTATTTGCGGACAGAGCTCCCTCCTCCTTTCAACCACTGTGAGTGGCAGAGAAAGCTCTGATGGAAAGCCCGGGAACCATTGGGGGTGCAACAGTGCTGAGTCTCTTTTTCTAATGCCTTCCTCAAGGTATTGATCCATGAGCTACGAAGTGTATGTAGGAGCAAGATTTGGATGTAATCCTTGGCTAAACCCCCAGCAATGCTAACAGTAAAGTACTTCTTGTTGAGGGTTTTGCTGATGTTAGCATCTTTGACATAGGCTGCTAAACTGAGGTCGTATCCTGTCCGTGCACAGTACCAGCTTGTTCCAAGCTGCAGACTCCACTGGGAATCTTTCCCTTGGACTTGGACCATCGTTGCCCTCAGCTAACGAATCCCTCTGGTGCATGGGTGGATCCAGCTCACCGCTACTGGCCATCTGAAGTTGAGGCATCTCATTAAACCAATTTTTTCTTTTTTACTTTTGGCTGAGGTGGTGGAGAGAGATGGTCACCCTAGAGGGAAGATGATCTAATTTGGAGGTTGGTATCTAAAGATAGCTAGGCTGGGTGGTTCTTGGGGTCTGTTGTCTCCACAGCCCCTAGAAGTTCATGGTGACTAGGTGAGATTGGACGCAGAGGGGACATCCACCTCATCCAACTTCATATGTCTCCAGCACAAATAACTGTATCTGAGTGAGTTATACAGCTTCCCTTGGAGCTGAGAGAGAGAAATACATTTTTCTGTAGTGCCACTCCCCTCCCTGGATTTAGACACCTGCAACAGGTGAGAAGCGTGGAGAACACGTGGAGAAGTGTGGTTTTTTTCAACATGAAACCTTCAAAAGGAATCGGAGTGGCTGTCTTGGACAGAGACACCTGAGTGATTAATATCTAAATTTGAATAACTGTGTTCCTTCCCTAATTTTAGCTCAACTTCCACCCTGCAGCAGTGAGCGAGCTATGTCCAGCTAGCTAAAGCAGACCCAAGTTCTCTGCTCTTTCTACCCCACCTCCCCCTACCTTCTCTCCAACATGATGAGAAACACTATTTTAAAATGTTTTACTTTGTAAAACAACATATTGCGCTGTTCTCCATTCACTTTCAATTTTATGCAACTTTTTGCACTGGAATGGGCTCAATGATCTCAGGAAATAATTGGTGAGCTTGTTAGACTAATGGGATTTTTATTTCCAAGGCTATAGATCAAAAAAGTATGCCTGAAAATTCATTATACATGCAGTGTGCACCAAATAATTATTCCTGCCCGTGAAAGTGCTGGAGGAGAGACTATGACAAGGTATAGCTTTAAAAAAAGCTGCTTGATTTATCATTTATAAAGCAAAGTTCATATTAGATGCACTAGTTAAATATTCAGCAAATAGTAAGTCACTTGACTAGCCAGGGTGCAGGGAGAAAGCCTGGCAAGCATGGTGCCTCTTCTTGTTTGACTTTTTTTGGTCTGGATCTGAACGCAGTGCCTCTCCCTGAGTTCATCTTCACCTTGTTAGCAGAGACAGCCCTTGATGTTGCTGGAAGCAGCTGAATTTTGCTTCCAGGTGGTGAAGGGGGATGGTATCCTACCTCCTTCTTCGCCAGGGGCGGGTTCTCTGTCCTGCTTCCCCTCTGCTCTCGCACCTGGGCAAGCAAGAGCGGTGCGCAGCCGAGGGGGAAGGGTTTTGCCCAGCTCTGCGTATCCGTGGTGAATGGGACGCCAGCAATGGAGAACCTGTCCCATAATAAAATGATGACTGTTAGTGGCTGAGACACGGGCTCTGCGGGGATCGCGCTCAGCCGTGCCATCCTGAGCGTGTTGTATCTGAATTGCAGCATGTGGCCAACGCTACTGGGAGGGTGTGGAGCTGAGATCTTGCCTACGAGCTGAGCTTGAGCACCTCCATGGGTTGTGCCCTGTGTGGAACTAGATGGAGATGTCGTGTTTTGCTGTGTGATGCCTTGGCTCAGGATCTGACTACATACGTACTCCACAAATAACGTGGAGGGTGGTTGTCACCCTGGACCTGGCCTCTCTCACAAGCTGGGCTTAATAACTTTGCTTTTTGGCATGGCTGGGTACAGGCAAGACTTTTCTCATTGTAGTCATTCTTGCATTTGTCCCTAACAGGGTGGGATGGTGACTGAATCTTACCTTCAGTGTATTTGCAAATCGCAACGTATTTTTTCAGCTTTGTTTGCAAACTAAGCTGTCTTAAGCTGTCTTATTTTGTGTGTCTGTGTGGGATGGACTTGTCCATTTTTTTGTTACTCTTCTATTAATTATTTAGTATTTTTCATTTGTAGAACTGAGCAAAGAATTGTTCCCTGAGAATTTCCACAGGAAAACCTTTAAAAAATATAAATCACAAGTGGATACTGCTTTTGTGCAGAAAATTGACTGTTTGGGACATGACAGGAAAAAGAAAAAATGAAGTACAAAGAAAAGTCATAAAAAGAATCAAAAGCATGAGCTATGACATCCCTCAAATGAAAATGCTTGATATACCTTGGAAAAACTTGAAAACAGATCTCCAATGTAACTTAAAAATAGTTACTCTTGCTTTGCAGACACAGACTAATTTGAAGTGACATCATTTAAGAACGTCACTTCCAGTCTGTTTCATTCACCTGGTATTTGCCTTCTGGGTCACCCATCGCGTGCCTGGGCGGGATCGCTCCGGGAACAGGCAGGAGGAGGAACTGAATTCCCCCTCATGGGGGGCTGGTCCAGATGCCCCGGCCCTTTCTGGGCAAGCGGTTCCTGACCTCCCTGGGCTCCTAGTGCTGGGGTTGCAGGCACAAGTGCAGAGCGAGGACTTGAACTTGGGTTTTTGAAGCCTGTGGTCTGAACCATTGACCCACTTTCCACACGTGCTATTAATTTAATAAATGATTTAATCACTGTTCAGCCCCTGACAGGAAAAAACAGTGCTCTCAAGAGCTGTGCTCTTCCAGTGGCCACCTGGAAGTGGTCCATGCCCAGCCCGGATGCTTTGCTCAGAGCAGGGAGGGTTGCGGGCTGTCATGCTGGTGCTCCTCATGGTGAAATGACCCTCGGCTGTGCTGTCTGATGGGACGTCTCCTGGCTGAATGGTGGTGAAAGCAGTGTCACCATAACCATCCTGACCTAGAATGAATCTCCTTGCTGATTAATCTAGCATTCAGGGTACTGCAGTTCATCAATCATGTTAACCATGGGTGTGCTGAGAGAGGGACAAGGAGTGGGTTTGAATGACGAGTTGCACATCGTGGTACGCTGAGTAAGTGGATAACTGATAGGTAGGTGGCATGGTTTTGGCTGGAGCGTGCCTCTGGGGTGAGGGGAGAGGCCGCATCCATCCATTCAGAAAAGGCGTTCAGCATCTCACAATGAAGGACTTCAGACACACACTTCTGCTAAGTATTTGCAAATATCTCACTGGGCAAATCATCCGGGGCAGCTTTTCAAAAGACCACAGCAGCACCTTGCAGAAATCCGCCCCGCAGAGCATGCTTTTTTAACAAGATGCACACAATTGCTCTGCACGCATATGAGAAACAAGCAACCAAGCATGCTAACAACCAGTAATGTTAATTACCGGCCATTTCCTTCAGTTGCTTCTAACCTCTGGTCACAGCTGCAAAACCAGTTCAGATTGTGCAACAATTTCATTTAGAGGCCCAGAACATCCCCATCCTTTCATTTACGGTGTAAAAGTGGGATGATAATATGTAGCTCCACAGGGAAATTGTAAAGCTTAACTAATTAATCTGCAAGTGACTGTGAAATTCTCAGCTGCAATGTGCTGTGCGAGTGTGAAGTGCTGCTTATAGTGCTTTAAGAAGGGTGTTGGTTTTTATGCACAGTGCTCCATAAAGGACTCTGGTCTCACGTAGTTCCCTCTGAAGGTCCAATGATGAAAAGCGTCTCTGTAGCCCTAGTTGCTGAATTTCACCACTGGAATCCACAAACAAAACCCAGAAGAAGTGGAGCTCCCCATCAAGCTGGCCAGGAGGAACGTTTCCTCTCTTGCTGCCAATTGTTGGGCAAGTATTACAATGCAACGTGCTAGCAGAATTAAGTATCTATTTGAACTTGGCTTCTCATGTACTTATGGGTGACAAATTAATTTTAATATTATTTATTCTGTGACTTTCAATAATTCATTGGAATGTGTTCATACCAGTAATTAGAACATGTAAAGTAAGAAACAGAGCTCACATAAATTATTCCATGGCATTCATTATTTATTTGACCGTTTATAGCTGTGCAAAATTTACTGAGAAAATATGTACATTAATTAACACGTACATTATGATTTCATTAGGTCTACTACACTTTTTCAACAGTAAAGATACTTAGATTTGGGTGTGTGAACAGCTAGAAAGGTTTTGCTTGTGTCTCTTAAATAATTTAAATTTAACAAGGAGTTCTGTGACTGGGGTCTGGGAAGAGCTGCTTGGGGGCAGCCTTTCTGCTGGCCTCCACAAGCACTGGGGAAGTTATCAAAAGCTGCTGAGATTTCTGAGCCAAGGCGAGAGACGGGTGTTTGGCGATGTTGTACAACCACGGATGTATCAGCTAGAGCTATGAACAACAGAAAGTCCAATACTTAAGACCCTCTGCTTTAATTTCCTATAGTGGAGGGGTCTATAGGGGAGCACAGTTGGCGTGGTGGTTCCGTTGCATGTGGTTGGCTAATGCATGCTGGGTGGCTGAGGCCCTGGAGAAGACTGTTGGAGTGGTCCTGGGGGCATCATTGACCCCCTTCTACCAACCCCACAGACCTCACTCGAGGCTGCTCTAAAGTCACTCCGTTTCCAATAGTGTGTTTTTGAAAAAAGTCCTGTGCGTCTGCACTGATATACAGCTCAAACGATGAGGAATTTGTTTATGCCAAGTGGTTTTTTACAAAGAACAACGAAACAACCCACAAATTATTTTGTAGTCTGGAAGGGAAGAGAAACATTTTTAATCAATGCCATAAAACTGATGCCTGCTCACCTTTTTTTATATCATTGAGTCCACCGGAGGATGCACCGGGAAATTTCCACATGAGTAAACGCCACCCAGTGTAAAAATGCTTAGATCCACCTCTGTAATTTAATGGTTCAGCTCACACATGAAAGCTGTTATTTGGGGTTTTAATTATTAAGCACAAATTGAATTTCAGCTTTTGGAGCAAAGAGCTCCCTCCCTCTGCAGATTCCAGCTGAGGGCTTCCTCGCTGGGGAATACTGAAGAGGATTTTGGTATGTCCACTTAAAATAACAGCCACAGATGCGTGTCCTATGGGACCCTCACAGCTAGGAGCGTATTCAGAAAGCACTGTGTCTTGGGTAGTGATAATGAACTATTCAGGAGGCATAATTCATTTCAGGAATCCCAGGTGTATGCTTTTCTGGTTATGAATTACTAACAAAAGTCATGGTGAGAGCTGGCTATTAATTTTCTCATGGTTACTGCTGGTCAAGAAAGAAGCCTGTGAAGTTCCTGGGCAATAAGTAGCTGGTTGTGGGCTGGAACTAAAGAAACGCTACACTTCATGGTTGTGGTGATTCTTCTTCCCCTGCAGGAGCTCTGGCTGCTGTGACTTGTCATGGGAAATGGTGGTGTTGCTGTGTGAAGACTGGTCCAGGTTGGTCACCAGCGGGTAGATGATGAAAGGCTTGTGAGAACAAAGACCCTTTCAAAACTCTCTCTCTGTCTTTCCAACCAAACCCAACCTGACAAAATACACTTGTGTGCTTTCATGGTTCTTGAATAAACAGCCACAAAAAACTTTGAGGCATTTTGGGTCTGTCTATGAATGCACTCATTGGGTGGAGCACCTGAAGGGAGACCAATGGTTTTGGGAAGCCAACTAGGAAAAACCAACCATCTGCTTTCTGGAAGGCCTGCAGTGTGAAGGTCTTCAGAGGAAAGCTGCCTGATCTTCTCCTGCCTCTCATGGAGGCTGACTGAGAGCCATGGGGCTCTGGGGCACCTTTCCCTGGACTGCCTGGAGTTGGGAACTCCACGGCTCTGTCCTACAGAGGGGCAAAGCCCAGAACCCTCATAGCCTTCCCAAATGCCTGTGTTCAGGGGTCTTAGAGGAGCTTATGTCCCAACAAAGACCAAGGCAGGGCTGCAGTTTAGGAATTTCTTGGTTTTGTCTTTACATCTCAGCTGCCACGATGCAAAAAATAAATTGGTACGGGTTGACACAAAACACATTTCTTCTCACTGCAGTGAAACTCTGAACAAACTCCCATTTGACTGAACCATCTGTTCTGCTGCAAGTGCCTGATACTAAATGGAGCCAAAGGTGACAATCACAGGGCTGCCGGAAAGGGGTTCTCCTCTTCCTCCTTGTCCTCTTCATCATCGTCCTCCCAGGTAACTTGGAGGTTAGGGCGCTACACCGGGGGGGTGACACACAGGCTCACTTCTGCCTGCTTTCGTAGCCAGGTGCTGGGGCTGGGCATTATCCGCCTGTGGCAGGCTGTCATTTATAGATCTTCATGGGTGCAGCTATTTCAGCTTCAGTGTGTCTCAATTTGAAGTCTGTGTCTCAGTTACTGAGTTAGAAAACAGGCTACTCCCCGCTTCTCTTACGTATTAAGGATGCTGACCTTGCAGGGAGATGCATCCCAGAGGAGCCCGTTGCTTCATGGCAGATGGTGGAGGGGAGTGGAAGTACTGTCAACGAAAGAGGGGGAGAAACTGAGTCCGTCTTGCCAGCATCCTCAGAGCAAAACTTCAGACAACATTATTCTGTGTATTCCGAAGTTCATGTCCAGAGTTGAGGCTGGTTTTGAAAAATGTGGATTTAGTTCTTTTATAGAGGAGCATTTATTTTTCATGGCAGAGGGACTCTCTTGAGTATCATGCTTGAGACAGAGTTTGAAAAATATGGTGCCTTGTCTTTCGAAAATGTTCTGAGGAGCTACTGCGTGGTTTCAGATGAGGGCCACGATTATGCTCTGGAGGTTGTCGCGGGGAAGGATGCTGCTCAGTCTTTCTCTTTTCTTTTTACTGAAGCTGGCATGAAAATGGATTAGTCTAAACCATCTCCATCTTTCTGTCCCATTTGTCAGGTTCCTGCAGTCACATTCTCTGCTTGATGTTTTCATAAACTGCACTCTTTTTCCTTGGGTTCTGGTGATTAATTGTAATGACAAGTGGAAATATTCCAAAATAAATCTATTCTCATGGCCCTTAGCAAAGTCCACTCTCAGAACATTCTGCAGATTTAACAATTCGGAGAGAGGTGGGAAAGCACAAGGGTTACATCAGAGCAGCTGTCCCGTGATGTCCCTTAATGCTGCGGTTGGTTTGATAGGGACTGCATTTTCCCCCAGGGAGCAAATAATTATCACTCGGCCCAGGAAACTAAAGGAAAATAGGCAGAAGTCCTGCTTGTCAGGGGCTCCACGGACAGGCAGCAGCCAGCAACAGCTCCAAAACTGGGCACTGATAGAGCAGAGGTGAGGCCAAATCCAGCACTGCTTGGGGTAGTTGTTTGCAATGAATTCCCCACGTTCCTGCTTTCCTTATAAAGATATTTCTAACACAAAGGCTGTCCTTTTGTCTGGAAACGTGCCTTTCCAGTCCTGAAATTGCCCATCCACTGAAGGCAGTCCCATCATGCAGACCATTCCTTTACCGACAGTAGTGCCCTTCTGACACATCATGGATGTTGCAAGGGTGAAGACCATGGCCCCTTGGTTTGGGTTTCTGCAGCTCAGTCATCATCCAAGAGAAGCTCTGCCAACACCTCCTGCTCTGTCTGCATCCTTGCACACTGTATCTGATCATCTTAAGAGTCTCTTCCAACCTAAATGATTCTGTGGTCCCAGCAGAGCATGAAACCCTGCTCCTGACAAGGATGATCTGCAGACAACTTCATCTCCATCGTCTTGGCGCAGGTGGGATGTTTGGCAGAGGGGCTGGTGGCAGTAGCGAAGCACAAATGATGCCCTGGCGATGCGCTGGGGCTTTCCGCAGCGAGTTAAGCAGGGCGGTTAGTTCCCACAGCAGCAATCGGCTCCAAGCGGTTTTTGGTTTTACCCTGCAGCCTGGTTTGCAGTGAGCAGAGCAAAAGATGAAAATGAACTCTAATGATCACTTTTTTTCTGCAGGAAGATACAGACGGGCAGGTCTTTCTGTTGAGGTGCCCTTCAGCATAGCACCTGAGACACCACCGCTGAGCTGGGATGATTTTTATTTTCTTTCTCTGAGTAAAAGAAAGGATATAAACTAAGATGAAACGACAAAGAGGGAGAGGTTAGATTTGAATTGATATAAAACCCAGGAACTGGCGCGCAGCCCAGTAAATATTGGAATGACATTACCTGAGCTTAAGAAAAAAAAAATTTGACAAATTGTTAGGCTTAATTTATATCTGTAGTGGAACTGGGGAGCAAACACCATGGAAATATCATTATTTCTTTTAATCATTTTCTTTGGTAACAGAGTCAGAATGAAAAAGCTCTGGAGAGACTCTTATTATATTTTCCCTCCCTCTGTCTTTTCTTTCTGATTCCCTCCATTGTTCCCAGCTCTGTCAAGATTGTGACAAACTTAATTACCAGCAAACAGTAGGAAATCCAGATGACATATCACTTTTTTTTTTTCTTCTTTTGACTTCATAAAAGCTTTATAGTCTTTAATCTAGAGTGAATAAGGACAGGGGCCAGATGGTGCTGGTGTCCAATATTGGCAGCATCTGAGCCCTTATCTCCTTGAGATCTTCAGTGTCAAAAAGCCAAAGATGAGGATAACGCAACCTCCAGGGGCTGTGTGTTTCAGAGTTAGACTTTCAGAAAACAGCATCATGCGTGGCCAGGGCTAGATTAACAGAGTATCCCCACTCCTGTTTGTGGGGGTGTCGCCTGCCAACCTTTTCTTGAAAATCTGGACTAATTGCACTAATTGCAGGAGTGCTCACAGCAGTGACCCCAGAGCCCGGGGCTCCTGGCACCAGGGTAAGGCACGTTTTGGTTCCTGCATCGGCAAAGGCTGATGCTTGGTTGACTGTAAATCAAGAGCTGGGTGAAATGTTCTTGTGAACAGGATGTTTGCCCCCAAATCATGTTTCTGGGGGTCTGAAACAACTCAGGGTTAGGTTCAGTGAATAGGTTTTGAATGAAGGAAAAAAAAGAATTAAAAGAAAAATGCCCTAAAATGTGTTGAGCATTTTTAAGTGAGGATTTTCCCTTTGAGATTTTCAAAGGCAGTTTTCTTGTCTTGCTCTTTCAAAGACATTTTTGGCTTTAAAATTGGGTCCGACTCAAAAAGGAAATAAGTGAAAGGGAAATGAAAAATGGGAAAGGGCTAAAAAGGGACCTAAAATGCCAAATGACCTGAAATAGAGATGGTTTTTGCACTCCTGGTGGGCTAGAAACTTTATTTACTTCCTTTTAATGAATTCCAGGGGAGCTGGGGCACAGCAAGTGCCGCGATGCTGTGGTGAGGTCCAGCTACCATGGAGAAGCTGAGATCTGTGCTCCAGTGAATTGTGGCTTCGCAGGGTTCATCCAGCCCCATTTGAAGCGGCTCAGCTGCGTTTCCTTACTCTCCCTTTCCCTGTGAAAGAAGAAAATCCTCCATCTGTAGAGGGCTTGTCTCTTTGCCGGGGGCTCTGGCAGCCTTACCCAGAGGTTCAGGGTTTCCTGGTGGTCTCTCTGCTGTCCTGCTGTGCGAGTGCCACCGTTCCCCCTGAGCTGTAAGGTAGAGGCATCTCCCAAAAGCCAAAATGCTGCTGCTCTTTTTCTCAATGAGGGGAAAAGACAGAAAAGAGCATTTAATTCCCAGCCCCTAGGCAGTTTTCTCTTTTTGTCTGCTCTTTAAATAACTAACAAAGTGGAGCAGCTCAGATAAAGCCGTTTCTCTCAGCTGTAAACCAGACCACAGCGAAATAACTAAACATCTCATTTACCTGCCAGAGTCAAACAAGAAGCTGAGTGTGGCACTAACTGCTCTGGGTGCGTCCGTCACGGTGGTGTCTTTCCTGGCACGGATGCTCCTGACTCACCAAGCCCGGGCATTTGTTGGAGGGGCATTAGACCCGAAGGGGCCAACTGGCTTGTTTTGCGTGGGGGTGGGATGCAGCCGCCTGCTGTTTAACAGTTTCTTAGGGGCATGCGAGATGCGTGCTGTTCAGCATTGATCAGCCCTAGGTGGATGTTTGGCTTTGAGGAGATGGCTGGGGGGGAATAAGCCAAGGGACTCCTGAGGGACCACTGGGGAGGCAGGTAGGGGGAGAGGGGAGAGAATGAATGCTGCAGTCTTGGAAGATCCGAGTGTGTGTTTCACCGCCCGTTAGTTTGGGCACTGGAACATATGGTAAAAAATAAATTGTGGAAATGTTTGTCACAGCTGGGGAATGTACCACACCTCCAGGCTTCATAAAAAAAACCCCAACAAACCACATTTTATTACTTATAGTTGATGAAATGAGGTAGATGATGTGCAAAAGAAGAACTCATATTTAAAATTCTCTAAGCAAACAAGTTATATCATCTTAAGACTTTATAAAATCCTTTTTTTTTTTCTTTATTTATTTTTTTTTTTTTTTTTAATCCCACCGGCCTCCCCTCTGGCTAGTTACCTATTCACCTCCCTCCCCCTCTGTCCCACCCTGGCTGTTCATGGCACAGCCAGAGGCTGAACCTGGCCTTCTGCAAACCAGGAGAACACCTCTCCTGCTTCCTTAACTTTTAATCGACATCTCTATGTGCAGCAATAGGATGGGCGTTTCAGGAATGATTTTTTTCATGAAGTTTGGGATGCTGGTTTGCAGAATGAGCTGAAGGCAAGTTTGCTTTTCCGTGGTGTTTTCTGCAGTGCTGTGCATGACGTTTTGCTCATTGAGACTGATGGCAAAACGTCTCTGTATTTTGAGGCATTGTTGAGCATGAAGCTGGAAGGTGTTCAGCCCCCTGCTCCGGAGCACGATCTGTGTGATGGATCTGACAGATTTCTGTCTTGTGCTTCAGGGTCTCACAGGTAGAGACCACACATTCCTCCACGCTTCGCCCTCCCACTGTCAGCAATTTCTTCTACCACCTGCCTTATTCCCCTCCTGCCTCAAGCTGAGCCCATTGGTTTTTGCTGTAGCCCTGCACAGGAATTTGTTATCCATTTGAAAGCTGTAGCACATCTGTTATTGAACTTCTCTCCTCTAAACTAAGCAACCTTCCAAGTTCCCCTTGTAGTTCATGCTCCTGAGGACTCTTGCTGCTGCATGTTGGATTTTTACACCGACAGTAACTTTTTTGAGCTGGTATTAGGGTTTGTTTTCAGAAGACACCCTACTCCTGCCTGTCTATTAATGCAGAAGAGCTGGAGCCTGTCCGCCCTCTGGGGTGCTCACAGGTGGCCTGGGAAGAAGAGAGATGCTCCCAGCACTGCCAGCAGCAACTGCACATGAGAGAGCAGCCCCTGAGCAGAATGCCCTGACCTGGGACAGCAGGCAGGGCAGGGGAATGTTTGCACTGCGGTGAGTTGAACACTTTCATAGAATGGTTTAGGTTGGAAGGGACCTTACAGATCATCTCATTCCAACCTCCCTGCCCTGGGCAGGGACACCTCCCACCAGCCCAGGTTGCTCCAAGCCCCGTCCAACCTGGCCTTGAACACCTCCAGGGATGGGGCAGCCACAGCTTCTCGGGGCAACCTGGGCCAGGGGCTCACCACCCTCACAGTCAACAATTTCTTCCTAATATCTCATCTAAATCTCTCCTCTTCCAGTTTGAAGCCATTCCGCTTCATCCCATCGCTCCCCTCCCTGATGAAGAGTCCCTCCCCAGCTTTCCTGTAGACCCTTTAGGCACTGGAAGGGGCTCTAAGGTCTCTCCGGAGCCTTCTCTTCTCCAGGCTGAACAACCCCAACTCCTTCAGCCTGTCCTCACAGCAGAGGTGCTCCAGCCCCCGGATGATCTTTGTGGCCTCCTCTGGAGTTGCTCTGATGGGTCCATGTCCTTTTGCTGAGGACTCCAAAGCTGGACACAGTACTGCAGGTGGGATCTCACCAGAGCAGAGTAGAGGGGCAGAATCACCTCCCTTGACCTCCTTTGGGGAGGACTGGGGAGACGATGCCCACAGGGGACCAGCCAGGAACTGGGGGGCACCAGGGATGTGATTTCCAACAAGTTTGGATAGACAGGGCCAGCAAGCCTTAACGATACACGGGAAACTTAAATATGGCAGGCCTGGGAGCATGCTGGTGGATATGTCTGTGCCAATATAATCACTTCTATGATAATTTAGCTTTATACAGCAGGGACAATAAATTACATGTGGCTTCACATGTGTTGAAGGCAGTGCAGCTCTAACAGTTGTTTCAGCACATACAGTCAGATGGACCCTTTTATCTTTGGCACACCTAAAGAGAACGAGAAGGTTGCACCAGGAGGGGATGGAAACATCTACTCCCTTGGACTTGTTGAGTGCAACATTTATTCTTGCTTTTAGATATGACCTCAGGGAGGGCCAGGCCAGGCTCACCAAGGTACCCCGTCTGAGAGAGGAAGACACCATTTGCAAGTGGCATCTTTCAGCAGAATTCCCAAGTGTTACATATTCCCATCATTTCCTCCTTTGTTCCATCCCCAACAGCTGAATTATAAGGTTCTTAAAACGGGCTCATAAATGAGAAAGTAAAAAATGGCTCGAGGCTGTGCCCGATCAATAGCAAGCATTACCTGGTGGCAGTGATTCTTGGAAACTCAGAGGAAAGGCAGCATGATGTTCCTGCTCTTTGGGGAACGATTTCTCCGTGGCTAGCTTGGTTTTCTTATACAGAAAACATATTCCTTTTAAAAGGCTGTATTGTTGCTCAGTTTTTCCTGTTGGGCCCATGGGGCTTTCCCCTTACTGCAGACAGAGGGGGGAATCATTTAAATGAGCAGCTCTTGAGCCAGGGGGGGCTCTGGGGAGGTGGTGGTGAGGGATGGCTTTGCTAATACCTTCCGAGGGCAAGTTCAGTATTTTGGGGCAAAAAGAAAAAAAGTTGCATGCTTTTCCTGGCTGTAATTACTGTAATGAGGGCAGCTTTTTTTTTTTTTTTTTTTTTTTTTTCTTGGCTACTCTGGAGTCAGCACGTGCAAACCACCCTGAATTCATGTCCTTCCAGGGCACTGCCCAGGCTGTCGCCTTCCCTCTCAGCTCACCCCGCACCTCTCCCAGCTCACCGGTGGGATGCGATGCTGTCCCCAGCTTGACACCTCAGCTTGGCTGGGAGGTTGCAAAGGCCCCTGCCAGGCACTGGCAATTCTGACTAGTTTTATTAGTGCTATCTCCTGGTTTTCTGACATTTCTCCTATTTGCTGGCTCCCGCTCTGCCCTGGCTGGAAGGTTTTTGCGTCAGTCTCGCTCTTTGCTTTGGATTGTGTGCGAGCACAGCACACCACCGCCCTGACTCTCACTTAGACTTCAACGCCTTAAATACAGATTTCATGAATTAAATAGTACAGCAGAAATGGCTTATGAGAGTCCCTCCGTGAACCCCCGGCTGCTCTCTCCACCCCCAGCACAGCTGAAACAGCCAGCGGGGCTGCACGGTGGCGTCAAGAAAAGGTACAGCCAGAACAAAGAGGGTTGTAAGAAATTGAAGAAACAAGCAAAGCATGAGAAATGTAAACAGCAGCAGCTGAGCACGATTCATTCCAGCCTTCCTCAGTGGCTGGATAAGTTTTTCTAAACCGCTAGTTAATTTTTCACATCGCTGTTCAGTGGCTCTGTTACAGTACTTGGATTTTCATCCTGGTGTATGACAAGATTCTCCTTCTGAATTCTTGTGGAAATACAGTGAAGACATCCCTCTCTACCCAGACCTCAATACACCATATGTCACCTGCCACCGACAGCCAGAATCTGGTGGAAGTCACTTCATTCCTTCTCCTCCTGAAGGAGATCCACTTTATGAAGCAGCTAATTTATGTTCCCGTGCTGGCTTGGCTGGATCCACAGCTTGGTGCTGTTCTCCTTTGGAAGTCACTTATATTTGTCAGATACATTATTTTTCCATTACAAGAAACCGACAAGATTTATAAGGAGCTGCTTTTCCCCTTTCAGTGAGCACTGTTTGTTTCTATCTCTTATTAGACTGTCAAACGAGCATAAAGTCTATAATGTTTCTTCTGCTTTTCTTCCATGCCATCAGTAAGAGAAAGTATATCAATTGGAAATTAAAGAAATTTAGTTAGAAAACTTGTAGGAAAGCACCAACAGGAAAGATCACACGAAGCAAAGAACAAAGGTGCCAGAAATAAAACTGTCTGACAAACATTAGAATTGATACTGAAAGGGGAGAAAAGAAGTACAAAAGCCTCAAAAAAACCCCCCCAGAAACTGTGTAAAAAGCAATGCCTGACTTCAGAAATGAAAAATGCAAGGAACATAACAAATGATTTCAGATCTGATCCTATCAGAGAGCAACCTGATTTCAAAAAAGAAAGAAATAAAGAAGCAGCGATGAAGACACTTTTATAAAAGGATGTACAATAAAGGATTTGAAAATTGTATCCTCCAAACTACTTTAAAGAATGGCAAAAGAAAGGGATACATATTAAAATACACTAACGCTGCAATATCTAATACAAAATGTTCTGTCAGTGGAAAAAGAAGTATTTTGACAGGTGTATCAGGATTTACCACCAATCTCAGTGACCCCATCCAAAAAAAAATAAATGCTCTGAAAGAAACATTTTAAAATAGCTATAACAACTTACTAGGAAGATCGTGGAAGCAAACAGCTCACAATTATCTCTGCGGTTGGAAAGAGATCAAACCTTATTTCTGTGCTATTTTTACGAGAGGCAAAGTAGGACAGTCATATCACACTGCTCCAGATAATAATGCAAACAAAGGCTACTTGAGAGCACACAGTCGAATAAGACACCAGCAAGTCATGAGTTATGAACTGAGCAGCAGCACGTCTCCCTGAAATTTAGAGATTTCTGGAAAAGTCTGCCACAGAAAACCTCAATCCCGTGGAAGCAGGCAGAGGAGCTCCTGGCCACAGCTCACCACAACCACCACTGGAGCTGTGAGCCTCCACAGACGGCTTGAAAAGGAGATTTACAGCAGGAGGAGGAAAATACACCTTCTCCTCCCAGAGGCAGAGCTGAGCCAGATGTTCCCGAGGCTGCTGGTGCAGGGATGGCCACGAAGCCGTGGCAGTATGGACATTGGCTCTGAAATGGGTCTGCTGGAAAATGCACTGCTGTTAACAGTCGAGGACATCAGTCGAAAGGTAGGTGACCCCGCAGTGTAGACCCCGCATACGTTTCTCCTGTAACATCTTTAAAATTAACTTCTGCAATCAAACCAACAAACAAAGCAAGCAATAAAAAAAGCTGTTGGCAGATGGGGAAAACAATATGCGAATGTTACAGTCCAGTTACCTTTGATTGCATCAGTGTTATCCCGTAATATTTCTACATTTATAAGTGATCTTGATTGCCTGGCATCATGTAGCCATGTAAGATTGGAGGTTTATTTGCAAAACCAAGCATTTAAACTATTTTGCCTCTCAGGCCATCGGTTCTGAAATTCAAATGCAAAGTAATCAGGTCAGTCCATAGGCTGCTGTTTGCATACCAGTGATATTCCTAAAAATTCAGTGAATAACACCCGGCACCATAGTTAAAGCTGGAGGCCAGATGAAATGTCTGTAATTCATTCTAGCCTTGATGTCATTAAACTGCAAATCGAACCACAGTGAAATTAATCTACCAACTGCACGTAAATGGTGGCAGCACTTTGCAAATACTCTATGGAAGTCTAAAGCCTCAGCGTTTGTGTTTGGTGGCGAGAATTCAACTGACCATGGACAACCATCATTCAGACCCACCTACACAATTAATGGCACCCACCCTGTGGTCTCCCTGCCAAGAAGTATGACGTAGACTCTCCTCTATAACATGACGTTTCCAGACCTCGAGGGCTGTATATTGCATCATCATTCTCCCATGAAAGCCTCAGGCCATGCTATGTGGAAAAAAAGACATCCATTTGGGATCAGTCAATGGTACAGTAGGAAGACGATACGAAGGAGGACACTAAAGGTCAGGTGCTTTCCGAAACGGACAATATATGGGAGGATTCAAAACACTAAATTGGCCCAACCAGTCATTCTTGTCAATCTTAGCCTGCAGTTACTGGGAGTCTTTTCTACCAGAAATAAAAACCTCGCACTACCCGTGGCCTATGATGAATAGATGTGAGGGACAGGCTGCTCCCCACCATCCTCTGAGATGGTGGCCATGGGTGAAGGGAACAGGGACCTCAGCGGGATTTATCATTACTTGTGCCAGGGGAATAAGCAAGATAAGACCCAAAGCTTAGACACAGAGCAGTACAGTGGAAACAACACAAATGGAAGATGAAGATGTCCCAAAGAGGAGCATTACACTTGAGTTGCCCATTTACCACTATGGCAAAGCCTGGGACTTCAGGCACAACTTTTAACAATTAAGAGATTAAATATCCACACACAAAAATTTAAATTTAGTTAATAGCATGCTTTCTGGTTTCTGACCTTTTGTTTCTCATTTGAATTGCATTTTTTACCTGTAGACACACTGAAAAGGTTGTGAGCTGAGGTTGCTGCTCTTCCCTGTGTGGGGCCCCTGGCAGGTCTTGAGGGGGAACGTCTACCAGATGGTGCCAGGTACTTCAGGCAGTTCAAAGTAAAGATAGGGAGCATACAGGATTGGAATAAATTTCTCAAAATTACATCAGTTAACATATAGGGAAAAATTGTAAGTGCTGTAGAAAAATTAAACTCAGATGGATTATATATTATTTCACATTGCCATGTAACTGTCTCCTTTGGGTTTTTAAATTGTCCCTACACTGTAGTTTCTGAATTCATTGGCTAAATTTCAATCAGATCTTATAGAACAGGGAAGAGGTTTCAAAGGTAATTAAATTCTTACAAAATGTGAAAAATAGGCAACTGAACAAGAAAAAGGTAGTCTAAGTATCCTAACCGAGGGAAAGATCATTGTGTGAGCTCAGACTCTGGCAGGCACCACAGAATCGGATGGAGAGCATACAAACTCCAGATAAAGCTCGGCTAGGATCTGCAATTAGTCATGAGATGTAAACCTGCCTCATCAGCTCCACAGCTTGGGGACCACGTGTGGTCAAGGGACATGCATGCTCGTGTTTCTCCTTATGCAGGCTCGGGTGAGTCCTCTCTCATCCACCAATGTAGACAGAGCAGCTCTAACCCCCCCAGCCCCACAATCACGTGCGTAACAAGCTGCACTGAACAGTGGGGAGAACCTGCAAGGGAGGAGGAGCAGAAGAGGAGGCCATCACCCCACTCAAGTGCTCTGCAGACCAATGGAGGCCAAAACCTTGATGCTGGAGAGCTGTTGGCCTTAGCCTACTTTCTGCAAGAGTCTGGAGTGATGTTTTCTATTATTCAGAACAAAAAGAGTAGATGAATGCAATCAATATAGCAGTCCAGGTTATTTATTCCTGGGCTGTAACTGCATTGAGCACTGAAGATTCATTATCCTCTGCTCTTTTCAATGCATCTCACTTTTTTTTTTTTTTTTTTGTAAGCAGTCATTTCTGAGACCTTCCCCCCATCACCCACAGTGAAAATTCAACAGGCAGTTTCAAGAGATTCCTGGAGATGTGAATTTTTACTGGCTACTTCTGGGTATTTCAAATAACTCTAGCCTGGGTTGCAACTGTGTTGTTAGAAATAAACCAACCATTTCAAAGGGGAAGTTTAAAATGAGTTTGCTACTTCCCCTATACAATTTTCCATCTTTAAAATCAAGGAAGTGAACCTCTCACGGGTGTGTTGATGGGTAGAAGGCACAAAGGCACTTGTGCCACAGAATCCCAGACTGGTGGGGGTCGGAAGGGCCCTCTGGAGCTCCCCCAGTCCAACCCCCTGCCACAGCAGGGGCACCTCCAGCAGTGGCACAGGACGGCGTCCAGGCGGGTTTGGGATGGCTCCAGAGTGGGAGACTCCCCCCCCTCTCTGGGCAGCTGTGCCACTGCTCTGCCACCCGCACAGGAGAGAAGTCCCTCCTCAGGTTGAGGTGGAACTTCCTATGGTCAAGTTTGTGCCCGTTCCCTCTTGTCCTGTCACTGGGCACCACTGAAAACAGACTGTTCCCATCCCCCTGGCACCCTCCCTTTGAGTATTTATAAGTATTGATAAGATCTCCCCTCAGTTTTCTTTTCTCCAGACTAAAAAGCCCCAAGGCCCTCAGCCTTTCCTCATCAGAAAGATGCTCCAATCCCCTCATCATCTTAGTAGCCCTTTGCTGGACCCTCTCCAGCAGTTCCCTGTCCTTCTTGACCCAGGGAACCCAGAACTGGACACAGTGCTCCAGCTGCGGCCTCCCCAGGGCAGAGCAGAGGGGGAGGATGACCTCCCTCGACCTGCTGGTCCTTTCTGCCCTGCTGCCCCCAAGGATGTCGCTAGAAGGAAAGCTTTTTCTGGTGGATTGATGCAATTGTTCAGGCGTGGCTATGTCCACAAGGACAATTGTCCTGAGCATTGGAGTATTTGCAGGGAGCTCATTAGGTCCCACAGTTCACCTGTTAAAACACTCCCCCAATACATCAGGTGCGCAAACAGCTGCTCTGCTTGAAGGGGTATCTATAGTGCCATAACTTCCACTGCCAGGGTGACTATCTCACCACCCCAGCCCTGGGGGAGCCTGGATGTTCACCAACTCTCTCGGGGACACCAGTGTACTTTGCAGACCAGTGAAACATGCAGGTATGTGCCAATTCCCTTATTATGCTTCTCTGTGCTTAACACTAACACCTTCTCCTGGGATCCCAGAGAGCGCTGAGCAGTGCTAATGAGAAGGTATCACAGCTCAGCAAGTGCCTGACTTGCTAAGGCAAACAAAGTATTGGCTGGAACTAATGCAGAAAAAGATGGCCCTGGTATCCTTTCTATTTTTTTTCTATTTTTTTTTTGCCAGCCAAGCTGTCTGTACTATGGGTTTTGGATTCCTTCAGCTGCATGGAAGGGCGCATGATTTATTACAACTGGAAAGCTTGCAGACAAAAGAGGCTGTGAAATTATTTTGTATCTGACACAATCATTAGTAGTATTATTTCCTCTGGAGCTGGGAAGGACACTTATAAAACATCTAACAAGCTGCTAAGGAGATTGCCTAAAGCACTGATTTTCAAAATGTGCTGCTAGAGCCTATTCTTCTGTGCTCTGTACATATTTCAAGCTCCAGTTTCTTTTTATGGAAGGGACTTCAAATGATATTTCTGAAGGGTGTTTCTGACAGTTTAGCATACACCCTCTTCAAATATTGGGCCTAGGTTACCTGCTGATCACATGATATAGCGATGACTGAAAGAGGCCAGTACCATCTGAGCAAGAGTGCTGTAGAGCAGAGGGGTATCCAGACCGCCTATTTTACTTTGCTGAAGAGCAATAACCCCCCCACAACCATCATGCAGGTCCTCCAGATCCATTTTCCACACTGAAACCGAGTTAGCCAGGCGTCAGTTTCCAAGCTAAGGATGCTGTTGGAGGGGTTTGAATGGTCTGCTATGTGTCACCCGCTATTGCCTGCTTCAGTGAGGAGTTACCCAGCGGTCCAGCCTGCCTGGAAGTCCTGGACCAGCTAAAAGGGATGCTGGTGGAAGGCAGCTGGTGGCAGCTTCTCAGGGGACAAGTACCAATTTCATACAGTCGCTGTATATAGTTCACTCAGGTTTCAGGAAAAAGAGCAAGATTTGATGGGTAGCGGAGCCCAACTTGTCCTCCTGACAGCTCTGCTTGCATGCTCGAGTTGAGCCCCTGCATAAGCACATCCCCACACCAGAGGCTGAACATGCCTCTTCCTCCTGGAGGGAAGCAAACCCAAGGACTTGGAAACTGGTGCTGGCCAGGTCTGCACAGAGAAACTCTATTTCTCTGGTTAAGGGGACTGTGGCTTGACTTGAGCGGGAACTGCCTTTCTAATGGTAAGTGTCGAGTTTATTATCAGTAATGCCTAGCTCTCATCTGGCGCTTTTCATCAGCAGATCACAAAGCATTTTGTGGAAAAAGGTCAAAATCTTGATCACCATTTTAAAGATGGAGAAGCTGAGACACAGAGCCCAACAGTCTCAGAGAAAGTCACCCTGCAGGCAGCTGGCAGAACTGAGGACAGAGTCCCAGAGTCCCCAAGTCCAGCCCAGTGCTCCAGCCTCCCTATTCCCATCATTAGCACTTGGAAGACTACCTTTAATTGGTGTTGAATGTTTGAAAGTGGAAGGCGCTGTCGTCATGGTTACAGCATCCGCAGGCTCATCTCTGCCTTGGTTGGGGCCCTTCTCTTCCACAATAGCTCTGTGGTCTTCAAACATCAGTGCAATAATGAGTACAGAAACAGCGATTCATTTGCAACCAGTGCAAGTGCTTGCCATGTAATACAAAGACAGAATAAACTGTTAGCTCTGACCCTCTGAGATTAATTGAGCTGGTTGGTTCACTGATTTCTCAAGCACCAACTGGAGCAGACCGTCAGGACCTGTTGGATGGATCAGTTACCTCCCATAACTTCTCTACAGGATTTACACTCAACTTGTGCCCTTCACAGCACAACAGTGCCTGTACTCTCCCTGTCCCCACCTCGGGTAGTCTCTCAGCAGTGAATAGGAAGAAGGACCTCCTCAGCCACACACGCACACAAACACGCATCCCCCAAGAAGGTTTTAGCTGCCGAGAGGCACAGGTGAGCACCCACCTGTGGGGCTGAGAACTTGGCTGCCAACCCACAGACAAACCTGACCCACCATCCCTGCCCACGCGGGGACGCTCGGCTCACTGGAGCACCAAGCCATCTCCTCTCAGAGGTGCTGGCGTTCCCAGCTGAGCTCAGTACAGCTCCCAGATCACTCCCAACCCACTTCTCTTCCCAGCAAGAGGCCACACTTTCAGAGCCAATAGCCAGAATAACCTTGACTGCCCACCTGAGGACAGGCATATTAGGGTTACGTTGTGCAGGAAGGGGCTCTTATGCAGTGCTTCACAGAGGCCTCCTTACCCACTGTGCCCTTCAATCCACGGGCACAAACATTACTGGGAACAGGCCCGCCTGGTGCAGAATTTGGCCAGGTGTGAAGAACAGGGCCAGACTGATCCAGCAGCATGAGAAAGATGCTCATTTCTAGCTTAGCTGTTGTAATGCAGTGTGTTTTTCTTCCTTGTCCAGTGTGGTTAGGATAAGTTTCACCAGGAAAAGAAAAAACCCCACCATCTTTGACACCTTAAAGAAGTTGAAATGGGAGAAGTCAGAGTTCTTGGCCAGCAGCCTGCCCAAGCAAGGCTCAGCTCTCTATCCCCCAGTTAATCTCTCTGAAATTGTAGTTACAGTGATTTACCAGCACTTGGAACACACTCAACAGGTCAAAAGTAAAGCAGATGGGAAGAAGGTCTATAGTTTTGTATCTCTGTTGTATTAACATTGCCCTGTTGACCTCCCCTGCCCCAGATCGGGACAGTTCATAGTACCTATTGATAGATGATGCTCAGTTTTGAAGACCAACTATTGCTCAACCAATTACTACATGTGGTCAACACCACCCATGCTATCATTAAAAAAAAAAGCCAGTCTCCTCCTGAGAGCAGCATGCTTGATGTTGTCCAGTCCTTCAAAGTCTGTCTACCTCTAGTGGAACTATTCTCAAGTCTGCTGACTCTTTTAGCACCTTGCCACTGAGC
The DNA here is from genome assembly GCA_017639485.1 of Pluvialis apricaria. Lineage (NCBI taxonomy): Eukaryota > Metazoa > Chordata > Aves > Charadriiformes > Charadriidae > Pluvialis > Pluvialis apricaria. Next base: position 2,527,548 of record CM030021.1, on the reverse strand, counting down.
TGGATGCAGTCTCTGTAGCACAGCTTTTTCCCATCAACCATCAGTGATCAGGCTTCTCTGTTTCAGTTCACTACCACCAGCTTTCCTAGTCTCTGCGTTAATTGTGTGGCCCAGGAGCAAAAGTTACAGCCAGTGCCCATTCTGGCTAGCTCTTCCTATGCCCTTCAGCCCTGTTAAAGGAGGGGAAAAAAGGGTCACCTGGGGCACTTCCATGGCAAGGACTTTGCTGATCTTTAGTGGAGGAGAAAAACCCAGACATCAGAAACACTCTTGTTTGATTTTCCCAGTGTCTCCCTTCGTTTTTGACTGTTTGTCCTCACCTTCCTTACAAACACAGGCGCCGCGCAGCTTAGGCCAAGGCAACGGGGGTAGTTATCACCATAACTACCCCATAACTACCCAGCTATTGAAGCCCAGCTGTACAGCAATTACGCTAAGCTCCGCAGCAGGCTGACAGCTATCGCACTCATTACATCTTCCTGAGACAGAAAGGCTCAGTCAATGCTACAAAGGATCTGAACAGCCATTTCCAGGTAGAGAGCCCCCCACTCTCCCCGTGACACAAAGCACCAGGACGTGCCTTTTGGTGACTAACAGCAGCAGACGCCGTAACACGAAATTGCTTGCTGTTTTCTACCTCTAGGCGAGCTTTTTTTCTGCCAAGGGGGCTTAGCAAAACATTCTGCTTTCAAAAAGAGCTGTGAAAAACAAGTGGTAAAGAAAGGGTGTGAGAGAGGATAGGGGCAGATTCTTGGTAGTCAGTATGTTTGGGAAAGGTTTTCCGCAGGAGTTCAGGTGCTGAGTCAGGCTGATGCATCCATCTCTTTGTAACTGGTACTTCTTTCCTCTGATGGCAGCTAAAGGCAGCTAAAAGGGAGACCTAACTGCCTGGATTTCTACTGCCCGGCAGCTCGAGCTCCGGAGCTCAGGAACAGAAACAGTAATGCCTTTTTGTTTTCTGGGAAACCTGTAGGATTTCAGGATCGATCCTCCACTGCCTCAGTGCACCTAATGGGTGTGGGGCAGCAGGAGCAGATCTCCTCCTGGGAGTGTCTGCGGTCCCCTGAAGACTTGTGGTGTACTGATGAGCCGGATGAAGCTCATCTTCTGGAAGATGGTTGGAAGCAGTGGTAGATCCTGTTTCCACAGGCTCAAAATTCAATTTATCATATAAACGTTCTCAGGAGACTCAGGCAGAGAAGACTGCATGAACAGCTCAAGACACCAAGGGCCTTTCTGTCCCTGTACAAGGCAACAAATCATTACCATTTCGGGACATGGTTTAGTGGTGGGCTGTCAGTGTTAGGTTAATGATTGGACTAGATCATCTTACAGGTCTTTTCCAATCTAGGAGATTCTGTGATTCTGTGAGTCTGATCACCCAAAGCCTTACCAGGAGCTCTGTCGAGTGGAGGACCTGCTCATCCCGAGTCCTCTGCTCAACACCGTAAGATGCCGCTTGGGATCTACCCTTGGTATGCTGCCTCTGGTGCATGTGGCATTCGCAGCTGAGGACATGAGGAGCAATAAGAGGTGGGTGCGTGGCTCCTCATGCAGGAGGATGACATATTTCAGGGATGCTGGTGTCACAGTCCAAAACAGAAAGTGAAAGATAGATCTCAAGGATAATGGCACAGCCACTGCTCTTTCCTCAAAAGTGTTCTGGGATGGTAGACCCTCTGACCTGGCATTTACCACCGGTTCAGGGCTTGTCTGGAGGACAGTTCATACTTGGAGTTTTCTCCTCTTTTGCAGAAAAGATACAAGAGAGCATACAGAGGGATTTAGACTCTGATCGCTCTCATGTTCCCTATTATGTTGATAGTGAGCTCTGATGAGAGACGATATGTCAGAACTTCCAGATTTACTGGATTAGCCTCCAGCGTCACATTTGCCAGTAGTTTCATGGCCATTACAACAGGCTTATTTTGCAGCCTCACACTCACCCAAGCTCATCATCCAGAAAACTGCACGACACTGTGATCTTTGTGCAGCCAGGGCCATTCAAAACTGTTTTTTTCTTCTTCTAACACTGAGTTTACCAGCAAATGTGCCTGAGAAACCACAGCTAATGCCTTATATTTAGTGTAAAAATTAGGATCTTTGGTACTTATTGTCCATCATTAAAGCAACTGAATTACTGGTAATGTTCAGAATCCAGGGACATAGGGAGATCAGTAGATAACTGGTACAGAGACACCCGGAACCTGGTCTGCGAAGGACTGTGGCACCTCAGACAAACTTAGAAATGAAGTGCCCCTTAAATAATCCAAAATCTTATCACTCATCAATAATGTTATCTAGGAACAAGAAACTGCTTTTACATATGCCCATAGCTATTGCTGATGAAACAGAAGCAACCAAATCAGTGCCTGTTTGGGACCATTCAGTCAAACATCTTTTTTCTATGTATCTTTAAGGTTTTGTTTGGCAGATATTCAGCACATATTTATTCCTCTCAAAACCCAGTAGCCGTGCTACCTTGATGCAAAAATACAAGCGGTGATACTCTATACATGCTGAGGCTAAAGAATTAAACCAGGTTATAGAAGAGCTGAATTCAATGCCTTCTGCAGGCCAAGGGGGTCTTCATCTGCCAGGCAAACAGTGAGGTGGGGGCCATCGCTCGCCCCCACTCTGCCCGGAGCTGCCCCCTGTACCCCTGTGTTTAAGACATCCCGCGTCCGTATACAACCCCTGCGCCCCTGTCCCTCTCTGCCACCGCGTTGTGCATCATGGGTGCAGGTGGTGTCAGCACAAGCTAAGGACTGCCTGGGTTCCCTTCCAGGCTTTATAGCCAAAGGAGAAAGCATACAGAAATTCCAGTTTTATTTTCCATCACCTCATTAGGAAGGATTTGCTTTCATCTGTGTTACATTTGAGTTGTTTGGATTTATCAGGGTAGCTGTTTTGTGTTTATAAAGGACTGGCTAAAGTCTGTTTTCCTCCCTGATTTAGCTTTACTTGCTCCCCACTGTTCTGCCATGTAAAGATCTGCCATCTTCTTTATCTGGCTCTGGCAGCAGGAGTCCTGCTCGGCTTCCTGCCAAGGACAGGGCTGAAAGGAACCACGTTTTGTAACCGGCTGTGTGAGCATCGTTTCCAGCAACGCTTGCTGCTCAACACCACGTTAGTCTGGTTTCCATCAACTTGGTGTGCAAGGGCAGGCACTGCCACCACCGCAGGCAAACACAGCTCCTGCAACCTTTCCCACAGCAGTCAGATCATCGAAGTTGGCTCCTAGGGCCAGGACTAGCTCTAGGAGGGACCTAAAGCAAACATTAGATATCGGTTGAAGCCTATGAAGCCCTGGCAGAGGTCTGAGGCTCTTCTCAGTGTGCTCCCAGGACGTCCACAGCAGGTGGCTGTGCTCCCTGTGGGGACCCGCAGCCCCGCTGCCGTGTCCCCTTGCTGTGCTCCCAGCACAGCTATTCCCATGGCTGGAGAAACCATCCCTCCCCTCAGATGGCAGTTTTGGGCACTCCAAAATGCGTGATTTGACTCTGAAGGCTGCTGTGCCATGTACTTAGTTCCACCTGTACCGTCAGCTGCAAAGACAAAGGTGTTGTGTGCTCCTTAGGGCTTTGACTGGGCTGGTCCCTCCTCTAGACACTTGATGAGGGACCAGAAGCCCAAATCTGCAGCTACCCCAGAGCAGGAATGAGGTGTGATCCATGGGTACCTGGGACCCATGCAGATGTGTCCAGAGCCTGGTAAACGCTTCCTTCCCAGAGATCAGACGTTGTGCAGGACAAGTACAACTTAGCCTACATTGTGTAGGACAAGTACAATTTAGCCTGTCTATTCCTACAAGTAGAAAGCAACTCAGGCTCTGTAGCAAAAGAGAGGGACTTGCTTAGCAAATAGTTAAACCAACCACAGTCATAAGGGACTTCCAGACTCTTGTGATTTACCATTTCTGGCCTCACTCCTGGTGGACCTCCCTTCTACAGCTCTGGAGGGTGAAGCTAGTTTGACACTTGTCTGTATGCTGTTCCAGGGCCTGATACCTTCCACAGAAAGCTGTGCAGAGCCACTTATGTCTGTGTGTAGGCCTTGAGGTAACTAAGCAGGACCAAAAAGTGCCTGTGGTCATGCCCAGGGAAGTCCTGGGTGAGCCTGGGGGAGTCCCATGAAGGAGAATGAGACTTCTCACCTCATCAAGTGAAGGTCTCAGCAGGTCATTCCAAGGAAGAGGATGGCTCAGAGACAGCATTGTCTTGTCTTAAGCTGCTCCTATTTGAACAACCCATAAGCTTTGAACCGTCTCTTTTAGAAGATGCATCTTCACTGCCAAGCTGCTCAGCTTCTTGTTTTGCTCCTGGGACCCCAGCACCAACGCTGAGTGTGTTGTGAGGGCTTCGTCTGAGCAAAGAGCGGATTCCCTCTTGGGCAGTGCCCGGGGCAGGTTGTTGGGGCTGTTCCCTCCCAGGCATGCTTGCAGGGAGTGTGGGGCCAGCACGTGGAACCCAGCACCCTCTGCCCAGAGCAGGAGCCCAGCAAAACGGCAGTGTCTAGGTCTCTGCAGCGCAGGTGCCACCACACTGAGCTGCGAGGTCCAGCTGGGGATGTGGGATGTCTGGGGAGGCAGCATGTAGGTTATATCTGGATGCTGCCCAGGACTGACATGTTTGCTTTGTTTTCCTTGCCAGGTGCATATGAAGGGAAGACATCCAACATATTCTCTGCGGCTATTTCACAATACATAACTTCGGTTTTGGAGGGCTGTGCTGATTTGTTCATATGGATGGTCTCCTGGGGCTCTGCACATTGTCCCCCACCATGCACATGAGGGACAGGGGTTGTACGGGATGGTGTGGGACACAGATTGCCTTGGGATGTCTGCTCTGCTCCCTGCACGGGGAAACTGGCTGTTAAGATCAAGCTCTGCAGCTGCCGTGGTATCCTGATGGATGCTGGATGGGGCTAAGCTCATGAATACTGGGAAGGGATGAAAGTAATTTAGTTCACATCATGTGTGGGTGGGTTCCAGTCCTGTCTGCTCTGCTACCGGGATCCAGATTCCTCTGGCAGTTAACAGCAGAGCAGATCCAAGCTGACGTTACACTGGTGCCACATACTCATAGTTTTTTCTTCTGATGTTCTTTTTAAATGAAGGCAATGACAGACACTGTATTTGAGGAGCTGAGGCTTCGGATGGAAGCTGTAACACAAACGCCATATGTGTTCTCCTGCAAGCAAAGCAAAATCACATCAGCCCTGATCCTGCGTGGCTTCAGTGCTGAACTCACACTCAACAACAGGTTTGCTGAAGTGTTGGACAATGCATGCATAGAAGTAAAGCAGTGACCCTTAGTGGGGTCAGGGTACTAAGAGGATACCTGAAACGTCCTGTTCCCACTCAAAGCTTTCCAGCAGGACTGCATGGAACTGCCTGAACCACCGACCGTATGGACAGTGCTGTCTCCTCAGGCTGGCTGCCCCGGGAGTGTACAGAGAATTCCACTTTTTCTTTTTTGCGAGATCTCACCAAATCACGATGACATGAAAACTGGTCCACGTGCTGTGTTTTGGAGAGATAGGGTTGCTCTTTTGTAACTGTCCTTTCCACCATTGTCAAATGAAAATCAGCGATTTGTCCTTGATCAGCTTCTGTGTCCCCATCACTGCGCCTTTATTTCTTTGTGTCCTGAGGTGTCAAAGAGCCGTCTTCTGTGTGCATTAGTGCCACCATTGGTTTTTCCTTCCCCTATATAATATGTGAACTGTTCAGCTGATGTCAGGTTTAACAGAACATCAAGGGCCTCAAGATCCCAATAAAATAAGGTGAAGAGGTGGCCTGGGAAGAGAGGGGTCCGTGGCAATGCCTCCTCTGAAGAGAAGGACCTGGTGTGACCCACTCTTCATTAATCATCAGAGAAGCCAGAGAAAAGTAGCTCCAAGACACAGATCTGTGGGAAACCCACTGCTCCTGGGATGGGTTGTTCAGTATAATTGTTCCTCTGTAATGTAAACATGAGCCATTTCCATGACTGCTATATATTAAGGTCATCAGACTGCACACAGGGAGAGTCCTTGCAGGACCCAGACACTGCTGGCTTCCCTCTCCCCGCTGATGGTGCCCACCACCATGCAGGTCCCTGCATGGTCTGGGACCCGGTGAATTGGAAGGGTCTTTCTGCAGCGAGGCGAAGCTCTGCCGAGGGGGCAGAACCATGGCTGACCCTTCCCCAGGCTGCCGGGTGTCCACATCCCCCCAGCACAGGGATGAATGGAAGCTGTAGTTCCCAAAACACGTGCAGAGATCAGCAGGACGTTGTGCAACTGTGTTTGAAGGAAAGTGGATCATCTGAGCGGGGTGGCACAAGTCAGATCAGCCCTGAAAGTGCGCACTGAACCCAAGCAGAAGGGATCTGACCTGGCCACTAATCAGTCTTACGCTGAGGACGCTCACCCTGCAGGCCTTGGGGGAAGACATAGAGAGACTGGGCTCTCTGGGGACTTCAAGATGAGAAACTTGAGTTCCAGTGCTTCTAAGATCAGGCAGCAGCTGAGCAGCTACTTCTGGCATTAAACATTAAGCATCAGCAGGTAAAAGCAAACGGAATCCCACATTAGGTCCTTCTCTGGATTTGTTTTACTAGATTTGCTTTTCTTTTCTGGCTATTGTTTCCCCACCAAAAAGAGAAACAAAACTCATTGCCATTTCCAGACGGCATGTGGTCTGAGGCAAGATCATAGAGGGTGCATGGTCCATGCCAACAAAGCCTCTCATTTCGCAGGAGCGCTGGCCTCTGAAGGGAGCTCCTCTGCACAAGGCAAGGTGTACCTGCCTGATTACAGAGTAATTAACGAGCCACAGCAGGGCCCACCTCTGCCCCATTCCACCTCTAATTGGCCAGGACAGAGGCTGGCTCCTTTCTGCTGCTTCCCAGAGCTGTCAGTCACTGAGGGTCCCTCCTTGCCCCACTTCCCCAGCCAGTATAAAAGGGCAGAGCAGGGATGATGGAGCATGGTGTGGTGTCTGGTTCTTCTTTGGTGGTCATCTGCTTACCTCCAGCAGGACAGAAAGGTACTGTTCTCAAATTTTCAAGGGAAGTTTTCAGGTGTTAAGGCTGTAATTGTTCTGTGACCTCCTGATTCATGTTTAGATGTTTCTTACCTGGTGTAATTATGGAATTAGTCTTAGTTAATATAAGGTTCCTTGTGGTTTTGCCTGAAAAGTTAGATACAGCCTGTGCTGGTTCTGAGTGAAAAGATGGTTCTGTTTGGGGTATGCTAACAGCAATAGGGCAGCTTCTTGAGCTGCGCTTTTTTTTACTTTATTTTTTTTTCTCCCCAGTTATGCTGTTGCCTCCCCTCTCACGCCAGGGCCCCTCGTTGCCTCCCCTCTCACGCCAGGGCCCCTCGTTGCCTCCCCTCTCACGCCAGGGCCCCTCGTTGCCTCCCCTCTCACGCCAGGGCCCCTCGTTGCCTCCCCTCTCACGCCAGGGCCCCTCGTTGCCTCCCCTCTCACGCCAGGGCCCCTCGTTGCCTCCCCTCTCACGCCAGGGCCCCTCGTTGCCTCCCCTCAATACATTGATAATAAGCACTTGGAGCTCCTCCTGGGTGAGGAAAAACTTTGTTCTCCTCTTTCCTCTAACTATCATAAACTGTGTGAAACCTAAATACTAGCTGACTTTGCAAGTAGCCCAGGTCCCTTCTGTAACGGGAAGATCCCCAAAATGGGTGGTAAGGGACCTTCTCCCTCTAATGAGGCCAGAGGGAAGCATCCCCTGGGAAGGGGAATCCCTCTGGGGGCTCGCTGGCTGCTTTGTCTTTTCATTTTCCTAAAACTAAATGCTACTTGGATTCCAGCTGCAATGGCCTCTGCTACGCCTGACAGAGAGGAAGCTGCCAAGAGCTCCCCGGAGGTGAAGGAAGAGGAGCAGCAGGTAGGTGGTCCATGTGAGATGTAATGAGTGGCAGTTCCTGGGTGCAGGTATGAGGAGGTGGCCCTGCTGTGGCTGGGGGGAGGTAAGCCCCCACAAAGGGAAGAGTGTTTCCTCTGCTTGGGCTGTGCGCTGCAGCTTGTCTGGAAATGTGAGTGGTGGCACAACCAAAAGAGTAGTCCTAAAGTAACCTCCTAGACTAAGCAAAATAACCTGGTTCTTGGCTAGGCAAGGTGTTTCTCTAAGTCTGTAGTCAAGGTCCTGGCTTTCTGCAGGCAGCGCCCCTATGGAAAGGTCCCTATGTTTCAGCAGCCCTTAAACCTGCTGCACTTGCTTTACTCCCATGACCAACAGCATGCTTCTCACAGACTGGTGTAAAGTCTGTCAACTTAAAACCAACTTGGTCCTGTCTGATGAAGCTTTTCCTGGGGTATTAGCCTGGTAAATAGCTATACCAAATGAATTAGAGTTGGATATGGGTACGGAAGCACTGAGGCTGCCCACAAACTCAGCTGTCCCTTGGGTAGTGCTGTCCTAGATGAAGACCTTGCTAGAATGGACCAACCATAAGTGTCAATGCTCCACAGCTTGTTTCACAACTGAGTAGTAGATTTTAAAGCAGGTGCCCAAGCAAGGCAAACCTTGCTTCTTCAACCAGAGTAGGTGACTTGAACTGACAAACAGAAGAGGAAGTTCTGGGGCAAAACTCCATAGGAAGCTCAGGGTTGTGTTTGCAAGCTTCGTGGCTTTTCTTTTTGCTCTTCTAGGATGCAGTAAATCAGGTGGCTAACATGACCCTGGTCAGCTCTGCCTGTGACATGGTTTCTACAGCTTATGCCTCTACTAAGGAAAGCCACCCCTACATTAGATCTGTGTGTGACGCAGCAGAGAAAGGAGTGAAGAGTGTGACTGAAGCCACGGCCAGCTGTGTGCAGCCAGTTCTGACCACACTGGAGCCTCATGGTAATCCCCTGTGGAAGGGTGGGTTTGCACCTGCCCCTGAGGGACTCTCTGGCTCCTTCCAGCTCTGGAAGGAGTCCTAGGATGTGGAAATGCACCTTTCCATCACTGTACTAAAAAGATAACTCCTGGCTTACAAATAAGGCTAAAAAGCTGAGTCCTAGTCCAAGTAGTGTGATGGAGGACTGGGACTTGACTCTGATGTTGACTTCCCTAAAACTGATCTTGCAAGGTCCAAAGCATTAGGTGGCAGATGTTTATAGCTGGATTCTTACAAGCTCATGGTGGCTACAGGAAAAAGCTTCCTCTTGAAGGACTGTTACGTCTAAAGGTCCTCTTTGCCATGTTCCTTAAAGAACATGACTGTGGCATAGAGAAGAAGCTCTCAACTCCTGGAGAGGGGCTATTCCTAATGACAAGTGTCTGACAAAACAGCCTATGAGACAGGCCTGAGTTCACTTGAAGCCCAGAGTGGGCATCCCCCTCCTGTCAGTTACTATGTGATCCTGGATCCTTGGGATGTGGAGGCTTGGGCAGAGATGAGGGCTATGCATTTATTTACTCAAGAGCTCAAGAAGCTGCAGGAAGGGCTCCCACATAGGTGGCTATGCCCATACAAGTGGAAATTGGCTGCTGCCAAAGTGAATGGATCTATGAGGTGACTAAGACAAGGTGCTCTACAAGTTCACCAGGCCAGGTGTGTTGTAAGCTGATCTGAATGGAGACTTTCATTTAGGCCCCCTGCAGAGAAACATGCTTAGGAAGACAGAACTTGAGACAGAATTGCAGGAAAAACAAGTTTTAGTGCTTTAATTTTTTTTTTTTTAGTTACTGCAGCGAGTGAATATGCCTCCATGGGTTTGGATAAACTAGGGGAAAAGCTCCCGCTCCTTCAAAAGCCAGTGGAACAGGTAAGAAGCCAAGGCTGTGCTGTCCCTGACTGGCAGAGGGGTCTGGTTTTGCAGGGTTTCTAACCTTGGGAGTGAAGTAGGCTCCTGTATGAGGAACAAACCACCCCAAGGTGCATAGTGCAAGCTCCTACAGGAGGAAACACTCAGCAGATGTTGTGCTGATTGTCCTCTTGGTGCACTTCAGTACTGTAGTGTACTATAAGACCCAATCCCTTATCTGACATAAGTCTCCTCTTTCACAGATTATCTCTGACACAAAAGAGCTGGTGTCATCCAGAGTGGCTGATGCAAAGGATGCTGTGAGCAGCAAAGTGACAGAGGTGATAGATGTAACTAAGGAGACTCTTCAGACTGGTGTGGAGGCTGCCAGATCTGCGGTGACCAGCAGTGTGGGGATGGTTATGGACTCCAGAGTGGGGCAGACAGCTGTGAGTGGAGCAGAAGCTGTGCTGGGGAGAACAGAAGACAGCTGTCTCCCCATTGGAAATGAGGAACTAGGTAAAGAAACAGTATATATGACTGTAATGGGAACCATCAAATTGGGGATGGTCAGCCCCATTCCTCACTCCACTACTCTGGAATGGGGTTAATGGGAAGAGCCACGCTGGAGGCTGTCTGGCTCTTAGTCCAAGATCTCCTGATACTTGCTGACTCTGTGTGGTAAGCACCTCTGGTCAGCCACTTACAGATACTGTCTCTTTTTTCTCAGCCAAACTGGCAGCATCTGAGGAGGGTGCAGACATTATGTCTGTGGAGCAGCAGCAGGAGAAGAGGAGATACTTTGTGCGGTTGGGGTCTCTCTCTGATGAGCTCCGCCTATTTGCCTACCTGCACTCAACAGACAAAATGAAGCAGGTCTGGCAGGGCGTGCAGGAGGCCCTTGAACAGCTTCACCGCATCATTGAACTGGTAGGTAGAGCCCAGTCCCTTGGAAGGAGGGGGCCAAATCATTGGCTTGATCTCAACTTCATTGCTATGATAGAGAGCTGTGCTGTTCCCCAGAAGATCTGTCTGTCTTGACACTCTGTTTTTTTTCCCCTGCCACAGATTGAAGTGTTTAAGCAAGGCTTTAATCAAAAGCTTCAGGAAGGGCAGGAGAAACTACACCAGATGTGGCTGGACTGGAGTAGGAAGTCTTCTAAAGAGAGTGGAGATGACAGCTCTGCAGAGCCAGAGGTACCTCCTGGGGAGGGAAGAAAAGGGTGCTGGGCATCCCCTTGATTTTTTTTATTTTTTTTTTTTAAATTTCTAAAATCAACTCCTCTGACCTTGTCCTTCCTGCCTCCTCCCAGGAGATGGAGTTTCTGGCCCTGCTCATGGCACGCAGTATCACACAGCAGCTGCAAATCACCTGCTGTAAAATAGTGTCTGCAATTCAAGGCCTTCCTTCAAGCCTCCAGGATAAGGTGAAACAATCTCTTAGTACCATAGAGGAGCTTCACACTTCTTTCTCAGCAGCAAACTCGTTCCAGGACTTGTCCAGTGTCGTCTTGACCCAGAGCCAGAGGAAGCTAGCTGTGATCCAGGAGTACATGGAGGAGCTGCTGGACTACCTGAAAAACAGCACTCCTCTGTCCTGGCTGGTGGGACCCTTCTCCCCCAGGGAGGAGGAGGTGGGAACCTCACAGGAGGAGGAACCCTTGCAGGAGAAAGAGGCAGAGACAGCAGGAGCAGGGGATCATGAGGCTTCTACCCCTCTCCTGTAAAGACAAGACCGCGAGCACAGGTCTGCCTGGCATGTATCCGGTGAGGACTTGGTCTTGGCGTTGTGTAATACCACTCTCCAGCTGAGGGTGGAGCTGTCACATCTCGGATAACTGTTGGGTACTAGTGAATAAATCCTTATGAGCTTCTAAAGAAGGTGGTGGAAATAGCAGGGCTGCTCTTAAGTACTTGTAGCTGCCTTCAGGAATGGTGGCTGAGTTCTGGGCCAGGAGAACAGAGCTGAAGCTCTTCAATGGTCCCATCTACCTAGCAAGCTGTCTATGGTAGATCCTTCATTGGTGTGTCCAGGCACCGTATATATTCAATGCAATGATTGCTGTTGGTCTTAAACCCTCAGCTAGTATACAATGTAAAGAATTTATCTTCCTAGAGGCTGCTTGTACTAGGTCATAACTATTTAAAATAAAACTACTGCATGCAAAAAAAACCCCAACACGCTGTCTCTAGTGTCTCCTGGAGAAAGACAGCAGAGCACATTGCTCAGATGTGAACTGTATTCTTCCTATGTAGTCCTTGATGCTGGAACGGTGCGGTCAGTCCTGCAGGAACTGGCGAGGACAGTACCTGGGAAGTACCTCCTTAACACCTCAAGTCTGGAGGCATGTATGTGCCCTCCTGGCACTTTCCCATGCTTGGAGAAGCTGTGGGGAGATGCCAGGATCCTGGCATCCCTTGTTATTAGATCTCCTAGGTCTAATTCTCCTCCTGTAGTTTTCTGCTGCTACCTGGTGGTGAAGACTTCACAGCCTGTGGTGGGATAGTGGGCTGTGGGAGTGGCTGCCTGGGAGAGATGTGGACTTCTTGATGGAGAGTCATTAGGGCGTAGGTGACAGATACTTGCTGTCAGCTCTGACCTCTCCTGGCCTGGAGATGTTTCAGTCGAGCTAAGAGCTCTTCAGCTCCATGTCTGACCCTCTCCCAAACAGCTGGAACAGTCCAGTGCTTTCAGACTTGCCAGACCGTGAGGTAGCTGAGGCTTGACAGACCAAATGTCTATTGAACTTCTAAATGAAGAGCTCTGGTCCTTGCCTCTTTTCCTTCTGCCTTCAAGGAAAGGAGTGGAATCTGCTCCCAATGTAAGTACTGCTTCTTCTAGGCTTTACTTTTTTTTTAAAAAATGGTTAAAACTTGTTTCCTGAAAGTCAGAAACAGGGATTGGGGTGAGGGCTTTCTTGGGGAGAGCAAGTACAGGCTTGAAGAGGTGGACACCCCCCCTTAAATAGAAGTGAATATTGTTCCAGCAACACTCATGATCTTCATTACCATGTGTAATGGCTTAGTGCTGTACTGTGGCAGGACCACATGAGTCTTAAGTTTTGGCATCAGTTATTCCATTGATGTAACACAACCCCCCTGCAATGTAGTAAAGATCTGGATCCAACTTCACTGAGCCCAGCATGTCGGAGAGGTTACTGGACAACTGTTCAACCTGTGTTCCTCATGTAGTAACTAGTTTCTGTTGAAGGCAAAATAATAAGCTGGTCCAAGTTGCCAGGCCAAGCTATTGTTGAGACCTGAGAGACAAATTGCAGGGGTCATCTCTCCACTGCCTGCTCTGTGACTACTGCCAAGCAATTTCTCCTTGAGCGCTCTGCCAGAGAGAGGCAGATCCAGTCTGCCTGATGTAATTATAGCTGAACATGTAGGGCGGGAAGCAGGGCACTAACTGCAAGCAGCACTGGAGCTGGTCCTCCTGCTCAGTAGGAAATACACTATATGTTGTCTTCTCAACAGCAAAGTGCATCTGGCTACCTAGAAGTGCCTGAATCCTGTCTTACACTTAACTGGATAAAAGTGCTTTTTCAGAAATAGCTAGGCATTCCTGTGTTTGATAGTGACTTGTGAATGTAGCACACCTGACCTACATTACTATAGTGCATAGCCTAACAAATCATGCTGCTTCTGCCTATGGATCACTAGGGCGTCTTCTTGCTTGTTGATTAAATCCATTTCTTGCAAACACTCCTGGCTGCTCTTACCTTGGCACAACCCCTGGGCCGCTCTGCATTTGCAGCTGGGAGCTTAACATGTGGCTGGGACCTCCCTGGTTCTCTGTGCTGGAGCTGGTGCAGGACAGCCTGGCACCTGTAAGGCTTTTGTGGGTCTGCTGCTATGGTCCCCGTGGCCTACAACAGGCTAGCATGACCTTCTCATGGCTGTTCCTGAAGCTCCACTTAAGGAGGCTGAGTGGAAGCCTATATGTGCATTTTAACTTTTGCTGAACTTCCAAGGATTTGGGGGACCTAGGACACCTGTTAGACCAGTCAAGACAGGCAAAACTCCCACCAAGATGAGTCATGGCTAGGAATAGTTTGACCTTATCTGTCACTTCTCCTGCAGAGACAGCAGGAGGATAAAGGTAGAAAGAAGTGGGGAATGAGAAATGTATTGGCTTTCTGTACTGTTTAAAATGGAAACTCTTCCAAGCTCTGGAAGAGTATCCGGATTGTTCTCCGCTGTATCCAAGCCTGTTTGTCTATCTGTGCTTAGCTTTGAGTGATTTTGGGTAGAAATAAGAATTGCATTGGTAATATGGCAATGCTAGACAAACACTTCAGCAGGAAAGACATGCTCTGAGGTGTCTTCTGGCTCTCAGTAGCCCTTGGGAATGATGTAGTGTTCCTTGATTCTGATAACTATAGCCCAAGTGATTATTTTGCCCTCCCCTACTGCTGTTCCTCCCTGCTTATGCTGTGGTCATGTGTGATAGTTCAGTTATAAGTTGATTTTAATTTTAAATGCAATCACAGGAGCACTTGTTCCTTGTTTCCCTCTTGGTAGATGCCACCTCATCTCCCTCTGCCAGTTTGCTTAACACTTTAATTATTTAATTCTTATGTTCATGTACTTCTGCCTTCCTTTATTGAGTCCCTGCTGTTCACTGTTCCAAGGCCTGACTTCTAGGTCAGAGAACATGCTGGCACTGGGTGAAGGCTACCTTGGGCATCACTCCAAAAGGCTGTCACCTTTCATGAGTTGAGCTAGGAGGCATTAGCCAACATGTTACTGTGGCCTCTAATTGGAAAGGGCAACTGTTTAAGGAGGGTTTTTCAAGCAGCTTTGTCATGAAGGCAACAGATTGGGAAACTGAAGTTCTTAGCAAGTGCTGGAAGGCAAAAGTGCTCTAGTTGCTTGCAAGGAGCTTAATTTCCCCCTTTTCATTTCCATGTTTCTTGACGCACTTGGACATTGTCACCTCTTCTGCAAAAGCTGTTGCCTACTGTAAAATAACACTGCTTAAAGGTGTTAACCCTGAAGGGCTGCGTGGGTAGCTGAGGCCTTGCTCAGGCATGAGTTGTCAGAGTTCCAATTTTTGTATGACCTTAAGTCTCTGTGGCTGGGGAACTTTAAGACCTGCAAAGCTTTATTGGGATTAATTTACAGTGGAAACTGGATGAAGTTTCTGCCCTGAGTGCTGGAAAAGGAAGATGCTGTGACTGGCTAGTGCAGGAGCAGAGTCAGGCTGTGGGACCTGCTCTGCTAGGTCTTCCTCCTGCTGCTGTGTGATGTGGGCAGGCAGGAATTTTATTTTGCTGGTTAGCACTTGGGCCTGTGTTTCCCTGTTGTAACCCTCCCCATCCCCACCTCTTTCCCATTGCACCTCCTCTCCTTGCCCCAGAGAAGGAAGCCAAGTGTTTCAGAGCACGGGAGAGAGAATCCTGGAGGGACTTCCCTGTGCTCCGGGTTGGGTTGTGCCCTGCTGGGCAGGATGAAAGGGTCAGGGAAGACCAGCGTGGGTTTAGGAGCAGCTGAAAATGGGCACTTGTTTGCTGGAGAAGGACAGAAGTGCTTTTAGTAGCAGCACTTTGCAGTGACCCGTACTCCCAACGGAAGCACAACAATGCTTTTTCAAGCTAAAATCTTTGCTGGTGTCAGCACTTGACTCTTCCCTTTTTCAGAAACTCTGGCCAGGGGTCTCTTCTGGCAGGTCCTGGCAAGACTTTTTGCTGGACAGCTTTCTTTTCCCTCTGTACCCTGCGGATGGCAGAGGAAGGAAGAGGGTCAATAAATCTGCTTCAAATTGCCTTACAAACCAAGCGTGAACTTGTGACAATTCCAATATGGTCTTTGCGTGGCTTGTTAAAACCCCTGATGCCTCCAGGAGCGACAGGCGTCTGACCTGATCGATAGCTCGGCTGCCCTTTACTGCTGCAAACAAGGCAAAGCACCTTCTGTGAATACAGAGCACTGCCAGCAAATAATTACCCTTGTTGTGGTGCTTTCTGGACACTGGCGCCTGCTCCTATGGTAATGAAAATCCATTTGTAGAAGCAGTTAGTTTGCAGTATTGACTTCCTGGTCTCCCTCCGATTCTCATTTATTTAGATTCAGCGATGGCTTGAGGTTCTCCAGCAGTGAATTTGGAGGGGAGGTGATCCGGAGGATAATTAACAAGCTGAGTGCTGACGCGGTTGGATTTTATGCCATCCTCAGTAGTGATGCTTTCTTTTTGTCTGTTTGTGCTAGGCTTGCTTCATAAACTCTGACAGGAGCTCGGTGGAGGAGGCGGGCTGTCAGATGGGCAGCTTCCTGCCCGTTTCTCCCCATGTGCCCTGTCCTACCTCCCTAGAGAGGAAGGAGCAGTGGTGTGGGAGTTGTTAAAGGCAATTATCTGGGAAAGCAAGTAAGGGAATGGGTTTGAAGCTAAGGCTGGGGAAAGGTGGAATGGGAAAGTGTGAGAGGGGTGGGAGAGAGCTGGAGGAGGAGACACCAGGAGGGCTGGGGATGACTGGAGAGCGGATGAGAGGCTGGATGGAAAAATAATGGATTGGTATGAAAGGTGAGAATTGAATGAGTATGGGGGAGGAGGGGTAAACTCAGCATCTAGAAGGCTGGAGCAGAAAACCAGAAGAAAAGCAGGGGAGCGCTGTACAGAGAGGGGTTCAATTGGGGCAGGACTCGGGCAAGGTGGAGAAGACTGGAGGACAGGAGAGGAACTGGATGGTGGGGAGTTAGAGGCTCCTTTGTTCAAGGGCACTGTGTGCATGCCCCTTACCAAGTTGTCTCACTGTGTGGCTCAGTGCAAGGCAAAACAATCTCTGCACTTCACCAAGTAAACTTTAGAGAAAAACCTATTCCTTTGCAGGAGGAACTCCAGGAGATGTACACTGCATATAACCACTCTTGCATGGACCATCCTGCAAGGTGGTATTGTCATATACTTTGCTTTTGCAGGAGCTGTTATTCGCTGGGATGAAAGATATCCTGAGCTCTCCCATCTGAGGAAACGCCAACTGCCTGCATCCTACAGTGGCCCTTCCCCTAGCAGGAAAATCAAATGGTTTGGTTTTGTGCACGCTGTCCTCACTAAAATACCACTCTGTCTGCAGTGGCTGATTTTGGAGGAACATCTGGCTGGCATGTTCACAGGCACCCCTTGCCTGGGGAATGGCGTGCCACATCCCTTCCTGGCTTCCCCTCTCCCGTGGGATGGTTATTGCAGCTGTACGCTGAAGGTCACTTTAAATGTCATCTTCGTTTAGCTGCCTTGATGGGGTAATTATAGCTGAAAATACAAGGTTTACCAAACAAATTGCAAACCAAGTGCAGTGTTTACCCTGTAAGAAACTGATTGGAAACACCTGCCATTTTGTGAAAGAGAGAAAAGCAATTCTAGTGCTTTGAATTTTTTTTTTTTTTGCTTGTAATGCCTCTTGTTGCAAGTGTCTTGCCCCGATCTGCAAGGATCAGAGCAAGACACGCACTCTGTGATGCTGTGGTTGGCGGTTCCCCACTGGTGTGCCCTGGTCTGGATCCCCTCATCCTCCCAGGAAGGCTGAACTCTGACACCAAAGAAGGCAAATGAGCCTCAGCTGCAGACCACATGAAGGCTTTTATGCTTCATTGATGGTTCAGCCACTGAAGAAGTGCTTGTAAAGGAGGGGAAAACAGATCCTGGGCAGTCCTGAACATTTCTGAGCTCTGTTGGTTGCCAGCACTCCCTGGTGGTCCTCCAGGGATGGCTGAGGGTGGTGCTGGGCAGAGCTGGGTTAAGGAGCAGAGGATCTCTTAGACTTTGTCTGTGGCGGAGTAGTTCAAGTAGTACAACCTGATGAGTGCGGGTGAAAACACAGGTATCTAGAGCAATTCCTGGATGAAAGGCAGTGGCAGTACGAGCAGACCAACAGCCTCGTGTGCAGTGGATGAATTGGGAGTTCATTAGCTTCTCTGTGGAAATGGAAGGACAAGAAGACATTCAGGAGCTGAGGGTCTGCAAATTCGTGTTCCCTGTGCGGATGTCCTCATGTATGTATTCCTTCTGCAGTGCTGGGGTAGGGTTATGCCTCCTCCAGGGATTGCACTGGCTGATAAATCACAAATGCCCTAATTTTCTGCACAGCAGATCTGTATCATCATAAAAGCTGTATTGGAGCAGATGTGAAGCTTATCTCATGCTTAGGGAGTACAGCTCGCCTGCTCCAAGCCCAGGCTGTGGAAGTTGGGCTGAAGAAGCAAAGCACCTTATCTTTGTGTCATTTGCAATTTAAACTCAGAAACAAGAATAAGTAATGCGGTCCATTAAAAAACCAGCAGACTTGCAATGCAATCCTTTACCTCCATGTCTTCCATTTTGCTTGCTTCAAATTCCTATGTGAGGCTGGACCAATTCTTACATTGTGAAGCTCAGGATTTCAGGGGGTTTCCTTATTCTGACTCTGATTTACAGCCACAACTGGAGAATCTCAACCACGGACAAGAAAACTTGGTATGCTTCTATATTGCGGCTTTAAAAGCCGTAGAAAGGGAGAGTCCTTTCCAGGCAACGCATATCGCTTTCAAGTCTGGTGGTTCTGCAGACCCTGGCTCAGGGTTTTCCAACCTTCCTGTTGTCAATATTGCTGTGAAGAGTTTTGGCTCAAAAGAGAGACTGCAGCAAACTCTACAGAATAAAGGAGGTAAAGGACAGAGGCCCCAAGGGGGTGCTTTCAATCCTCTGTGGCTGAGCTGGCTGTTTCCATTTTCTCCCAAGAAACCCGTATATGAAACAAATTGGAGCAGAGAGAGCAAATTCCAAGGTATGATTTATTTGTGGGCTTTGGTTGATTGCCAGATTGCAAAATCATCATGCCTTGTGACTGTCCATGAGGTATTCCTACTGGGAAAAGTCTGCGGGTTGGCCGGCTCCTGGACACCAAAACACTGATTGGGGCAAAAAGGAATTCCATAAAATGCATTTGTTAAATGAGAACCACCGCAGCCCAGTGAGGACTGCTCTTTTTGGAAGTTACTGTCAGTAATCGTTTTGTCTGTTGAGCAAATCCCCTAGATTCACATCTTAAAATACCTTCCATACTGGTGGAGCAGAACAGCCTTTGTTCCCCTGTGCCGGACCCTGCAGAGCGGGCGGCCCCCACTGCGGCACTGGGGGGGTACGTTAGCCCCATCACACTACCCAATGTTTTGCACAGGGGATTTTCACCTGTGTTGCTGTTCAAAATTTGGCCTGGTTGTCAGTGTTGTATTTAAGCCACGCAGCTTTTAAATAAAAGTGAGGGTCCTGAAGGTCTAGCTGCTTTTAGGCGCAGGAAAAGGCGGGATGTGATTGATTCTGTAATGGCATCCCTTCTGGTGTGCTTCCCCAAAGCTCCAGCAAGCCACGGCCCCACGCGGATGGTTAGCATCCCTGTGCAGTTCGAGTGCTGCCTGCAGATAACAGACACGAAATTTGGAAACCTGGTGGCTGAAACTTCTGTGATGCTCCCTTTTGCAATTCTTTGTTTCACTGCCTTTTGGGGGAACGGTGAGGCTTTGGAGACTCAGTTGCAGCTATTAACATCAAAAGCTAGAGAGCAATAAAGGAAACGCTGTGCCAGACTGGTTGCTCTTCCTGCAGGGGAAAAAAAACCCCAACCAAACAAAATGCACACATTTCAAGTGCCGCAGCAACATCCCTGCTGCGGATAGGAGTTGGCTGAGTCAGCTCTGCCTCCTGCAAGACGGGCTGGGGAAACCAGCGGGTACAAACCCCGGAGCAGCTCGGCGGACTCCCCACGCGCAGCGCCCGTGAGCAGAGATGTTGCTTCCAGATGCGCTTTCTCACTTTTGTTGCTGACTGGTGGAGTTGGGTGGGTGAGGGACGCACGGCACAGGCAAAGACCCCAGGCTGGGGGTTCTGCCCATATGCTAGTCTGGATTTGCTTTGCATGTTGTGTCCTTTTTCCCCTTAGGGCGGAGATACTCTGGCAGCCAGGCCTCCCAGTCATGCTGGCAAGAAGCCCATGGTACCGAACAATGAGCACGCAGGAATAGTTTGCAGCTCAAAGACATCACAGTCCAAATAACTGTTATCACAGTTTTGTTCCTTACAAAATTTCTGCCTTTGGACCCAGTTTTATTCTCTGCCTGCTTGGTGTTTTGCCTGGTGTTTTAGCGGTAGCTTGCAGTGTTAGGTTAATGGTTGGACTTGATGATCTTAAAGGTGTCTTCCAACCAAAATGATTCCATGGTTCCATTCTAATTAAATCTATTTGCCTTTTTATCCAGCGCGATGCATGTACCCTGGGGGTGGAGGTCAGATGTTAGTGTGGTGAAGAAAAGGAGTCTTGTTTCAGGCAGCTCCAAAATCTGGATGCAGGTACCTGTTGCATCCTTCAGCTGAAGTCCCAGGGCGAGTCGCTGGTCTCTGGATGTGCATCTCGGAGCAATTCAGAAAGTGAGTTACTACCACAGGTGAACGATCCCATTGTGCTTTTTCTAAGAAAAGGTATAAAAGGGCTGCTTTCTCAGCTGAATTATTCCCATCTCCCTTCTTACACGTGCTGGGTTTCGAACAGACTACCTCTCTCATTGTAGACACGCCAGTAAGTGCCAGTGTTGCAAAGTCTTGCTGCAAAGCATAGTAACACTTGTAGCCTAAATGATAAGAGCTCAGTGACAGAGCGCTCTCTGTCCATCCTAGGCAGGAGCACGTGGTTTGGCACAGCCCAGACCTCTTTCACCTGGTGCAAACTCTGCTCTTGCAGCTACAGCTCCAGGGCACCCTCGTCCTGGTTTGAGGTAAAACAGGACTGATCTTGTTCAGTAACTTTGCTTCTTAGCTGGGCCTCTTCTAACTACTGAAATGAACAGCACACTGTGCAGACACTGTTCGCTCTCAGAGTGATCAGACCGATGTTTATAGCTGATGCCCGGGCATGGTACGCAGAGAGGCTTCTGCTTACACTCATTGCTATGACCCCCACCGCCAACCAACTTTGGTACGTGCCCCGTTGGAGGGTCGGAAGCGGAAAAGCGCAGTGGGGTCCCACCTGCGGGGAGGAGCGGACAGGACAGGGGACCCCAAACTGACCAACGGGGTATTCCATCCCATCGGCCTCATGCTCAGGATAAAAGCTGAGGGATCAAAGGGTCAGCCTCTTCCTTCAACGGCCGACGTCTGAGGAGGACTCTGTCTGTCTGTCTGCCTTTGGTCCCGATCCTGAATCCAGACCCGGAATCCAGTTCCCGTCCGTCACCGAGTCCAGCCTGGGACTGCCCCAGTGCCAGCCGGTGTCGTGACTGTCATCCTGGGCGCTTGATACGGTTTTGTATATATTTCATTATTTCCTTTTATTTTATTATTAGTATTTCATTAAAGTAGTTTAGTTCCTTCTAAACTCATAAGTCTCTTTTCCCTCCTCTGCCTCTCTCTTTGCAGAGGGGTAGAGGGGAGCATCTGTTGGTCCCATTTGGGGTCCCTTATGTCCCCAGTGGCTGATTTGGCCTAAACCACAACAACCCTAAAGCGAAAAGTTTGGCTTTTTCTTTTAATTTTTTAAAATTTCTTTTTATTTCCCACTCATACATAAATAGGCCCAGAGAAAACCTGCTGTTGGGTGATCTATAACGCAGGGTTTGAACACAGCAGGACCAACACCCGAAATGAGATGCTCCTGTGGGACTGGCAAGGCTTTGTAGGATGAATGGTATATAGCAACCTTAAGTTTACCGGAGGGTGTCCAGGCATAGGTGGTCAGGACAAAGACTTGAAGCCCTGACTGGAGCCAAGTAAATATGAAATTGGAGGAAGAAGGCAGGGAATTCCGGCGAGCTGGGAATGGAGGACACAGTGGGTGACGCCCCATCCCTCACAACTTGGGTATCTGGATTTAACCAGGTCCCTGCTGCTGCCGTCACATGGAGAAGATATGTCCCTTGTGCCTGGCAAAGCGGTGGCAGAAGAAACCTTGCATGACCACGGCATGGCTTCCCCTCTCTGATCCTTGCCGCAGGTCAACCTGAACCCTTCTCATCCCGCTTGTCCAACTTTACGCAGAGCTGGTATTTTTTTTTTCAAGGAGGGGACTTGATGGTTGGGTTTGTGGGGTGGGGAGGGTCTTGGCAGAGAAGGAAGATTGCTGTGATGGGTGGAGGGGGTCGCACTCATTAGGATGAATTGGATTTGCCTGCCTGTGCATTTCTTCCTTCTCTCAGGCAATCCACCTGCTCAGGGAAAACTGACAGGCCCTGATTTATTTCATCACGCCCTGTGGATTTAATGTGGGAAAACATGCGCTGCAGATCCAGAGAGAAAATCCCTGGGATCCCAGGGGAGCCTTGCTGCCGCTTTATCAAAGGCACGTGTGCAGTACAGAAACTTTTGGTGTCACCTCACTGGAACACACAGTTTGGAGACAAACCACAAAGTTGGGTTCGTTCTTTTTTTGTCTTTTTTTTTTTTTTTTTTTTTTGTCCTCCCTCCGTTTGGATGTTTTTAGGGAGGGATACAGAACATACCCGAGCTGGAAAATGAAACCACTGATTTTGGTAACGACTGCTGGCTTTGCAGGGAGACAGATTGCTGCAATTTCTCGGTGATTTCAGGAGGTGCTAGGTAGCAGTTATGGGAAATCTCCTAGTTTGTTTCTTCACCCTAATTAGGGGTTAAGCTCCAGGCCCCTGCTGGCAGATAATGACTAGGAGGAGCTGGCATATATTAAGGAGCTCAGAAAAGAGAGCTCCTTATAGATGGAGGAAAAAGCAAAAGGCAGAGATGCCGTGGAAATGTACTGATGGAGGGCTGGGGAGACCCTCTTCCCTGGGGGGTGCCAGAGCCCCCTGGGTGAGGGGACCTTGCCCTGGCTGGGAGTGGAGGGGCTGCAGCCGCTGCCCTGGCAGAAGGACCTGCCACCACCTCCTTGTGGTGTTCCTCCGGCTCATGGGCAATGGGGGAGCTGTGGGGGCTGGCACCAGGACCCCCAAGCAGGATGGCATCCAAGGCGCTGGGGTGCTCGTCTGCACTGGGCCTGCTGGAGGGGGCTGAGAATCACACCCACCAGTAAACCTGATGGGAGCAGGCTGGTGTGCGTGGTGCAGGTGTTGTCTGTCTTCTTCCCTGTACTTCTCATTTTTGGTACAATACACTGCTCACATGGTGGTACTTAGAGTTAGGTGTCCTAACTGCTGTTAGCTGGTCTCCCACACGGCTCCTCTTTCTGATGGATATGGCAGCACCGCAGCATCCCACCCTGCCCCCAGCACCGCAGAGGGCTGGAGGGGTTCAGCCTTCCCCGTAACACCTCTGGTTATCCCTCCTCGTGCAGTTGGATCTCTCTGAGCTCCTTCCCTCGGGAAACTCTTACAATGACATCCCAGGCTCAGTATTTGTGTAATAAAACAGTTCTAACGATTTCATTTTTTTTCCATCCTGCTTTCTCTGAGATTTGTGAAGAATGCTGCTGGAAATGTACGTCGGTGAAGCTTCAGGAAAAGCCATGTTTCTTTTTGCTCTTTCTCATTTGATCGCAGACTGTTTGATTTGGGAAGTTGCTCTGTTGGAAGCAGGAAGGAAATTCTCAGGCTGCTTCTCCGCTTGGATCAGAGCGGAGGTTCCCTTTCTAGTTAGGTGCCCACAGCAGCCTCATCTGTGTGTGTGTGTGTGTGGAAATTCTAGGGGAGCCTCCAGGGCTGTGAACATCTTCCTGAGAGGATGCACCAAAGCTTTCAGCCACCTAATGCGGTCCCTCAGGCCAGAGCTGTGATGAGGATAAGTGATTTCTCAGCATCCTGCTTTTAATTAGGGGAGAGCTTGCAAAAGGGCAATCTGAATAATTGTCATTTATCATCTGTGTTCCCAGAACTGGCAGAGCTGGAGGAGGTTTCAGTGTTTCCCAGGGGTTACAGAAAACTTTTCTGGCTTCTGGAAAAGCTCCACCTCTGGACAGAGGTTTGAGGTCAGGTCTTCAAGTTGTTGTGCTTTGTGCCACTTCTGTCTCTGCAGCATCTGCGAGGACGGTCTCAGCGTGGAGCCATGCAGCTGGACATCTTCATGTGCTGCCTGTTCCACACCCAGCTTTGTGCCTACACTCCCAGGTGAGCTCCATGCAAGATGCCTTTTGGCATGAGAGGTCAAAGAAGAGTCTAAAACCCTGAAAGTATAAGACCTGCCCGAAAGCATTGATACCGATGGTAATATTTTCTTAGGTCCAACTAACCTTTTGACACTTTCAAGCATCCTTTCTTTAATTATTTTGAAACAAAGTCAATGACTTTTTCTTTGTCCAGGCTGTAATTGCCATGTTTTCTATCCTAGCTTTCCACCTTTGCTTCCCCGATGGAGAGGAGTGTGGCGGCGGTGCCGACTGCAGCCCCAGCTCTGCCTTGCAACATATGACAAATGGATGAGCTCAGAGGAAGATGATTTCTGAAATGAGAATGGATTTTTCAAATTGAAAAATCTTTGCCACGAGTCCATCGGTCATTGTTAGAAAGGCATTGGGGAAACAGTGGCTTAAACAACAGCGAGACGATGCCTTGTGGGTGCTCGTTTTGTGCTTCCAGCGCTGGGTTCAGGAGGATGAATCCACCATCCTCATTCCTCCCAGAGCAACCACTCCTGGAGACAGCACAGCCCCTGAAAATGAGCCCTCCTGACAGGGGCTGTGAGAGCTGTGCTGGCAGGTCTGCAGCAGAGTTGGTGCCCGGCTGCGCATTCCTTCTCATCTTGGTGTAGAGAGTGGTCGTGGAGCAGCGAGGGCAAAGCACGGTTCTTACGCTTAGCAACTTCCACGTCACACCAGGGTGTTGCTATGTAAATTCTTGCAGCAGCATGTGGGTGGCCTGGTGACTTTCACCACTCAATTTCTGAGGTCCGTTTCTTATTTCCGCTGACTTTGTGCAACTCCACACCACTGCAGTCTAAAAGGGCACGTGCGTGAGGGAGTACCTGACTTGCAGGGGTTGCTTCTCTGTTTTAAGATGGGAAGAAAATAATTCTCACCCACTCCCTGACATGAAGGTAAAGGCTTGGTGATGTCTGTGAAGTCCCTTGGAAGGCATCAGAGACATGCTAAAGGTAACAGCCTTGTAGGCTCCAGTGTAACTTGAAGTTACATGGCTGCACCCGGCTATGGTGCTGCTCCTGGGACTCATGAGGCTGCTGAATTGTTTCTCTCTGGGATCAGGGAAGAGAGGTTGGAGGTCAGTCTGGTGGTGGTACCTCCTGGAGAAGAGTGACACAGGCATCTAGCAAAGCTGAAAGGGGTACTGTGTCCAGTTCTGGGCTCCCTGGTTCAAGAAGGACAGGGAACTGCTGGAGAGGGTCCAGCAAAGGGCTACAAAGATGATGAGGGAACTGGAGCATCTTATGAGGAAAGGCTGAGGACCTTGGGGCTTTTTAGTCTGGAGAGGAGAAGACTGAGGGGGGATCTTATCAATGCTCATAAATACTCAAAGGGAGGGTGCCAGGGGGATGGGAACAGTCTGTTTTCAGTGGTGCCCAGGGACAGGACAAGAGGGAACGGGCACAAACTTGAGCATAGGAAGTTCCATCTCAACCTGAGGAGGGACTTCTTCCCTGTGCGGGTGGCAGAGCAGTGGCACAGCTGCCCAGAGAGGTGGAGGAGTCTCCCACTCTGGAGCCATCCCAAACCCGCCTGGACGCCGTCCTGTGCCACTGCTGGAGGTGACCCTGCTGTGGCAGGGGGTGGGACTGGGGGAGCTCCAGAGGGCCCTTCCAGCCCCCACCAGTCTGGGATTCAGTAATGCACTGCTTTCACAGGATTTCCCGGAACTTTACATCACTGACACAATTTGTGACTCCCTCCCTCCCTGCAACCCATCAAATACAGCCCCCACTAACCCAAAAGAGGTGCAGAAGAGCATGAATACTTTTGGAATAAAGTGAGGATCCTTATAGCGTCTCCTGAGGTCTTGCTGGTGGTCTGCATAGCTCTTTCAATTATCCTGTAACTCTTTGATGAGAGATTTGTCTACTTATATGAGTAGATTTTAGTGTTTCTCTGAGAATCAACAGTAGTAATTTGATAAATAGAGAATAACCAGGACCTGAAGTATTCTGGACCCGGCCAGCTGTAATTTGCTATGGGTAATCACTATTCTGCTGCTTCTCTCTGCTAGCTCTGAAAGCACTGTGAATTTAGAGTAGGAATCAATTAAACAGCAAATAGGTTTCTTTGTCAAAATCAATTAAGTCCTCCTCCAAGCCAGTGCAATGGTCTCCTTGGAATTTCATATTCTGCTTGGCTGCCATTTCTTCAGCAGCTTTTGCTGGATAATGTTGATGTTTTATAGCTTGATTTAAATCATATGGATCAATGCATATGCATACCTTATTTGGATTTTCAATTACAACCATATATTTAGCCTAAATGAATTATCCAGGTTATAGTTTCAGCTACACAGAGAATTTTTCATAATGCCCAATTCAATTTTTCCTTTCTCTGTAAGCATAAATGATTTCTTTGGAGAGTAGGATCATTACAGTTGTTTTGCCCTTCTTGCTGTAATATTAGTCTTTCAGATGGGCTGGACCAGAAGTTGTCAAACATTTTCAACCTGTGGATTCTGCTTTTGCTTTGGATAGAGGTGCAAACACTTCGGAAGTCAGTGCCGTGGACTGTGCTATGGCATGGATGAAAGTCATTTTCTAAGTCACTTCTTATGGACTGCTTTGAACAGGTTCGCGTCCCCCTTGTGGGCTCACTCTGATCCACAGCTCTCGGATCCACAGGTTGTAATCTCTGACCCGTATCTCTGCTCTTTCAGACCTGTTGCATCTGCTTTAAAAAAAGATCCTTTTTCCCTGACTACTATGTATCTGACTAACCTGAGTCTATCTGCAGCTCTGAGCCCCAAAATACCTTTGAGAAGCTGGCCCTTGGCATGCCTGAGTTTCTATGTCACTGCTGAAAGCAGGAGTTTGGCTCCTAAATCTCCAAAGTGTCTTTGTTTTCCATATAGTTGTCCGCAGATAATATATCCCCAGTCCCCATCCGGGAGAGTGAAACAGTTCTGAATTTTAAGCCAAGCTGTGGCTTGTCTCTAAATCAGAAGATCTAAGTCTAACATTTATTTATTTTCTTGGGTGTGCTCTATTCTCAGCAATGGTGTGAAAGAGTTTTCTTTGATAGTTTGTGATATGCTCTGGCTCAGCTGTTCTTGCTGTCGAGCAGCGGATTCCTGTGCCTGCAAAGATGTGTTCCCTCGTGCATTTCAAATATAGCTGAATTCTTATTGTTACCTGTGTGAAATACTTCTGAAATTTAACATTTCTTTCCAGGCTACTTTTGAGATGTTTGACCATCAGACTGTGGGTACAGAACCTATCAACCACTTATCGCCTACTTAATTCTTAAAAAAAATGATTACTGTAGGTAAGTGACGTGTTCCCCATTGTCATCCAGGGGAGCTCTCTGTGCAGACCTTGCCAGCAGTGGAAAAAAACTGCAAGAATGAGAAATATCACTTGTATTTATAGTGTTGGAAATTATTAGATACTAAGAAGTCCAGAAGAATGAAACAGCTATCTTGAATTTGCTTTAACTCCAGGGTTCCAATTTTGATAAATTAAATCTGAAAAGGGGGTAATTGCTAAAATGGTGTGAATGATTGGTTGATTTTTTCCATGTGACAGCCAAACCAAAACTTTTTCAAAAAAACTGTAGAGCTTTGGAGAGCTGAAGCACCATTACACTCCATCTTCCACAAAATGCAAATCTTAAACACTTCATGTGGTTCGATGCACAGTTTTCCATTTAATGCAAAACTTTTCAAGCTGAAAATGGAGGCCTGGGGTTACAAGCCACTCAAGAAGTTGGTGTCATCTGAATTTTCTTTCTGCTTGAGGGGATTTAAGGGATAAGTCATCTGCCCAGGAAAGTGCTCTGACCACTGGCAGTCCAAGGAGACAGCCTGGATGGTAAATCTCACTTTCTCACTGTGAAGCTTTGTATAAACAATTAACCGTTCCCTGAAGCAAACCTACTTCCCAAGCTGTTCTTACCTCCAGGCTAATGAACCCTTCTCAAGCTTTTGCTCTTGGATTTAATAATGACCTAAAAAATCCTTGCAGCTGAGAAAAATGCCAGTGGCAAGGAGTGAAGAGCCCCTTTCCTGGAGGGGACAGGGATAAGCCGAGGGTCAAAATCGTACTCAATCTCTTCCACGTCCAGAGAGCAGTGACTCACTTGTCACAGGGCTCTTCCCACCGCCCCTTCCCAGGAGGTTTTAACCCACCTACTCTCATCGGAGATGTCGTGCTGCTTTGCGGATTTCAAGAGCTGTATAGAGGATGCGATGGTTCACCAGCATTATACTCTTTGCTCCAGTGAAATTTAATCCCTTAAGCAAGGGGAACAGTTTAAGGAAGAAAGACGCAAAGTGCTCACTTCCATACCATGTCTCGGAGCAGGTTGCTGTGGAGGTCCAGACTATAACCCAAACAGGAGGTGCAGAATATGACCAGGATCCCTCTGGGACAGCAGGGAGGTGGACCTGGGCTTTCCTGTGTCTCCGGTGAGCATTCCCAACCCCTGAGATGGTGGTCAAAGAGATGGCGTATTATCCTATTATTGTGAGTTAGCCTTTCTTGGTTCCCCTATCTTCCCCTATTATTTTTCCTCTGGCATATTTGTTGCTAGCTGGGGAGAAAGTCCCACCTTTTGGGGACTATTTTACTATTAACCAGGGGAGCGGGAGAAATGCACGGATTTTTTTATCACCACATGAGTTATTCCGTTATTGCTACTGTGAGATCAAGGCAACAGTTCCATCCCCTGAATTCCCAGGTACCAGTGATTGAGAGGGGTATTCGGATTCATGCCTGCATTATCATATGATTTTCCCTTTATCACTTGCGTGCTGCTAGGATCCATTTTCAGACCTCTGAGATGTCTCTGCCATCTGTTAATTTAATAATTGCCTAATGTTGTAATACACACATGCTTTAATTGAGCAATTTCCCAGTTCCCATTATAGAATCTATTTAATCTGTCAATATATCTTTATAATGCCTATTTTTTCAGGTCCTTTTAAAAACAGTGGCATGATCACAATAGCTTCACTTAAGCCTGGCACTTCATCAGGCTGGCTTCTGAGGTGCTGCACAGTAAATATTAGAAAAATCCCTTATGTCTGAAACAATTTTGAAAGTTTTTAAATAGTAAAGTAGTACATCCTCATTCTTAGTAGGTGGCAGGCTTGATGGTGCAAGTATTTAGTCTATTAGTTATTATCTGGCCTACTTAGTATGTGAAAACTAATCTTCAAATGGTATGAACAAATATAAATTAAGAAGGGTCAGGTTTATTTTTTGTCCATTGCCACTTTGCAGGGGGAGGGAAAGACTAGACCAGGATGCCAGATGTAGGGGATGTTAGATGAAAAATTGATTTATTTCAGCATAATGCTGTCTTTGCTCATGCTGCTCTTCCTGGTCTGTACACTTATGTGAAGCTCTTCTTAGAGTCAGATGAACAAATAAATAAAAACATGAATGCTTTATATTCCCCATGTCTGTAAGGAATAAGTTTATTGTATGGGGAATACATGCCTCAATTTTACTTCAGAGCCTCAGCTTTATTTAGGTTTTTAAGGAAATGTCTTGTAGCTATAGGTTGTGTTGGCCAGGAAAGGCCAGTAATAACAGTGACAGCCTCATTAAAACTTCTTGCAGTAGGTCATTCCTATTCGCTTGTAAAGGTTCTGCCTTTGGATAACTCTGGAGCTTTGCAAAGTGATCACATAAATACACCAAGAGCCATTAGTGAACCACTAGAAATGAGCCATATTTTTAGCCATCAGTGCCACTGAGCTGTGGTTCCTACTTGGCTGTCATCCTTTTGTTTCCTTCCTCCGTGGCTCTCTGGTGGGTGCCTGCATCCTCCTGAAAACATCCACGGCTCATTACAATCACTGTTGTTACTATTACTGTCACCACTTGCCTTTTACTACTAAAACCAAAAGTACCCATTGCTCTGAATCAATAGCTGGGACCTCCACAACTTTAGACAGAGAAAAGTTGCAAGTCTACATCCACATTCTTCTCCCTTAGGTTCCTTTAAAGTCCCTGGCGAGAAGTAGGCACCCTATGGTGGTGGGTTGTCTCCCCTGTTTTAGGCACACAAATAGGATTGATCCCCTCCGCTGGCATCCCATTGGTTTTATCAAAGGGATTCAGCCAAGGTGACCAGCTGAATCAGCATCTGACTTACTCTTAAGTCAGGGCAGTTGACTCTTATCCTAAGAGCTGATCTTGGACTAAATGGACTTCTTCCACATTGTTTTGCACCTTCTTATCCTTGCCAGGCATTATGGGGTGTCTCCTCCCACTACCCTGCAGAAGGAGTATGCGTTTTTGCTCGTTTTTTAGCAGCGGTTTGAAGACTTGTGAAGAAGGGTTGTGCTGGAAGGCTGATGGAGAAAGAGGGAACCAAATGCAGATTTCCCGAGCAAAAGGCAAGTGGGCATCGGGCCATGCTTCCTCTTTAGAGGTGCGAGTTCTGGACTTGTAAAGTGCTTTGAAGTCTCCTGGGATGAAAGCTAATGTAAAATGTGACAGCTATTATTATAAACCCTCAGCAAACTTGAACCTGCCCAAATGTCTATTCATAAGCTTATAAGAAATCAATTCCAAATAATTGCTTTATGCCCTTTGTATTAGTGGATTTTCTACAGTAATTGACTTTATAGAAAAAGACATCTATCAGCTTAGCAAGGAGTTTACACCCAGCCCACTACTAGGAAAATTACAGGACTCTGTATGTGAAAGAATCTTTAACAGAAAGATTTTAAATGAAAAGCAACCCTAACAATACCGCAATTACGAGCACCCCCTCAGGCTAATCCAGCTAGCAAAGTATTTAATGCTGAATGAGTTTTCATCTAGGATTCAGATGCGTTCTGGAGGAGACTGAGAACAAATATGAAGTGAAGCAGCGTGCATTTGCTTAGGGTTAGATTGGTGAAGGCGTGCAGGTACTTTGTCTGTCATTCTACAGTTGAAATATTAGGTTATCACCTCCCCCAGTGGATATTAGGGGTGCAAATATCCAGGAGACACCATTTATCTCATTTAAATCCCAGAAGTACTAAAATCAGTCCCTGGAGGCATGTGCGTAACTTGCCGTGAACTGCTCAGAGGTCCCCTCAAGTTTGCACCCCGTGAGATCTGCAGCTCGGGGACTTTGTGCCTGACTTTCTGCGAGCTTCAGCTCAGTGTGCTGCTTTGGCTCCATAGCCCAGACGCTCACCGGGCGTGTGGGAAGACTGAGGGTCACATCACTTCCTTGTGCCTCTTGTAGCTGAACAACTGGGATGCTGGAGCCCCGTCCTATGAGGACAGCCTGGAGAAGAGAAGGCTCCGGGGAGACTTTATAGCAGCTTTCAGTGCCTAAAGGGGCTGCAGGAGAGCTGGGGAGGGACTCTTGATCCCGGAGTGGAGCCATAGGTTGAGGGAACAATTTTAAATTGAAAGAGAGGAGATTTAGATTAGATATTAGGAAGAAATTCTTGACTGTGCGGGTGGTGAGCCCCTGGCGCAGGTTGCCCCGAGAAGCTGTGGCTGCCCCATCCCTGGAGGTGTTCAAGGCCAGGTTGGACGGGGCTTGGAGCACCCTGGGCTGGTGGGGGGTGTCCCTGCCCAGGGCAGGGGGGTTGAAACTCAATGATCTTCAAGGTTCCTTCCAACCCAAACCGTTCTGTGATTAACTGAGAGAAGAAAGGAACTGGCCTCTTGGTCCATGGCAATTGCACATGGCTGTGAGATGTTCAAATCCCTGCTCTAAAATTCATTTGTGCTAAACAGACCAGCATTGCTAGGGTCACAGGCCTGGAGGGGAACACCTTGAAGTATAATATCGTTTCTTTTAAGTTAGAAATAGGAAAAAAAAATTTCATAGATCGTACAAGATACAGGAATATCCCTAAATCAACAATCTGAAAAGCAGACTGAGCCACTATTTGAAGAAAAGCTTGGATTGTTTCCAGTATATTAGCATCAGATTCCTCCATTTAGCCATTGAAGCAGTTTCACCTGATCTGAAAATCTTACAGTAAAATTTCAGACAATCTTGAAATGCTACTGTTAAAATTTAGAGTCAGGAAATGCCCAGAGATTAGCCTGTTCACAGAAAAATGAGCAATAATGTGCAAAAAAAAAATAAATCAAGTTTCCTTTGAATTGAAATGTTTTGACACTTCTGCTTGCTTGCTGAGATTGCAACTCCAGTGCTTGATTGTTGGAAAAGAAAAGGACCTGCGGAGAAACTCGCTTACAGAAACCAGAAATTCCTACTGTAGGGCTGTATAAGAATTGCAGGATACCCAAGAGATGTCTGGCCTTCAGTCCCACGTCTGTGCACATTTACTGTTCTTGTGCTGCTGGATTGGGAAGGTTCATCCAGGATCTTTCCAGAAAGCTCACTGAGTAAGTAGTTGAATTTAATTCACTCTCCTTAAATGTTTTGAATCAAGCCTTATTCAAATATGTGGTTCCAGGCACTGTTGGGAAGCTGATGTTTAAGCCCTTAAGTGAACACCTCTAGGGAAAAGCCTGCTCCAGCTTCATCTATATCCCCCCCCCCCGCTTTTTTTTTTTTTTAGCAAACAAGGAAACGGTGAAGTTGTACTGAACGTAAACACATTGAAACCCGAAAAATCAATTTCTTTGGTAGTTATGAAGAACCTTTCCCTCATTCATAACAGAGCCAAGATTAATTAGAGAACACTGTTCGTTAAGAAAAAAAGAAAACAAGCCTTTTCATGGATTCCACAATAATTAACATTCTGTCTTGGTAAATCAATAACTCTAAGCAGCTTAACAAGGAAGTGTTTGCTGTAGGACCAGCTTAGCACCTGGAACAGACCAGCTGTGCGAGAGATTGTCCCAACAGCCTCTGGGTGATTTCTGTGCCTTGGTCTGCAGTAGCATGAGCACTGCTACAGTTTCTAGTGCTTTTTTGCATCTTGAGGATTTGAAATATTGCAGTAGCACAGCCTCAGCCTCTGCTTCTTTCCCATTCTACAGTGCGGAACAGGGCATGTGAAAGGGGCCTCAATTAGACCGAGGTGTAAGATTTAGCTGCGGATAGCAAATGCTTCAGTCCTCTCAAAGGTTTCCAGTCTGGAGTTTTTTTCTTCAGGTTTGAGACTAGTGCAGGTTTAACACAGAGAGACAAGTATGTTGTGTAAACGTTAAAGCTGGCTCTGTTTTTAAGCATATTTAAGGTACCTGTACATTTTACCCACAGCTGCTCATCCCTTCCTATAAGCATATTGAAGGTCTCACACACTGAAACAGGAATACAAATAGTGTGAAAATATCGGCAAACCTCCAAAACCCCAGGGATATGATAGGAGATGAAAATCTAGAGGAAGTAGTAATAAATGTGAAATAACTTTGCTTGCAGTCTTATATTTATAATTTAATCTCAAGTTTTTGCAAATATGTAATTTGCGAAGTACCGTCTTTGTAAAATCAGAGTGTCTCAACATTTTAATGCATTGAAATGGCCCCTGTGAGACCTCACCTGCATCCTTTTCAAATTCTTCCACATGCTTCTCTCAGCAGAAAATACAATTAGGAAAAAGCTGTGAGTTTGAAAAGGTGTCGCAATAAAATAAAAAAAGACCTAAGGAAGGCTTTGGAAGCATGATAGTAATCAAATCTACTGCAGAAAAGAAAATCAATGTTGCTATCTTTATATATCAACATAAACATTTATATTTCATTACACCAACGAGAAGGACAAACTGTAATGAATCAAGAGGGATTTCAGGAGTGGAATGAAGACGAAAAGGCCCAGCTTGTCAATGTTCCCGTCTCGTGAAGGATAACCCTGTCTCTCCAAAACGCTGTAAATCTTTCACCCTAAGAGCCTTCGCAGCCCATAGCAGGAAGAAGATCAGACCTCCAGCAACAACTCATGGCCAAATTACTTCCACTTCAGTAGCTCTCTAATGGGGAATATTGATTGGCATTTCTTTAGCGAGGTGGACTGGGCTGTAGGTGTGCAGATCTCTGGCGCCTGGGTGCTCCTTCTTGCCAGAGGTGTGATCCAGCTGTGCTTTGGGAGAGTGGCTCCAGCCAGCCTGTGGGACACGGTGCTGCCCTGCTACCCCCAGGAGTACCAGGAAGGTAGGTCTGTAGAGATCCCAGAGGACACAGCAAGGCCTCCAGTCCTGCCCACAGTCCTTGCATGCAGGCACGTGGACAACAAGGGCTGAGGAGCTCCTGAGGGCTCAACCCTACCTGGCAGTGGCACGGGAAGGATTCGTGTCAGGGTGGCATGTCTCAGTGGTGCCCTGTGTAAAGGAGCTGCAATTCTGCACCATCACCCCACGCTCCTTCTCGTATCTCTAGAATATCTACAAACATAATTTGAGAGCTCTTCCAATTACAGACAACGCAAACTGCACCTGAATGACAAATGTGTTAATGAAGGTATGTTCCCAATTGATACGGGGTTTCGAGCAATCCTACAGAGCCCTCTTAGCTGTGGACGTTAAGGGGAATTCAAGATACACACCTCCACCAGCCTTTGGGAAATGAGCTCTTTCTCATTCCAGAGCAAATGTAAATAAGGGTATTTGTGTGGCAACTAGGATTTCTTGAATTGGTAGTAGACCTGACTACTTGTTATTCAATATTCTGTAGCTATTACGTATCTGAGTTTGTAATTCACTAATCCTTCATTTATAAAGATTCGGGTGGTGGGAACAATACTTTGAGACCCAAGTGACCTCCCCACTGGAGATAATGTTTTGCAAACAAAGCAAAATGTTCCCAAATACTTTATATAGGCTGAATGTCCTTCACATAACAAGTCAACAAACATGAGGAAGCAATGAATATATTTGCAGAAAATGGGTTTGGATCATGGACGGAAGGACTAAATCACTGAATAATGTATTAATTCTACCGGCTCTAATAGGAATGAGGAAAGAGAGATTTAGATATATGAGCAGGTCAGGCATCAGAAATTTTAGTTTGTGCAGAGTTTGGAGCACAGAATGTAGACTCCACTCCATTTCAATTAAAAATAATCTTATTAATTTATATTTTAAATTGCATGGAAACATACCAAGGTTCTTGTAGCTATTGCAGAATAAAACTGCTCTCCTTGATGGCACAGAATTTGGAGTCCCTTCCCCATAATTTGGGGGGAATGGTTGGTATGCTGGAGGACAGGGCTGCTGTCTACAGGGATCTTGACAAGCTGCAGAAATGGGCTCTTGGGAACCTTAAAAAGTTCAACAAAGGCAAAAGCAAAATCCTGTCCTGGGAGGGAATAACCCAACACCACTGGATACACTGGCAGCTTTGCACAAAAGAGTCCTGGGGCTGCTGGTGGACAAGTCAAGCACTAATCAACACCGTGCAAAAGCTGCATTAGCAAGAGTGCAGCCAGCATGGCAAGGGAGGGGATTCTTCCCCCCTTTTCTGCACTGGTGGGCCGTTTTGACTCCCAGTGCAAGTCCAGTGAGCCCAGCAGAGGCCACCAAGATGATCAAGGCTGGAGAACAGGACATACAAGGAGAGGCTGAGCAAGCTGGGTCTGTTCAGCCCGAAGAAGTGAAGGTGAAGCTGAGACCCCATCGGCGTCTGCAACAGTGTGATGGGAGAGTGCTGAAAGGCTCTTCCCAGAGGTACAGGGTGGAAGGGTGAGAGTCAACAAGTTGGAAGCGGGGAAATCCTCATTAGATAGAAGAAAAAAAAAAAAATAAATCACACCGATGATGATCAAACACTGAACCAGGGGTGCAGAGAGACTGTGAGATGTTCAAAATGCAACTCGGCAAAGCTTGGGACAGGCTGCTCCGACCGGCCCTGGTTCGAGCAGGAGGTTAGACTATGGACCCCCAGCACACATGATGCTGTGATTTATGTCCAATCATCAGTGCATCAAGAAGTACAGTTTTGAGTCAAAGGACAGTGACTAAGTTCTTGAATAATCTTGTTGAGGCTTTGACCATCCTATGAAAGCTGTAGCAGTTTGTCACATAAAATCACACACGTCCACAGGACAGACCGTGAATCGCTTCCTCTGCACTGAGGGAATATTCATGACGGCTGCCGGGAGCGTAAATGTTTATGAAAACTTGCCAACTGCAGATGACTAACGGTCCCTCTTTCTCTGTGATAGATGGCATGTCTGTTTCCCCAATGTGTTAAGGAAATAATTTTCATAGCCTAGAACATTCTTATCTCGCCGCTTTTCCACACACGCTGGCCCACAGGCAACCTTTTGGGTACCTGGTGGCCGGGTGACCTTCCTCCATCTCCTTCAGCCAGCTTCCTCCTGCCCACCTTGTCTCCACTGACCAAGGTATTTGCTCTCCTTTAGCCTCTATGGCTCTGTGAGCATCACAGCCCTTTACGCTCTGTGTTAGGTGGGCTGAAGGCTTCTCCTCCACAGCTGACTGGAGCAAAGCAGGAGGGTCTCTCAGGACCTGGGTTGGCTGTAAGTGATAGGTTGGGAATCGCTGCTCTAGCTCTTGCTCCACATTTGCATCAGCAATAGCTCCAAGGCTTTCAAACCACTGCCATCCTGCGTGGCTCCTCCATCAATGCTATCAGAGCTGTTTCAGAAAAATTCAAGCTCTGACAAAACTGGCACTTATCTTCCAGGATCTGCCTGGCAATGCTGGAAGGCACCCAAGATTGCCTTCTATTTCACTCTCCCCTCTCTCTTTTTAAATAAACGTGACATCCCTTTTGCTCCTCCAGGCTGGAAACTTTCTTTTCTCTCTGGGTAGCTTCTTTCTTTTACTCAAGGTCTCAGGAGGCTTTGGGAATAAAGAGCCCAACAAATTAGATTGGTTTCACCTAGTGGATGAGCCTGCAGCTGGGATATTGGGTTTTTGTATGCTGCAGTTTAATTTCTTTCTCATCCTGTAAGCTCTACAATCTTTTCCCAGTTCTTATCCCTGAGAGCAATGTCAGGATGCTTTCCTCTTCTCTGACATTATTAACTGCTCCAAGTCTGAAGGGGGAGGAAAATTAAAAAAAGGTTGCCTACTTCAGGCTCTTTGTAGCCCAACAGCTTGCACTGATTTTTCTCTTTGGAGCATTTGCAAGCAGTCCTGCTGGGGAGCCAGTTCTGAGGTTTTATGGCAGGTCGGCTCCCTCTTTGTAGCAAATTACCAGATGTTTCACCAGTGGGAGGTAGTTTCCTATCTCCAGAACACAGATCCTCTGACCCCAGTTATTTTGAAGGAAGGTGGTCCCAAACTGCACAGAGGTGACCCTACCTCTTCCTCCAAACCGCTCACACATCTCAGCTAAGAGCAGAGGGAGGCTGAGCATGCCCAGCAGCAAATCCACCCAGACCCCCCTTCCAGCATCATTTTGTGTCTCAAATGTAAGTACTAAAAATATAAATAATTCAGCATACATTTTTTTCTTTTTAAGGCCATGTTTCTGAAGGTGTTGACATGTACGCACAGTGCACCCCGTAGCTCCAGCACTGTGCTCTGCAGCCATAAATGCAAAAGCTTGGAAAAAGGCTGTGGAAGAGTCCTGAGCTGAGCTCGGCTTTCACCAGCCCAGCGGGGTCAGCCCCATCTCACCCCACGGGTGCAGGAGCAGCCACTTCTTACAGCCTCCCACAAAGGAGACGTGGCATTTGCACCAGGCAATCTACTCCAGTCCTCTACTACCTACAAAATTTTAAAGTTTCTAAATGAGTAAAGTGATTATTTCATACTTTATTTCATACTTTATTAGGAAGAAATTTTTCCCTCTGAGGGTGGTGAGCCCCTGGCCCAGGTTGCCCCGAGAAGCTGTGACTGCCCCATCCCTGGAGGTGTTCAAGGCCAGGTTGGACGGGGCTTGGAGCACCCTGGGCTGGTGGGGGGTGTCCCTGCCCAGGGCAGGGGGTGTGAACGAGATGATCTTCAAGGTCCCTTCCAACCTAAACCATTCTATGGTTTTAAATGCGTGATTTCCTACCTTCCACCTATATGGAAAGCACTCAGTCTCTCTCTTTGCAGCAGCCTTTTCCATCTTTAAAGAGTGTTACTGCACCCTTCCCCCCCTGTCCTCTGTTTTATGCTGAAAAAGCCCCTGTTTGTTCATCTTTCTTCACAGGTCTTATAACCCAGACTGCTGAATGACATACAAGTATTAAGAATGCATTAGCAGCCTTGGTCCTGCAGAAAATGAAACTCATGTATGATAGATCTTTGCCTTCATGATATCACTACAAAGTTCGCTGAGCTTCAGTGAGAATTCCTGCAAATAGGTGCAACAGTTATTAGCAGCATGGCCCAAACCTAACTGCATTTCTTCAGTAGGAACTTTATTCCAATGTGGTCTAACTAGAGAGAAAGGTTTCAAAGATTAAGTTATTCTGCTTCTGAATTTCATGAGCACAAAAACGTTACAGGTTGCAAAATGTGCTAAAGGATCCACCCGTAACTAGTTTTGCACTGCAAAGCTGTGCGCAGAAATAGCGAATGACGCACATGCTACTCGTCACGGGATTAAGAGAGTCCGTCCAGGGGAAAAGCTCAGCGTGGAGCCCCAGGCTTGGTTCTTGTTAAAGGGTCTACTAATGAGGGACTCTTCTCGTTTTTCCTGAGGTTCTTTGCTGAAGAGCTGAGTAACAAGGGGGCTGGAATGGACCCTGGATACAAAAGAAAATCTTAAAATATCCTAGAAATAATCAGCTTGAAGATCGCTTTGGACCCATAATCCTAGAGACAAATATATGCAGCTCAGACCAAATGCCTTGCTAAGGAGCAAATTGTAAACAATATATTTTTAGAGTTAAAAATTATTCTAATTTAATGATATCTGTTCAGTCGGTGTTTGGAAGTAAATCAGTGTGTGAGTAGTAAAACAATAATGTACTTTAAACTAAATTATTAGTAAACAAATCAGTCTAGTAGGCGATGAATGCATGATACATTATTCATTTCTATTATCCAAAACACTTCACTAGCTCTCAGAGTCTGGCGATAAAGTATTCAGAACACAGTATCCACCATCCCAGAAAACAGTCTCTAATGTGATATTAAAGTTAAAAGAGAAGTGAAGTATATTCCCCCAAAGCAAGGTATTTGAATAATCCTGGAATGAATCCATCTCATGCTTCTTTTTAAAGCTGGGTTTATTTTTTTTTAACTAAAGCACTTTCATTACATCCCGAATGACAAATGTTCCCTGCTCGGGTCCCTTACCAACCCGTGAATGTCTCCCAGGATGATGTCTCAGTCACGCAGGAGTGGATGTGGAGCCAACCCGGCCCCGCTGCCTCCCTCCGTCCCACCGGGGGGGCCGGGCAGGGCTGGCTCAGACCCCAGCTCCCCCCACCCCACCAGCCAGGGCTGCATCCAGCCTCTTCAGCAGAAAAAAAAGCCACCTGAGGCCAAGTGAGGATGCGGTAAGACCTTCCCTGGCCAGTTTTTGCCCTCATTCCGGTTGCCACCTAGTCCATGTTGGCAGGGGCAGGGACGGGAGCAGGGTGGGAGCTGCGGGGGGGAGCAGAGGGACGGGCAGGGAAGGGGTTTGCTGCCCACAGCCAGCAGACCGTGCCACCCCGGGATGCTCTGCCCTGCTCGGTGGATG
Organism: Pluvialis apricaria; assembly: GCA_017639485.1. Taxonomy (NCBI): domain Eukaryota; kingdom Metazoa; phylum Chordata; class Aves; order Charadriiformes; family Charadriidae; genus Pluvialis; species Pluvialis apricaria. Next base: position 2,488,270 of record CM030021.1, on the reverse strand, counting down.
GAGGACATGGCCCAGGTGGTGGGCAATTTCCTGGCAGACCCTGTGGGGAGGATGTCAGGGGGTTTCGAGCAGTGGAAGATAAATTGTGCTGGATGAGACACTGTCCCCTTCACCCCCCTCCGTGAGACAGCAGCTATTTCTCTGCAGCCATCCCGGGGCAAGGGCTTCTCTTTCCAGCCCTGCAGGTCCAGTCGGAAGGAGATGATCGCCACGATGATTTATTGCTCTTCTCCCCCAGCCTGTTTTATAGCAGGATGCAAAAAGGTGTCAACTTCTGATGATGATTTCATCTGCCCTGTGCCGTAAACGGCTTTGTTTCCCAGCAAGGAAGCCCGGACGACCAGAAATAGCGATGCCGGTCAGAAACCTTCATTGCAAATGCAACTGCCCACTCAAGTGCAGGGTCAGACGGGATCTCAGCGTATCTTTGTGATAAGCAAAACTGAGGACTACTGGGGCAGGGCAGTAGATAAGGGCAGCAGTGACTGGTGCAGAAAGACTGTCTCGGTTTTGGGGTGGGCACACTGATTGCACCACTGCAACCCTGTTTCTGTCCGAGGAGTAACTGTGTTTTATTACCAGTCTTTCAGGTTTAATAACCCAGCCCAGTACCTTTGTTTACAAGTGCATCATGTGTGATAGTGTGAAATACTGTTTTTTATAAAACACCTGTTTCTTTTTTCTAAAATTCATTGGTTTCATACCGAAGAAGACGGAGACTGAGTAACGCAGCCACCCTTGATGCTGAGAGGTTAACCCAGCATGATGTCTGCTCCATCAGCGAGGGTGTCAGGGATTTTTACCTTTGGGTTTTTCTAACTGTGCAGAGGAGGCGGCTGGTGGGACTTCAGGAGCAGATCGGTCCTTCCCACAGCTGGGGCTGCTGCTGTGTCTCAGGTTCTTAATCTGCTGTAAAGGTTTGTCAGCCAGTTTCAGTCTGCCAGGAGCCAAGCGAGATTAGTGGGAAAACATGGGTGCTGGAGGACTCTGATGTTCAGACATGATGTGATAACTCATGATGCATGAACCTGCCTGACTCTTCCCCCAAACCAGGACATCCTGAAAGCTTCTAAAGACACATGTTTCTCTCAACAAAACACAAACCCCACAGGACCCATACCCCCCTCCCCTGCCCTCTCTCACCCGTCTCCCGGCACCCAGGGATGAGGCTAGCGTGTGGCTGTGGGAACTCGTGAACGCCAAATGGGAGAACAGTGATTATTGGAGCATCTCAGCAAAGAAAAGGGCTGATTTTAAGGAGATGGATGAGTGGCTGAGTTGCCACTTCAGATTCTCTGCAGGAGCATCCTGCTGCCTGTCAGTGTTGGGGCTGTAAGACCCGAGGAGTGTGTAGTTGCCAAGAAAAACAGGGCATCCAACCTAGCTGCAGAGAGATCATCTGAAATAGGTCTTGACATAAAGCACCCTCAGAAATGAGACATTCTTGCCATGTACACTCTTCAGTAGAGACATTAGCCTCCAAGTACATTAAAATATATGATGGCTGATCTCTGTTGTGACATTTACCTTCATGAGTCTAGGAACAGAGGCAGAAGTCATAACTGGCTATACATGTCACAAAAAATTAGTTGTCATATATTTTATCTGTGCAATGAAGAGAATACATACTTTTTTTCTCCCTTTGGAGAATAAAATCACGTTCCATGGTGGCTGTGAAATGCTAAGACCCCAAAAAGACAAGGCCATTTGCCCTCTCTAGGAACTGAACTGTGTGCGCAGCATCTTGCCTCTCCTGCTTGTGCAAGGGTCTGGTTGCAGAGGTGTGCTGACTGCATGGTCGGTGATCTGGGCAACCATGTCCTCTGGGTACATGTGCAAGATGCCCAAAACACAATCAGGCCATGCCAATCCCATTCATCAGTGATTGAATGAGGTGGAGCAAAGGTGAGGGCTCCAGGTCTTGCCCTTTCCTTGACAAGTTTCCCTAGAAGAGGAGTTCCCCTCCAGCAACCACAGCCCTTTCACTCCCACGGGGATACTCAACCTTCAGTTCCATGAAGATCTTCAGGAAGAACAAAAAGGAAAAATCATGGATAAACACCACGTCAGGAGACTACGAGAATACAAAAGTATCTTCAGAAAAATAGAAGTAATGTCCAGATGATGAATTGAGCAGAAAATGCAAGCATTTGTTACATGGAAAAACACAGAAGACAGCCAAATAAAAGGGTGAAAAGTTGGGGGAGCAGCTTAAAAAACCCCTAAAATTTATAACCAGGGTTTGTTCAGTTCTCAGGAGCTGGAAAATTTCTTGACAGCCCATAGGGCCTTTGACAACCCAGGCATAAAAGGAGTGGCAGAGAAGGGAAGGCCACAGCAGGAGAACACACGGCTTGTTTTGCATCTGTGCCCACCAAGGCTCAGGGAGGTCTGCACCTCAGAGCCGCTCTTTGCAGTAGACTTGTCACAATTTGAAGCATTGCTAGAGGAGGTTACTGGAAAAAATAACGAGATGAAGAGCAGCAGATTGCCAGGGCCAGATGGTATCATCCACATGCTCTCAAGATTAAGAAGGAAGTAGTGGACCTGTTCACTGTAGGGTGTAATCTTTTGCTCTAGACTGCCCCAATACCAGAGGACAGAAAAGTGACAGATTTGATGTCGTTTTTAAGAAGGATTGGAAAAGTCTATGGAGCTACATATGACAGTCTACCATCTGCAGCAGCTAACTTGGTGGAAGCTATTCCAAACACTGTAACCAGTAGACGCATGGTTAAATATGGTCTGCTAGGAATGAATTTTTTGAGAAAATTTGTGCCTCAAAAATCTACAAAGAGCTGTAAAATCCTGATTGATGTGTAGAGGGTGAATAGGGAACAATTTTCACTTTCTCTTGCAGGGTAATGTCTCCTGCCACCTGATGAAACCTGCAGGTGACAGGTTCAAGACGAAATCAAGGCAGTTCCTCTTGTCTTGGTGCGCAATTAAGCTGTGGAAATCCATGCTGCAGAAGCAGCAGATGCAGAAAGTTTACCTTAGTTCAAAAACCAAGCAAATTCGTGGCAAGAAGAATCCATGGAGGGCTGTTAAATATGAAATACCACCTCTGTCTCAAAGCTGCAGATCTCTGGAGGGTTGGAAAATACAACAAGGAAATACCTAAATTTGCTGTTCTTGTACTATCTCTGGTCACTGTCAGACTGAGGACAGTGGGCTACATGAACCTGAGGTCTAAACCATCTGGACTGTTCTTCCACAAGTTCAGAGCATTGCCTGCCACCCCAGTGTCCATCTGAGGAGCCAGCTGCCTGGTCACAAACTCCTCTTTACCTGAGGTAGGTGTTTGGAACGGTGTTGGGAGGAAGACGAAAAGGTCAGCAAGCCCAAACTATTGCTGTCTGGCCAGAAGGGATCGCAGAGGTGAGGGTGAGGATGCCACAGCCCTGTCCACCCAAGACTTGTCCTTTGTCCACACTGAGCAGCACGTGCACAGCCTGGCAGCCAAAGAAAGCACGGGGACATCCTCGTGCTGTCCTTGCCCTGCACTCACTTGTGATTGACCTGATGCCTAAGGTGACAGGACTAGAGATACGATCAGACCAAATCTGTCCTTGTGTCCCATGGCTCTGGGAAACACACGTGTTCAGCTCCTATTTTGTGAAGCCCTGTGGGCAGGTGGAGCATCGTGTGCTTAAACTGAGGCATTAGCCTTCTCCCCCAGGGACAGGAAAAATTCTCGGTAACATCAGTGCATCTCTGATGCTGTTACAGTCAATTCATATCAGCATGTGTGAGAGCAAAATATAGATCTTAGCATCTTGGTGGGAAGGAAATGATGGGGGGTGAGGACAAAAGATTGATGAGGATTAACTTGCTCACTCTCCATCACTTTTCCTCTGGCAAACTGCTTGAGAACAAACTGTGGTTTGTCTCAAACACATTCATTAAGGAAAGAGATGAAGGAGATGTTAAACACAGTTTATGGAATAAATAGGAAATAAGTGCAGTAGTAAAAATTGCAATACTTTGTGAATTGAGCTCAACAAATTCTTATTGATCCTTGGCTTATTTTTAAGTAGCTAATTTTGAGTATTTGCTATTAGACTGTTGTATTAAGTTTACCATTGTAATTATACAATACAATACTATATTTACAGATGACTTCCACTGGTTGACTGCTCATGGTATATTACATTCTTTCACTTATTTTTGACAGATATTTATAATTTAGACTTATCTGTGGCAGCATATATGTTGTTTTATAATCATTAATAGAGCTGAGATGGGAATAAAATGTCATGTGTAATTTATTTAATGAATTTGGCTTCTTCTTCTGCCCATAAATTTTTTGCCAGCAGTTTATGAATGTCTCATGTTTACTTGTTAGTCAAAAAAGTACTTCTTGGGTGATTGTTAATTCCCGCTCTGTGAATTGCTAGTGAGCAGTTTGTTCCAAGTGCTTGGGAGGAAGGTCTGATCGGGGACGTTGGCTTTGATTAACTGCAAGAGTCACAGGCTTCTGTGGCACACCAGGGAGCAAGACCCTCCCCAGCGTCGGAGAGCGGCTGAGGTGGGATGGGGCCTCTGGAGATGGTCTAGTCCATCCCGCTGCTCAAAGCAGGGTCAGGCAGAGCAGTCTCCCCACGGCTGTATCTAGCTGGGTTTTGAGTATCTCCAAGGATGGAGACCCACAGGCTCTCGGGGCAATGTGTTTGTTTGCCGTCAGAGGAAAAACATTTTTTTTCTTTTGTTTTACCAGAGTTTCAGCTTGTCCTGTCCCAGACACCACTGAGAAGGATCTGGGTCTGTCTTCTGTACTCCCCACTTCAGGTATTTATGCATGTGGATAAAATCCCCCTGAGCCTTCTCCAGGCTGAACATCTCATGTCTCTCAGCCTCTCCTTGTACGCCCAACTCTCCAAGCCTTAAACCACCTCTGTGGCCCTTTGCTGGTCTTGCTCCACTATGTCCCTGTCTGTCTTGTACCAGGGACCCCAGAACTGACTTTCCAAAATGGATCAGCTGTTTTGAAGTTCTCTACTATTCCTTCAAAAACCTCATTTTCCTTGCTCTGTTCAGGGAATGCAAACACGAAACTCAGGCCTGGACCTTAAGTAAATAAACCTGATTATCTCTCAGTGAGCAAATATCTACATATTCACGGCTATAAACCAGTATTCTGATTTCTGCAGCAATTTTGTCCTCCACATTGAGCACAGATTGGCATACCTTTCTCCAGAAAATGGTGGTCCCTGGACCACAGCTGCCTTCCGGGGAGCCAGAGAGTCCTGGCACAGAGGGTTTTGATGCTGGCACAGCTGGGTTTTGATGCTGCTTTTCCTCCTGCTAGCCCGTGGGGACTTGCTTGTCAGAGTGCAACTTCCACTGTTATCTAAAGAAAAGTGGGGGGAAAAACCCCAGCTGGAGGACACAGAGACAGAATAGGATGGAGAAGGTCAGTGGGGCCATGTGTCCAACCAACACCTTCCAGAAGCTGACGACTGCCTTGGGACCTGCCGCGGGGATGTGATCAAGTGGGGCCGTGTCCCTGGGAATACAAATCAGCAGGACGGCAGCACGCTCGCAAAGACAAACAAAACATCAACATAATAGCTTCCTGTCCTCTTTCTCCAAGGCTTGCTGTAATATCTGATGTGATTTACCTCTTATGAGTTTGTCCCAACCTCTGTGCTGTAAGTCTAGGGTAAATGAAAGAGCTTGTGCTCGGGAAGGGTTAGGATGAAAGACTTTCTGTCCTTGCTCAATTTATGATATTGTGGGTCTATAATATTATTTTTCCCCTTGTATTAGATTTCAGGTTGATTTCTAAAACACGCACACAAAAAAGGAAGGAACGCTAGTTTTATAGCTTTTGACGGCTACAAAAGTGCGTTATTAAATTCAAGAGCAAGGGCATAATAAAGGTGAAAAGTTAAGTAAAAAGCTTGACGCGCGGCTCACAGGGCCCCTGGGTGCTGTGCTGACGCGAGGGCTGGGCAGCAGACGGCTGGACGCGCAGAAACCTTGTGTGCCTGCCCAAACTTTGCTGGCTGGTGGCTTTCTCCTGGCAGTTCTCCTCTGTCGCAGTGGTGTTCGATGCCTGTCTGCTCTCATGTTGTGGGCCAGGCTAAGCGGGCGGTGTGGGAGAAATGGGGGCTGGCCAGAGCTTGGATGAGTCCCTCGAGAGAGAGAAAGGACAGCCAGAGGCAAAGGAGTTGGGAAATGCTCCCAGGCTGGATTTGGTGGTTTGTTGGCAGGGTTTGCTGCTTGTTTGCAACGCTTGTCTTTATTACCGTCCATTTATCACATGAAAAATCAGCTAGAATATGTTGCTCTGCTAACGTTGCTGGCTTGTGCAGGGCATTGCTGGGTGGTTCACAGCTGTGAGCAGGTAAATGCGGTGGGTGGCTTTCCAAGTGAATCGTTTTTCATCAGAAATCATCACACGGCAAGAGCAACATTTTCCATCCTCCACCCAGGCTTTTGGCATGGGGTCTGCGAGGAGGCTTGGGCCATGTTCTGTTTCTGAATGGAGATTTAAACATGCATCCTAAGTAGATCTTAATTTATTTGGTGGAGTGAAAAGCCGTGCTCCCTCCTGCTCAGCCGTGGCAGGGATCATGCCAGCGGGATGGGGCTGCTCTGGCCTTTCCCGAGGGGGACAGGGTCCAGCGCCTCGCTAGGGATGTGTAGGCAACGCTTTCTAAACGCTCACGTAGCTTCGGCATGGGTCTGCTGTTGACTTAAAAAGAGACATGTGGTCCCTTAGGAGCTCTGAGAAGTTCCTCCTTCAGCAAAGCTGGTGGAGTAGGAGTCCCTGGAGCAAAGGAGAACCAAAAGGTCCCTCCCAAAATAACGAGTAGCTCACATGCTCATCCCTTGGAGGAGAGAGACTGGCTGGAAGAGGGTTGGGCTCGTTGGGAGCCCCTGGGACAAGAGGACAGTGTTATCATGAGGTTTCTTTCTCACCACTAGCTACAGCAGTCTCTAATTAGGCGCTCTGCACATACCCTGCTTCCAGACTTGCTTGTGGATAAAATTGACCTTTAAAATAGAGAACTGAGATACCCAAGGGGCTGGACATCTCCAGGACTGGACTGCAGGCAGACATTAATCTGAGAGACATACATTTTTGATTCTACAGCTTAAAAGCTCCAGTCATCTGCACAATTTACTTCTTTGCCTCTCTGGGCTTCAAGGTCCAGCTTGTTCCCGTACCTGACAGAAGCATTGCCACAATAACATTGCAGTGACAGAGACCAGACAGGCTTCTCACAGTTCATGTCTCTATCTCTGTGGATGGCTGTGCCCTGGATGGGCTCTGAGAGACATGGTGTCTGGTTGCTGGGTCCCCTTCTGCCATCATTCACCTCCCTAAGCATCGGCTTCCCTGCGAGATGGGGATAGCGATGTTGGCTTTCCCTCATAAACCCCAATATGACAACCTCAGTTACATGAGAAAAATGAAGGTCAGACAATTTGCAACCCCGTGACTCCAGGACCTGAGACTTTTATGAATACATTGCTCTGAGTGATAAAATCCACCAGGAGGAGGAACGTGGGGTGCGCCACTGCCTCATCAGCACCTCCATTCATTCCTATGGACAAATTTCCTCTCTTCGCCTGAGTGAGAAAACCAACTGAAAATAAGCAGAAATGGCAGAGTGCCATCCTGCGCCACTGCCCTGGTTTGAGGTTTGAGGAGGTTTGACTGTTCAGCGTGGGGTGGTAGAGACAGGTCCCACAAGCTGAGCTCATGCCAGAGTGTGAGGCAGAGCCCAGCGCATCTCTAAACCCCCGGCATCAGTCACGGGGGTGGGGAACAGAGCGAGAGCCTTCCAACAGACCGCAATCGGTTTATGCCACATTCTGCAGTCAATCATCACCTTTTTAATAGAGCTGCTGTGGGAACAGAGACGGAGACATAAAAGGAAGAAAAAAAATCTGTGTTGCATTTTGCTGTGATGAAAGACTGCTAATTGTTTGGGTCCAATGTGCGCTCGTGTTTACGTTACTGTTTTGTTACACAGCTCCTAAATTAAGTTGACTCTACAACAAAGCCCCCTGCGGCAGCCCCGCGTGGCCTCCTCGGGTGGCTGTGTCTCGGTGGCTGGTTTAGCACACACGTGTCTCCTGTTCCCTGCACGCAAGCACTATTGATTAGCACTTAATTATAAAAACCGTGTTTGTTCTGAGGACAAGGAGGATGTTCAACGGGGAAGCCTCTTGGGAAGGAGCTATTTAAAAGAGCCTTGAATGAGACCGAGGTGAGATTGGTCCCTCAAAGGGGACCTGTTTCTGTTAATTTGCTGTGGCTAGAATGGTTCCTGGCATGATGGAGGGAGGAGCTGCCCTGTCCACCCATCCCTGCCACATCAGGGAAGTGGTGGAATCGCCATCTCTGGAGGTATTTAAAAGATGGGTAGACGCGGTGCTGAGGGACATGGTTTAGTGGTGGTTTTGGCAGTGTTAGGTTGATGATTGGACTCATTGATCTTAAAGGTCCCTTCCAACCTAGACGATTCTATGATCTTCCCCCCTTTCTGAGCCTGGTGTTGGGCTTCCCAGCCCGTGGCCCTCAGGACGGTTGCTTCACCTGCACGTGGTCACTACAGCACTGGCCATGCCAGGGCTCCTGCTGGGGTGGGTTATGCAAGGAGGGATCCTTCCACCTCCTTGCCCACCCCTGCCTGCCCTGGCCGGCTCTGGAGCTTTCTCTGGCTGGTGGTTCTGCATGTGTGTCCTCTTCCAGACCGTGGGTGCATGGGCAGCAGTTGTGCCCTGATGACTAGTTGTTAATAACACCTCTCCTGTGCAAAACAGTTGCTGATCTTCCCCTTCTCTATTTTCACCTTTGCAAACACGCAATTCTGCCTCTTCTGTCCGTCCCTTCCCTTGCTCTCCTCTTAGCCAGGGAATTGCCTTCAGATGGTTCAACTTTTATATCTGAATGGCAAAGAGACGCGATTAAGGAAAGTGCTTTCTGCTTTGTGTTGAGAGACCAGAAAACTACATAAAAAAATAAAATAAAAGGTAGCGCCTGTGCCAAAGACCAGAATGTATCTTCTCACAGCTTGTGCAACGCAGAGCCGGGGTCTGCCAGCAGCTCAGGGTTTCGGGGCAGGCAGTCCCCGTGCTCTCTGCTTGCTGGCACAGGTGGGGCTTTCCCAGGGGGGCGGAGGAGAGCTGTGCCCCCTCATCAGCACGTGCCACACACCGCACAAACACACAGCCCTGTGTGAAGGGGTCTGTGTCATTGCGGGATCCTAACTGTGCCCATGCCAAAACCAGAAGATGACAATTTCTGTGTGAATGGATTTGGCACAGAGAAACCCCCATGGGGCGGACGTGGTGCCTGGGCAATGCGGGCCACTGAGGGTGCTGCTGAATGTGCCGCGACCACTGGCCGTCCCCAGCACCCGCCTGTGTGCAGCCTTTGCTTGGCCTCACTTTGCAAACCAGTTGCTCCCGTTTTCCTCTGCAAAGGAATGGCGTTTTCACCTGCCCGGTCAGATTGAAGGGGTGCTGCTAAACATTTCGAGGGCGCCATTTCATTCCACTCGATATTAATGTCAGACCGTCCGACAAATAATTCCAGACCTGTGGAAAACTGTCACTCTTTTGGGAAGCACTGGGAAGTCTGGTGTGGCGCTTTCTTGGTTTCTTACATTAAATTAATACTGCTCTGATCTGCAGAGCTCAGGGCATACTCAAGATTTCCACTGCTGTTTCTTCACCAGTGGGGCGATGAGAGCTCTGTCTAACATGTGTGTAAGGCTTCAGTAAAGGATGAGCAAGGTCTTGTGCGGTTCCCTTCATGGGAAAAGGTTTTGCTAAGAGGCAATCCGAACTGTGTAAGGTGGAGGAAAAGAAATATTTTAGCTGTACTCAGTGAGAGTTATGACCTTAGCTATACTCTGTGAGTACAGCTTTGGAGTTTGGAAGGCTGGTAGATGCTTCTGCCCTTCATGTAGGTTTCAGATGTCCTTGCAGTCACCTTGAATGGAAGGAATGGGAGAAATAAAAGCAACAAACGTGGACCAGTGCGATGGATGGCTCCTGTGGGAGTGACTCTCCTGTTGCAGGTTTGCATTGCTCCCCAGGAAAGATGGGATGCGGATGTACAGTCTTCCAAGAGCTGTCACGAAATACGAGGGTGAGATACGCCCAAGACACTCCTGGAGGTGACCTGTGGGCTCGGGGAAGGGGCTGCACTGGCAGAAAGGAGCCCGGGGCCGGTGAAAGCAGCAGTGGGCAGCGTCGGACCCCGGGACGGCTGGGCAGAAGCATTGCTCGTTCAGCCCCACCAGCTCACCCTGCTGACAAAGCAGGGTGGGAGGTTTGGCACGGATCTACCTGCAGGACTGAGAGAGCTCCTGATGTGGGGAGCTCCTGCTGGACTGATGCTCTTTAAAGCATTTCCCGCTGGCTGTGAAATAGCCACCCTATAGTGAAAGCAGAACTGGCTGGGTAAGGGGGGGGAAGTTGTTTCATAGGATTAACCCCATCACACAGAGCAGAGCAGAGGAACCCCTGCCCCCTGCCCCATGTTGGGAAGCCCCTGCTATAAATTTGGGAGTGCTACATCCACCTCCCCTTGTGTTGGGGCCTGATTCAGCCTCTAAGCAAGGGGAAGAGCTCATCGCTCCCTCTTCTGCTGCTTCTTGCAGAAGCTGCCAGGGCTTTGGGCAAAACGTGGTATCTACTAAGCACTGTGGGACTTGGCTTGCCAACGTGCTCTCGAGCAGGATAATCAAAGCAGAAGTTTGTGGTAATACTGCAGTGGAGAAATGCTGCATTAAAGCAGGAAATATCCAACGTGCATGGCAAATGAAGAGGTTTTTCATTTGTGTTCTAAAGGAGGAAAAATGCCGCCAAGCCTAGTTAATAACACAGGAAAGCTCTCGTGGCTATCAGGGATCTTCAGCTCTAATCCCCTCTGATAACAGTAAATTGCACCAGCTCCTCTGCTGAGGTTTTTCTGTAGCTGAATCATACCCATATAATAAGAGCAATGGGCACTGCCTCTCCTATTTACCATTTCTTCATTTAAATAAGTTTTTAAACTGCACCTTTCTTCCTTCAGAGACATCTGATTTACTGTGTTTTAAATGGAAACCACTCCTGCAACAATACCTTTTTCTATCAAGATTTGTAATCAGGCTGTTTCTGTTGAACTGCTGTTATTCAAGTTATTAATTTGTCATTTTGCACAGAATATGATCACAGAAAGAGATGAGCAAAAGGGTCTATGCACCTGCAGGCAGAGCAGGGTGGATTTAATTAGAGCAAAGAAAGCTGCAGGTTTTATTTTGTGTGTGTGGTGGTTGTTTGTTGGGTTTTTTTCTCCTCAGCCTAGCATTTTAAAAGCTTACACAGCAATCTGCATAAATTACTCTGCACATTTTTTATTTAGATTCTTACACCTAATTTGATTAATGATAATGCTTTGACAGGGTCAAAGCAAACGGTGTGTAAGGGAACAAGGTGTATCAGTTTTGGTGCTCTTCTCTCTCTCGAGAAAGTAAACACTGGAAAGTGGCCTTTAACATTGACTTGAAGACATTTTCCTTGCTCTTGGGCTGGAGGCAGAAGGCAAATGCTGGTGTCCGTGGGAGCTGGGAGGTGGAAGCCTTTGCGCTGGATGTGATGTTTGTTTTTTTGAACGCAGCCATCTGTGCTGCTGTGCCTGGACCAGGGTGAAAAGTAGGGTTTTCTTCTGATGGAAATTTTCTGGGGCAGGTGTTAGTGTCCCACCCAGCAATTCGAGTTGGAATGATGGTTCAGACCTCTTGAAAGAGGCAGCCGCTTCAAACACCTTAACTCCGCTTGCTGGCTCATGCAATAAAGTGAAGGTTTTTGTCCATCACTTCTGCATGCAGCTCGAGCCAGAAACTGTGTCCTCATCAGGTGCAAGTTGGCATTTGCACCAGGGAAGTTGTTAGGAAGAGCAGAAGTCTTAATTAGAAGATGGCGACATTTTTATCCCCATTTCTTTCTCAAGGGGAGCAGTGCCACACTTTCACCCGTTTTTCTTCGCTGGGAGGATAGTGCAGCACTGGATCGAATCCCAGAGGGGCCACAACATCGCTGTCCTTGGAGGTTTTCAAGACTCAGCTGGGTAAAGTCATGACTGACCCGGTCTAGCCTTGGTGCTAGTCCTACTTTGAGGAGGAGCGTGGGCCAGAGACCTCCAGACACGCCCTGCAGCTGGCATTTCTGTGGTTCCTCTGGTTCTGCACAAAGCCAAGCACCAGTTTTGTCTGCCTGGGAAGAGCCTTTGTAGGAGTGACTTTGTTTAGGTGAAAGAAGAGGAAGCTGAGATTATGATCCCGCTCTCTCTACATGAATTAAAAAAAAGGGATTTTTGCAGTAAGAAAAGCCCCATCTTTATTGATGCTGCACAGAGGCAAGTGATTTTGCATCTAGTTTTAGGAGAGCAATATAACCGTCTTTGACAGCCTGGTCTAATAATAATAAAAAGTCCCAGCTCCTCGTAGTGCAACCTGATAGCAAAACTGGAGTGTGAATTTATCCCATAAAAATTCATCTACCATGGCTAAGGCCCTGTAAATTGAATTCTGTATTTTGGTTGTTAAATAAAAAAAAAAACCAAAACCCAACACAACAGCATAATGATAGAAACATTGCTCAACTCTTGCAATTGTATCTTGTTAAAACATCACTTAGAGTAATTTACGGGGTTTGATTAAAACATATATTTAAATGAACTATCATTTCCCATCTCTCCCCTTCTCTTCCTCTCCTCCTCACCCCTCAAGGATGTACAACATTACGTTGAGGCTAGATTTCTTCAAACAGAAATGATGAGCCTATTACCCTGCACAATAAAACCCTGCCACACTTTGGTGCTGGCTATATACGGCATTGTCACCAGCCAGGAGCACTCAGAGGGTCAAAGGATGGGCAAGATGTCTCCTGTGGGGACTGGAGGTGGTTTTGGGAAGCGGAGAGCAGCAGCGGGGGAGATGCTGCTCCATGCCCAGAGCTCTGCCCCCACCTCACCCTATCAACCTTCGCCCCAGCATCCACCCAGCCTTATGCCCAAATACACTGCCAAGAGCACAAAATAGGATGCTTGCAAGCATAAAACCTGAGCAAGAGGAGATAAATTTGTATTAAAGTGCTTTTAGACATCAGAGAGTGTGTTCCTTGACTGTGCTGAGTTAAGGTCAACTGTATTAGACTGGAGCAAAAATCCACCGAGCTCAGTATCTGCCTTTGACAGCAAGCAAGAGGGAGCAAATATAATGATACCTCCTTTGATCACTGTCCCAAGAGCCAGGAACATGCAGCTCATGCACTCTCTGAGCCAGAGGCTCGGTTTTTTGTTGAATTTAAAGGCCTTCAATGGATTATTCTTCTATGAACTTGCCCAGCTGCTTTTTGAACCCATCTGAAATTTCCTGTCTGCAGGCTCCTGCAGTGAGAACTTCCACAGCTGAGTTATGTGATGTGTGAAAGGTGCCTCCTTTTGCCTGTTTTGAACCTTTCAATTACTGGTTTCACTTAATGATCCCAAATTCTTGCATTAGAATAGACCAGAAAGAGTCATTTTCTACCTACTGTCCTTGTACTGCATTCCATCTTCTGTGCCTCTCTATTCTGATTTTGTTTCCCATCCTGAAAGGTACTAATCTGTTTAGCTGTTTCTTATTTGGAAGCTGTTTCATACCTTTGATGACTTTTGCTGCTTTCCCCTGGACTTTTTCCATTTCCACTTTATTCTTTTCAAAACAGAAAGACCAGACTGTGCCCAGATTTCATGATGAGGCAAGCCATGAATTTATGCAGTGGCATAAAGCACCAAAATAGATGTTCTCTATTTTGTTTTCTAATAATTCTTACTGTTTCATTTGCTTTTTTGACCATTTCCGAGTTTTCACGGAGCAATCTGTTACAGCCTTGAGATCCTCATCCTGTATGCTCAGAGCCTAATATTAGAAATACAGAATTGCTTGTTAGCCCATGCCATCACTTTACATTTATCCATATTAGACTTAATCCATCATTTGGCTGCCCGGTCACCCAGTCTCGCAGGTCTTTCCGCAATTCTTTGCAGCCAGCTCCTTTCTTTACTGCTCTGAGTAACTTGGTGGTACCAGCAAATGCAGTTAAAGCGACGGAAGTGCCCGGAGGCACATACTCAGCTGTAGGTACGAGAGCATGCAGTTGTAACTCCGAACACACACCCAAACCAGCACTGCTCAGGATCACGGCGTGTGGTCCTGCCGGTGAGGTGCCGATGCTCTTTATTTCTGCGTGCAGTATTCACCAGATTTGGGATCGTGGAAGAATATCCCCCTGGGGCATGCTGCAAGAAATTAAGAACATGGAGGAAGGTTTCGACTGACCGAGAACTTCCTTCACCACAGGTTAGCATCACCATTTCTGCTGCAATGTCCCCAAACCGGGTCAGGCCCATGACATTAAAGGTAGTTCATAATTATTTGAATCCGGTTGCATTTGACAGGCTTTGACAGATCCCCCCACTTCAAAGACCGTTGTTTGAAGCTCTGATTATTCCATAACTTTAATTCTGTTTGTATGTTGCCACTGCTTTCCTGTGATGTGCATTCCCGGGAGATGTGAATTTTATAATAAACCACATAAATTTACAAGAAATCTCTCCAGAAGTAATATTCTGTGAATTTTCCGTTAGCTGCCAGCAATCTGCAGCAGTGCTATCGGTAGCAGCACAGTAAATGAACCACCCTTTTCACAGCTGCATTGCACTGGAACCAACAAAACATTTCTACATCAGCCCACAAATAAGACTGAGCGATGGCTCCATGAGAAAATAGGGACGTGGACAGGCAGAATAACAAAGTTTTTCCACTTCGGCGCTATTTCACGTCTGCAAAACAAAGATGCAAGCCTTGCCTCATACCAGTGGTGGTTTTGCTCAGTGCTTCCCCCCAAAACCTACAAAGACTTGCTTTCCACGTACTTTATGGGACAATTAGCGGTCCCTCTGAAGCACTGCCCGAGACGGTTTCTCTCCACTCAGGCTGCCCGTCACCTGCTAATGCACAGGGCTGGCTCAGAGCACTTGCAGGATAAAATGATGGAGTTGAAGGGTCTGAAAGATCAAGCAGGTCAAGTAGTTGGGATCGGGGGGAAAAAAAACAACCAGCCAAAACCTTAGCTAAGCAATCCTGCGCTCTGAAAGGGCTCCTGTCTTCCAAGGACTGTGAAATGCCTCTGCACGGGGAGGAACAACCGGCAGTAGTTACTCGAGGTGGTGGTGACACACTGGGTGGGCTACTGGGTGGCAGCCACTGTGAGTAACATGCAGAAGGTGGAGAGGTGAGGAAGAATCACAGAATGACAGAATCACAGGATGGTTGGGGTTGGAAAGGACCTCTGGAAACGATCTAGTCCAACCCCCCTACCAAAGCAGGGTCACTCAGAGCAGGTTGCACAGGACAGCGTCCAGGCGGGTTTTGGATATCTCCAGGGAAGGAGACTCCACAGCCTCTCTGGGCAGCCTGTGCCAGTGCTCCATCACCCTCAAAGGAAATAAGTTTTTTCTCACATTGAGATGGAATTCCCCGTGTTCCGGTCTGTGCCCGTTGCCCCTTGTCCTGTTGCTGGGCACCACTGAGAAGAGTCTGGCCCCATAAGACCCATAAGTCTTATAAGACCCATAAGACCCTGCACTGCTGGGTGCCTGGACCTGGGATTGGCTCCAGCTGTGGTAGCTGCCATCTCAGAGCTGGGTAACAAGTCCTAGATAGTCATCACAGCTCCCATTGGAGTCAAAGAGAGATTTTGGCACCCCTAGAGGACATTTTCCGTCTTCTCTGCCACTGGCCCTGCTTGGACTAGGCTGTTCCCCTCCTGACCAGATGCAGTGAGATGAGCCTCTCTCCACATCCATTAAAGCCAAACCTGAGCATCATCCTGCACCACCAGCTTGATCCAAATCTGTTACCCGCACCTGACCACCTTTCCACAGAGCTAGAAGATAAAACCGGCCCTCGTGCTGGCTTTCTGCTGGCACCAGGAGGACAGACAGTGACCACCCTGATGGGAGAGCGATGCAGACGAGGGACCGATCTGGGATAAAACCAGCACAAAGCTAACCGGTGTGGCTCTTTGAGCAAATTTTATCCAGTGGGAAAAGCCTGCAGTGTCTTTCATCATGCAGCTACGGCATTAGATCCTCCAAATTCAGCTCTTACCACCAGTCAAATGTGAGCTTTGGACTCCATGCTCTCAGGGAAGGGAAAACAAGGGGGAAACAGACCATTTGCACCTCCCAGAGTCTGCTCCACCCAGAAGCATCCTTCAGGTGAGTGACCACATCCCCCATGTGTTGGAGGTAGGTGGGGAACCGGGCTATTCTGGCACCCGTTGAGCGGTGGTGTGTTCCGCTCTGAGGTGGAGCTGTCGAGCTCCCCAGGAACCAGAAAGTCTTTGAAGAGCTGAGCTTTACCTAAGGCTGGCTTTTTTTTCCCTCTCAATTTTTGACAGCAGCAGTGGGGACCTTTGGGCGCTTCAAAGACTGATTTTAATCACTTAACTGATTGAAGCAATTGCCTCCTTTAACTTTGATATTTCTTGCTATTAGCCTACCGACCTCCGGGATTAAGGTATTCATCTTCAAAAGCTGAAGCGGCTTTGTTTGTGCTGGTGCTGTGGCTGCTCCTGCTTTTCCCAGCATGGGGTTCATTTCTCAGCACTGGTCAACAGGGGTCATGCTCTGCCCTGGAAACCAGGAGGGGCTGCGAGAGGCTGCATCTCCCCCAGCCTCATCATCCCTCACTTTATTTGCTATGGAGATATTTAATTCCACTGGTCTTAGTGTGGGATTAAAGAGGAGGACGTGTCCCCTTCTCCTGCCAGCTTTAAGGATGACTTTTTGTCACGTATTTACCAGGGACCTGTGTGCAGTCCTTGCTGGTTTGTATTTCAGAAGAGCAGGGTTTTGCACTGCAGTTGTGCTTCTCTGCAAGCCAGGGCTTGCTTTTCTCGTTGCAGGAACACCTGGAGATCCAGAGGAGCTAGGGCAGCCTGCACCCACCTTGTGCTGGGTGCTCTGCAGATGGCAAGTGGGACCCAAACAGCTTAAGGGTCTGAGACAAACCGGAGCAGACGGATTGATCAAATGGCCCCCGAAGTGAACCAGCTGGTGGGATGGGGACTAGAAAGCACAGGCTTGCACCACTGCAAACCAGTCCTGCCATGGTCAGTTACTGGGGGGAGGCTGAGCATGAATGAGAGCTTCTGCTCCTCACCAGTGTGGCAGGAGGGTCACACCTTTCTCCCCATCGGCCACTTGTTGTGGCCCCCCTAGAGCCCCTTTTCCCTTCTGTGCCTGTGTATGCCCATGGGGCAGCCATAATTCCTGGCTTCTTTCTTTGTGGGGAGACCATCTGATTTACTGCTTGGCCTTTTATGCTTCAGAAGGTGTCAGGCAAGTAGACAATAGCCTTGGCTAGGCACAAATCTGGTCCAGAACACCTCCATCTTTATTGCACTTGAGAACTGGGGGTGGTAACTCTACCCGCATCTGTGTCTAAAAAGGGAAACGCCTCTGGGTTCCTTTGATGGGAAACCATCACTGCAAGGACTCAAGCCCCTGGGGTCTAAAGCCAACGCCAAACCCTTTCTGGCTATAAGTCCTATTTTCTCTGATTATTTCCCATCTATGCCACGAGCTGAATTAATATGCTGAATGGGATCATCCCCCTTGCTGTCCACCCCAAAGGACTATTCCCTCTTTGAGCTGAAGGAGACACCAGGCTGGTCTCTGCCCCTCGCTGTTGTTGGGACCATAGTACCAGAGGGGGATGGAGAGTGCAGCGAGTGGCGCTGAAACAGAGATGTCAGTCTGGCCTGATTTTCTCAGTCTTGAGATCCTCCAAACTATGAATTTTCTGAACATTTGTTCCTCACAGCAGGAGCTATTGTTTCTGACATATTTATCCAGCTCAGTGATACCTTGTGATATCACTTTTGACAGATAACCTTCTTAAATTAAACATACAAATGTGCCGTACTGAGAAGGAAGATGTGAGCACTAATGGTTCTGAGGATGATGGAGGAACCTGCCCATTAGCTCCTCCTGAGCTGCTAAATTTGCTCCTTTATTAGGAAAAGAAACAGCGGGCCAGCATGATCAAAGGCGTAACGGGGAGAGTGATCACAGGTTCTGGATTTAATCGTGGAATCTCAGAATACCAGGCTGAAAGGGATCTCAAGGATGATCTGGTCCAACCTTTCTTGGCAAAAGCATGGTCTAGAGAGGATGGCCCAGCACCCTGTCCAGCTGAATCTTGTGTCCAATGTTGGGGAATGCATTACTTCCCTGGGGAGATTATTCTAATAGCTGTTTGTTCCCACTGTGAAAAATGTTCCTCTTGTGCCCAAAGATGAAAATGCTACTAAGATGAAATGCTATTCAGATTGAGGGATGGGAGATGCAAGGTGAAAGAAGTCAGGTCTCTGCTGTACGAAAACCGACGCCAAGTTACAGAGAAGGGGGCTGGAGTCCAGCGGATGAGCTACCAGCAGCTCCAGGACCCAGATGATCTGCCCAGTTTGTAAGGATTTCCTAACAGTTTTCCTTGTGCTTTCCCAGTCTCCTGCCAGTGGCAGCTCTGGGTCCTGCAGATGCTC
Source organism: Pluvialis apricaria (assembly GCA_017639485.1). Taxonomy (NCBI): domain Eukaryota; kingdom Metazoa; phylum Chordata; class Aves; order Charadriiformes; family Charadriidae; genus Pluvialis; species Pluvialis apricaria. The sequence goes on along the minus strand of CM030021.1, from coordinate 2,469,661 downwards.
TGGTAGGCACCAGCCTGGGCACAGGGCACGGCCCCAGCTGAGACCAGAGATGAGAAAAAGGTGGTTCCCAGGGTACCTCCAAGGTGACTGGCCTCAATTCACATTGCTTGCTTGAATTTTTTTTTTCCCCAGAACCAAACCCAGCAGCCTGAGCCGTCTGGGGACCCTCTCCTTGGGATAACATGGCTGCAAGGGATGGGGCAGGATGGACCTGCAGCTGGGTCATCCCAAAGAGAAGTGCTGCTAGTGCTTGCTTTTTCTCTTTTAGCTTTGAGAACCTCCACCAGCCCTCAGCGCAGCCGTCACGGATGAGTGCTGGGATGCTCACAAGCTGCTCTCTCCGGGTGGGAGGCAAGTGGTTCCCTGGGATGCCAGGTCTCTGCTATAAAGCACGGTCCCCTGTGGGGGTGTCATTGCACTGATGCGAGTCCCCCCATGTCTCTTTCCTTGCCCTCCTCGCTTGTGTTGCGTCTAACCTGTCCTACGAATATAAACTTTTTGGAGCAGGGACAGGCTTCATCTGCCTCTTGCGTGCTTAGACCTTAAATGTGATGAAGGGCTGTGCCTTTTGTGCCAGTTATACAATTAAGTAAAAAAAAAATAAATATCAAGACTTTACACTGCGAGGTGACAGCTTCCCACTTAGATGTTGGAGAGGTCCGTGGGAAGAACACCACCGCTCTTCAGCTCTTAAAAACAGGGTGAAGGAGGTAAAACATACTGCCTTTAAGTTCTCATGTGAAATGTACGGGCTTGCCGTGGGAAGCTGGCTGATATCGGGTATATGTCATACAACCTTCTGGGCTTCGTCTGAGATTGCTCGGAGGGAGATGAAGGGTGTCCTGGCTGTCCCCCTGTCCCTGACCAACCCTTCCCTGGGGGTCCCCAGTCCCTCACTGGGGATGGCAGGAGGCAGTCTGTGTCCTCCCCCGGATCCTCTCTGGCATCCTAAACTGCCAGGGAAGGTGGAATTTCACTGAGATGCTCTGGCAGCCCCTGGCCAGAAATGAGTGTGGGCACGGCTGAGCTCAGCCCCTGCTTCCCCCCCGAGGGCTCCTCAGGACCGCGGCAGTGCCCCCCCCGCTCCGAAAGCCCCGGCCAGAGGACACCACGGGGACGGATTTTTTCCTAAATGAAAAATGATTGTTTGTCAAAGGCTGAACCAAACCTTTCCTTCTTTCAAGTTTATAAGATGCATTTAATTTACAAACCTCATTTTAAAATCTATTTACCAGTTATTCTAAAAGTGAGTTTATTCACACAATTTCCCCCAAACCGCTGCCAGCCGTTACCCCCTACCTCTGCCCTGCCCCTCTCAGGGGAAGGAAGGTTTCAATCCGACCTTTTTCTCCTAGCTTCCCTCTGCCTCCAAGTTCTCACTATTTTTCTTGTCTTCATCCCATTTTTCTTCCCTCCCTTTGACTGATTCCCCACCTCCCTCCCCCAGACGAAATGCCCAGTTCCTTGACACACTGAAATTGCTAATAGTTCTTGCCGCTTCTTTTCCTAAATGGAGTATTTTTGAAGAATTACTGAGCTCAGCGCTCCATCAGCTCCTCTCCTGTGCTGGGCAGACACACAGGCAGTAGCTGTGCAGCGCTAGCATCAGCGCTGTGATACCGTGCCGCTGCGTGTCTATAATTAAGCTGGAGGTTTATGATTCAGTGTCTAGGCTTTGTTTTTTCTTAGTGAACTGTGAGTAACTCTCCGGAGGAAGCGTTTTTTTGCTGTTTGCTCGATTGCAGTTATATATATATTCCTCCCGAATTCTCTCCCCACATAATGTCAAGAGCACTCTTTTGAAAAATGGATAATCCATACGGTGAATTTTACAGCCAGGTTCCATTTTTAAAAGTCAAAGATAAAACCCAGGCAGTGGGAAGGAAGAAAATGAAAAGGAAAAGGAGAAGAAAAAGAGTGGAAGAATGCAAGGAGGGAGGGAAGCGACTGTAAAAAAGGGGGGAAGAAGCAGGAGCTGGAGCTGTGCTGCTGGAGCACTGCCTCGGACAGTAATAAGCTGCAGAAACGAGGAGCAGGGAGAGGAAAGGCTCTTTTGGGAGTCTGGAGAAAATCGGTGGTGTCCAAATTCCAGTCTGCCTCAAAAAGCTGCTTTTGCACAGCTCACCCCACCCCTCATCCCTCCTCCGCCGGCCAGCGCTTGGTCCCTTTCGCAGGCTGGGATCTCCACCAGTGGGGCAGCCTGTCCCTCTGCGGGGCTGCTTCCCCCACTGGTTTCCAGTCTTTCCCCATTTCTAGGTCTCTAACCATTTTCCACTGAGTTCTGGATCTCATCGGGGCTTTCCTATTCTCAGATCACTGTACGGAATACGGCCACTTTTCATGTAATTTTTCAGAGTGACAAAGACAGCTTCTGCACAGACACGGCTGCAGTGCCAAGACACCCCCCGGGTCTCTCTCTGCCCCTTCCAGCTCCTTATCTCCGTCCAGATCCCTGATGACAGGGGCTGCTGCCGTATGGTTCTGTTGCGCTCTTCCGTACCACGCACAGGCTTAAAATTCACTTCAGAGGGAAAGGAGTAAATAACAGCAAATAGTCAAGAAGGCCTTGAAACAGCAATGGCAATTTCGGCCCGAAAAAGGTAGGGAGGATTAAAAAAAAAAAAAAAAAAAAAAAAAAGAAAGAAAGAAAGAAAAATGTAATCTGGGAATTTCCCACATGAGCTTTGGAAATAGCAGCACGTTTCATTAGCAGGCTTTCGTAGCAAAGTCTTTTGTGTCTGAAGAGGTTTGGGGTTTTTTTAAGTTTCTAGAGAGTTTTTAAATTTAAGAATCGGCTTAACTGGAGGAAAAGGTGCTAAAGGACTAAATGGACCCCAAGAAATAGATTGGATTAAACCAAAAGGTTTTCTTTCTCTAACTCTGAGAGAGGCTGGTCTGGGGGGACAGTGGCATTGGAGAGGTGTTCAGTTTCCCAGTTTATTCATTAAAGAAAAGGTCTGTTGTTTGCCCGTAGTCTGAAGTGCAGGTGGGGAGGGTGGGGTAAGGCCCTCTGGCTTGCTGGAAAAACACCAGGAATTGAGAAAATGGGAAACTCAGCTGACATCGTGAACACGATGCTGTGCCCCCTGCGAGAGGCCAGGCAGCGCCCCAGCCCCTGCAGAGCCCTGGAACCAGCCCCGGCAACTTTCCCGAAGGGATGTACATGCACCTTTTGTGTATACATATATATATATAAAATAACAACTCAGTTTCAGGCTCTTAGTATAACATTACCAGCCAAATTCCAAGTGCTTCTAATTTTCTGTGCCCATTTCTCTGCTCGCTAACGATGGTTCCCATAATTGCAGAGGCTGGGAATACGAGCCGGCTGCGTTTCTGCCAGAATCCACAAGTGGTTCTTCAGAAAAGACAAGTGAAAGAATGGGGGAAAACAATTTTTACAGTTCATCCCCCACGACCGGTTCCGAGAGTTGCGTGTTAATTGTGGCTGAGCAATGCTGGTGGTACATTCACGCTGCGACGGAAGAAAACACGTACAAGAGGTGATGGGAGACTTCAGGGAGGGGAAGGAGAATGAGTACCAGCAGCATAGCAGCAATAATTAAAAATCCTCTTGGGAAATTTGGGGCACTCCCCAGCCGCCGCCGTGCAACATGAAACAATTAACTCTACTAAAGCTAAGAGCTGTTTAGACTAATTGGACACCTTGCCAGTGAGCTAGAAAGACTAGCAAATGAGTGTTAAGCAAACCCCTGGTGTGGCTCATGAATTGTAAAAATGTTGTAGCTAATAGGATTCTGGCTGGATTGAAAGGGAAGAGACTTGTATGTTCAATACGTGAACTCAGCAAAGGGCTCGGAGGAGAAGCAGCAATTGTGTTGGGCGTCCTTCAAACAAGCACAAGTGACTGCGTGGCTGAACTAAGAAAGAGCATCATGTTTCAAAGGGGAGAAAGTGCTTGAATATTGACGTTTTCTCTAGGCAATCCCTACTTAGGAAGACTCGAGAGTTAAAATTCAGGCAAGAATTAAACACAGGCAGCAGCGAAGCTTGCTTGGAAACCCGACAGCAGCTGGGGGAGCACAAGGCAGAGCCTCTGAAATCACACAGCAACGAGAAATGTGGAGAGGAGGGAGCACTGGGGATGAGCTTCACTCAACCTCAGCCGCGAAGGAGCTGCCTTTGGCTCTCCATGCCTTTGGCTGCCCATGCCAGCCCACACGAGCCTGTCCTCGTCCCCCCAGTCAGGGGGAATCCTGCTTTTTGGCCACACACCTGAGTCTGAGAAAGGCAGATAACACCTGGAAAACAGTATTTTGTTGTGTTTCTTTCTATTTGAAACCAAAAACACCAAAGAAGAAAACTGATGCATGCAGTATGGCAACAGGCGCTTGCTGGGGAGCCTCACTTTGCTTTTGTTGTTGGTTGTTCGTTGCTTTTCTCACTCTCACAGGAAAGACAGAACAGAAATATGTTTGAGCCAAAATGAAACCTTTTGCTTTTACAGTCAATTTTTGAGAAAATGGAGGGGTTGGTTTGTTTTGGCTTTCCCCCTTTGTTTGCTTTTGGTCTTAATGGCTATTTCCAAACAAAAGATGATTTCATAAGAAATACACAGAAAAAGTTTGTAAACCATCAACGGAGGTTCTCAGGATGCCTGTGGTCCATGAGAGGTGCCCGGCTCAGGATGGGGTGGTGGGAGAGCCTGGGGTGCAGATGGACAGACCGCGGGAGGGACACTGTGCTCTGCTAGCCAGTGGGCAGGTTTGCTCTGGCACCAGACCACCTCCTGCTGCCTCCAGGACTGCTGCGTGCTGGTCGGCAGCTGAGGCTGATGGTTTCAACACTCCCTATCTGGTGTGTGAATCCTGTCTGGTGCTGGGGGCTCTTCGTGCCATCTCCAGCCTGGAGAAGAGAAGGCTCTGGGGAGACCTTATTGTCGCCTTCCAGTAACTGAAGGGGCTCCAGGAGAGCTGGGGAAGGACTTTTTACAAGGGCATGGAGTGATAGGATGAGGGGGAATGGCTTCAAACTGGAAAAGAGCAGGTTTAGATGAGATATTAGGACGAAATTCTTGACTGCGAGGGCGGTGAGCCCCTGGCCCAGGTTGCCCCGAGGAGCTGTGGCTGCCCTGTCCCTGGAGGTGTTCAAGGCCAGGTTGGACGGGGCTGGGAGCACCCTGGGCTGGTGGGAGTCCCAGGGCAAGGGGGTTGGAACTAGATGGTCTTCAAGGTCCCTTCCAACCTAAACCATTCTATCATTCTATGATCCATGTCAGGATGCAGGGCACACTGGGAAACCCAGCGGGTACCTCCCATTGTCCTTCGGCTTACCATGTTGCCTGGGCATCCCAAGGGCTGGAGGCACAGGACTTGTGATAAAGACTTCTTGTTGCATGTGCTGTCACGCTGACATGGAGCCATCCTGTACAGACAGGCTGCTTCCCAAGCATAAATGATTTTCCAGTGGAGACATCACCCAGCAATTAGGAGACGATCTGCTCCAGGCCACGGGGTATTTCCAATCATTTCCACAGAAACCCAGATTCAGGCAGATACAAGGTGTCTTGGTGAAGCACATTTTGGGTTTTCCCCAGGCCGTGAGTTTATTTTCTCATCTGATGGCTGGGACTCCAAGGAGCCCTCTGCAGGGCCGGGAACCCAGGGGCTCTGAGTTCAGCGTGATGATCCACCAGTCATGAGGGGGGGATGCTGCCCTGAACCAGGCAATCTGCCTGAAGAGGAGGAATGCCACCCGCAGCCCGGGATGCTGAGTGGCACCCAGGGCAGCCAGAAAAGCATCACATTGGTGGGGCCGTTCAGCTCAGGCAGTGATGGCCCCTGAACACAGGGCACAGACAAAAACTGGTCAGCCACCTCAAGCCTTTGGTCTCGCCCAGGTTCCTTTTGGGTCCACATAGGGTATATCTTGGCACATAAAAGCCTTTTCTTTGCCAGGACAAATTTCAACCAAAAATTCTTCTTTACCCCCCCCCCCCTCCATTTCTCCTGCTACAGCAATTCCAGAGTGCCTTGTAAGAAGCGTTACCTTGGTAGAGAGTCCACCCCAAAAGGCAACTGTATGGACTCCCGTAAGCAACATAGCTGGTCTTTACTGTTCCTGGGGTTCACCTGCCTAAATCCTTGGCTTCTCCAAGACCTTCCTGAGCAAGCAATGACTTTCTCCTCGTGTAAGCAAAGGCTGACTGAAGGTATAATCGCTTGTAGCCCTGTTTTTTTTCTGAATTCTTAGGAGACTAATTTAGCAGCTTGACGTTGGCTCTGCAGTTCACAGTACAGAAAAATACTTTTCATTCTGGATTTCCACCATGTAGAGAGCTGGTTTTCTCAGCAGCTCAAACCAGGGCAAGACTGAAGGACATTCCCCTTCCTAGCTTGGAGTGGTTCCTCCAGCCAGAGCTGCAGGAATCCAAAATATGATCCCTGTAATAAAATAATTCGATGAGAACAATTTATGTCAATATGTGTCCGGACCATGAAATCATCTAGAATGAAAATATGATCTCTTATAGGTTTTGTTAATCTGCATTGCCTTCAGCTGAAAGCAGGTGTCCTTAGTTTTATGCAGACCTCACCTACTGGACAATTCACATATGAATCATGCTGTCTTGGGTGACATACGTTAATCACCCAGCCTGCCTTGAAATCGCAACACCGTGGACACTTGTGACAAACAAGAAGGAAGTCGGACATCACCTTGTGCCTACAGCCACCGTCAGGTGGGTTTCCTGGACCCTGGAGGCACAGCGGGGGATGGAATGAGAGTTACTGGGTGGGCAGAAAGAACTTGGGGTTGAGCTTCTGACACTGGAAGTACCATGTTCATTCTGCAAAGCAATTGAGAGCCTGAAATGATCCTAAATCTCATTTTGTCGCCTACAGGGGATGCAGCCATTTTTTACATGCCCTTTGAATAAATAGAGGTTTTCATCGCAGCCTCCAGGAACCTTAATTTTTCACCCATCCTAATAACCATAAAACAGAAACAGGCAAGTAATAAAATGTCAAAAATCTATGTGTTTTAAAATCTGAGAGGACTCTCAAATGTCACTGAAATGAGGAATGAAAAAAGGAGATGGGAGAATCTGTAGCTGAGCTGTTGCTTTATGGGCTCACGCCTGTGGTGGTGGCTGGGCAGTCATTTTCCACGTCCCTTCTCTTTTGGCCAGGCTTTGTGGGACCATTTGAAAATGGTGATGGAGGAAGGAGATGAGGCGCTTTGGTGTAAAGGAGTAGTTCCCTTTCTGGGGGAATAAGAAGAAGTTAGGCTGTATTTCCTTTGCTGTATCAATCCCAATTTAACCCAGCCTCCATAGGAGCTTCTGATGGACACGGGGACTGTGTGAGCATCTTGTACCCCTGTTCTGTGGGCTTCCTCATGAGCTTCATGTACTGCGTTGGCCCAGGTAAAAGTGGCTGTCCTAATAATCCTGATGTGTTGAGGTTTTTAATGCATGTTTTTAATGCGTGTGTTAGTCAATAGCTACACAGAACAGATACACAGAAATTAACACAGAAGGTCCTGGACTTCTCTACACCCCCTTCTCCCATCAAAATTATATCTAAAAATGTCCATCATAGTGATAACTGAAGCATAAATGGGAAACAGTTTTCTCATCCGGTAAAAATTCTTCATATCCAAAAAAAGAAAAAAAAAGTATCCCCATGTCAAACTAAGATGAAAAGTCAAGATCTCTGTCTGTCTTCTTTTCTTCTTCCTTTTTTGCCAAGCATGCTTTTTTTGAAAACCATGCATTTTTGCACAGCAAAGTACAGTTACGGGCCGTCATATGTCCCATATTCACAAACTCCAGCTGAATATGATATTTAACTTTTCTTATTTCTTTGCCTGTTGATTAGTCCAAGATTAATCATGTTTTGAAACTAAATTAGCCTTTCTCGACTCAGAGACAAAAAAACCACCTGAAAGTCAAAACGGAAAATTTTGCCAATAAGTAAAATTTTCTCTGAAATTGCTTTTCCTGCTTTTTTGAGAGTCATCAAAACCAATCTTCTTTCATGATGGTTTCTTTGATCTGAACCTGTATGTCTGAGAAAAATTCATGACAGACCCTAGTGACATTCACAGGGCATGGAAAGCGACGCTCACTGCATCCAGACGTGTGAGAATTTAGGACTAGAGGTAACGGGCACAAACTTGAGCACAGGAAGTTCCATCTTAACATGAGGAGGAACTTCTTTACTTTGAGGATGGCAGAGCACTGGCACAGCTGCCCAGAGAGGTGGGGGCGTCTCCTTCTCTTGAGACATTCAAAACCCGCCTGGACGCCGTCCTGTGCCACTGCTGGAGGTGACCCTGCTCTGGCAGGGGGTGGACTGGGGGAGCTCCAGAGGGCCCTGCCAACCCTGACGATTCTGTGATTCTGTAAGAACACCCCATCACTGCTACTTCTGAAAAGGCTGTCTGTAAAGAACAGGCATCAGGCAACCATTTGAAAAGTTAGTTCAGTACCACACACCTTGCACACGAGTTTTCAAACTCTAGCTCTCTTGACAGGATCATAGAATCATAGAAACACAGAATGGCTTAGGTCGAAAGGGACCTTAAAGACCATCTAGTTCCAACCCACCTGCCATGGGAACCCCGTCCAGCTCTGGGGCTCCCAACACCTGCTCCTCCTACTGGTTGCTCCAAGCCCCGTCCAACCTGGCCTTGAACACCTCCAGGGATGGGGCAGCCACAGCTTCTCTGGGCAACCTGGGCCAGGGGCTCACCACCCACACAGTCAAGAATTTCTTCCTAATATCTAGTCTAAATCTCTCCTCTTCCAGTTTGAAGCCATTGCCTCTCGTCCTATCACTCCGTGCCCTTGTAAAAAGTCCCTCCCCAGCTCTCCTGGAGCCCCTTTAGGCACTGGAAGGGGCTCTGAGGTCTCCCCGGAGCCGTCTCTTCTCCAGGCTGAACACCCTCAACTCTCTCAGCCTGTCCTCATAGGAGAGGGGCTCCAGCCCTCTCAGCATCTCCATGGCCTCCTCTGGACCTTCTCCAACGGGTCCATGTCTGTCTTATGTTGGGGGCCCCAGAGCTGGAGGCAGTGTTCCAGGTGGATAAGGATAAGAGCACTGATGTTAATGGGAGCCTGGCTGGGTGCATACTTTATTCTTTAAGCTAAAAACCCCCTCAGAGCTCTCCCAGAAATTTGAGAGGATGGCACAAAGCCTCTGCTCACTACTTTGTGCCTCCTGCGGTGAGCCTTTGGCCGAGGGCTGGCTGCTGTAGGACGCTGGGGGTGGGACGCTGTCAGACCCCGCTCTGTTTTAGTGATGCAGACAGGGGTGGTGGCGGCTCCAGTTTAATACTGGAGAAGAGGGAACAGTAACATGAGGCTCTGCAGAGGAGGTTTCCACCCCGCTGCCACATAGGGGATTCAGCAGCTCCATCCCTGCAGGTTCGCCCCTGTGGCGCCAGGTTTGCCCGCGCTTCTCAGCGAGTTGGATCCGGGGCTGGTGCTGAGACGTGGGCGAGAGCGCTGAGCCCTGGATTCTGCCCCGACCTCCCTCGCAGCCCTGGCCTTGCAAGGACCAGCCAGCGCCGCAGGGCCTGGACATCGCCAAAGACATCACAGGGCAGACTTTGGTTTAATGACTTCAGTGGCGATGCTAAGGTGCAAACAGAGTGAGGCAAAGCTATCCCTTAGAGAAATAAAACAAAATAAACCTGTCAGAAGGACACAGTTGTTGTGCGCAAAGCCCTCTGGTTTTACTGCTCAGGGAAGCCCTCTTCTATAAATACCCTATAAATGAGTTAAAGGCTAAATAAAACACCCAATATACCGTAGAGTTGAGCCCAACAACTATCAGGAATCCTAAATGAGTAAATTTTTTCAAAGGGATAAATCTGCTTGGTGTCAATTTATGTTAATGTTTTACATGATTGAATCTATTAGAGCAAATAGCCAGTAATAAGAATGCAGATAAACCATGAACTAATTGCATTAGAAGGCTATGTGTCTAACAGGGCTCTGTCTCTCCTGCATTTGCCACCGCTGAGCTCCTTGGGATGAAGCCAGCGCCCCAGAGACCATCCCCTTTCTAGTCACCAGGTGCCTCGGTGGTTAGGGGTCAAGGCTCAGCACCAGAGCTGGAGGATGCTGTGCCTCCTGCTGCATTTTACACGTTTCTGCAATTTGTGCTTCCAGTGAAGTTTGGGGATGGGGAGGGGGGGGGTCTGGCCAGCCCTGGTGAAAGTTCGGTAAAGCATAGAGAGGCAGGATGGATTCTTCACTAGGGGGACAGTCAAAAGTGCTCAGATGACAACCTCTGGCCAAAACGCAGCAGTGAGGACTGACTGCGCAACTGGACAGAGGGACAAGCCAGCCTGCGTGGGGTCCTGATGCAGCCCTTGCTGTACGCAGGTGGCAGAGACCGCCGGGAGCAAAGCTGGTGGCTCAGGAGGATCCAGCTGCAAAAGGCACCAGGGAGCCTGGGTGAGCTACCAAAGACACAGACTCACTCATCTTCTGTACGGTTTGGGCCGTCATTGCTTTAGCATACTGTCCTCTCCCTGATATACTGAAACCCCGCAGTGGGGAAGAGATCCTGGGAGGCTGCAAAAGACTCTCAAGTGCTGGGATACAACTGGCTTCTCCCCGAGTCATCAACGCCTGCAGGGTCAGAGTATCTCAGAGCCACCAGTGGGCTCACCCCAAGCCATCCCAGCAGACAGTGTACCAGCTGTCCCAGTTTAGAGATGTGAAGCAGAGGCTCCGTGGCCGGTGACTGCAGCACCACCCCCCCCACTGTCAAACCGCAGCCTCCTCCTGGCACCGGCTTCACCCCCTGCACCTCCCCGGCAGCGCTCGAGGGCCCGCCAGCCCATGGGGTCACGGCTTCAAGTTGCCTTCAAACACCGTCTAACAAGTGACAGGAGCTTAACAGCAACACACATTCTCATGCCAGCCTTGATCAGAGTCTGACTCCTCTTACGTACAAGATTTCACAGGTGACATTCCTGTGACACTGTTCTTCTCGTGAGCCCAGACAGATGGGCCACTGCAGGAATAGTGCTTACTCAGTCCAGAGATGTTCCCGTGTCACTTTTCGACTTAGCAATGCACATAAACATATTTCACATGTAAACTGGGCAATTAAGAAGGCAAATGTTTTAAAATACGAGGATTTATTGGCATAAAATTTGCCATCTATCAACACTGCATAAATAGTTTTACATAAAAAGCCATCTGGAAACAGGTTGTTTATCATATTTATTCAGTTACAACTTGCTGTTTTAGAGTCTGTGCCTAGCTCATTAACTGTCAAGACAGTTTGACGTTGCTGACGAGAGGTGGATGTATTTGAAATTCTGCACGATGCATGAATATTAACTTGGGCTTTTAGGCAGCTGCGCTATTTCAGACAGCTTGGACATGCTCTGCACTGGAATTCCTCTGCGAGAAGAGAGCCTGCTGTGAAGCTGCTCTTTGCTTTAGACTGGGTCTGGCTGGAAACCTTGAGGTCAGGTCTAGAAATGTATTTGACCTGAGTGGAAGGGGCCAGGTGCGGGAAGGAGGGGGGTAGCAGGTTTATCCGTCAGTCAGGAACGTGCACAGCCTCACATTGTTGTTGTTTTCAGACAATGTTAGAAAAAGAAGCACATGTTGCATGCTCTGAAGAGGTGCTAGAGTTGTCCTCCTGGGTTGTGTGCTCCAGGGGAGGAACCACGGGTGGCAAACGTCTCTTCCTTCTGCAGACCACAGGCGGCAGTTCAGGAGTCACAGTATCAAGCCAACAGCCACTGGCTTTTCCTGACATTTGCCGTCTCCCTTGGTTTCAGTAATTAGATCCCCTGGTTTTAAATGTCACATCTCACGAGGTGATGCTATTGTATTTAGCACCGTGCCCTTCTACTGATTCCAAAACACTTTGCAGAATTACTATAAATAATCCAATAACAAGAGCCAAATAAGCGGTTACAGCAGAAGGGGGGAGGAAGTTAATGCTTCTCAGCGCTGCTTGGAAATGAGGGGAGAGCTTCAGAAATGCCCTCCGCCAGAGCAGAGCTGCAGGGGAGACGCCTGTTGCTCCCACGCAGCGGGGCGAGGGGGGAGAAAGGAAGGTCGGCCACCGAAGGGGCAGGGGACGGTGACATCTGCTCTGTGGCCCAGCCAGATCTGTAAAGGGGGAGGGCAGTTGGGCCACAAGCCAGCACGGCGGTGATGCTAGGTGCTGGTGTCCTTGGCCAAGACCTTCAGTCCCTCTTAGTCCAGATTAATCTGTAAAATGGGGTGATAGTGATATCTTCTGCCAACCCTTTGTTTGACTCGGCTGTTGGTTTCATGCTCCAAACATAGAAGTCGTTGAGCTTCATCTTGGGTAGTTGCCTGGTCTCTGGCTATAGTGACTGGGACAACCAAGCAGGCTTGTTCCTCTTGTCCTATCACAGGTATCACTTTCTAAATCGGGGTGACAAGAATCCTGTAGAGCAGAGACTACCTCTAACTCTCCAAAATTCACACTGGGTGCTGCCAGCTGCCAGCATTTCCCTGGGCCACAATGTCCTCGTGTCACCCGGCTTGTCACAGGCAGCACCATGCAGATGTGATGAACCTGTGCAGCAGCTGTGGGCCACTTCTGAGAGCCTCCTGGGCTACCAGGGATCTGCAGACCGCAGCTGGGGAACTAGGGACTTGCACAGCCATGGACAATGTTTAATGAGACAGAAGAAAAAGTCACATATAGAAAAATTCTCCGCCCCATGTTTGGATTGTGTGTTCCTCTGGTGGTGAGCGTCTGCTTACTTTGTAGAGCCCAGAACCAACGATTTGGATTTTGGCACTTGTGGGAAGGTGTCAGCAGCAGGATACGGTCTTTCAGCCAGCAAATGCGCAGCATTTTGAGCTGGGGAAGTGTATTTACTGCTTTCGCTCTACGCCATGAGAGATGTGGGGACGGCAGCCGCTTTGGCAGAGGCAAGTGCCCACCACCTCCCAGCACTGATGCTCTCTGCTCTCCTGTCTCAAGTTGGAAGCGAGTGAGACATCTGCATTTGCAAAGTGGTTTCAGGCATGAGCCACAAAATAAGAGAGGTGTCATGGGCTCCTATTCCCTGAGCAGGCTTCTCGGGAAGAGCTTCAGGGTGTTATTGGGTTGTTTTGATTCGCCCCTTTATAGAGGCAGAATAGCTTTCATCAGTTCAGCAGCAGCATGGACCAACCTGAGGATGGCTTAACAACAGGTCAGAATTTACTGGAGATCTATCATGGATGTGCTTTGTTGTTCTTTCTTTGAAGGGAGGTAAAGATGAATATTAAAACATGGGCTCACAGATATTTCAAAAGAGAGGTGCTATTTACATGCATCATGCTCATGAGAGAACAGTTTATCTTTTTTCAACAGGGCAAATTACACCGGAGTGCCTCACACAGTCTTATATATTTGAACCCTTTACGGTGAGGAAGGATAATTGTTATGATTGACACCGTCTTCCCCGGTGGCCACGGCCCCGGCTCTGCCTGGCATTGGCTCCCAGGGAGGACGAAACTCCAGCAAGGGGCCGGGGGAGGCGCGCGGGGACACAGCCCATTTAGCAGCAGCCTCCAGTATCGCACTGCGGTCACGCACGCTAATTAGCAATAACACCCTTGTTCAGTTCATTCAAGCTCTACAGCAGTAAGTCCCAGAACAGATCGCAGGTAAAGGAAATGCCTTTATCTATAAAGCTGCTCCTGTTGTTATTAATCATGTAACAACTCCATCCAGGAACTTTATGGCTGTCACTGCATCACATCGCACCGCGACGGCTGGGCTTGAGTGCAAATCTCTCTATTTTCGCGGCACAGCCCAGCGCCTGGAAGAAAGGGAGCTTGTCCGTCAGGCGGTGGGATGAGACGGGACTCTGCTGTACGGACATGTGCGTGCGGTGCTGACGGGCAGGCGGCCAGCGGGTTACAGACATCCTGCAAATATTAACTGCTGCCTCCTCGCAGGCAGTGCTGAGAAGGGCTGCGTGAGTGGCTTTTGCTTGGCCAGATTCCCAAATCCCTGAAGACTTTAGGGAATTTGCTCTGTTTTTCGCTGCTTGCATTAAAACCGTACAGCAGTCTCAGGTTGGTGGTCTGTAAAACACAAGGGTGCAGCTACCGGGTTATAGAGAAGGTTGGAGAAAGGCTGTAGGGCTTTGGCTGTCTCCCTAGATGCCCAGAGTTTAAAATCTTCTTGTTTCAGAGCAGAAGCGAGCTTCTAACAATATAACTTTGGAAAGCAATTAAGTAATGCCCCGCCAAGAGCACCTGAGCCATGCACACCACAGCAGCACTGTGGTTACCAGTGTGAGGATGTGAGAAGTGCTGGTCTAAGGACGGAAACACACCTGCCAAAGAAGGGCTGTCACTGAGGACTTCCTTAAATACCCTCACGGGGTGAAAAAACATGAGTATCCTTAACTTCCCTTCCACGCAGAGAAGCAGTGGCACAGTGAGAAGTGACTGTGGATTTTTAGCCTCCCCATCAGCTTTGCTGGAAGTATCTGATCTCCCCGTGCGGAGGCCAGACAACAGAGTAAATGGATTGGGAACTGATTCAGTGCCTAGAGCTCAACAATTGAATAGTCTGAGATCCTCAAAAAAGGAGTGGCATCTAACAGGAGCAATAATTACCGACGGTGTGAGCCTTCCCTTTAAATTCTTTTTGCTGGTGCTTCCTGCAGAGCAGACCTTCCCAGTTCCCCACATCTCACCTCCCCAGGTTGCTTTTGTTCCTTGCTTGTATATGTTCAGCAACACAGAAAACAAGCCTATGGCATTTGTAGAGAGACAACAAAGGGCTCAGCAGGTTATCTGTGCTATAGCCACATACATCCCTTAGACTTGGGTCAGCCAACAAACCCTTGTCTCCCCGGGGCGCCGCGGCGCGGAGAAGCTGCATGCTTCTCTAATGCGATGTGAAACCACCAACCCTACCTTCTCTTACCGAGCTCCTGTAGCTAAATCAGGGGCAAGGAGGCAAAGGCACACGTATTAATGCAGCACGCTGACAAACACAGCTGCTGACAGAAATGGAATAGAAGAAATTGTCATGGGAGCAGAATAATAACCTAGCTAGGAGATAATAATAAAAGCCTGATAGCATTCACACAGGTCTATATAACGTATTTGTCACTGGCCTCCTTCTCCCTGGGCATTGGTAATAGGGGACAAATGGCATGCTGATTTCTGAAGAGCGCGTTGCTATATAAACCGTGGGGGCTGGCCACTACGGGAGCGATATCTCATCCGCTTTCTTCATTGCAGCCCTCCGGCCACCATGAGCCGGAGATATGTAAAGCACAGCGAGCAATGGGGATATAGGGACCTTATCCCAGACAGGTCAGCACCGCTGTGAATCTTTGCTCAGAACTCCATGCGAACATCAACCATTGCAAGGATGCAGAACATCTGGGAAACCTCTGGCTTTTCTGTGTCTTTAGGTACCATTATTAAGGCCTTCCATGGTGGCAGAGGCTCTGGAAGCCACCTGACGTGGTGTCTCTGCAGCATCCCCCAAGATGTAAGCACAGTAAATCTCAAGAAAGAGTGGATTCTAATACAAGTTTTCTTGGGCAGGGGTTTGGAGTGCTTCAGCCAAGTAAACACTCCAGCGCCGAGGTCCTTAACCAGACTGACGCTCAGAGCAGCCCCCAATTAAACTTCTCCCCAGGGTTATACCAGCAGGACACGGCAGCAGCAACAGAGCAGCTCTGTGTACAGACCAGGGAGAGGCAGACACCGCAGCACCTGAACCAGTCCGAGCAAATTTATAATTCAATATCAGGATTAGCAACATATATCACATTTAAAATCCTTAATGTGGGTGGCTGGGCATATTAGCAGATGAATATGAAATTAGTGCCATAGCAGCAGGCGCAAATTATTCAGAGAGTGTCCTTCCCTGCAACAAGCAGCAGAACAGCGCGCTTTTGGTTGGCTCAGGGCAGGAATACGGAGCGCAGGCAAATCTGTACCCAGCACACGTCCAGCACAAAGCAGCCGAGTCCTACAGGGCTGAAGAGGAATAACGAATATCAGCGCTTAGAATCTGGAGAGCTTTGTGTTTTTCAGGCGCTGTAGAGAGCCCTGTGAAACCCAGAGCTCCCAACAGCACATCCCAGGGAGGCAATTCCCACATTTCACCCAGAAGGAAACTCAGCAATCGGGTGGGCCCCTGCCTTTTTCGGGGCTCATCAGAACTAGTGTCCAGACGATGAGTCGATCCCCGAGGTGTCGAGGGAGTCCTCAGCCCCAGCGCTGGGCACTGCGTAAGTGCAGAAGACCCCACGTGCCAGGACGTGTGACCAGCTCGTTCCACACCACCCTCCGGCAGCTTAGCCAGAATGGTGGTGAAATGATTCTATGATTTCTGAAATTACACAGTTGGGTCAGTTCCTTGCTGAGGGGTGAGGCTGGCAAACTCCAGGGTCACACTGCGCTGCCACAGCTCTGCTGCTGCCTGACCCCGGGCAGCTCCTCTGGTAAAGCTGTACTTAAACGAACCTCCCAAACGAACCAGGTCACCTGGAGATAGCTCAAGGATTTCTAACATGGAAGCACACCTTGAAATACACACCTCCTTCCTCCGCCACCTCACCTCTCTGCTTTTGCTTTTATGCATCCAAGAGTGCAGGGGGCCCCACCAGCAGCGCAGGCACACAGCCTCTCTGGTCCGCTTTGGGGTGTCAGGATTGGCACCGGCTTGGCCCAAGCGCTAGTTCATGCCCTGGGGCACGGCAGGAGTGAGACTTTTCCCTCCTGAACAGCTTGCAGAGTCAGAAGCATTTTGCATATGGAGTTTGATGAGCGTCTCTCACACTCGAGGCTTTTTCAACGCTGCACTTCATTCCTAGGAGAAAAATGCACAGCAGCCCCTGAGAGCAAAGTGCAAAAAGAGGTTGAAAAGATGGAAAGCTGCCGGTTTAGTCCCCCGATGGCACTCCCCTCACCTGTCTGCAGGAGGGCAGGTGTGTCAGATCACATTTCTAAGGTTAACTCATCCCCACCTGGCTGCACACACCTTCCCCAAAGCAGCGGGACCCACCTTCAGAGCCTCTGCTAATTGCAGCCGCACCAGTATTGCGCAGGCACGGAGACCCGCTCAGCTCATCAGGCTCCAAAGCATTTTGGCTGCTCTCTCGTTAAGCTGCACGCAGGGGGCCTGCCGGGACCTTCCCTGCCAGCGGCACCGCTGCAGGTCGTGGGTGTGATGAGCTGCGGGCCTCAGCAGCGCTTCCCAGCGCGCAGCCGCGTGGCACGGGCTGTCAGAGACCTTGGGGCCCTGTAGCAAGTGCAGTAACCCCGTGTTGGGGTGGCAGAGACAGGGACCAGTCCTCTACAGCAGCTTTCCAGGGGAAGGCCGGCAAATAGCAGCTGGAGAGCTCAGGGGCACCTGCAGCATCCATCCGTCTGCGAGCGAGCGACAGGGAGGAGCTGTAAGGTTACTCAGCAGAGCTGGCGATGTAGCAATGGTGGCAGGCTTGTAACCTCTTTTCTCACTCCAACAAACCTTTATTTTTGTTCCAGTCGCTAGAGAGGATAAAGGACATTTGGTTAAGGTGTTACACGCACAGCAGTAAACAGCAGACACAGTACGTCAGCAATACTCTGCCACAACGTAAGAATGACCACATATGTCTGCCTAACAATGGTTCGTAGATAGTTAGGGAGAGACTAAAAGAAACCAGGGAAGCATAAAGTGATCTTTCTTCTCAAGGCCCTGCCTTACTTTTGGCAGTTGGCAATGCAGGAGCTGTCAGAGGCTGCACCCGGGCTGCTGGGCTCGACAGGCACGGATGGCTTCCCCACTACCCATCACCCCCAGGGCTTGCTTATGCCTCTGACGAGCAGTTTAATTAGGCACTGCAAGGAAAAGCATTTCTGTAGCATTGGACTCCGCACCTTAGACTGCTGTGAGGTGCTTTTGCAAAGAGATCTCATGGGGTGTAATCAAAGACTCCAAACTTCAGCCATATAATCACTTCTGAAACTCATAAAATTAAATGACAGTTCAAAGAGGAAGATGAGAAATAAAAGAGAAAATATCTGCATCTACATGAATCTGAGGAGGATATAAGTAGGCGCTGACAGGACTTAAGGGAACTGGCTTTTAAAGAAGAATGGAGCAGGGCCATTTTTTTGGTGATCCCAATTCCCCTTTTACATCCCGAGAGCAAACTGGGTTAGATATCACATAGATTAGCTCTCTAACGTGGAACGACGACCTTGAGGATATGCACCCCTGCCGTACATAAAACCTCGTGTAGACTGACAGCAACATCAGGCTGTGCATTTGGAAGGTGCGATGTTTGGCTGTGGGGACGAGGGCGAGCAGCAAAGCCTGCTGCTGAGGAGAGGCAGGGCGGGCAAGGGCTGTGCGAGGCAGTTCTAGCAGCACTCCTGATTAACAGCATCCCCAGGCTGAAATACTGAACATCAGAGTTCAGCAGGTCGTCCGTTATTGCAGAGCTAAAAGGCACTGAAACAATGTGGAATGAGAAGGGAGAAGGGTGGGTTTTCTTTGTTTTTTTTTGTTGGTGTTGTTCTTGTTTCTTTTTGTTTTTTTTTTTTTTTTTTTTTTAAAAATCTGGTTACCTGCTTCCACTCGAGAGGAAAGGAGGAGAAGGCAGGAGCTGGGCAGGTTCTGGGGGTCCCAGGGGCACTAGACAGGGACACCGTCCCCAAACAGCACATGGGATCAAAGGCACAAAGGAAAGAAATCACTGGTAAAAATACAGGAATCATCTTTCTTTCTTAAAGCCCATCCAAATGGCTTTCTGCTGCTTTAGTAAGAGCACGTGAAAACCAGAGCTGGCTGTGCTTACTGTTAAGAGCGATCTACTCACCTGCACGTCTCCCCTCATCAAGGGCTTCACCGCATGCTTTCATTCCTGCTATGTCTTCTAATGGTTCCCACGAACATACTCAGCCCTACAGATCTTCATAAAATGCTGCTTTTGACTGCTTGTAGCAGGAATTCAGCGTTTGGGCTGCACAACAGAAGCAGCTGCTTTCACTGCAGAACTGAACAAGGTGCAGCCACAGATTTAACCATTTATTTATGTATTTTAAATTAACAGAACCTGTGTGATTTTATCCATGTCAGATGTCAATGCTGCTACTAGGCAGTAAGGGAGAACTGGGTCCCTGTTAGCTTAGCCTGTGTAGAGATGAGATAAATCAGCATATAATCTTGGTGTGTCACAGCCCTGCCTTGATGAAGTTTAATGTCCCAAAGGGACATTAGGGTTGTCTAGTCTGAACTCCACACCATAGACTTCCCTGTGTTCACATTTGAACTAGGCTGTACCCTTAATAAAAACATCCAGCTATTATTTTTCAATTTACTTGATGGAGAATCCTTCATTCATTGCTTTAACAAGGTTGTCCTTTGTTAAAAAAAACACAACAACGTATACCTTATTTGTAATCTGAATACATTTATCCCATGCTTTTAGTTTTAGATCTTACTGTACCTCTAGTATTAAATTTGTCTACCTTACTTGGTCACTTTGGGATCGCTCGTCCTTAACCTTCTCTTGGCTAAGTTTATCTGATTGAACTTCTGGAGTTATTCCCTGCCCTGACTTTATCTCATTATCTAATCTTTCCTCCAGTGCATCTCTAAACGTCTCCTCCAATTTAGGAGAATCCTTCTTAAATTGTGGCTATTATTGAGCACTGTACTTCTGGCTGGCACATTGCTGTGGACCTTCATGCCAATTGCTGATCACCCTCATGCCTTCCCTGCCTTGCTCCTTCTCAGCACGGTCGGCTACAGCCTTTACTGCAGCGGGAATGACTTCACATCCCTATTACAATGCATGTTGCTTGCTTATGCCATTTCCCAAATAAGCCAGGCTGCTTTATAACAGCAAGAAGACCTCTCCGTCACCTCCCCAGGCCATTCTGCCACCTGAAGGTTCATCTTTGACCATTTTATATTTTCTCCTGGGTCATCAGTACAAATATTAAATAGCACAGAGCCCACAGACCAGTGCTTGCAGGACCTCATTACAACACCCTTCTGAACATGAACGTGGACTCCCAGCTCGTGGGTGATATGTGGAGGTTAATCGCCTGGGAAGTTTTCCATCTGTTTAACACATGCCATGTTGAACCCATAACACTGTAATTCCTCTATTGCGATTAATCTTATGATACCAAGGAAAACATTAGCCTCACTGTCATCCTGGTGCTTACAATGACAGAGAAGCAACATACAACCCCTTTGCCAAGCCCATGCATACAATTACTGAAAGCATTAAACTTATAATTAATAGGAGAAGCACTGAAGCAAGCAGAGGAAAATTTTTTATAATAGCTGAAATGCATCTTGCCATTTCAAAGCCCTTGAAGGACTGACTGTCAAAGCTACTTGTCGATTGAGGCATCCTTCCACACAAGCTAGAGTTGGTTCGTCTGATTTGATATCATTACTGGAGATTAATAAAATAGGTTTTTATTCTGTAAGTATCCCAGGAGGCAGCCAATGTTGCCCAGCAGGGCAAGTCTACCTTGGCAAGCCTGTACCTTCTTACCTTCTCACTTTCTGGTTTCCTTCCCAGAAATTGCTGAAAACATTTTCTTCTCAAATATCTTCCTGGAACAACCTGCCCTCCCTGTCTCACTCTGAAGGAATAAGAACATTTGATTTGGTGCAGCCTGAAGTCAGTAATATGATATGCCACCCCTCTGCAGGAGAAGAAAGGCGCTAGGAGAGCTGGAAGGTAAACATCCACTGCAAAATTTTCAGAAGAGGGAGGAATTTTCTGGGGGAGAGAATCAGCAAAACGAATGCCAATCTTTAAAAAAACAGGTTGCTACTTTTCAGCTTTCCCTGCATAGAGGGAACACAGAACTGGGGAGCTGTAGGCGCTGGATTTGAAGTCTGAATGACAGCAGACGAGAGATGCTGGAATAGTAGGGAGGCATCTTGAACGATCAACAAGATCTGAAAATCACAGGAAGCTGGAGGAAAAGGAGTGAAAGCATAAAAAAAAAAAGGATACGGAGGAGCAGCTGGCTGCTAATCTGCTCCCTCGTGACTGTGCAATGAGAGGGTAGATTTCAGAGGAGTGTATTAAGAAGGTATTGAGACTTATCAACATGGGGGTGATTTTTTATTTTTTTTTTTTTTTTAAAAAAAGCCCCACTGACCTTGTCTTGATGTATCCTGATGACACTTTAACTGAAAGTCACTGGGGCAGGGAGAATATCTGTGAGCCATACCTGCTGCCAGAATGCCTCAACTTCCTAGCAGGATACTCAGCAGCATCCCTTTGCACCTGTGCCAATGTCAGAGTGAGACAACAACTACATTGATTTCAATTACCCTTTGCAGGGGTAAGGCTTAATGCTTAGATTTGTCTCTCGCTTGCAGCGTTCAAAACAGGTTCACACAGCGCAACTTTACCATAAATGTATTTCAATAAAGGTAATGAAGAAGGAATCTTTATTTCTCCTAGTGCTTGCATAAACTTCATCCTGGGGCAATATGCCGGTGGGCAGGCGAGACCATAGATCAGCCTTCTGGCCTCACCGTGCAGCTGGAGGAAATGAGCTTTCATTCCCCACACCTGCACGATACCGCATTAGGTGCATTTTGGGGGCTCTTGAAAGCAGGTGTAAAAGCATCACTGTCAAAACCTGTGAAATGAATTTACGAAAAAAGAAATCCATCGTTTTGGTTGAGGAGGTCCCTGAGGTGAAAATCACTTGAGACTGGGGGAGGAGGTACTGAGGCATATCTTGCCCTACATGTATTCTTGTTCCTGTACTTTGAGTCAGCATCCACCACTGAGCTCAGCCTGAGACTGTGTCCGAGCCAGATGGAGCTTCAGTCTGGTCCAGTATGGCCATCCACAGGTTCTCTCGTGTCATGTAAAGAGAGCTGCATGACGTGCCCCAGCCAGGGAGTGTGGCTGGTGGTAAAGGAATACAATCCAAAGAGAGTGACTGGAGTTGTTTTGCTCCAAAGATGTGTTTCACCACTGTCCTGTGCTTGAATCTACCCCTGGCTAAAATGTCGCAGCCTCCATCCCCCTGAACGTGCGTTACGCTCCTGCCTTCACCTCCAAGGGACCCCGTTGACTGTGATACTATTTCTTGCAACCTACTCTGTCCATCAGCTTCAGAACAAAAACCAGCCAATAAATACTTGTCTGTCACCCCTTTGGAAAGCACAAAACAGGACCATTAGTCCATTACAGATGAACATCTGTGGTTCTGCTGGCTAGGAACCATCCCCGTGTAAGTCTCCCAGCAGCACTGGGGTGATGCTTTTCCTGTGGTCAGATGGGGGGAAGCAGGGCTGCCCTCACCGGTGTGCCCAACGGCTGAGCAGAGGATCTGAAGAAAAGTGTGAAGAGAGGAATAAACGCGAGAACTATATACATCCAGCAAAAAGTCATATTTATCCACTTCAGCTGGACCTCTGCACCAGCGCAGGGGACCCCAACAGACCTGAATGGAGCAGTACGTAGTCACGACTTGAAACAACCCCCTTCCATCTGCTGAAGAAGATGGACTCTGCACAGGTATTTGAGGGCAGAGAGGGCCAGGAGCCAACCCGCCTTTAGACCTGCAGCTGTACAATCACCCAGAGGTGGGGAGGTGGGTTTGTGCTCTCCTGTCCTCCCCTCGGTTGCCTGCAAAATGACACGACTGTCATCTGCTGCTGCTCTTGGTGTGCCCAGCCCACGGCATTTGTCTGGTCTCAGCTGCCAAAATTCTCAGGGCTGTGCAGTCCACACAGGTAAATAGCTTCTGACAGGTGAGGAGCGAAGTGCTGATGCGGGTAGAGCACTCCCCACGCGAGCCCAGCTTGGCTTTCTGTCAGCACATTCACGTTTGGAAAGAGCCGGCGGCTGAGAGCATCCCTCATGCATACGTACAAGGCTGTGGTGAGAAAGCGCTTTGCTCTGCTGCGTGTCCTGGACTGCAGACCAAAATTGGCCCAGCCTATTTCAAGTTCACGCCTAGGCCGGCTTTCTCTCGTTTTCCCCTTGCGAAACAGTCCTTGTGTGTTCTCTGTGAGCACCACCACTATTTGCATCTGATAGAGACACAGTTAGCAGAACCTTCCCCAAGTGTTTGCTTTGTAAATACACTTGAAAATTTAAAATAAATAATATCCACTGAAGCTACATGATTAGAAAAACGGGGGGGCATGTTAGTCTTCCTGTAGCCATCCTTAGCATCATCCATGGCATCCTGACTCACCTCCCCACCATGGCACAGACGTTGGGGGAGAGCTCAGCCGTTAACCAGCATCTGGCTGGGACCCCACCGCAGACCGAACCTGCTCCAGCTTCCCCTCACGGGAAGCCGTGGGCTGGAGCACACCTCTACTTGTGACAGAGCCTTGAGCTTGCACTGGCCTGCTGAGCTCCCCATCACTCCAGGGCTCAGTGCCAGCACCTCCACGTGTAGGGGATGATTAGGGTCTTGGTGACAACTGTCCTCTATCCTCGCTGAGGTCTCTCCACTCAGCCCCAACGTGCATGGCTGTATACACCTCTCAAACACATGTTGGTTTCCTGGCAATAGCTTCTGAGTGATAGAGACTTCAGAATTATGAAACATCCACTTCAATTTCCTCAGTGAAAGCCTAATTTACTGAACAAAAAGAGTTCTAAGGCACGAGAAACATCAGATTGTGTGTTCCCAGGCTGCTCTCTCCTCTCCGCACTGCAATGATGCTCAACACTGCCCGCAGAGCAATCTGTGCTGGCATCCAGGTGCAGGATCACACGGACAGGTTTGCCTTTCCAGATGACCCCAGGCACTTCTCATTATCACGGCATGAGACAGGATCCCTCGGAGCAGGGGCGCACGCGTGCCAAAACTCATTAACCTTCCGCCTGCTGCCTTCAAAGAACCTGCCAAAGAGATTGCAAACAGCTACTTCGGTGTGTATTTTCCCATTTGTTACTTCCCCCACCTCTTCTCTTTGGAAGCGAATGCCAGCATTGAGCGGTCTGGTGCAGCTTTCCAGGTGAGAAAAGAGAGTGGTTAGTTCCCAGGGCAGGTTTGCCAAAGGAGGTGAAGACAATGGGAGATGCAAAGCTCTCCCTGTCAGCACTTCTTAGTGACCGAGACCAGCCACATCATCCAAAGAGGAGCCAGTCCATGAGTGCTGTGGTGTGTCCTACGTCAGAGATGGTCCTGGGTGCCGGCTCAGTGTGAATTGGGTGCCCCAGTCAACGAGATGGGGTGGAAAAATGGTGAGAGTTAAAATAGCAGCACCAGCAATCCCGTCTCTCAGTGTTGGGTTTCCTCTCCCCGCTTTCTGCTTTCTGAAGCTTTGGGGTGCCTCAGGTCATTGTTTTCAAGCTTTGCCTTCCCAGTCTGGAGTCTCATTTACAAAGCAGTAGCTGGAGTTCAAAGTGATGCCTGGGAGCTAGGGGTGCCAGAGTATTATGGAAAAAATAAATAAGTCAGGAATCAGAGGACTAGTTAGGAAGTCAGCAACTTGTTACAAACCTATGCTAAATTCAGGCCACTGTGCCTGAGGTGTAAACATCCATATCTGATTGCTGCATCTTCATTTTCTTTTTTGATCTTACCTTATTTATTTCAAGCCAGATAACAGGGAATGTGCCATACTGAAATGAGAAAGGCACATACTAAAAGCAAACTCTTGTCACAGACCCTTGTGAAACCAGAAAACCATGAGTGCAATAGAAAAGGGCTGCTCCTTTTTAATGTCAGTCCAATTTACAGTTTGAAGAGTGTAAACAAAATACAATAAACTGCTATTATTAGTAGTCCAAATACACTACTCAGACTCACAGTCTAGATTGTCTACTTCATACAAACCAAATGTCATTAACAACTTTTCAGTTAAATGTTAGTGGCTGCCTGTATCTCCCCCATTTCTCAGGAGCTTTGCTCATCCTCCCCTGCTCTGTGCGCAGAGGGTCAGAAGTCTCGGGGCTCTCAGCATCCTTCCCTGGGAGGAGTGTGCTGTTAGTGACGGGCTTTCTTCCTCTGCTTTGCCAGAACTGTGAAGTTCATGTCAGCTTCTGCCTTTTCTGTCTTGGTCAGCTTGCATTTGTTTTTAGACATTTTGTAGACATCTTTTGCACATTTTCTGCTTTCCATTTGTTTCCAGTTATTCAGTTTTTCGGTTCATTTTGCTTTTTCTAAAGCTGGTTTTACCTGAACAATACAAAGTTGCTCTTCTGAAGTGACCATTGACCGACCACCATGGTGCGCGTTTACAATCTGGGACAGCTGATCCCATCCTATTTCTGCACTCTGCCATCCACATTTTAGTTAGATTCATAGCCCACTCAGTCCACATAAAATAGCTACTTGTTCTTGGCAAAAACTACAGCAAAGCTAAAACACATTTATGCAATTATCTAAACAATTATCACAGCTAATACAAACTAATATCAGCTCAGAGCATGACTACCTCAGACGATTCCTGAGACCTTGCATTATCGGGTCAATACAAAGACTATGGCCTTCAGCAGTAATAGTAAAATCATGTTTATTGGGGTACAAAGGGAGGCAATGTCCATTCCACAGGGCCAGGCCGCTGCCTTTACATCCACAGGGTGATGGGAGATTTTGGCGAAAAAAGATTTGTATAGAGCGGACTGTCTTCTTTCCTTGCTCGCATCAGACTCTTTGCAAAGACGGGACGAAGGGCCTATGAGGGAGAAAATAATAAACTATGAATCTTGAACTGAAATATTGCGGTCAAATAAAAGGTAATTTCCTTTTCTCCTATTCCACAGTTTGACTTTTCAGCTCTGTGCACCTCTCCCACATCACCAGCAGACCACTGGCACCAGGATGCCCATCTTCGCTTCTGAGCTTGTAGGTCACTTTGCAGAAGCCTTCCCCAACAGACACATCGCCTGTTTGTTACAGCTGCTCTGCTGGAGGTTACAACTCCAGCTGTGGAGCCAACCGTGGAAATGAGAGTGCTCCTCCATCGCTGTGGTATCCCATGAGCTTGGTTAACTCCAGCAGCTGGTAAAAGTGGCTGTAGTTAACCATGAATACCTTGTGTGGAAGGCCATGAGGAGCACTGAGCCAGTCCCTTCCAGTGGCTGTGTCCTGGGACTGACACCTTCCCCGGAGGAGCATGGTGCTGCCGTCAAGGCTGGCCAGGTTGGGCAGGGGAGGGCCACAGGCGGTTGCATGAAACTTCTCGTTACTATTGACATAAATAGAGATGAAGTTGAGTAAACATTGAAGAACAACACTGCAAAATCTCCTCAAATAAAGCACTTGGTTTGATTTCTTGTGATCAGCTTAGCGTCTATTTGCAAGTGTTCAGCCAACCATCAGTTATCTGTCAAAGCTTTCACAAATCCCATGATGCTTATCACAAGTGGATTGGCACCTGAGGACTCGGCTATTTTTAGCTGCCACACACCATTCTCTAGATTATGAAGTGTCAGTCACCAAGTGGGGAGCCAGGAGGATTCGACATGATGTTGAGTACCAGCCAGGCTCCGAAGAGCAAAGGCATATCATGAGAAGCTCTCTGCCACCCTATGGGATGGCCACGGACCATCTTGCTCCTTGACAATGACAAATAATATGGTTAAAAGAAAACAGGAGATGCTCACTGATACTGTGAACGACTTGGTTAAACTAGAAGGAGTTGCTGGAAGAACTTTAGCTATGGATAAACTTTGAAAGAGTCGTGAATTTACTATCTGTTTATTTCTAGCCAATTTATTTCTAGTCTTGGGTTTTCTAAATTTCACCCTGAATATGGATTTTAATTGAAGAAGACAGTCCCAGGTTTCCTGAGAAATGAATTTTTCCCAGAATCGAGGTCAGATGTTACCAGCATCCCTCTTGCAGAAGAGTGCACCGCTCATGTTATAGAGGTAGGACCTTGCTGTAACTTCTCAACTGTCTTCAAACCTTCCAGGCAGAGATACCTTTTCTCAGGGTAGCCAGCACCTCTGTGGCTGGGAGTTCCGCGTAACAACCTCATGCTTGTCTGACATGGGCTGATTGTAACTAGCAAAACACATGAGATGCGGTCATCAAAACTTCATCTCTGCTTGGCTGATTTAAACAAGTCACAGAGGGTCAGAAGCCCTAATGTCTATGTCAGGCTGAGCTGGCCTTCCTAAAGCGTGAAGGACTGTTTACCTGCCTGGAAATGCAGTATATATGGGGCTGTGTGTACATTCAAGCAGTGTAGATATATAAAAATGGGTGGCAGAGAGAACAAAACACTTAAACTGATTTAGAGCAGGAAAAACACAAGATGGCACAAGTAGCATTTCAAGGATGCTCTGTGAAGTTGAGAAACGAGTAATTCATGCACTGCCTTAAAGCCACAGCCCCCTAACTGGAGAATACTAAACAGTACAATTGCACTATAAATCGCTGTGCTTGCCCAAGAAAGATCCCCATGCAGTCACTCATCTTGGTGTCAGTCAGCCTTAGGAAGCACCCTAAACCTGTCTGTAGAGATTGTGTTATTTTACGGACTTCCAGAAGCCTCAAATAAGATGTTTTCTATCAG
Organism: Pluvialis apricaria; assembly: GCA_017639485.1. Lineage (NCBI taxonomy): Eukaryota > Metazoa > Chordata > Aves > Charadriiformes > Charadriidae > Pluvialis > Pluvialis apricaria. Next base: position 2,442,185 of record CM030021.1, on the reverse strand, counting down.
GAGATGCTGCCACAGTGGCTTCCTGACCCAGGTCTGCTTTGCAGTTCTCTGGGGATGTGCACTCACATGTTATGATCAACAGAGAATCTCCTAAACACATGGACATAGGATTAGTATCAAGAACCATAATGTGCACCAGACAGTACTTGCTCCCTAATTTCTTTGCAAAATTTCCACAGGGTGTGGTAGGGAGGTAAATGCTTGTGGATGGGTGTGGGGAGGATACAACAAAGCAGGAACTGCAGTAAATATCACCTCATCGTGTGAAGTCACCTTCTGCCAAATGCTGAGCGTGCTGGATCCCTACCAAAGTCAGCAGAAGCTGAGAAGCCTTGGTGTTGCTCAGAATCAAAAGCTCTGTTTAACCCAGGAGCTGAGGCTGCAGTGCTGAACCATCCGATGCTGTGCCTGGCCGTGCCCCCACGGGGGTCTGCCTTGCTGCCTGCTGTGCCCCTGGGACCCTGGCCTAGAGATCTCTTGCAAACCTGTCCTGAACGGGCAGCCACAGACTCCCAGTCAAACCCTGGGTCAAATCCCCTGGGGCTCTCAGGTAGTTCAGGTCTCCAGGGGGAATTTGTAGCTCGGACCTCTCTTTACATCTTGCAGTCTTGGGATCGATCCTAGGAGCGCGGTCATCAAGAACAGCCTTCCCGAGTCATGCTGACACATCAGCTCTCGTCTCTCCACCAGACTGCTCTCTCCTACTGCTCTTCTAGTGTCCCACGGACTCAATGCTCTGATTTCTTCATTGCAATAGACACACTGTTGCTGTTTATGTTAATGGGAGCTTTGACACTTCAGCTGGGCCAAAATATTATTCTTCTTGCCTTCCTTTATATTAGAAGTTTGCTTCAATTAAACTGCACATTTCCCATTGCTTTTTGTGGTTTCTAAATTTAGCATTGGTTGCTAAATTTAATGAAAAGAGCTTATGTCGGGGAACTGGACTGAACCCCCATCCCTACTGCTATGCCTCTTTGTTGTCTTTTTTACACCAACAAGCTCCACCAAATCTCGATTTGAGATGCTCCTGCCTTCTCAGTTGGCCACCTCACATCCTTTGCTGGGTCTTGTGGATCCCACGTTAGGCTGACACATGGGAACATGGGGCTGTGCCTCAGCTTCTGGCATTTAAACCCAGCAAAAGCAGGTTTCCTAGTGCTCTGGCTGGTGCCTTGCTGTTGGGTCATCTGCTTTTGCAGTATTATACCTTCATATGAATTTAAGGGGTTTGCCATTTTTACAGAGCTGTTCTTGAACTCTACATTTTAGTAGTGCCTACCTGTCCAAGGTGATGAGGGCAGTTATATGAAGCAGTTTCCATTCCAGCAGGTGACCAAGTGGCTCATGATGCCACAGAGCTCCCAGTCCCATGTGCCACGTGCTCACAGCAGGGACCAGGCTACCACAATTCCCCAACTTGCCCTCAGCAGCTGCACCAAAGGCTGCCTCAATGCTCAGCCTGGATCTAGACAAAGGTGGAAAATACCTTTGTGCCTGGCAAGCCCCGCTGTGGAAGTGCCCTAGCAGATGCGCTCAAGCCTTCAAAACCAAAATGCCGTGTATTTACTCAGACACTAAGCAGAAAAGACATCATTGACTTAATTGCAAGACACTTCTGACTTACGGAAACACCTATGGCAGTATTTGGTGTTATAGATATTGGAACTAGCTTGCCTTCAAACTATGCCCTACCTTTGTGACTCTGTTTTCCCCTAACATTGCTCTGAAGCTCCCCTCATTGCCTCTGCAGAGCGGCATGCAGCACTCCCAGGGCCAGCAGAGCAGAGCTGAAGCAGACGCTTTCCGAAAGCCCCAGCTCGGCAATGGGTAGGTGTGCGGAGTGCTAATTAGGTTGATAGCCCAATCACAAAGACGACGGATAATAATGAGTCTCTTCAGCAAGGGCCACAGCACATTGCCAGTTTCTGCCAGCTCCCGGCGCGAGGGGCCAGCATCCCGCCTCACAAATCCTGCCCCGAAAGGGCAGCCCTCGACCCCCCAGCTCTGCGTTAGCGATTATCAGGGGGCCAGCGTTTGCAGGGAGACATGTGAAAATGTCAGCACAGATGGAGATTAAGCCGTCTTCACCTAACGTCAAAACTGCCATCTGCTTCTCTCCTGCACAGCTCTAATCAGATTTTCTCGACAAAAAAAAAGTAAGCGAGAGGGATGAGGAGGGCTCCGAGCAGGCAGGCATCCGTGCCCTTTCTGTGCTCATGCGGAGAGGCCTGGGGAGCTGAAAAGGGTTCATCTCGACATTTTGCATGGAAAGGCTCTGTGTGGCTTTCTCTATCTCTCGGAAGGCAGGACTCGCCGGGAGCAAACAGCGAGGCCTGCCATCCCACTGTATGAGTCGGGGTAAAAGAAAGCTATTGGTAAAGTGGACCTTGTCCTCATATGACCGGTTTTGCTTATTTAAGCAACAACCAGCGAAGTAAGGCTTTTAGCTGATGAGTTTTTAACGGGAGCCTGCTTGGTTCCCCAGGTTGGTTCCACCCTTGCACTCTCGAGAGCAATGTGCTTCAGAGGACAAGTGGATAGCAAAAGAAAATGAATGGAAGAGTTGGATACTTTGATTCACAGTCACACCAGAATTTCAGTCTTCCCTTCCCTTCCCTAGCCCAATATGTTCAAAGCTAAATTTGCCACTGATAAATTGAGGATAAATAATTTTAAGGAATACTGTGGTTTATATAGGGACAAGATGATGACTGGCTGAATATTAACCTTATGTGTCCAAAGCCTAAAAGATAAGCTACACGGAAGAGTTTCTGACATGGCTTACAGATCACAAGTGTGTGGAGTGGGGCTGACCTTCTCCCAACAGTGATATTGTTGACACCTGCTGAGCACCCGATCCACAATAATCACAGAGACTTTCATTCAGATCTGCTCATCAGCCAGCTGGTCCCCATCTTGAATTCATATAGCTGACTATTCTTTTCCAGATGTACTTATTCCTACCAAGTAACATCTCTCTCTTTCAGATCATCTCCAACTCAGCTATAAATTTGTGAACTTCATTTGTAAGTGCAGTCATCCAAAATACTGGCAGTCCTTTCAAAGTGGTGGTGTCAGCCAACTTGAAAAGTGTTTTCACTGTTCCATCATCGGGACCATTAATGAAAGTGCTGAAAGCTTAGTCCATATAGTAAGCTTCCAATTTTGACAGTAATCTGTCAATGATTGCTCCATCTATAATTTTCTAACCAGTTTTGCAAGTACCCAATAATATATTCACCCAGATGATATTTTTCTAGCTCATGAAAGTGCCATGGGAGACAGTGTCAAAAGCCTTCCTAAAATCAAGATCTATGGCATCGTCTGCTTCTTCTCTGTCCACAAGGCTTTTTGCACTGTCATAAATGAAAATTAGATTGGTCTGACATATTTGTTCTTGACAAATCCATACAGACTGCTACTCATCTCTCTATACTCTTCTGTGAGCTCACAAATAGTCTATTTGATTATCCAGTTCAGTGTTTTCTGAAAATTGAAGTTATATAGGTTTGTAAGGGCAGCTCCTAACTCTCTGTTTTTTTACCTAACATTTCAAAGATCGGCATCTGAAGATGTCCACTGTCTTTCAAATTTTCCAGTACCATACAGACCGCCAGTGAGTCCTTAAAATTAATGGCCAATTCTTCCAAGATTTCATCAGCTTGTGCTGTAGGTACCATACAATGATGTTCAGTAAGACATAGCCAAATAGGAACATTACATTTTTGGGGCACTTACTGAAGTGTGTTGCTCTCAGTATTTTCTGTTTAGGTGTTGAAGTTTAGGGAAGAAAACAGACTACTGTGAGGACCCCATCACAAGCTAATGTGCAGTCAGGATACAGGACTCTGGGTTCTTCATACCCTTCCAAAACCACTAAACATTATTGTTTCCCAGACACGGCCATAACAAACATAAAGTTGGAATTTAAGGTCCTCCTCATGGGTCCTGAGTATATATCATCCACATTTATTGCTATTGTTCCTTGCACGAAAGATATTCACACTAAGGTCCTTATTTCTAAAGTGCACAGTAAAATGTATCCCAGATCCCTTTGGGAAGCCTTGTTCTGAATGCATCTGTGGACTCTCTCTGCTACAGGCTTGTATCCACTCACCAGCACGAGGTGGGATGCAACAGGACTAGCAGCAAGATGGAGGGAGCGGCAGCATCGCCGCTGGAGAAATCCCTGTGCTTGAAAACTGCATGCCCAGATGTGCCCCAATGCTGTGGCAGAGAGGTGTGGAGACGGCGTGTGAATGGGGAAGAGCTGGTCTCGTTACCTGGAAGACTACAGTCACCTGGAGACAGCAGCCTGGAATCAGGTCAAGAATTTTGCAGGACTGGGCTTTGGGGTGACCTTAAGAACAATCATAATGATGAGGATAGACAAGCCCTAACTTACCAGCCTAGATAAGGTGTCTCATAAGTCTATGGAGCTCCTAAATCAATCTTATATTTACAGTCCATGGAATATATATACAATTTGTTTTTCAGGATAAATGTACCTCCTGAATTTCAGAGAAATTAAGGACCATGTGCAACACAGCTGATTTCTTGTAAGGACAAATGCATCAGCTCCTTCATTGCTGCTGCAGGTGTATATATGTACTTATTTTACTTTACGCATAATCTTCACCGGCAAGTTTAAAAGCATTCCCAAGAAACTTGGTCTTCAGTCCAGAGCACCCATCTTATTATCCCATGACCTACCTGAATGAACAAACTATGTTCTGCTGTCCATAAAACATGCCCATGTTCCCAGGAGACAATATAAAGTATAATGTCTCCCAGGAGAGATAAAAGGATCTGCTGACCCTTTGCTTGACTTCTCTTCCTGCTCAAGTGGCGGGAGTGAGATATTTGGGAGCAGAAGTTCCTGCTTTGTGCTTTCCACAGGGGCAGTGCAGTGAAAGTTGTGATGTCTCTGAGCAGGTGATCCTAAATTTGCTACACCTGAGCCATGAACCTCATCATATAAAGAGCCCACTATAAAGTCTAAACTTCCACTGCTACCTTTGATGCCTATGCTGCTAGTCTGAGATCTGTTTCACCTATGTGCACAACTGTCAAAGGTCATTAATTTGTCAGAGACAATCATATTTCCCTTCCACTTTGTGGAAGACTGATGAGGTTTAAATACCTTTTCTTTGATAAACTAAGCAGCATGTGTCTGTCTATAAATTCTCTGTAGCTTGCACTTGTATTTTTATGCTTGTTGCATGGGGATAAAGGAGTGTACAGCATTTCTGGTGTAAAAGAGTATTCTTTGGATTATGTTGAAGTCCTTTGCCCATCATTTTCTCCTGATCAAGCAATGACGACATTAATCAGGATCGCTCATAGGGTTATCTTAAGCCTAGTCGATATTCACAAAGCTCATTCCCCTCCTTCACAATTTCAGTATGAAGAGTGCCTTAACAAGGCATAGTTCTTATGTGTGTCATTAGAGGTTCAATTAGGAGATGGAAGAAATTATTTCCATAATGAGAAAGAGAGATATAATTTTGCAGGGGAAAAAAAGTAATAAAAACTTAATAGCAATAATGAGGGAAAGAGAGTATTTACAAATGAAAAAAGTACATGTAAACAGAAACGTATGTTATTTTTGAGAGTCCCTTGAAAACCGATTACCTGCATTGACCTGTAGCTAAAGCTATTGACAAAGATAAGCAGGGACAGTCAGTAGTCAGTTCAGATTCAGTTCTAATAGTTTGAATTAGATGGACCAAAGGAGCTGGAATTATCCATTAAATAAGCAAAATCAGCTTGTCATTTGCTTTAATGCTTGATTAATACTGACAACCAAAGTCCCTTTCTCTGGCCATGCAGCAGGCTGGGAATGTGCCTGTCCAGCGCGCAGAGACCCCGTGCCATTGCCATCTGTTGGGAAACCGGGATGGGATTTCAGTACCATGGGTTTTGTCTCTGAGGAGAGAGCTGCCGTGGGCGCACTCGCACACGAGGGCGTTGCAGGCTTGCCCTCTCTGCAGCTAATAGCAAAAAGCCCAGTGAATGCAAAATACTGTCTCACCAAATGCTTGAAGAGCGGCTCTGAGATTCTGATTCACATTGCTCTATTTTTTCACTGAAAATTTCCACAGACGAGCCAGAGACCCCCAGAAAAGTAGAGCACCAATCCAGATTTCAAAGAGCTCTTCATTTAGAGGGTCCAGAGTTTAAGGTTTAGTTTGGTTTGGTTTGGTCATAAGAAATAAAAGCTCGCCCCACAGTCTTAGAGGTTAAAGACCATCCAGGCTGACTGCTGGACATGTCCCTCTATGCCTCTTGCAACGAGCCCAAGCCTGGAGTCAACTGCACTTCCAGTACTCTGCTCCAGAAGAAGAGAAATGAGTTTTCTTGGGATGTGTTAAATACAAGTCATAAAATACTGCTTTCCTGAGCTTGCCGGTAAAACTACACTGCTTTGAATCCTTGAGATCTCTCAAACTAGACTCCAGAGCAAAGCTGAAGGTATGAAATTGTGCTGCAAGTAATGAGAATTTATATGCTTCTGAAATATTAACTCCCTTTATTTCCTGCTCTTTCCCTTTCCCTCTTTTGTTGCACATCTACACAGATAAATGCAGGTGGACCTCAGCCTGCCCTACCCAAACTCTGGCTAGCTTCTGGCTGTCCATGCTGTTGTCCTGCTCTCAGTCTCAGATCCGTGCTGGTGTAATGTGCGGGTGGGAAACCAAAGCTGAAACTCATACCTTCTTCCCCTTCCACCATTGCTCCCCAGCTAGACCAGGCTCTGGATTCCAGAGACAACAGCTCAGGAAAGCGATGCAGTTTTTTGAAGAGCACAGTGTCGGTATGGAGAGCAGCAGCCTCAGGACGTGTTGGCAGGGCTTGTGTGTGCCCACAACTCCAGCAGTACCTCGTGGTATCATCTGTTTGCAGACACAACACGTCTTCTTCCAGAACCAGCAGCAGAGCTCGAGCATGAAATCAAAAAATTGTGTCTGAGAGGGAATTTGAGTTAAACAAAGATTGTGCACAACAGGCGACAGAGTGGAAAGCTTTCTAGAAATAGCCCTTTAACACTGACTTTAAATGCTTTGAAGTGAAGGGTTCAGATTTCCCTGAATGTTTGCAGTTTGGCTTAGCATTTTTCAAAGCCTCTTTTTCTCTCTGACGCCCCTCGCTATGCATTAAGCTTGCTTCTGCATGCCCCAGGCCATAAATGATTCAAATTATAGAACTCGTCTTTCTGCTTGAATGGCCATCCCATCTCTCTGCTGTTCACTTTGATCGCAGTGTCTAACCCTCTCCTCCCAGTGACATGGTAGGCACATTTAAGTGGGTGGGAACCGTTCTTCCTCTGACTACGTGCTGCTCTCTGCGCAGTGCTTTTGGAAAAGAAAGGGGACGTCAGTCCCGGTGCTGGGTGAGTGATTGTGCTGTGCTGTGCCTCAGTTTCCAGATCCTGAACAATGAGAATTATGGTGCCATTTTGGTCCTAAGTCTCTCTCGGCTGTACTGGTGGGGCTGCATGATGATGAAGTGGTTGCCATTGTTGAGAAAAGCACCCTTCATTTCCCATCCATGTGCACGTAAACGAGCAGCTGACATGATCCAGCTGCAGATCAGGTTATACGCTTCACCCTCAGACACTGACATTTTCCATAAGCCGTCTTCTGAAAGATCTGTTCTGATCTTGTTTCCTGCAGGAACAAGTCTAAGTTGATACTACGGACTAGCTAATTGATTAAATTATTTTTATGACTGATTTCTAAGATAATTTTTAGGTTTCCTGGTTTTAGGGGTGAAACACAATGTCCATAGCACTCTGGCCCAGTCCTCCTCTGGTGGAAAGGGCTGCCCTAGCAATGCTGGTGGTCTTGGTCTGCTTCTATGAGACAGCAGCACAGGATCTAGAAGTCGGAGATAGTTGCAACAGACTCTAGTCCGCTTGTTTGCTATGAAGATGCTCTCTCCTGCACTCGGGTGCTCAGGGTAGAGAAGCTTTGAATGCCTGTGAGGTTGATGACGGTTCTTGTTGCTTGGTTGGAGAGGTCTGTGTTCCTCCAGGGATGCCCGTCTCCACTGCACAACACTGGACTACTCTACATGCGTGACCTCAGGACTGGCTTTCTATGGCTACCAAGTTCTTCACCCTGTGTTCTTGTGTATCATCAACACTGCCTGCAGAGGACATCCTGAGCACATTGGCACCATGTTAATGCAGCATCAGTATTCAGAGCATGATGCCGAGTCCGAAAGGAGCCGACAGAGCCACTTAATCCCGACAGTGACCACCCTGTTGTGGCTGTGTGCCTCTCTCCAGGCATATTTCTGTGATGAAATGCGGAAGGGAGGGATGAGACAACCAAAGGATGGACTCAGGATGCCTCCAGGCTGTCCACCCCACCACTTTCCTGCCTCCCTCCGTGCTGATGATCATGGGGAGGGCTGGAGCAGAGTCTGCGGAAGGAAGAGAGATCAGCAAAGGAAGGGAACAAGGTTCTAAGTAGAGATGCTGTATTTCCTTCTCAAAATGAGGCAGCAGGAGATAATGCATCCCCTCCCTGGTACCTCCTCTGAGGTTGAGGCCAGCAGCATTCCTAGAATAGGAACTGGGAGAACTTAAAATATTTTTGAACATCAGAAATAAACTTCTTGTTGGACAGTTTAGCTTAAGGTGATGGGAGAAGTATCATGGCAAAGAACGATTGAAACATTTTGCCACAGGAACATCATAAAAATACTGGTTAAACTTACTGGGCCAAAAACTGTATTTTATTGCTGGGCTGCTCTGGACAGAAGTTGTCTTCCAGTTCAAAGAAAAACAGATCTTTTGTGATCATTTGAAATGGAAAATCTGAAAACAGAATTGTTGAAGAGGATGTGTTTCTCCTCTTAAAAAAAATAAAAAACAATATAAACATTGACTAAAAAAAAAGAAGTCATTTCAAACAGGAAAAAGTGTCATTTAGAAAATGCCAAAAGTGAACATTGTGAATAATTCAAATGAAGAGTTCAACACTGAGGTGAAAAAATATCTGTGTTGCCAGACACGCACTCTGCCCTAAAAACAGCGTGAAAAATTTAGCCATTTCTAATGAAATACTTGAGTACAGTGATTGTACCTACAACATTGGTGTCCGATCTGGGATCCAAACCCGGGCACCCACCTCTGCTGTGCTCAAAAGCGACCTGCCCCTGCGGCATGGGACTGAGCGTGGAGTAGAGAGGGAGGCTGGGACAGAGGCAGAAGCAGAAGCAGCTCCACAGGCACAAATGAGATACCTACAAGGTATTTTTGAGGCAGTTTGGTAACAAGCTCCAGCTCCTGGGACTTTCCAAAGGGCTCTGGAAAATAACAGGAAAGGGAGTTTCAGTGCAAAGCGAACGTGTGATTTTTGTTTTTTCTTGGAGTCTTCACAAAATTCCATTCTTGCCAGAGCCCTGAAACTGAGCTTTGCTTGGGGAAGGCAGCCCACCACGTCACCTGAAGCACTGTCAGAGGCACCAGCGTGAAACCAGCTCTTGAGAACGAGCCTGGCCGAGCCAGCGTGGGGCTGGCAGAGTTACGGAGTACTTCATGGATAATGACGGTGATGTGGATCGTAGAGACAAGAAGAAAGGAGGCCATAATTAAATATTCCAAAGTACAACATCATAATTATAGTGGACTAAGAAGTAAGCAAATGATACACAGTAAGAAAGCAGCTGATCAGATGGATTCTGAGCTGATTATCATAATGTAAATGCCAACAGCAATTTACTCAAATCAGAGAGGTTTATTTGCTGAGTGGAAACTAGGTTTAGTCCTAATCAAAATAAAATCAATGTATATTTCAAAACAGATTAGTGCTGTGAAACAAAGCAGCCATGATTGTTATTCATTATCTTCATCAGCACCAAGAGGGAATCATTTATGTTACTGCTTAATTACATAGATGTTAACAATTAATTAAGTCAACGTGGTGATAGCCAGTGATTTGGGAAATCGAGAGAAAACCATCCTCGGTTGATGTCCTTTTGTTTTCTCAGCCCAGCTCAAACCGTAACACTGGTGGCACTCTCGAGTGGTAACAGCTCACGGAAGCAGAGGCACACACAGGCTGCTCAGTCGTCCCTTCCTCTCCCCCATTTCACAGCTGTTCAGGCCCTCGTTTGTGGAGTCTCCCCAAGGTCCTCTTCCAAGCCCTCACTGTCAGGTATTCCGTCTCTTTTGGCTTAGCTAGCAGAGCTCGCATCTGTGCTCTGCCTAGGAACTCAGTACAGATTCTGGACTAAAAATATCCTTTCTGTGAGGAGAAAGAGCTGGAAATAGCTGGGTCAGGATCTGAGGGGAACAAGGCAGAGCATGCCATGCCCAGGACAGCAGGACACCAGCAGCCGTGATGCTGTGCACCCGGCGTTCGCTTATGGCACCCTGCTCCGTAAACAGCCCAAAGCAGTCTCTGGTGGTAATGTGAGGAAAGGAGGCATTGAAGAACTACACTTCTTTCATCCAGATATGTCACTTCTCATTGACACAGGAGGTGGTCATGTTTGAGAGGCTGATCTAGACCTGGCTCATTGTGCTCGACTGCCCAGAAAGGCTCCAGCCCGCGCTGCCGTCAGCTGTTCCCTTTTAGGTCTGAAGGAAAAGCTTGTGTTCTTGGAGAAAAAGGGGTTTGAACAAGAGTTTGGTCCTTCAGTCCAAATGTTGGTCTGATCCTGGGTCACATCTCCCTGGGGGGGGTTTCCCGGAGTAAAAGGCTGGCCCTGACATCCAAGGTGGACATCCAAGGTGCCAAAAATGAACAGCCCAAATTTCTCCCCTGCCTGTGAAATAACCAACACCAAAGGCTGAACTCCACAGCTTGGTTCAGGCTGCGGAGAGCAGACAGCCCAGTCACTTTACCTCTATCGGTCCTTCCAAAGGCATAAATAGTGCTACTGGGACCTTGGTAAGTGACTTCAATGGCATCATTGCCAAAAAATCCTCTTTAACTCTCGACTGCAAAATTGGTGGCCCTGCTTTGCGTACCAGGAGCTCTGCTTGTCTGGGTTCAATAGGTCCTCAGTACTGGGTTTATTGCCAAAGCCTCTAAGAAACTATTTTTAACAGTATTTTCCTTCCACTCTGCTCAAGGAAAAGTGGGCCATTTATATTCATTGTACCTTATAAATGTTTCCACCATAACAATCGCTCCTGATTATAGTGGACTTTGTTTTCTGTTGAATTTAATAGCAAGAGAAAAATGACACATGACACAAATTTAAATAACATTTTGCTCCCCTCCTTTCTGTTTTCTTTCTGAACTGTACTCCACAGTTTATGTTGAAGAATGATACTGTTTTCAAATCTCTTATTTTTTTCCTTTTTGAAAGGGGCAGAAAAGTGCATTAATGAGTTTGATTTTCCATAGTGCCCAACAACTAAGTTTTTCCTTGCGTTTTCAGGTACTTGATGGCTCAAAAAGTCATGCCCAAGTTATTTGTAGGATAAGTTTGACTTTCAGGGAAACTGTCTGAATGTCAAATATGAGTTAGAGATTTTATTTGATAAAGTTGTATCCAAGCTCTGCTAATGGTTTTCAGTATATCTTCCTCACCTAATTTCTCAGAGGACGGTTGTCTAGGAGGGTGGGCCTCATAGGCTGTACATAGGCGCAACAGAGTCCTTTTTTTGACTGTAAGTAATTTAATAGTTAAAGAGAAAGGTGGGGATGAAAGCGTTGGGCATGACCCCTACCATTCTCTTCTTTCCTCATAAACTGGAGTTTTGCCATTAATGTTACTGAGAGCAAAAATAGGCCATACTGAGCACATCTGAAAGTCACTTTCTTCAACTAGCTAATGGATTTTATCATTACGAATGTCATGCAAATGCGTTGTCTGGATAAGAGACGGATGCAACTATCACCTTCTCTTACATCTCCCTCTCCGGCCAGGACTGCGGGAAACCTGTACCAAAGAGGCCATTGCCAGGAGTCCCACTCTTTATGCAGGTTTTGGCAAGACCTATGTACCTCTCTAGAGGTGTCTGGTTGAATCTAATATTGTCACAGATAATATTCAACATACTACAAGTGAAATATATTCATATGTCCCTGCAATGTGCCACTCACCCCAGGTTTGGAATGTGGGTCTGGTGGCTTTCTGCCTGCCCTTCTCCTGTATGCTGATAGTCTGCGTTGTGTGTAAACTCCTCCTTATGTGTGTAAATAACTGTTTCTCTTCCGGAGTGATGAGTGCTCAGCCCCAGCACCTATACATGTTGAGCATGTGATGCACATTTATCAGGCTTTTTCTGCAACTCGTTATATGTTAACAAGCAGCCCTCGTTTGTTACAGCAGTGGGTTCCCGTAGAGCCCAATGCACAGATAAACGCAGGTTCCAGCTCCAGCCTCCCAACACTCCCGCGAGCCGCCTGAGAAGGAGTCAATAGTGATCTTGTGGTCTGGACCCTCAGGACCCGGAATCACACTCCAAACGTTGGAAGATCTGCTTCGGCGCCTCTCCGCATTTCATGAGCGCTCTGTGCATCTCCCAGGTGCCTTTCTAATTGCTGTTGCCAATTTGTGCTCCATCTGCAGATGCGGTCCAAAAAGCCCGGGAGGTCTGTGTTTCAGAAAAGAGCACTGTTGTGTACAAATGTTCATCCTGGGTTGTGTCATTAATGACTTTAACTACCTTGAGACCAGTTGTGGCTTTGGTCTGGCACTCTCACAGCTAGCGTCTCTCGCCTTCCTGCCTTGGGGTTCGTATAATCTTTGTTTCCTCTTTTGTGGCCTTTCAGGATCTGATAAAACACATCCAGGTCCCATTAACTGTCAGTCAGTGCTGATTTCCCCAAAGCAATCAGCACAGGCTGCAGGGATGCTAAAAGCAGCGGCCAGCTCCGTGGGAGGGGGCTGAGCCTCTCTCTGTCCGTTCAACCCATTGAGCTCGTGCTGCTTTACTTCTCCCCCAGCTGCCCATACTGCCTTCTTGCTGCCCAGCAAATCCAAAATAGCTCCCTTTGCCCGACCCCACCAGCTGACCTCTTCCTCCTCCCTCTCATGTCCGTCTCACCTCCCCTCCCACCCCACCACAGTGACTGGAGGTAGATGGATGGATGCCATCAATGGCATCACTTTCCCACTGGCTGCATCAGCATCCCCCGGAGCACCCCAGGAGAAGTATACACGTTTCTGTCCCCACAAGATGGAGTGACGTGCAGAAGGCTACACTTCAGGGAAAGCTATTGAAGCAGGAGACTTCAGGCTCCAAAACACACAATGTCCTGGGGGCCAGACTGCCCTTGGTTGCACATTTCGGATCAGCAGGTCAGTGTACCGTGTCCCCTCTCCCTGGGGTAGTGCCTTCTGACAGCCTTGGAGGTTTATCTCTCTCAGCTCATGAATTCATTTTGGATTTGTGAAAGCCATTGTGCTCACAAACCTTTGCATGGCTTGAAGCATACATCTTGTAGCAAGAACTTGACTCCTGCTGGGGATACCCTGTCTGAGAGCTGCAGCAGAGTCAATGAGCACTCTTGGGGAAAGCTCAGGGGCAGACACCACTTTAAAGGAGGACTGTTCCCTGAGCTAAGGGTTTCCAGCCTGGGAAATGAGGCAACCAGGCTTGGTCCTGCCCTCTCTGCTCAGCCAGGACCCTCAGAGAGACTCACTTCTTGTCACACAGTGTCCTCGTACTGTTCAAAGCCACGCATTGCCCTGCCAGTTCCTTTGCAGGACTACCACACTGCTAATGGGAAAACCAGCCTTCGCTAAGCCAGCTCATACCTGGGAGATTGTCCTGTGTGACAGAGGACACAGGGAGCTGCAGTCTGCATTTCGGGGTGAGGACGGCCTGACTCCTTGACAAAGTCTGCACGTGGGACTGCTCCTGGACCAGTCACTGCTCAGTCACACAAGGGACTCACAGGTCAGGTCCATCACTGGGCAGCACAGGGAGGATTGGAGCAGATGCACGAATGTGTGGGAAGAGTCAGTGAAGGGAGAGAGGACGGACACATGCACTACAATGGTGCTGACTGGTTGTGGGGCACCTGGATCTGGCTCAATAGACCAGGGAGGTCCAGATCACACCACCAGTGACAGGAAAGATGGTCCCGGCCACAGGATTCAGGTCCAGTTCTCAAAGCTTTCTCTATGTACTTAGGCACCAGTGATCTGGCAGAGGATGGGCTGGGATCCGCAGAGGATGGAGCGATGGTGGTGGCTGTCAGGCTGTGGGGTCAGAGGTACTGAACCATGTGGCAAGAGGTACAAACCACTCAAAACCCAACAGTGCTGCATTGCTGGAGGCACTGGCCTTTCTAGGCACACTGACTGCTTCCCCAGAGAAAGCTGGTGCATCTCAAAGTCAGCAGTGACTTTCTGCTGTGTGGCCCACAGCTCTGCATCCTTCTGAGTCCCTCATCCAAATGCACTGCGTGGGCAAAACTTTTCTGGAGCCTAAGGCTTTTACACGTGACTCTACAGGGTTGAATGATGCTCCAGGAGATGCTTCTGGGCACTGTGCTTGCTCAGAGGCAGGTGGGAATCCATCACACCAAAGGCACAGGAGCCGAAGAGGCTCTGGTTGCTGATGAAACATCATTGCCCTGAAGGGGAGGGACTCGTGCCACTCGTGCACTGCGGGGCAGAGATGGGGTTTGCCCAGACCAGGTCAGTACCTGTGCATGGCGCCCACCCAGCTGTTTGTGCAGTGACCAGGGTGCAGGAGTGCAGCTGCCCGCTGGACAGGCAGAGAGAAAGGCAGCATCGTTAACAGATTGGGCTGGTGACCTCAGCTGCGCTCCTGGGAAGTAGCATGTGCTCGCCTGCATTGTCCCCTTCCCTCTGCTCTTGAAGAAGGATCTGAGGTCTCTCTCCTACAGCTGCATCATCTCTGAGTATTTAGGCAGCCAAAACTCAAGCTCTCCTATACTCCTGAGGCGGATGATGTGCTTGTTGGTTTCTTTTCACTCTTTTTTTTTTTAATGCTCATTACTCACCGTTAATTGTACAAGTAGTGGAAAGGCTCATTACAGGAGCAGACAGGCTTTCTGCATTCAGGAGCAGATAAACATGGTGACGCACTGTGCTGCCAGCCTGGCTGCTTGCCAGCAGGGAGGTAACCGTGCAAGAGAAGCTCGACTCAGGAGCGCCTATTCCTGGCCATCACTGCCACCTGGGATCCAGCAGAACCTCTGGTCCCCACCAGCCATCACCAACTGCCCTTTGACAGTGGACGCACAAGGACCTGCCTGTCTGGTCTCTCATCTCTAACCTTCCTCCCTCCATGGACATTGGGACACCCTGCTGAAGCTCCAGGGTGATGCAGTTGTCCATACACGGGCACCTCCAGCCATGTGAGATGCTTTAGGTGACCCCTCTATGTCCAGCTGCTGCTCCAGGTTGCCACAGGTCTCCTGCAGGGCCTGTGCCACATCTGTCAGCCCACTCTGCCTGGGTCAGGGGCCTCTTTCATGTATCTGTGCAGTCCATAATGTCCTGGGGCTCCATGGCAGAGACATAACAGGTTCTTGCTACAGTTGGAGGCACGAGTCAAACCTTGTACATGTTCAAGGCTGGCACAGAGGACACTGCATCCATGCCGGGGTCTCAGGGGCTGCCAGCTGAGGTGTTTGCCATCCCCTCTGTGCTGGATGCTCTTGACATGAGCATCCCAACCATGAGCCTACAGGACCAGCCCAAGCTTGGCTCACTGACGGTATTTTGTGAATCAGATGTCAGGGTTAATCACTGGGAGTAAAATGTTACCAGCAAAGTGCAAAGCTTCACGGTTCCCACTGGCTTCATGGAGACAGTGCAGGGCAACCTTCAGGATCACCTTAGGAAAGCTATGGCTTCACTGAGTATTTGTTGGCTATTTTAAACTTTGTCTGATGTGCTAAGCGGGCACTATCTATTTAATCTCATTTTCTCTCCTTACTTATACATCATCTTTTGATATCTCTACTTTCTTCTGCTTGTGCTCACCAGCTGTGGAGACAACAGGAGTTTTGCTGTGCAATGCCCCGTGGCAGAGCCGGGTCCCTCCCTCCCGTCACCCAGCAGCCTGGCTGACAGCAACATCAATACCAGGCGGGATGACACGGACACGGCCGAGGATTTTCCAGCAGAGACACAAAGCTACCCAGGAATTTTCTCCTAAACCTCCTCCCTAAACCCCCTGCTCCTCCCAAACCGCCCCTGCACAGAGCTCCTGCCCTTCTCCCAACCTCTGCTGATGAAATGCTCCCCCTCTCCTCTGGGCACACGCGTGTCTCGGTGCTGTAAGGAGGTTCCTCTCCCTCCTCCTCACCGCCTGGCCAGGAGCAGGGGAGCTTTGACTGCGCAGGAGGATGCCTGTCGAGGATGTGCTGCGAACTTGCAAACAAGGAGCACTGCAAACAAGGCCATCCCTGCAAAAAAAACCCCAAACACCCCAAACACATTATCCCACTACTGCACACGCTGCGGAGAACAGCGGAGAGCAGCTGCAATGTCAAGTCAAGGCTTTCGCTCTGTCAAATTAAAATAATCCAACCTGTGAAAAGTCCTGGGCAAGGGTGATGCTGGGTGTTTCAGTGCATCCCCAGGCGACTGGCCGGGTTCCCCCAGGAGGACTTCCCTCGGCTGCCTGTGCATTCCCAGGGTTAGCCCTGCCTGGCTATGGCTGGGAGGCGAAGGAAAACCAAGCTGGACATATCTGTCCAGACAGCTCTTTTCTTCTGCACTGGACCTGTGATGGCAGCTAGAAACTAGAGTTTAAAAACACCACCACATGGAAGGCGGTGCAGATTAGAGGTTTTTACGGGCACAGCCATTTTAGGTGGAGAGAAGGTACATCTGGACATTACGTGTCCCGAGCTCTGCAATTGTCTCCTGCTGCTCCATTGAGCTTATACTGCTCCTTATTGATTTTCTACAGTAAACTCAATACCTGAGACATTACTGTAGTTCAGAGGATGAAAAACAGGGAGGGGGGAGTGCATACAGTGCTTGTCTGACTGGCAGAGGTCCTGCCCTTCGACACTGCAGTGATGGGTACTTAACAACTCCCACGATGTCTCACCTCGCAGCAGAACCCAAGGAGACACAACTAATACAATGTAAAGAAATGTCCACAGGTGCCTAAAGAGGCAGAAAATGTCTAGTTCACCTTTGTGAACCTTTGGTGTCTTTGTCATGCATCCTGTCACAGCAAAATGTCACCGTGTACCTGGGAGGGGACATCTGAGCTCCCTCCCACTGTAGCACCCCCGCATCATAGCTCAGATTTCCCTTTTCTTCCCATCCGTTTCCTTTCCTTTTAGCTTAACTTGTTTTAATCTTGCTGCCTGACTCCCTGCGAAATCTCACCAGGCGTGATGCAAACATTGAGGAAACTCTTCCTTGGCAGAGCACCTTCCAGAAAGCTTCTGCTCCCAGGAAGGCTTTCAAAAAAAAAAAAAAAAATTAAATGCAGCTTGGTGTCTTTGAACCAACGCTGGGATTCGCAGCGTGCTGGTAACCCCCTGCCCAAGGCGCCGGCTCCTCACCCTTCCCTCCCTCCCTCTATCCCTTCCTCCGCCTGCAGCGCTTCACTGTGTCTGTCTGGGAAAGGCAGAAAAAAGACTTGAAGAAGTTCAGGGCTGCTGCCCAGGTAATTATGTTTACTTTGGAGACGCAGCTCCTGGCTGTGCCAGGACAGAGTGTAAAATCAGGCTTCAGTAAGGTGGTCAGTGAGTATCACTGCGCGAATTTATCGGCAACTCTGAAGCGACGCTTTGTGCTGTTACCTGCCGTGTGTTTCAACCTTTTAAATTGTTCTGAAAACAGGACACATTTTGCAGCCAAACACTAATGGGTTCATTCCTTCTCCCACCATTTTCCCACCTCCTTGTGCAGGTTTATAATTACAGATGGGATTTTGACAAGTCAGGTTCCCAGTAATGGCAGATTTAAACTCCCTGATGTGAATCAGAGGAAGCTCAGATGATTTTGCAATGCATATTTATTAAGGATAGTGGTGGCTGAAGTCACTTTCACTCATAAGAGCTATATTCTGGTGTTTATCTTCTCAGAAGCTTTATCTTTCATGAAGAAAGAATTTAACCCCCTCACACACACACACAAGAACACAAACCCCACTGCCCTCAAGGCAGAAATACTCATCTGCTTCTGGTGCAGGAGACACGACACAGAACCGGGGACATGTTAACGGGTTATTGAACGCAAAACTCTGAGTCACAGGACCAGCAGTGATGAGTTGTATTTTTGGCTCCACTTAACTGAAGAAAGGAAACGATGTTAGGATGAACCAGCCTGCGAGAACGTGCCAGCCTCTCCACCCTCACAGCCACCTCTGTTTCAGCGTCTCTGCAGACTCACGCATAGATTCATAGAATCATAGATTCGTCTACGTTGGACAGGACCTTTAAGATCATTGAGTCCAACCATCAACCTAACACTGCCAAGTCCACCACTAAGCCATGTCCCTCACCACCACGTCTAGCCGTCTTTTAAATACCTCCAGGGATGGTGATTCCACCGCTTCTCTGGGCAGCCTGTTCCAATGTTTGATAACCCTTTTCGTGGAGAAATTTGTCCTAATATCCAATCTAAACCTCCCCTGCCACAACTTGAGGCCATTTCCTCTTGTCCATTAGCTTGTTACCTGGGAGAAGAGACTGACACCCCCCCGCCCCTCGCTACACCCTCCTTTCAGGGAGCTGTAGAGAGAGATAAGGTCTCCCCTCAGCCTCCTTTTCTCCAGGCTGAACATCCCCAGTTCCCTCAGCCACTCCTCACAAGACGTGTGCTCCAGACCCTTCACAGCTCCGCTGCCCTTCTCTGGACACGCTCCAGCGCCTCAACGTCTGTCTTGTGGGGAGGGACCAAAACTGAACACAGTACTCGAGGTGGGGCCTCAGTGGTGCTGAGTACAGGAGGACAGTCACTGCCCTAGTGTTGCCCGGGGCACACTGCGGGCTCATACTCCGTTGACCGGAGTCAACAGCTCATGGTCCGTTGACCAACACCCCCAGGTCCTTTTCTGCCAGGCAGCTTTCCAGCCACTCTGCCCCAAGCCTGTAGCTCTGCGTGGGGTTGTTGTGACCCAAGTGCAGGACCTGGCACTTGGCCTTGTTGAATCTCATGCCATGCATCTTCTGGAAGTCCCAAGGCCGCTGCCCATGCCATTCTTCCATGGCTTAACCAGATCCAGCAGCAAACTTTTGTCCTGTACAGTGTGTTGTCTGGTTAGCTTAACAAGATCTGGACACCTCTCTCCAAAGTTTCATATGCCCAAATCTCTGCCATGGTGCCTGCAATACATTGAGTCCTTCTGCTCCCCAGACCATTGAGCTGTGAAGGGCGGGTGTTTGAAGAGGCTCAAGCAATAAAGACCGCTACCCAAGTCCTTAGACCAACGACAGAGGGAAAAAGTAAGAATTTCTGACTAAACTCAGAAGAAGAAATGAACCTGCAGCTTTCAGCTTGTCCCCCCACCCTGACAATTCCTGCCCAGGAGCAATCATGAGCAAGAATGCCCTATGAACTGCATTTGTTATGAAAGTAGTGATAAAGATCATTTTCCTTCCCTAATGCTCTCCAGGTTGCAAGCAGTGCAGTCCGATTACGGAAAGGAGCTAAAATTTATAAATTTGAAACACTGTATTCTATTTTCTTCTAATGGCATTTTTATTTGTATTTTATTCAGCTTAATGAAAATGGAAATGAACTCACTGGCTCACCCAGTAATAGCCCTTTTCCAGCAGCAGAGGCGGCTGTACCAGAGTGTCCCATTTCCACGCTCCCATCAAGGGAAACTATCTGCTTGCTTGTTAGCTTCATTTAGGATATTTTCAGGAACAAATAATTTCAGCAAAGCTTTCCTGACACTTGCTAGTACTGGTCTGAAAGACAAACCCCACTCTTTCAAACACAAGACCTCGTGGCAACGACCAGCTAGCACGTGACAGCCTGGGGTATTGGACCGAGTGCCAGGACAAGGCATTACTCAGGGGTGAGGATGCACTCTTCCCTATCATCATTTGCCCCAAAAGCACTGTTTTGCTGATAATGATGAAGGAAAAAGTAAGCCAGGGAGGCTTTAGGAGCCACACAAGATTTCCCCGGCAAACGCCTCCCAGCATTGTGCCTGAACTATGCATTTACTCCTCTCCTTGCTCCTGGCAGTGCTCACAGGCTCCATCTTAGCCCCAGGGATCGTTCATGAGAAATGACTATATATGTATTAATTCTACATCCTCTGCAGTATTTTAAATAGGATAAGGACATAACAACAGCAATTATGCACAAGACTGACAATAAATGGTCTCTCTCCGGTCACAGGAAGGATTTTGCAGAAAGGCAGCTTTCACCCCTGCAAGACACTGTGGTTTAGCATCCCTGGGATCCCATGCTCTTGAGCATTAACTGGCTTCAGGCTTCCAGGGGTTCACCTCTGACCACTCTGTGTCCAAACAGCTGCTGTCTCCTGCATGCACATGCAATCCAAAGGACGGTTTTAAATTGCTTTCGAGACGTTAGACCTAGCAAGGTCCCATTGTTCTAGAATGCATCGTACTGCTACTCTGCAACTGGGAGATGTACTACAAGATGTGTAAGTAATTAAATACTACATCATCACTAAGGCACAAAACTAAAAAAATCAGGATTTTAGAAATTAAGGCTTAATTAAGCCTTAAATTAAGGCTTAAAAACTTACATGAGCTCAAAACTACATTGAAATCTTATTCTTTCTCATTCACGCTCAACTTTGCTTTTGGTGAGCCTGTCCCAGGCTTTTCCCAGCAACAGGCGAACGCAAGTTTATATATCATCACAAGGAACTGTAATTTTAAGAAGAAAAGGGTAAATATTGCTGGACTTCCAGCAATATCAAAGACGACTATGTTTTAAGTACTTGATTGGGGTAAAAAGTAGTGGCCTTTTTTATAGCTTTTTTCGCCAGGGGAGGTTTGGACTGGATATTAGGAAAAACTTTCTCACAGAAAGGGTTGTCAAGCACTGGAACAGGCCGCCCAAGGGAGTGGTGGAGTCACCATCCCTCTAGGTATTTAAAAGACAGGTAGAGGTGGTGCTGAGGGACGTGGTGTAGTGGTGGTGTTGGCAGTGTTAGGTTGATGGTTGGACTCGATGATCTTAAAGGTCCCTCCCAACCTAGACGATTCTATGATTCTAATACATAGGTTCATCAGTTTTAACAATTAAGTCTATTTTGATCATTTTACTTGTAGACTGACCGCAGGGTTGATATTTTCTGGGTAACCAAGAACAAATAGGAAAAGGGCCTCAATTTGGGGGTATCTGCTTGAAAGCCTTTAATGTCTCTTGGTTAATGCTCTGAAAATCAGGCTCAAGTTAATATCTGAAAATGGGACCTTCCACCCCATCTGCTGGCTTAGAGATCCTTGCCTGGGATGTTAAGGAAAGATGAGATGGGTTCTGCAGGAGCCTGTTGCTCTGCAGCCGCCTTTGCTCCGCTCCCCATTTGTCTTATTAGCTTAGCTCAGAACACAGCGCTTCTTGTCATCTTTACTTTCCTACCCTCTGAATTCAGCAGCATCCCCTGCCTGCTCGGTGCTTTGAGGATTCCCGATGGAGGGAAATCATCACCGACAGGAGTCAGTCCTGTGCAACCTGACAAACGAGTAGCAACGCTTCGCCAAGTCTGACTTTTTGTTTCAGGTTCCTCTCCATTTGTAAATCTGTTGGAGGATTTTCCGCTGTTTTATAGGATTTGTAAAGCCATTGCAGGGGACATATATGTAAATACACTTCTCGGCTTACAAAGGAGTCAGATGTTCTGGTGAAATCCCATGATTAAAACAAGCAGCTTCTCAGTCCGGATTCTGATGCAAAGATTTCCTGGCAGATTTTACAAGTCAGATGTGAGACGCAGAAGAAGACCTCCAGCAACGCGGTTTTCTGCATCTAAACCACAGCCTAACCACAACAGACAGGATCATTGACTACATAATACTTTCTTGTTTGCTTGTTTGTTGTTTTTTTTTTCTTCTACAAATGATACCAAAACTTTGCATTTTTAGCCCGCTTATTAAAGAGCTGCTACAGCAAACAGCAAGCGGTGCATCTGCCCCATCCCTGCTGTCGACTCCCAGGCTCAGCCTTACGTGCCTTCTCCAGCCCCCCCAGTTTGGCTCTGCACTGGGAGAGAGCCAGCTGTGCTGGGTCATTAATTCGCAGCCTTCCAAAGCAATCGCGTTAACGCGCCGGTCCCCAGCGGGTCGAGCCATCGCACTGTTTACAGCATGTTTCTCATTTTAACAGCGGGAGTGTACCCGGGGCTGGGCTCTGTGGCACAGCTCGGCCGGAGCATGGGGAAGCCACGCTGGATCCAGGCTCCTGGGTGGAGCTTTGCCCCAGTGCCCATCGGGTGCCAAAGGATGGGTTTTTCCCAGCAGACATGGGTCTGGTCCTGCACGTACACAGCTCCAGGGAGAATGGGGCTGCAGGACAGGAGGGCATCCCGAGAGCTGCCAAAATACAAAGAGTGAGTAATGCCGATGTGGTCTGGGGAATAAACTCCCTCCCTCCAGCTGGCTGCGGTCCCTGGACAAATCAAAGCCCCAGCTGGACCGGCCCAGCTCTGAGCGGGGCACTGGGCAGCCAAGGGAGAAGGTAACAAGGAACAAGATTCATCCATCTATCAAAAGCTGAAACTTTTTTATTTTTTCTTTTTGGTGGGGTGTGTGTCCTGGCCCTCCAGGTTTTAATCACAGGTAGTGATTTTAGGACCTCTCCCCTTTTACATCCCCCCAGAGACATTTTATACTGCCTGCTTTCCTGAACAGCAGCTCACAATTCTGGCTAAGCTTTCTCCAAAATGGGTCACTTCTTTAAATAATGAACACAGAGCTGTTTTCAGTGACCGTTATTACAGGACAAGGGCATTTATGTATTCACACAGCTGGGAGTAAGGTATGAAGTGTACCAGAGTTTAGGTGTAAATGTTGGTTCACAGGTCTGCAGGCTGTAATGTGGAATTTTGTGGGGAAGAAAAAAAAATATATCTGAGATTGGCATTGCAGAGAGAGATACATGAGAAAGAAAGGCATGCACACCGAGAAGGAAGCATAGGGAGAGGAAAAATGTCCCCGGAAGAGAACAAAGTACATTTGTGAAAGGTTAAATACATTATAATTGGGAATTTCTACTATGTTCTGCATCCACTCAGCTCAGCGTGGCAACGAGGCGCCCAGCATACTGTTTCACTTCAGCCTTCATAAAATCTTGAAATAATGGGAATGGTTCCATTTAGTTGTGGATCTACCTATTTGCCTGCTGTCAGCCATGCTGCGTGCGTGATGAGGGTTTGGGCATCTGGGATGGGAGCCGGGACCAGCCCCAGCCCCTGGGTAGCCGGCAGCAGAGAGCAGGGACCCCAGGCAGCCCTGGGCATCCATGCAGCTGCAGGAATAACCTCACTTTTGCTGGCTTTCAGGTCAAAAGGGCTAGACATGCATCAGCTGGCTGCTGGACAGAGGGGAAACTGCTGCCCAAACCTGGGGAGTGGGGTGGCTGCAGCTAAGATTGGTTTCCAACGATGCGTTATAGTAATTGAGCTTAGACCCAGGCAACTGGAGAGTTGGTGTGGTACCCACATGGGAGAAACTTCACGAGCGGCTGAACGCAGGACAAAATGCCAATCCCGGAGCCACATTTACATTCAAAGGGAGAAGAGCCACCAAGTGTGCCCTGTGAGTTCACCTGCAGCAAACGCTCCACCAGCTTGCCGAGCTCCTGTTCGTAACTGCACCTCAGAGGCAACACAGCACTTCCCATGAAGCTGCTCAACCCTGAGCAGCACCATCCAGAAAGGTATCTACTGATAATCATCCCTAACAAGTATAAAACTGGGGTAGAAAATGGGTTGTGAGAGGCAAAGTTCACTTTCCAGCAGACACCAGCTCCATTTGCTCCTTCCTCTCCACCAGCGCCTGGGGCAGCGGTACAGACCTGGCCATGGGCAGCAGCTCTGGGGAGGTTCCCAAGCATCTTCTGGACATTAGGCTACAGAGCCTTTCTGCCACCCCATTTCAACCCGTACAAATGTGGCCCTTGGGAAGAAAAGCCTGCCAGCGGCGCCAGGTTTTTCCTGCCAAGTGTCCCCCAGCTCGCATTAAGCCCCAGGTTCAGAGATTGGGCAATGTGCTGAAGTTGCTGCTAAGATCTAACAATTAGCTATTTCTATAGCTTTAATGGCAGTTGTTTCCTATCAAGACTGTAGGTAAAATTGATCTCATTCTGCATTAATGTGAAAGCTGCTGTGTTAAGAAAGAAAACCAAGAGTAGTACTAAAAATAAAGAGGATGATGGACAGATGTACGACTGTCACAACAGAAACAGAAACCCACTGATCAGCTGTGGACCCTCCATGTCACTCAGAACAGAGCTATTACTGGCAATGGCAATTTGGCTCTTCCATATTCCCGTTTAGGAACTTTATTTTAAATCAAGCTGAGGGAAAAATTGGAATTTCTGTAGAAGTGTTGACATTTTCCAGGAAATAAAGAATTTTGAAAGCTGCCAGTTCAGAATTACGTATCAGTGTGCTGACAGAGATAGCACAGTGGGGCTTGTTGAACCACACTGGGAAGTCCAATTCCCAGTGGCAAGAAGCTCAGCCTTTGCTGCCGTTTGAGCCCAGGCCCAGATTAAACACTTGATTATAAAATTGAGCATTTCCAGTGCTTTCTTTTGCATGCTAATAACAGCTGCTCCTCAGAGTTTCCCAGAGATACTCCAGGGAAACCACCTGGCTGAGTCTCGCTACTAACACGTGGTGTAGTGCTGCAGCTGAACTGAGGGCGTTCTCGGCACCAAGACTATCCGCATGGGTGCTTAGGTTGCAGCCCTGGTGTACATCCTCCACGGCCCTACAAAAAGCCCATTCTTCAGATCTGTTCATCATACCACAGCTACATGAAAAGCCAAGCGTCTAAAAGCAAACTCCCAAACCGTTGCATGCAATTTTTGAGTGCTCAACAATGAGACGAACCACTGATCTCACGGATGGGAGAGTGCCTGTGACATTCGCAGAAAAGACACAGGAGAATACCAAATGCTTTTGGAAAAAACCATGCTGCAAGAGTTAGTCCAGCTCCCAGCTTGCACAGTGTGGAGGAGCAAAGTCTTCCAGGCTTTCCAGGATCTGTAGAGAAGGATTTCTCCTTCCTTTAGCACAGAAACAACATTTTGTTCCTTGTGCCCTTTTTATTTTAGAAACCCGGCTTGATGAATTACTAGAGGGCCTCATTAACTGCAAAGATTTGTCAGTTTTCCCAAAGCAATCACGGTGTTAGTTAGACCGAAGGAGCAAATGGAAAACTGAAACGGAAGCCAAGCACAGCCCTATTAATCCTGTGCTATGGATCGACATTTGTCAACTCTATTGAAGTTTGTTGTACCGAATAGACCCCAAGAGACCACTCAATTACTTTATCTCTGAGCAATTAGGATCCTGCTCTTTCAGGTCAATCTGTTAGCACAGAGAAAAAAATTTGGGTACAAGATTAACAGTTGAATATCCACT
Organism: Pluvialis apricaria; assembly: GCA_017639485.1. Taxonomy (NCBI): domain Eukaryota; kingdom Metazoa; phylum Chordata; class Aves; order Charadriiformes; family Charadriidae; genus Pluvialis; species Pluvialis apricaria. Next base: position 2,416,678 of record CM030021.1, on the reverse strand, counting down.
GCCTTATGTTTTGGGGTCTTTTAGAGGAAAAAAACCCAGACTTTCCCTTTCAGATGCTGGGCTTGAGGAAGTGAGAGTTCCTTGAAGTTGGCATCAGCAAGGGGCTCCCCAACGTGGCCATGTTCCCCAACATGTCCCCTTCTCCATCTCTGACCCAAGCACCACTGTGTTTGCCAGATGACTGCAGAAGGATCAATCTATTCTTACAGCCAAACCAACCCCAGCTATGGTTGTAAGCCGGTACACTGAGAGATGTTCATTAAAGAAGGATTGAAGGACTGGTGACAGTCGTACCACATATGCAAAGCACTGTTAAAGTTTAGGCGAGGAAGACCATGAGCCACTTTTTGCTCTTTCTTAGCGACGTGAGAGTTTAGGATATGCAGTAGAAGAAAGGGGAATTTTTTTGTTGCCTGTACATTTTTCTGTAGCTCATAATTCATCTGCAGAAGAGACATACATCAGATATCAGTAGTTGCACGTTTGGAAGAGTTCTTAAAAGGATGCAGAAAGGTATAGGATGGGAGAATAACTGAGTTATAAATTTCCTGTACTCAGGGACACTTAGATTTAACTTGAAACTTGCAGCTTCTGCGCCTGACCTTAAAAAAGGCATGTGTGTCTGGAAGTGTGTCCTTTTAAGCAAGAATATCTGTTGGCATAATAAAAAATGCTGTCTCTCCCTGAAAGCCTTCCTTTCCCATACTCATGACCAGAATGATATTAACACTTGGGAATGGAAACCAAAGCTGAGTCTACATAGTGCCTCACAGAGACAACACCGCATTCACACACACTCTCCTGAGCTGGGTATAATTTAGCTAATTTGTGCCCAGGTAGGTGGGCTGCTATGGTCCCACGGACTTTGGACACCTATTATCAGCTCTGGGGATCATCTATTGAGCCTACACTGAAATCTGCACGGTCACAACTTGACTCTATCACTACCATTGGTGAAAGCCAGGTTACATGGAGATACGGGACCTGCGATCAGACCTCTCAGTTGCCTGTAGAGAAAGACCCATCCCTACATTTGCCGTGGGGTTTGGTTATTCCATGACTTCCCATCAAGGGATTGCCTTTCCCCATGAAGAAGACGACACTGGAGAACAGAAATGACAAACACTTGTATCTGCGGCTGCTTGCTAGAGAATTAAAGCGTTGTTCTACAAAAATGGCAGTGAATGAGGGATGGGAAACAGAATTACTAAATTATTACCTTCAGGTTCAGGACCCTGTTTGACCAGCTGAAGATTAAAGAGACGGAAAAAGGTTTGCAAAAAAGCCCCAAGCAAACAAAAAATCCTCTGATAAATTGCTTCCAATGAATGATTCCACCAATTTGTACAGCTTTTCTTCACTGTTATAGAAGGTTGAAATTATATATTGGGATTAATTTATCCAGTGAGTCATGTTTGGTGACTTAAATCTCTAGCTTTCCCCCTTCTCCTACCATTTCAGCAAACTTAATTCTTTTTTCTGTTCATGAATCATTCCCGATTTCCGAAATTTCATCCCTCGCTCTTAGCTATTGAATGAACAGACTGAATGAATGCGTTTTCTCCCCTGGACTGTTGACTCATGACTCTTTTTTTTTATAATGGCAGGTTGACCTTCCGGGCTGTGTGGTACTACTGCCTTATTCCTTGATCTAATGACTGGGATGTTTTAAAACGGTAAAAACCAAGTACAGTTAAAATTAGTATGTCCATCTAGATCATTTAGATCTCTCTACAGCTAATGATGCACACGCTCTGTGCCTTCTATTATACGTCCAGATATTTCATCAGAGTAACGCTGGAGAATCTCACTGGTGTTAGAGTGATGCTTTCATCTATTAATGCCACTCAGATAGAGAGATTGACTAATTTTTTTTCTTCCATTTTCCACTTTACAGCTAGGGAACTAAGACTTAGGAGTTTCTCACACACAAGAGGGCTGTGGCAAAACCAAGTATCATAGGCAGGTTTTTTGAACACGAATTTAGCCCACTGTCCTGTTCCCTTTGCCTGGGAACAACTGAGGGATGGTTCATGCCTGACCCCACACACAGCTTTGCACACACGCGGCACGGGTATTTGGGTAAGGAAGGGCTGAGATTAGCACAGGAACGTAAAGAAAACTCCATTTATCTTCAGGAAGGAGGGCTGGGAGTCCTTTCAGCTGGTCTTAAACTACCGTCTCCCCATGTCCAGCATCCTCCAAGCGTTTTCCCGCAGCACCAGGAGTGCTGCACTGGATGACTGTGCAAATATATGCAGATATTTTTTGTCTCAGGGAAGCACAAGAAAGCCAGATACTGCTCCTTTTTGCTGAGAGACCTGTCTGTAGGCTGTGTCTAAACTGGTAACGCTTCCCTGCTATTGGGAACCTGCTCTAGTCTGCTGGTAACCTGCACACACTGACGTGAGGTGCTCTTTGTACTGCTGCAATAAGCCCATCTTCAAAATTAACACAAAGAAAAAATATATATTATTGATACAAAAGCCTCCCTCTGGTGTGGGTGCCTTCCACCAATGTGGAGAGTCCCTGTCTCCGAAACACTTCAGTCAGGGACTCTTCCTTTCATCCCTGTAACACTGTGGCTTTTAGCATCCAAGGGGGAACTGTGTTCATCCATCCCTGAAGCGTACTTTCCAGCCCTGGTATGAAAAGCACTGTAAAAGCACGGCTCTGTCGCAATATGAGAGCTTAGCGTAAAGCCCCAGATACTGGATTCCTGGGATTAGTCAATTATACTAGCCTTAATAGTTAATGAAGAGTAACTAGTTGGCTTTCTTATTGCAGAGATGAGTTGAAAAATGCAAGTTGTGTGTATTGAAAAGGCCCAGAAAGCTTGAAGCGAATAAATAGATTATTTTTATTTTAAACTTCATGATTTTTTTAAAGCCATCTCCACGATGCCTGTGCACGCCAGTGCTGTGAGCACAAAGGACTAGTGGTCCAGTTCATCCCTGCACCACTCCAGGGTCATGCTGGGATAACTCTGCTGGAGTCCACAGGCCTGCACCAGTATAAATGCAGCATTTCTGACTGCCCAGTAAACCCTGTTGCTTTGAATTCTCAGGTCTGGTGCGCTTTGCCCAGCCTCTGAGAAGCCCTGGCAATATTTGTATGTGGACTCTCAAATATCCCATAAAATAACCTCTTCCAAAAAAGTATCCCTCTAGACTACTATCTGGGTCTCACTTTATGCAATTTCAGATATTCGGAGAGCTTTACACGCTACATTGCTCTCAGAAATAGAATTCTCCTAAAACACAGCTTTAAGCAGCACGTATTTCAGTGTCTAGAATTATGCTAACCACTGCTCATCTAAATTATTATATTAACTGCAAAGGGGGAGCACACACAATTTAACAGGGGAGAAAGAGCAACAAATCTAAGAAGAAAAATTGGTATTTTACAGAAAGAAGAAAGCCAGGAATCTAGTGACTATAAAAGCTTTGCTGGAACTAAGGAACCTTTTATTGTGGGAATTTAAAAGCTTTTTCTTTCCAGGGTGCACATTACGGAAGGCAATACAGGGATCTGCTAGGGGCAAGCGTATTGGCGGGTGCCTAGACACCAGGGCGGTCAGTAAAAACCGACAGTGATGAAAGCAGGTTTTGGTAGACCTCAAAACTATGCCGTACATCACGAAAGCGATTCCTGTCTCCATCCCGCCTAAAGAAAAGGCATCCCTACCAAAAGGAGGAGTACCTGCTGGATCAGAGACTTCTCCTTCGCCCATCTACTGGCTGGGCAAAATTAATAATTTTGACCTGAGTACAGTGTTACCCTCTGAGGCGGCTCTTCAGCAGAGACCAAAGCTACCAACACAGCTCTGCTGCCAGCCGTGATAACGTAAGAGAAGCCTCACTTAAACCTCTCCCGTCAGGGGACAGAAATGATGCTAAAAAATGTTTATCTGCAAAGAGTTAATGATTCCTCTGGTTGCTCATTCAGCAGGGGAGGGTTTTTCTGTGATTAAAGCAACGCAAATGGGAATCAGAAGCCCTGGGTCTGCTTCTCCCCTTAGCTCATTCTTTTGCACTATATTTAACCATCTAAGGACTTTTCTTTCTCATCTGGAAACAGAAATATATGCGTGTGTGTATATACACACAAATGCAAGTGTATGTGTGTGTGTGTATGCACGTGTCTATGTATATCATGTCTATAAGCATATTTTACAGAGTGTTTGAGTCAAATAATGAACACTTCTAAAGTGTTTTCACATCTTCGGTTGACAGCAGCTGAAGCAATGCAAAGCATTATTAGCCATTTCAGAGCTCCTTTTGCAGTGCATGCAAGGAACTGTTAAATAATCTGGGTGAAATACAGTAACGCATTGTATTTTACATTTCTTTGGGAGCGAGAAAACTTTATTTACTTGATGGTTTTGCTTTGAATATAAAAAAGACTAGTAAAGAAAATGTTTTCTTATTACTGTAGAGCATGTTGGCTGAGATCTCAACAGCAGTGGAAGGTATATTTATCACGTAACAGCAGTAGGAATAGCTAATACGTACATAAACCTCCTTCAGACCCAAAGTAAACTTGAGAAAAGGGACTCTGTGTCCCTGCAAAGACTATGAGAAGACACTACTAACTCATAAAGCTCTTCAACCTACGCAATGCCTACGTGCATGTATTGGTTTCTTATTTTATTGATTATATTGCAGTGATAAAATATAAATTCGGTATACTCAGCAACGACAGCTTTACTGCCTTATTGTGCTGATCATTACAGAAAGCATAAATTGGGTCATAATTCTGAAGAGTCATCAGAAAACCATGTGCAACTCAAAGTTATTCATTTGAAATAGTGCTTATGAGATCTTCAGGAGAAGATCAATATATAAGTGCGTGCATATTGGTGCACGTGGAGGGCTCCGATACACACACAGACACACGCACATGCACTCAGATTCTCTCCTTTGCACACCTATACAGTCACATTCTGCACAGACTGATGGCCGAGTCATACATCTGATCTTCCCTGCTCCCACGAGGGGCTGCTTATCCAGGCAGATGGTGCAAGAGAAGCTCTGTAGATTTATGATTTGCTTCCTTCTGTCCCTTGCTCCCTCCGCTCCCCCTGCCCTCGAGTGTGTGCAAGGTGTGAGCACACTGTGCCTGCCCCAAGATGCTGCGCTTGGCAGAGGAACCTCGCTAAGCAAACCAAGGGCGGGAGCACAACCCTGTATACAGTGGCGGGTAATCACTATAATAAGTATTTTATTCCCCTCACTTTTGATATAATATCAGAATTTTATGAAAACGTGACTCAGGAGCTCAAGAGACTGTGGAGAACACAGGACCAAAGCGTGTCAAAGAGCACTATCAGCTTACACTATGTCTTCTGCACACCAGCAGCTACGTCCAGAAATGACTCCTGGGCATGTGTCCCTGGACCCCCCCTGGATCCCACATAAGAAAGCCATGCTGGAAAGGGAAAGTCATCCTAATATGACCAAGGCTGAGCAGATATAACCCTCTCACTCTCAGGAGTAGCCCTGTAGACTGCATTTTGGGCAGCAAACACCAGCCCATCTCCTCAGTGGGGCTTGTTTCGCAGGGGACATGGGCGTTCTTGTGAGAAACTGACTGCGCTTTTCAGGACACTGGTCCCAGGTCCAGTCCTAGCCAGCCCAGGGCTCTTCTTTGTGGCTCTTGCCATTTGACCAGCTGAGATTCTCTGCCATAAGGATGAGCTACAAACATGCGACAGCTTGGCCCAACTGGTTTTATTATTCCAGAAATCAGGGTTGGCTTTGAGGGCACAACAGCCCTAAGAACATATTCCAGCCCTCACTGCAGACTCGTCATCAGATTTGAACACAGAAACTTCAACCCTGGCTCACAGACCTTGCTCGCAGGAGCCAGAGGAGCAGTGGTGGTGGCTGGTGTCAGCAGCAGGCTGCCATCTCCCAGCAGCCACCCGCGGGGCAATGCCCAACAGGCTGCTGGTTTTCAATATCCCTTGTGAAGTTTGACAGCAATGAATAAATTGGCCACTTTAAGCCTTAGAAGGAATTTAATGGTCTCCAACTGCAAATACTATAAATCTGGTAAAGTTAAAGCTACCAAAAGATCAGATAACAGCATCTCAATTGTAAACGGAATATGTAGTCTTCTCTCTTCCATTGTATTTTATCAATTAACCTTCAGCAAGCACAAAGGTTTCCCTAGATCGGGTGCTCCTGCTGGCATCTGGAGAAAAAGATACAAATTGTACAGATATTTTTTTTTTAAGGAGAATACTTTTAATAACCAAAATGTTTCTGCGCTTGGAATAATGAGAGTGACTTTTCTCTTTCAAATGCTAAATTATTTCAAGCTGAGCTGTTGGAAACCATTAATAATTCAAGGAACTCTGCTTTGGGTAAGAACAACATCTGTTGGAAGGTGTTAAAGCGCAGGAATAACCTGACTTTCAAAGTTATTTTACAATTTTTTTATTCTCTTTGAGAGAAAAAAGGATGCATCGGTAAATTATAGGAAGAAGCTCTTAATATGCCACTTGCAAAACAAGGAGGGCTGAGTGACTGCAGTCCCGGGGGTCCCAACACTGATCTGCTTTGCCCTCCTTCCCCAGAACATCAACTGCTTAGAGCTGCGGCTTTCAATCTCTTCTGCAGACCCCTAAACGTTGCCAGGGCAAGTTCAGACCCCACATGGCTATTTTAATCAGCCTACCGACAATAGGCTGCCATTTCCGAACTCCTTTTCCCTGTTTCTTTAGAAGCTGTTCATGGGTCATCGGCAGACCATAGTAATGAAGTTCCCCATATCTTCTATTCAATGAAGCATGAGAGAGACAAAAATCACGCACCTCTGGAGGCCAACTTATCTCTCAAGCGTAGGATCCCATGGATCGCACCTCAGAGGTGCCATCCCCTCTCTCCACTGACACTAGGGAGAAGTTAGATGACTGAAGGAGACCCAAAACCTAATTTTTGAGGGGCAAAACTGAGCAACATTTTGTCCTCCTTCCAGTTAAGTAAACCAACGCACTTAAAAGATTAGCAAAATCTAGAAGACAGATCCACATGCAGTGCAGTATTTCAAGATCTCCATATGTTTAGAGATGGGAATTTGAGTCAGTTTATTGACAAAGCTGCTTTTCCGATATTCAGTCCACATACAGGTTTAGAATTACGCCTCTCTGCAAAGTTCAGCTGCGGAATTATGCATGGCACTTACGTCAAACCAGAACCCTCCTCATCCTCCCGCAATACTCAGTTGGCATACCAGTTGACAGAGGAGCATCATTTTCACATGGCTTACACAGAGATGTTGCAACCTAGGTATCGCAGTTTCCCACAACAGTGCTGCGATGCTGTATCCATCCTTACTGCCTCATCAAATATTCTTTCCCATTTTCATCACTTTCTCTACAATTTCTCTCTTGAATTTTCAATTCTTAGAAAAAGTGCATTACAGAGGGGTCGGTTTGTTTTTTTTCACTATTGTAAAAATGAATTAAGAGAATCCAGAATAAAAGAGAAAGTTTTCATTAGACAATGTATCACCAAGCAGCTGGAAAGACATGCCTGATCCACGGTCCTGCCTAGCACCCTAGAGAAGCTGTCCTCTGTTGGCTGTACAGATGCAATCTTGTTTTAAAACATTAATAGTTGCACTGAATTTATAGGTGTCATTGGAATCATGCAAGCAAGGCAAATAACTTCAGATAGAAATGGGAAATTCAGGTCTTTCACATGTGTATCAGTGAATCTACAGAAAATGAACACTTACATGTTGAGCAACTGGTTATTCCACATCAAGTCTGAGACTGATATTAACCAAAGCCCCCCAATTCCAAAGAAGTTGGTCCATTCCCAGGAAAATCCTTCACAAATCTCTGAAAATCATGGCTGTTTTACTAGAAACTAACAAGCCAGCTTTGTATACCGTTTGGATTTGACTCCCTGCCTCCCAACCTCAGTGTCAAAAATGGTGGTGTTTGTCAAGGCAAAGTGAGTTTAAAGGCTAAGCGAAGTCCAGGCTTCAGCAGCCTCCAAATTTGGGGATGGAGTTTGATTTGGATCTGACCACAGAATAAAGGCTTGCACTATTTCTTATGATTTGACAGCAACATTTTTGCACAGCTCCTGTTATTCACTGAGCCTTACTAATTTAAGCTTAAGTTTTAAGAAGCAGCTGAAAGAAGAGTTGTTGCAGAGGTTATTCCTATGTTAAACTTGTCAGTGTAAAGGTCTCCTACAAGATGAGATCTGAAGGACTTATTAAAGAAGAACAGTGAGTGAGCAGAGTATGGAAGCCATCAGATACTCCATGCTGGGCTTTTTCCTTTTTCTTTTCTGTGCAAACCTCATTTGTGATAAATATTGATAACATTGTGAACAGATCTCATGCGCATCGTGAACAAACCTAACTTGTTTTACAATAATTCATTTGGATGCTGCTGGAGCTTCTAACTAAGAAGGTTGCTCATTGCTTGTGACACTTGGAGGGAGAAGACTTGGCTGTTTTGTCATGGGGATAACTGGGGATACTTGTCATTTATCATATGTCTGCCCACCTACTCAAAAAGAAACCAAGTGAAGCACCTCAGAAAAAAATATTCTTGGAAAGAAATTAAGGTTTAAACCACCTCAAAATGTGGAATTTCTGGTGGATGAGATGTTGCAAAAACATAAACTTTAAAAGAAACGATAGATGACAGACTTATTCCTCACTATGGGGAGGGTGAAGGAGGAGGCTCTCCTTTCAGCATGGACTACATTGATGTATAAAGTTGGGAGATCAGTTTGGACAAGGCTGAGGTGTGCCCTCTGCTTGTGGTATAGACACCCTTAGAGCAGCTGTGGGCCATCATGGGACCAGGGAGAAATCCCCTGCAGTGACAATGAAGGAACATAAAGGTCTTCCTGTATGGACTGAAGGAGATTCTCCTGAGGAGAGCCCAGGCTTGTATTCTGTAGATATGGTCAAAGGACAGAAGAGACCGCTGCTCCTTGGTCCTGCCCACCACAAATGTGGAAGGACAGAAAGGGCTTAAAGTGCCAAAGGAGTAATTCTACCCCGTGTATCTCTAAGGAAACCCAGCCTGGCGCATGGAACCAGTCTGGAGGCTGTGCAGTCAGAGCAATTCCTGAGAACCAAAGGCCATGGCAGAGTTCCACCTCTGTAAATTGAGGAGCATTGCAATGCAAGTCCCACCCATGCGTGGAGAAAGGGAAGACCTACATCTAAGCCACAGAGCACCATGCCCACCAGGCCAATGCTGATGCTGAAGGGGCAAGCAGGTTTTGGTTCCTCATGACCTACACGTCAGCAAGAGGCTTTTCGAAACTGGCCTTCTCCACCAGAAACCTGGAAGGATGAAGGATTGGCTTTTGTTTAACAAAACATATTTGTGCAACAAAACATTTTAAGAGCAGATATTTTCTGTGTTCTCCCTCCTATTTTACTGTGTCTAGACTGCATCTTCCCATTTTATAATCTCCTATATTTAATGCCTGTTCTAAACCCGCAAGTTTTATGTTGGACTTAGCTTGTTTATCATGAGCTGCACTTCCTTACTTATTTTCCTTCTCTTTCTCTCTCCTTTTGTAGGACTCTGGAACGATAGCTAAGCCAAGAAGAAAATTATCCAATAAAACCAGTACTGTCTAGAGGATGAACATTGATTTTCCTGACACAATGTGGAACTCGTTAGCATTTTCTGTTGCAGCGTTCTTCTATCCTTTTCTATCACATGAGCTGCCTTGGACCATATTTTAAGAGGTTCTGTCCTGAGAGCACGTGGACAGTGGGGTGATTTCCAAAGTAAGATTCCCAAGGAAAACTCAGCAGTGGTTGTTATGACTGACGGACATTAAAGGTCTGCTGATGAGCTGCACTCAGGATCAGCCCTGCTTGTTGCTCTGCAGATGAAATGAAAGTTGCTGAGAGCTCTGTCTTCTCCCCATGATTGTACAATATAAGCACCAAGGTGTCCTGGTCCAAGTCCCAGTCACCACCACCAACAGTAATCCTGGCAGAGACTGCCCTTGGCCATGGGCCTGTGTCTTTCCACCACCTTCATTACGGCCACAATCTCCCATCGTGCTGCAAGCCCGTGCATCGGGTTGGGTGGACAGACATGAGGGCATGGGTTTAACGCTGAGCACCGTGATAGAAGAAGGTCTCAGCAAGAACGTGACACAGCCAAGCAACATTTCTGGGGCTGCAGCTCCCAGGGCTCATGTCCCCTTGTGTTCTCCATGGCCCTGGGAGGGCTGGGCAGGGTCAGTCTTGCTGGTGGGGAAAGGGACGTTCAGAAGTAGCAGGCAAACCAATTTTACCTGCGGCACTGGAGTCGTGTTTTCATTCTCAGGATTCAGTGACTGAGAAAGAGGGGAATTATCTCCTTTCATTATCCTGGCTTAGACATAGCAAGAAGGTAAAGATTAATGCCATTAAAACATAACCAATTGGTGCTTAAATGTAACATGACAGATTTACTCTGAGCACATTCTAAACTATGGAGTTTTAACAGTGATAATAAAGCATTAAGAGAGACATTGAAGCTTGAAGTAACAGCAGAGAAACAGTTGTGTGCAGTGGGAACAGAAATGAATCCCGTTCGGTTTTCAGCCTGTATGGAAATGGCATACGTGCTTAATGTGAGAAGCAGCTATTTATTCCCTGGGCTAGTTCTTATAACTACTCCAACTGCTGAGCAATTTAAAACCTATGCATTTTTATAAGTGTCCATTTTTTACATTTGATGAAAATAACCCTTTGGCATTGGTTAAATTATAAATAGAAAAAACAGGGGTGATGCATTGCCAGCATACCAATGGAACAGCTGGAAGGCACCAGCAACACTCAACTTTGTAATACACATCGCTTTACCTTATGAGCTAGAATGATCACGAATACACCCACGTCGAGGTAATTTTGTCAGAAAAGTTTCAAACCGGTGGACCTGGAGCTGTACAGCCCCATGGTAAAACCTGGGCAGGGTGCAAGGCACGGTGAGGCGGAGCAGGGTGGCGGGGGATCTGCCGGAGCAGGCGAGCACGTCGCTGGGGTAAGCTGTGTGCGCAGGCTGTGCCGGCCACGGGCAGATGCCGGTGGTTTCTTACTGCTGATGTTGGGTCAGTGTGACTGCAGTGATTGTGTGTGATCATGATGCCTTTTTTCCCTGTGTTAGTGCAATCAGTTAATAAGAAAAGCATGTGCTGCTACGATTTAGTTATTGTGGTTATGATGCAGATTTGATCACTTCTTCCCTGCTTCCTAATCCACCTCCCTGTAATTCGTTCCAGCACTCAAAACGCTTCATGGCTCGGCTGCTAAAGGCTCAGGTCTCCCATCTCATGCTTGCATAGGCTTTAGATTGCACTGCTGCGCACATATGGATGTGTGCGCACTCGTATATGCTGTGCAACCTCAATTCACCCCTTGTACGCATGCATCATGATACAGCATATGCCTGCACGCTTACCCAGAGGAATGACTGCGGCTCGTTGAGCCGTTCACAAGTCGCAGAGCAAGACGCCAGCAGCCATGTCGCTGCGTCAGCCTGGGCTGCTCTGGGGCTCTGAGAGTACATGGGACCATTGACAGATATTTGGGCTCCTCACCCAGACCCGCAATGTCGGTGCCGGAGCTGGGGGGGCTTAAAGAGAGATCTTGAGGAGTGATCTTTGGCTGGCCTGTAAAACACACTTTGTTTATCGGATTGAATACTCTTTTCCACCATTTTTAAAGATAATGTGTGTGTGTGAGAAACTGTATGCATGTGAGGGACAATACAGACATGCTTGAAGCAGAAAAATTGGCTCAACTTTCACTGTTGAGCAGTAGGTGGACAGAAATTTTCCATGGAGGACTGCACAGTAAAGGCAGAATTTAACCCAATTTTATGAGCCAAAAAATGACACGAGAAAATCCAGATACTTCAAAAAATTTCAGCACGTAACACTGGGAAAGCAAGATAAGTGCCTTTGAAGAAGCCCTCTCTTGATATCATTTTTGCACTTACTGTAGGTGGTGAGCAGCCTGGGAACATATTAAAACTCAGATTTCTTCTGTACACATTACAGTGAATACGACCTTCAACCTTGAATTTTAATTTTTGATAACTCCCAAAAAGCTGGACTCAGAATGGCTCAATAACCTCACTGAGTATGTGGTTTAAGAATTGACAAATATATAGCAAAATAAAGATTTTTCATCTTTCAAGGCTTTTCCATAAATGTACTAAATTATGAACAAGCTGTCAGCGCTAACTCTGCATGGCCCAATCCTGGGGCGCTCAACCGTTTGCCCCCCAGGGCAATGCTACTGCCCTTCTCAGGGGTCCGTTGCCGTCCCAGGGACCCCTCGGATGCAGGAGCGGGGTGGGATGTGACTACAAGGACTGCTTTGGTTATGGCAACTGCCCTCTTCCAGCTAGCTAGCCCCATTTGGGTGGGCGACTTTCGCTGGCATCACTTGGGGCCAGCAGCAAAGTCTATGGGGCAGCCTGGGTTTCCCTACCTGCTGCAGAGCCATCAGCCAGAGCAGGGAGCAAACACTTCCCCAAGGGTGAGAGGGGGAGTAAGGAGATGTTCCCGTGCAGGCATGTTCCTCTGTTTGCTTGTGGTGACACAAGAAGTTAAGGAGTCCTACCATGCTCACAGAGGGACATTCCCGTTGTGCTTTGAATCAGCCCAAGCAGAGATGTGACAATGGTTTCTGCTCCACCTACGGAGTGAGATGCTGCTGCTCCACAGCATTGTCCAAGAGCAAACAGCAGCTCCTGTTCCTGCAAACGCATTGCCAGCCTGTGAGACAAGCTGGAGTCACTCATGAGCCTCCAAGGATGCATTTGCTTTAATTTAGGTTCTGTGTGTGCTCTTCTCCGTTATTTGTTAGCACCCAAAGAGTTGTTACTTTAATTACTCTGATTCATAAATGTAAAATAACGTCAGACAAATTCCACGAAGGCCACTGCTGGCATCAACCTGACTGACGAGGATTTTTTATATTTACTAACTTCTTGGCATTTTGGCCAATTAAGCTAGTTGAAGTTTACTCTCTATCCACATTGTGTGTACACACCGCTCCTCCTCGCCCCCTCCACCCCAGCGTGATGGACGAGCCTGGATCCCTGCCCTGGACCTGTGTCTGGCAGCTTTATTTTTTTCTCCCTCTTAATATTCTCTCCTCTCTCATTTCCCTCCTGACTGAGCCCTTTCGTTTCTCCTGCATTTCATGTAGGTATGTGGCCCGGCTAAGAGACGCAGGGAAGGAGAAGGGGCTCCAGTCTATGGGAACCTGATACAAGAGACGTGTCTCGATTTCCCAGAGAGGGCTCCTGCACAGCTGGGCATGAACCCGCAGGGTGACATTGCCCTGCCCGAAGCTGCGGTCCCCGATGAGCCTGAGCCTCTCATCACTGCCCCTCTGCCAGGAATCACAGCATAGTCCTTCTCCAGCACCATCGGGTAGCAGCACCCTCTCAGCTGCTTGCATGGTCATTGCCCCCCTTGTTTTAGTCCATCACAAGGTGGACTTGCAAAAAAACTCTGCTACTAAAGCTGCACCCACGGCCACATGGGCCCGGGCTGGTTCTCTGATGCTTTTTTCCTTGCTTTCATAGTTGCTCCTCAGTGTGCGGGTGCACTTTTCCAGAGAGACACTCAATGAGGCAGAACAGAAACGGAAACACCCGACACCTCGGGATGCTGAAGTGTTCTCATAAGCCTTTGCCTAGACTGTCTTTACACCTTGGTTTTTTGTCTGCTACTGAGCACTGAGCAGCATCCTTCAAGCAGCTTCCACTTGTGGAAGCTCCTCTCTTCTGCCTTTCCTTTTGTTTTCCCATCTTTTTTATCCTTTTCCTCTCCCACTGGCAGCGTGTCCCTTCAGAGCCATGACTGCGTCTTGCTATGGGCACTTGCAGGTGCCAACACGGTAAAGTCTGATTCATAAAAAATAACATCATTAACTGAAATGCATAATAATTATAATTATACATTCTAACACCAAGTACAAATAAGGGTGTGTTTCTGCGAAAGTCAAGGCCTTGGCTGCAGTAACAGAGGTAGCCAAATTCACAGCTGCTCTAACTCTGCTGAAGACGGGTGGTTTCTCCTCTAGTTCATTTGGCCCCATGCATCTGGCTCCCCTGAGGAATTTCGGTAACCGTTTAGAAAGGACACAGAAAGGGCGAGAGCTGCAGAAAAAAAGGAGGTTTTAAACCTGGATCTGAAAAGTTGGGGAAGCAAGTTCTGCTTGTTTTTAGGCATTAGAAATTAGTTTCTTGTTTGTCCTGTGAAACCTGGGGGAAACCCTTGCAGATGCCGGGGAAGGCAGCAGAAAGGAAAAGCAGATTAATGCAAGGGATGATTGACTGCATTTTAAAATTCCTTCGCTTCCTTTGCGTGTTGTGCCAGCCTCAGGGCTGCACAGAGGATGGGAGACAAAATTCACGGGGGATTTCGATATCCTCAAACTTGGCTTCATTCCGAATCAGAGCCGAACAAGAAGTCTTTGAATTTATCCGCTGTGACAAGGGCACATCCTTGTTGTTTGTTCACATTTTGCTCTGTAGGCGCTGTGCTCTTTTGCTGGGAAGGGTGCAAGACTGGCCATGATGCCGGGCCAGGGGCAACCTGCTGGGAGAAGGGGGCAAAGGACAGGGCTGGAGGGGCATGGGGAGAAAGAGATGGGGCGAGCGCGGAGGGTGCAACACCGAGGACTCTTGCAAAGAGCAGGAGGGTTGCCTGGTTCAGGGAGCAGATGTGCATCCCAGGTGTGAGGTTCCCGTAGGATTGCTCCAACCCAGCAAGCACTGGATGTCACTGGTACGGGTGAAAACTTCCCCCTAATGGTGCACTGCTTGGGGAAGGAGGAGGAAGATTAGCTGTTGGCTTTTAAAAATCTGAAGAGTGCCTTCCTTGAATATCTATTTTAAGCCTCAAAATGCATGCATTTCAAGTTGAAATGAGACATTTTGACACTACAGCAGTTGGAATATGTTCCCCTGAATTAAGGCAAGCACGAAAGGCTCTGGAAGGAACATGGGGGCTGCGTAGCTGTACAGCGCCTGCAAGCATGGCTCTGCCACAGGTCTGCACTGGGGAGGTCCTTATACTGGGTCCTGGAGTCCCAGAGGAGGTAAATTGTGTTGTGGCTTGTCCTGGGTTTTCGAAAGCACTCACAAAGCTTTTTCATGGGCTCAGATATGAGTTTAGCTCCCAAATACAACAGGGTCCCCAATGCTCACCTCTCTTTCCCTTGTATTGCCTGCAGGGGAGGCTGAGGACACTCTCCAGCGCCCACAAGTGCTTTTCTCTGCAGGACTTAGGTGAAGGATTTCATTATTCCGGCTAATTACAGTGCAAACAGCCCAGGATTTGCTTTGAAGAATGGGCATCAATGGGCAGCTGAAGACTTTGAACTTTGTTTTCACCTGGATCCTGTAGTTCCCCTGAGGCCTTGGGGTGTTCAAGAGGACCCAAGTCAACCTCTCCAATGGAAGTCTGAAGAACTTCTTCCAGCCCAGAGTTTCCTAGGTCTCCTGGTTTGGACAGATGAGAGATGTGGCTGTTCAGCTGGGGAGGAAAGCAGCTTCTCTCACAAGCCCCTTTAGTGGCCCACGGGAACCATAAGGAAAGATTTAGGTTTCAAGCCAGTCTTTTAGGAAGAAAGTGTTTTTTCAATGCTTTTCAGCTCCAAGAAGAAACCCAAAATGGAGAGGTTCCCCATCTTTAATTACAAGTTTTCCTCACCTACACCTTTCGCTAGAGCATCAAAAATCTCACTGACCATGACCACCTTCTTATGTGGTAAAGAGCTTAATTTCTCAAGTGAGAAATTGGGATGTGATGGATGACCCATCAACCTCCCTCCCTCTCTCCAGGCCGGTCACGAGCTAGTGTGCTGCTTATTTTTTCTAGGGATGCATTACCATCTCTATTGGAGTCACCTTTACCCACAAAATGACAAGATGTCTTGGGGGAGATGGAGCAGACAGGTAGAAGCTCCACAGAGCAGAGGAAGGTGAGATGCTCGGGGCACACGTGCTGGCACGCCGATGAGTCAGGTCTCACACTGCCCGTGGACACTAAGTAGTCGCTGAACATACCTGAGGGACACACCAAACGCAGCTTTCAATATTTAGTTCAGGACAGTTGCTTAGTGGATCCAGGATTTAAAACACAGAATTTTTAGTGCCATTAAATATTTTATAAAAATACATAATGCTTGCCATTAAAGACATTCTTATGTGATATAGTGTCATTGCATTGCTTAAGAGACCTATTATGCAAAATACAATATAGCACTAAACCACGTCTTTGTTGACATAGGTGAAGTTGTGCTGGAGACATTTTCTGTGTCAATCGTGAAAGGATATTGGCAAAATTCTTAGCTATTTTTTTTTTTTTAAGATAGTTATTTAATCTTGTTAGAGTATCATGATTAAATAATCATGATAAAAATTTCAACTGTAATGAAATAGAAAATATTTATGATAATGGTAAGAAAAGAAAAGCAACTCTTTAGGCAAATAAATCATCCTCCTCTAGAGACTTTTACTCATCTTTTTAATTACTGGAGGGTGTAAGATTCTTTCATTCTTTTAATTTTGGCTTTGTCATGATCCAGAGATGAAAATACCACATACATTCAATTACTCACTGCGTGTGTTTGAGAACCCACCTGTGAGCATTTCTTTGTGGGG